>CM017472.2:1200000-1840280 GCA_007827005.2 Populus simonii | reverse complement strand
TATTATTCCTTCTCTACCATTGGAAATAGGTGCTTTCAAGTATAACTGCACTCATCAAATGAAATTATTTGACACAAAAAATCGACTGTTTTGGTGGTCTAAATTGATGTCTACAATATTTTTCCTTCTTTACTATTAGAATCCAACAATCTCTCTCTTATCTCTTAAACTAGGAAAAAATAATAAAATAAATTTTTGTACCAAATTTTAATAGAAAAACTATTGAGGACCCACATATGTATAGTTTGTAAGTTTGAGAATTAAATTAAATTTTTTGTGTTAACTTTGAAATCATTACTTTGATCTCCTGTTTTTAACTTTGTTATTAGTCAACAAATTTGATTCAATTGTTCTTGAATTTGACCCATAAAACATACAATAATGCAAAAAACAAAGTTTAAAAGTCAATTTTTTTTTAAAAAATTAAACAGTAGATCATACACTTAAAAATATGTGAGGATGAACATCGCAGGTGCCAGTGTTTTGAACCAAGATTTTTATGTTAATTAATTAATGAAGGCAATGGACCATGATGCATCGATCATTATAGGGCTAGCTAGCTAGCTAGGAGAATTCAATTTATTGCCAACAATAAATAAATAAATAGTATTGACCAATCGCAAACCTTTTCAATTTGTTTTTTTGTTTACCTATTTTAATTAAAGAGGTTGAAGCATTTAGTGGATACTGTTTTGACTTCCATTCAGAATTGCATTAGCAAGATGGGTGGTGGAGTTTGGATTAGCTGCTAGAATCATATCCGTCGCCTCAAATGGGCATACACCTTTAAAATTACTTTGAAGAAATTCTGTCTATTTTAATAATTAATTATTTTCCTTA
The DNA here is from genome assembly GCA_007827005.2 of Populus simonii. Taxonomy (NCBI): domain Eukaryota; kingdom Viridiplantae; phylum Streptophyta; class Magnoliopsida; order Malpighiales; family Salicaceae; genus Populus; species Populus simonii. The sequence goes on along the minus strand of CM017472.2, from coordinate 1,839,440 downwards.
ATGACTTTACGTAATTATTAATTTACCGACAAAGAGGACAACAAAGAAAAGCTTGCCTTTGGATTGGAGAATTAAGGGGTAGGAATTGGATGTGGACGGCTTGATTATTACAATTTGTGTAATGAGGTCCAAACGTTTGACAGGAATTAACCACATTCAACTTTCAAGAATCAGAATTTTATTTGTTAATTATAGAACTTGAATTAATTATAATTTACTACGTGAAACGTCATTAGCATATTCTAATCACAGGAATTACCAGCAGCATCCACCGCTTCGCTACCTTCCCTTTTGATTTGAGAACAAATAAAGGGTCATGACACCTATGTTCCACCTCTTTTGCATTTTTTTTTAGTTTAACGTGGGTGTCCGGGCCAGCTTTCGTGCACCTCGACTAATCTCACGGGCCCTGAAGTTAACGACCATGTAAGCCTCCAGTGACCATTATATGAGCAATCACAGGGCTCGAACCTAAGATCACAGAGAGAGCAAACCTTTTAGTCCCAAGTTCTTACCACTGGACCACCACCTAGATGATTCTTTTTTTCATTTTTTAACCATGAAAATTGAGGTTACTTTTCAATCTTGCTAAGGGCGTGTTTGACAGTGTGGTTGCGGGTGCTTTTCAAATAGCTTTTCGTGCCGAAATACATGCCAATGATGTTTTTTCATTTTTTAAAAATCATTTTTGACATCAGCACATCAAAACGATTCAAAATGTACAAACCACACTCAATTTTAACAAAAAAAATTCAAATTTTTTAAGAACACAGTCGCGTTCCCAAACAAAGTCTAAGTAATCAAGGCGAGGTTTTACAGCTGTGGGGCGACCAGAATTATTATTTTATATTTCCATTACAGAATAAAAATATTTTCCGACTAGATATATATTCACTACTTTTGTCTAAATTTACGTTGTTCCTAAAGTTATTTTCTCTAGCTAATATTAGTTGCTTATGCCAAAATCTAAAAAATACTTTATGCCAAAGAAAATGGGCATTACAGTTACAAAGTGATCATTTTCATTGAAAGTTCAAACATGGTTAGGAAGTCTAGTTTATACTAGTTTATGGTGATGCTCTGGGCTGTGAGTCAAATTAAAAAAAATTTAATTACAAAAAGTAAATGTTCAAGTCTTAAAAAACCTATTTGATGTTGTTATTAATCTTGTTTCAATAGGTTAATCTTGAAACCTGACTCCTTATATAGATCGAGTTTAAAATTAAACTATATAAGATTTATCTTGATGTTAGACAATCGACTTGACGAGTTCAAAAGCAACCCTAATGATCGGGAAAAAACAAGGTTTGACCTAAAAAAATTTCAAGATAAATTTGTTTTTAATATTGAGAAAATCGAGTTTCATTGCATAATCTACCAAACTCGAGACTCAGATCATGAACTCTAATGGTTTTAGTAATTTTTTTATTAAAAAAACTATATTTAATTTAATTATACAATAACAAAAGATAAAAAAATTATGCTTATAAAATCGAGATATCAAGATGTTTGTTTGAAACTATGGTAATTTTATAGAAAGTAAATCAAAATAAATTATAATAATAAATTCAAAATTAAAAAAATATTAAAGGATAACATTGAGGAAAAAGAAGAGGAGAATGAAAAAAAAGGGAGGAAATAAATGAAAAAAGAAATGAAAAAAAGTGCCAACTGGGGGAGACCTTCCCTAGTTGATTTAGTTGTTTTGTTAATTTGTGAACAGTGAAACCTATCCCAGATGGTTTACTTATTTTGTCAATCAACAGATTATGACATTATGCAGTTAATTCTGACCGTACTTAGTTGGATACTGAAGATACTAAGGGATGTGAAAGCCGATCGATTGAGTATTGACAAAAAAAAAAAAAAAAAAGTGAAAAGAAAATAAAAATGGTCTATTTAAAGGTTGTCTAGTATAGTTTTTGTTTTTAAAAACAAGATAGTTCTCTATTTTTCTCTTCGATAAAACAAATCTTGCAACTAGTTTTCAAAACTAATTTCTTACACTTATTTAACAAAAATACATAGAGAGTGAGTTTTTTTTATTTTTTTATTATAACACTAGATAAAGATTATTGTAAATTATTTCATTAAAATTATTAGTTAGCTTTTCAATAGAAAAAGTGGAAGCTTTCGTGTTGGTGATAATTTGATCTTTTCTAATGAATTATTGGTTATTAAAAAATTGTTAATGGTATATATATTTTTTAAAAATTTTTAAATAGTAAAATGATTTATTTACCTCTAAAAAAAATAGAAAGAGGTTTTTTTTATCTTTCCGTTTCTTAGGATGAAGTTAAAGGATGTTTTTGCCTTTTGAAATAAAAAAAATAAAAAAAAATAAGGCATGCATCCAAAGGGCATTTTAATCTTTTATAGAGGATTTTTTTATAAATTCCAGACTCATGGAGGGTATCTTGACTTTTTTTAGGATGAATAATTATTTTTTTACTATGAATTAGGACTGCATGTACAATCTACAATAAAATATGATACATTTTAGTATATATTATAATATATATAATTTAATATAATATAATAATAATTAGGTTCAAAGTGTTAAGGGTGCACATGGGATCAGCCCCTGTAACTCATATAATTAAAACTAACTACATTTTCTAGAAACAAAATTAATTAATTAATTAGTTGGCCAAAACAGATTTTCAAATTTTTAAAAACCAATAAAAAACAGGGAAAAAAAAACAGAAATAGAAAACGGAAATGATACCAATCAACCTTATAATTAACACATACCTTTTTTACTCCGGTTTGATAAATCTATTTCTTTATTTAATATATTCTTAATAACAAATGCCTGAGTTCACTAAATCCTTATTTTACGTTCATGGCTGAGTTAATTTTCAAGAAAACAAAAATAATTTCTTAAGAAGTGCCTTGGAGACTGCCCATAGTAGAACCTAAAAAGAATATATTCCACAAAAATTGTCGTTTAAAATATAATGGACCAACAAATTTAATTTTTTCTTAAAAACAAAAAAAAATCCATGAATCTACTTTCTATTTATTTTATCATCAAGTGACATACGCCGACTGTCCACACAAGAAAACTAGGAAATATTGCAACGAGTCTTGTAGCCCAGCAGTTTTGGTAAGGTTTTCTGTCTATGTATCATGGATTCAAGCCTCAGCGTGCATGCCTGTCATCTCCGCGGTGCCTTACCTGTTTACTGGGCTTGCAAGGTGTTCAGTTCAGTGGGTCCGGGAATTAATCGTGATGTGCGTAAACTGACCCGAACACCCCGGGTTATATATAAAAAAAAACTAGGAAATATTAGAAAGGTAGTATTTCCCAGCCTAAAAAAAGGCCATACGTAAGGTAGCATTTCTGAAAATTAACCAATACGATTATGCCGTTATCAGAAGCAAGAAAATTCCTCCATATGAGACCATTAATTGCCTTGCTTTTTTTCCCCCCATTAAATAAATGTCATAAAAAGGGAGACCAGGCATGATGGAAAGAGAAAGCATAGGGTTCTCTCCACTTACCTTTTGATTTTCATTTTCATTTTATTTATTTTTTCAAAACATTACTATTAGTGTTTGTGATTCCCACTTGCACTTAGAGATATAAAAAGGAATATGGACAACGGATATTGGACATCTATTAGGCATAGTTATGAAAATCCGTCCCACACAACAAGTTGACTCCAGATATAAGACCTTGACCGGGTTTTAAATAAACAAAACTCAAGTTTATAATTTGTTTGGGCAACCCAGAATCTGGGTGATCCAGCATAACCTAGATGAAACCTAACTTTTTTTTATATATTTTTTTTAAGAAACCTAAAAATATAAAATTAATTTATAAATACTTAGCCTCGCATAATTGTTTTTATAACCTATATTCACATGGAATGTTTTTTAACTTTTCGATGTAGAATGACTATATATAACTTATATACATATGAAATATTTCTTAACTTTTCGATAAAGGATAACTATATTAGCCTATATCTACAATGAATGTTTCTTAACTTTTCGATATGGAATAGCTATACATATAGCTTACATCCATATGAAATATTTGTTAACTTTTCTATGTGGGATAACTATATATGTAACTTAAATCCACATGGATTATACAGGCCAATCCCCAGATTGGATTTAAGATTGGATTTAATAACTATGTTAGTAGGAGTTGCTGCTTGTCGCCTCTATTTGCTTTTATCATTTTGGTTAAGAAGCTTTTGTTAAATTTGTCATTTTACAAATACAATATAATCTCAATAAATTAATAATATTGATTAACTAATATTTTTATTTAAATTTAAATAATATCTTAATTAATAATAAATTCTTATTGTCTAAAAATATTAATTTATAAAAGTTTAACTATATTATAGTTTAGTAGAATAAGAATTATAATTTTTCTTGATCCATTTATTTTTCTTGGATAATATTAAGTAAACTAGAGAATAGAGAGATTTTTTTTAACTAAATTTTGGTCAAGTTAAGTGGCATGTTCATTAGATAATGTTCTTAAGATTATGGATAAATCTTCCCATTGACGTGGTTTCATCTTTAAATGTTTATACAATTAGCACACTAAATTACCAATATATAATATATATATATATATATATATAATATATATATATATATATATATTTAATTCCCTAATTTTATAATTGCTAATTACAATATGACAAGCAATACATAACAACCAATAGAGCATACAATCAATTCAAGGGGTCAATCAACCTCTCTACATTCAGAAGAAAATCTTACAAGTATATTGGGATAAATACAGGTAGTTAAGATTTTGAAGATGACGTACCAAAATGACTTAACAATGATTTTTTTTTAATCATTTTTTCAAGCATTTTATCTCACTTAAAAAACTAAAATATCAATTTTTCTTTAAAAATATTATCATCAAGCAAATTTCCTATGGGAAAAAGATTCATTTTCTAAATCAAAATCTTAAAGTGCATCCCACCTTCCATGTACCTTCCTCGTATGTTTCCAATAAAATCTCACCACTTGACTAATTAAAATATCCTTTTCCTTTTAGTTTTCTACTTCCTTTTCCAAATTAAAGTTGAAGTTTCAGAGATTCCGATGTCTTCAAAATTAGCTACACCTTAAGTACAAAGCTAGATAATAATTTTAAATATTTTTTATTTTTTTTAGTTATAAATACATTTTATATAAATTTATTAACTATTTTAGATATTACTAGATAATACAAGGCTCAACCATATATTTTTAAATTTATTAACTATTAAAGAACAAGTAAGAACATATATATTCAGAATAGAACTTAAAAGAAAAATTCATATATTTTTTATATATTTTTTCAATCCTCATAATACAAGACAAGTAGTGTATTTAAAAAGAAGAGAATGAGAACATTAAAAGATACTAAAAATCTAACTATCATGAAAAACCAAGAGAAGTCTAAGAGATTTTAAGGGAATATATATATATATATATATATATATATATATATATAATATTATATATATATATATATTATATATATATATATTCAATTATAGATTAATAGTTAGTTGTTAATGTTATAGAAAAGAATAAGTTGGGCTTAATATATGTCATGAGACCACTATAACAAAATGAATGATTAATTAATTAACAAAACTCTAAAATTGTTGGGTATTTAACTATAGTAATTCATAGTAAAATACTCATTTTTGTATTTTTATTTGGATTTTTTTATTATTATTATCAAATTAGTAGGGGGTAATTTTGTAATTATAGAAATATAAATATTATTAAAAAAAATGGCACATGTCAACATATGAGTGGTGGTTGTGCTGTCAGGTAAAATATATGGCCTTTTCTGAAGGCCATACACCGGTTAACGCATGTGCGGTGGCCGCTCTATTCAAGCATCAAATGTGGCATCTAATATCTGTCATGAGAAGGATTAATTTGACCACTATAACAAAAATGAATGATTAATTAATTAACAAAACTCTAAAATTGTTGGTATTTAACTATAGTAATCCATAGTAAAATACTCATTTTTGTATTTTATTTTTTTTTTTTATTATCAAATTAGTAGGGGGTAATTTTGTAATTATAGAAATATAAATATTATTAAAAAAATAGCACATGTCAACATATGAGTGGTGGTTGCTTTGTCAGGTAGAATATATGGCCTTTTTCGAAGGCCAAACATCGGTTAACGCATGTGTGGTGGCCGCTCAGTTCAAGCATCAAATGTGGCATCTTTCGAGGGCTAAACACAAGCTTTAAGGAAGAAGTTTGAATTGTCTTAGTTGCCCATTCGTTCTTAGACAACGTGTGTAGTGAATGAAACTTCACTTTGGTGTCGACAATCTTTTTTTTTTGCTTCTTTTTTTTTTCTTCCTTGATTTTCACCACCAACCCTAAATTTTTTAAAAGCAACCTTTAGATTTGGTCCTTATTCTTTTGATTGTTATTTATTTTATTTGAAGTTGTTTATAAAATTGATTTTTTATTTCACCCCCTTTAATTTTTTATATCAGATTTGACTCTCATTCTTTTGATTATTATTTGTTTTGTTTGAATTAATTTTTATGATTGGATTTTGTTTTTTGCAATTTTATCCTCAAATTGTTTTTAGAAAAATTACCCTAAGCATCCTATGATTTACTACATTTTACACTTTGCCTCTATTGTTTTACAAATTATAGAAAACACCTTCAGTCAATAAAAAATTTCAAATAACATGAAATGACCAAACTAACCCCATATATATTATATCTACAAACCCAATAAATGACAAACACAACCTTATCCCACACATACTCTCTTGAAAACTTACAATTTCTAATCTAAACAAAAACTCTCTGGAATTTGTAAAAATCCCAACTTGATTGAACCTAAAATAAGGTGGTTGTTTATATGTCTTCCATCAACTAGGTAGCTCTATATTTGTCTTAAATACAATCATTGAACCATTCATTTCTACCTCTCAAAGCCAACACCTGTCACTTTTCTCTTTATGTTGAGAATTTGTTAGCTTGTTTGCTGAAAATTTATGAGTTTGGGTTATAATTGTGTTTATGAAGATTGTTTTTTATGCTAAGAAGATTTGTGTTTTTGATGAGAAGAAGATGTGTCATTTTAATGAATAAATTTGAATGTTTTGATGTGAAGAAGAGGTGTTGTTTTGACGAGCTGACCATTCAGTGTATATATAAGGCTAGCATTAATGATGATTTTTCAAAAAATAAATAAATTTCCTAACAATAACTAGTGGTCTTTTCATAATTTGTTTTGCACTAGTGGCTTTTTAGTCTTTAATTAAAAAATAATGGTAAACTTGTAGATAATTGAACCTTTTTTATTGATTTTTTTACACCATTTAAAGTGTTATGAATGTATAAAGTTTTAGGATATTTTCAGTAATTTATGAAACATTGAAGGCAAAGTATAATTTGGACTTAGCTATAGGTTACTCAGGGTAATTTTTCTATAAAACATTTATTTAAAGAAACAAAGTTATTAAAGACAAATAGACATATAACCCATATGTAGAACCATCTTTAGATTTTTCCAGTTTAGTTTTTACTTATTATTAAAGGTTTTTTTTTTTTTTTACATTTATTAGCATGAATAATTTTTAAAATATTCAACATTGGCCTTTAAGATTTAAAAGTTTTGTTTACATGGTTCAACCTGTTTTGTAAAGTAGTTTTTTTTAAATTGTTTTTAATTTAAATTGATGTTATTTAGATATTTTTCAATAATTTAACATGTTAAAATAAAAAAATTCTAAAAAAATATTATCTTGATATATTTTCAAATTAAAAATACTTTTACTAAAACAACCAACATTGTATTACCAAATATACACTAAAATATTTGAGTTTACCCTAAAAAATTTTCATTTTCTTAATATCAACCTTGCTATGATGCTAACTTTTGAATGAATATTGATCAATAAATTAAATACTAATTTGGCGAGCCATGGGAGGAAACTATATTTTATCTTCTTTTTTTTGTGCCAAATCGATTTTATCTTATTTATAAAGAAACTAATTTAATTAAATTGAACAAAGCAACAGGAAATTTTCATTAAATAATTAAGTTTTTCAAAATACATTAAAGACATTTCTTGATCTGTCATGCAAAAAAAATAAATAAATAAATAAAAAATTAGCAAGTACATTATATGAAAAAGTAGCATGAACACGCTTTTCTTACGAATTTGGTATGCATGATCATGGAGCCAAAGTGTAACTTTTCTTCAGATTGCAAACATATGGAGGGTGAAAATGACGGTTCAATAATGCAGTTATATTAATACACTTTCCGAAAGATATTCATTATTTAAATTTTAGTGCATTCACCCAAAAGAGATATGTTTTGGGCATATAAAGGGGAAAAAAAAGGCATCATCACTGATATATAATTTTTTTAAACTTGTTTCTTTAAACTTGTGGTAAAAACTTGGATTTGAAAATTTTTAAACTTGTTTCTTTTCGAAACTGTAAAAGCTATCTAAATACTAAATATACACTTACAACAATGATGAAACCTAGAAGAAAGAAAATGAGTAACAATATCCCATTTTTAAGCTATCTTTTAGGAATTGTATTTTGCAGCGAGTTTAAATTATCTATAGGAAGGAAATTACCTGATGATATCCCAAAATATTCAAGTAGCCTAGGAATAAGGTTTTTAGGTTGGATAATCAGTTAATCAATTGATCATAACAATCTCATCTATTCTCGAAGGTTGATAGCTTATACTAGGTGTTTGGTAGACCAAGATGACTTGTGACTAGTACTTGCAAAAGGTCTCTTTTGATGGAAGTGTGAACTTTTCGATTCTTAAATAAGTATATTTTTAGAGAGAGAAAATACAAGAATATTATGGAGAGAGATGCTCTGAATATATATATATGCTGCAGAGAATGAAAATTGTGAACCTTTATTCTTAAGGTCTCATGGTGCATTTATAGCCCATGAGACATCCTTTTATGAAGAGAGGATTCTGAAATGTAATTTTACCATGATAGCATTTAATGAGGCATAATATCCCTTACATCTATATTAATGTTTGATGAAAATATGGTGGGTCCCTAGAAGACTTTTATACACCTAAAAAGTATAGGGAGATTAGGGTCCAAGACGTCAAATGTAGCTGAGCCCATGAAGATTTTCCCTAAGCTAGACTCTAGGAAGGATGGTCATCCTTTTAGGCGTGCCCCATGTCGTACGTATGCGGCGTCGCGATGATCATCCACCCTCAAGGTTTATTCGAGTCTATCTAGCGAATATGAAGAGACAATGAATTCTTGTCTCTTATCAGTGGAAAAATAGAATGGGAGCCGCCACTTAATATTTTGGTCACTAGGAATCCTAACTTGTCTTAGAGATCGGGCACGGAGACTAGTTGCGTAAAGAGAAAGGTATTAGCACCTTGAATACGTCTACCTAAGGTAGGATGCATTGTTTGATTGCTTGATAAAAAACTAAGGTCTTGTCGTGTTTTCTAATTGTTGGTCTGTATATGGTTCAAGAAAAGCCTTCCTCGGTAAGGAGGTTCTTATCTTATCTGGTAAAACCTAACCGTTCTAACGTTAACAAAAGAACTACCTTTTTAATATTGAGATATGCTTTCACGTATAAATTCGTAATCCCTAATACTAAAACAAAGCAAAATATATATTTTTGGATTTTTTGAAATATTGGCCAAGTTCTCGTGACTTTAATAAACTGGTTATTAAAGTTGAAATGCATGCTAAATCATATTTTTCAAGTTTTTTTTGTTGTATGAAAATACAATATGATTTTTTAGCTTTGAGAGATTTGACCATATGCATGAAAACAAAAGCATATATTTTTTGTTTTTTGGTTGACGAAAAAAACCCGGGTATTTTAATACCGGATTTGTATTTTTAAAGTATGAAAATACAAACAATATTAAGCAAAATTTAGTAGAAAAATACACGAAAAATTATAATTTGTCAAAAGAATTTTTTTTTGAAATTTCTTCTTTCCTCTTTTTTTTAGAATTGGGCCAAATGCGGCCCAACCATTTTAGGCGCCGACCCATTAAACAATGGGTCTCTCCACTGTTCACATGCAACGTGAACAATGGAGCACTCGAAGAAGAAGAAGAAGAAGGAGAAGGAGGGGGAAGCTGACCTGCGATGGCTCCTAGTGCTGCCGGTGGTGAAGATGGCAGAATGCAGTGGTGGTGGGTGGAGGCGGCTGAACTAAAACGGCAGAGAGTGCCTCTTTTTTTTTCTTTTTTTTTTTCTGTTTCGGTTTGGTTTCTCCTCTGTCTCTGCTGGTGGTAGAGATGCTGTCGTCAATGGCTCAAGGCAATTCTCGTGGCGGCGACGAGGAAGGTGGCGGTGGATGGTTGTCCCTGTTTTTTTTTCTCTCTTTTTTTTCTTCTCTTCGTTCTCTACCTCCTTTTTACTCTTTTCTGCTCTTTTTCCCTCCTATGCTCTCTCTTCCCCTGTATTTATAGGCAAAAAACAGGGGGACAAAAGCCTCCTACCCCTGCCTAGTCGTGGCGTAGGGGTAGGGTGGCCGGGGTGGCCACTGTGCAGCCGCCCCAGGACCACCTAAGGGGTACGTCCCTTTCTGTTTTTCATCGCCCCGTGGTAGGCCACGGGTAAGAGTTTAGGCAAGTGGGGTTGTGGTCGGCGTCTTTTTGAAGTTTTCAGGGAAAGGGGGAGAAGAGAAAAGCAGGGGAGAAAATTCTTCTTCTTCCCCTGCCTCCCGCATCTAGGGGAAGAAGAAGACCCACAGTGCCATTCAAAACAGCACAGTTTGGGTCCTTTTTTTTTTTTGAAACAGTGGATGAAACAGCGCCGTTTTATCCAAAACCCATCGTTTCATTTAAAAAAATGGCGCCAAAAAACATTCAGGAACCAAATTAGTCCTCAATTTGTGATTTATTCAATCAAGTCCTTAATTGCAAATTTTGATTTTAAAAATCAATTCGATTGCATCCGTACCAAATTCAATTGTCGGCCCTAAAGTTGGCCGCTTTTTTCACATTGGTCCCTGGTCTCGAATTTATGCAATTGAACCCTTAATTGATCAATAAACTTCTAATTTCTTCAATTTAGTCTCTGATTCGGTCAATTTCCGTCCTTCTATTTACGCGTCTTCTCCAGTTTGGTTCTTGATTTTAGATTTCTTCAATTAATGTCCTTATAGGCCATCAAACTTCAATATTTATGCAATTAAGCCCCTGATTTGACCAAATTAACTCTAAAAAATTATAATTTGACCTAGAACTTTAATTTCTTCCAATTAAAGCCCAAATTGACTTTAAAAATCAATTTTTCTTGCAATCAAACCCTCCATAAATTCAATTAAACCTTCAATAAATTTAATTGAGTCCATAAATGTCTGATTTTGGACATTTATTCCTCAAATTGAATTTTCTTTGTTAGTCGGGCTCTCATCAGTTAATGATATGCTGTTAAATTTCAATCTTTGTATTTTTAAACCTCCTCAACCAATTTTTACCTATTTTCTAGGCGCTTTGGCATCCTCTTCTCACTACTTATTATTTTTTTTGTTTTTCTTCAGAATATAATTTTTTTATTTTTTTTTGTATTTTATCCTTTTTTGTGCGAGGACCCAAAAATGGGTTACAACACCCCATGAAGGATGGTTTATTTCCTTGGACATGCCAAGGGAGGATGGTCATTTTCTTGGGTGTGCCCAAGGAATGATGGTCATTATATTGGGTGTGCACAAGGGAGGATTTGGTCATTCCCTTGGACGTGCCCGAGGGAGGATGGTCATTCCCTTAGGCATGCCCGGCGCTTCACACACTGCCAAACCCAATGGCATTTGGATCTGGCCAGCACCAAAACTAGAGTGCATGGGCCTTGGCACGCTATCAAGCTCAATCGTGTCTGGGTCTGGCTAGTGTCAAACCTAGCGTTACTAGGGTTTGCACACTACCAAGCCCAATCACGTGTTGGTCTTGCTAGCGGCAGATCTAGCGTGTCTGGGGCATGGCTTACTACTAAGCCTAATTGCATTTGGGTCTGGCTAGCACTAGACCTAGTTTGCCTAGGGCTTGACACACTACCAAGCCCAATCATGTTTGAGTTTAACTAAAGCCAGACCTAGTGTTCTTGGGTCTTGGCACACTACTAAGTCCAATCATGTCTTGGTCTCGTTAGTGCCAAACCCAAATTTCCCGAGGCTTGGCAAACTGCGGAGCCCAATTGCATCTTGGTGTCCCTAGTGCGAGACGTAACTTTTCCAAGGCTTGGCACACTGCAGAATCCAATCGCATCTAAATCCAGGCCTAGTGTTCCCGGGATTGGGCACACTGCCAAACCCAATTACGTCGGTTTGGCCAGCGCTAGACCTAGTGTGCCCGAGGCTTGGCACACTACCAAGCCCAATCACAGTTGGGTTTGGCTCACACTGCCTTGCCTTGGGCTAATGGTGTCTAGGTGTACTACACTGACCTAGAGTGCCCGGGGTTGTACACTGCCAAACCCAATCACGTTTGGGTCTCGCTAGCGCCAGACCTAGCGTGCCTAGGGCTGGGCATACTACTAACCCCAATCACGTTTAGATCTGACTAACACTAGACCCAACGTCCTGGGGCCTCGCACACTACTAAGCCCAATCACATCTAAATTTGGCTAGCACCAGACCCAGCATGCCTAGGGCTTGACACACTGCCAAACCCAGCGTGCCAGGTCTAGTTAGTGTAGGACCCAATGCGTCTTCTCTAGGGGGTGCTTGTTTCCTAAAAATTTATACACTTAAATCTTTATTAATCCGATGTTATTTTTAATAAAAATATACTGATAAAAAAAACTTGATTATAACTATTAATTTTTTTCTCTCTCTAATATTGACTATACATTAATTATTAGTTGTGATGAAAGATCATCTTTATTTTTCATGTGCTAATTAAACTTTTTTCGTGGACCCGTACGATTACAATATTGCAAATGAGAACCCATTAATGGATAATTAACCCCAATCCCTTTAGATGATGATTCCTCAGTTATATGGACTGTATTGTCTTTTTACGAGAGGTGTTTTGACCAAAGTACTATCGTAATGGGACATGAATGAAAACCTTGGTGCCCTACAAATAAATGCACCCAAAATTTCAGTACAAAGCCATGCATGATGATGAGAAAAGCTAAAGTTTTATGTCGAGTTTGAGTTTCTTAACCCTAAAAGTCTCAAATGAGCTGGCCCAATACTTAATGTCATAACTTTACAAAGCATATCAATAAAGGAGATAATTAATATTTATGCATCATAACACGTGTATCACCCTCGAATTATAATGCCAATCATGACCCATACTATATATACATAGCACCATTGCAATCATTTTTCGTATGAAATTAATAAATTAATCCATACTTTACTTCTTATTATCTCAAAATAAATTATTATTCTTGTATTATTTGTAGTAAATTTAAAAAGCTAATGCGTTAGTATTATAAAATCTTCAATGACCTAGATCCTATTATATGTATTCTTTTTAATTTAATTAAAGTTTAGTACAAAATAATAATACTTTTGTGCAAAGTTTAAAGCAAAAGAGCTTCTTTTTTTATTAAATACTAACATAAAATTATTATGATTATTTAACAGAAACAATTAATAAACAAAAATCTCTAGATACAAAAGAAGAGAGCAACCATTTACGAAATAGTATTATAAAATCTTCAATGACCCAGATCCTATTATATTTATTCTTTTTTTTAATTAAAGTCTAGTACAAATTAAATAGCAATACGTTTGTGCAAAGTTTAAAGCAAAAGAGCTTCTTTTTATTAAATACTAATATAAAATTATTTTTTAATATCATACTTGAATTGAAATGATTATTTAATAGAAGCAATTAATAAACAAAATCTCTATAGAAAAGAAGCGTTAACTACTGCAAGAGTGGATATTGGCTTTCTTTTTTTTTAAATCATTTTGTTTTTAGTTTGTAAATGTTGGTTTAAAACTGTCTAAGATTTTTTATATTTTTTTTGCCAATCATAGATTAAATAAATACTCAAAATTAATTAATATACTAAAAACTCACGACTTGTATGATCAGGTCTGGGTTTGATCCTTAGAGAATCAATTCAAGTCCCATAAACCTTAGGGCCACTGAAAATTTACATGGTCGTTAACTTTAGGATCCATAAAATTAGTCGAGATGTACATAAACTAGTTCGGACACCATGTTAATAAAAAAAAATAAACACCAAAAGAAAAGGGTAGCTTAGACATTATTTATATACACATAAAATTCATTTTTATCTCAAAACTATGGCTTTTTAGTAATCAGAAAAGGCAGCACTTCTACTTTCAGAAATAAAATTTCTTAGAAAATTAATTTCTGAAAAAAGGGAAATAAAAAGATAGATATTCTCCTCCAACAAGTGTGACTTTTATGAAGCTTTATAAAAAAGCCTCTTTTTTTTTTCATAAAACATTCATCTTTATTAGTATTCTCTATTACAAGAAGATCTTCTCCCAATTATTACAGTGATTGGATGATCCATTTGCGAACAGAAACAAAGAAAGGAAAGGAAGAAAGAGAAAGAAAATGGCAGAATATTTTTTTCTGGAAGAGGACTCCATCCTTTCTCAGCCTCAATTCCTTTACACTTCAACCAATAGTATTGGGTTGCCAATTTGCGAATGAGGATATGCCACTTGTTGAAAGCATAGACATACACGTAGTTTGGTAATGCAAGTGTTGGGCAATCAAGGCAGATGCTTTTGTTATGTTGGTCGTGGTCCAAGCCATGACCACCCATGCAGCCCTTTAAGGCTCACTTTGATTTATTTATTGTATTTTTTGTTAATGCGCGGTAATTGAACTGAAAAAAATAAATATAAAATTCAATGATTTTTAAGTGTTTTTTTAATATTTCTAATATGATCTAAAATCATATAAAAATATTAAATTAATGATTTTAAAGCTTAAAAATATTTTCAAACGCGATATTAACAAAGTATTAGCCTAATTAAGGGAACATGATGGTGGGAGCCAATGATGGTGGGAGCAGCAGTTTGTGGGGCTTTTCCTTTCTTTTAATCAACGGGGATGAACTGCTGCACCCATTTTATTCTTAATAATGGTGGCCAGCCTTGCAGAATCTGGGTATATTTCTAGGTCTGTACATGTGATTTCTTAGCAACTGTGCTTCTTTAGCCTCACCTTTAATTTATTTTTCAAGTCATTTTGATTATGGGACGGGTGAATTAACAGAATGCAAGATAGATCCTCAGAATTCCAGAAGACTATAAAAGGAAGTTTAAATTCCTGACGATTGTGTGTTCTTAATTTCATCATAAATCCAAAACTTTATCCTCTATATTGTTGTCCAGTCCAATCATAATAATGATGTCCCTCATCTTATACTTGAGCCTAGCTATTAACTTATTCCTACACACACATATATTTGATATACATTATTATATATATTTAATGCTTCAAAAGACCAATATGTAATAGATTATAGATTACACGAGGGATTGTTGTTATCTATTTTTTAACTCATAAAAAAGAAAAAAAGAAAAGGAAACAAATAGGAAAAGAAATTCAATATATATGAAGAAAGCCTAGAAGATTGTTCAAATTGGTGGTGAAAGTTTAAAGTGACAAGCGAAAAAGTTAGAGGACCAAAACGTATAAAATTGATAACCCAACTCTGATTGGCAAAAGGTCTTTTTGGTGAATAAATAAGATATATTTATAAATTTTATTTATGAAATGAAATTACCCTACTTAACAAAATACTCCAAGTAAGAAATGAAGATTATCCAAGGCTCTATTCGTTAAACAAATATAAAAAATAATAAAAAATATTTCTTAAATATTTTAGAATGTCTTATTTATAGTTTTTTCAAAGGACCTCATTCACTCACATTAAGTCTACTCTAATTTAGTTTTTTATTAGCTTTTTAACTCGCACTTCGTATTAGGTTGGATATTATTTTTAGGCAGAAAAATGAATATACAGGTTTTTCAACACGTTTTTTTTACAAAACAAATCCTAATTATAAATAAAAAAATTCCTATACATATATTTAATTCAATAAATCAAAAATCATTTGTGCTAATAAATTAAAAAAAGTGTTAGCGCTTCTATTCAACGCACCTCATTGCGGGTTGAATAATTATTTTCTAACACAGAATAATGAACGTGTAGGTATTATTAATGTATTTTTGAACATTAAGTAAAAAATATAATTGTGAATTAAGAAGCCGATACTTACATATAATAAACTAAAATGAAAATCATGTTTTAATAAAGACGTATAAAATTTTAAATTAATTTTTAACATAGTAAGAAAATGGGACAATGTTGAAATTGCTATAGTGAAACACAATGTACTTTTAGTTTTACATAATAATTTTTTTTAAAAAATGAAAAAAAGAAGGAAAAATTACAAAAGAATGAAGATAATAATAATAAAAAAGAATGGTATAAATAGACCTAGTGTAGAGTGGTAAATATTTCAAGTGTAAAGAATAAAAAATATTTTTTTTCTAAAAAAATGTGTAAAGGAAAAAAAGGAAAAACTAAAAAAATATTACAAAAAAATAAAGATAAAAAAATAAATTTATTATATATTCAAATATTTTCATAATAATAATATGAAAATAATCCTATTTTTTTTATTTATAATGATATTTTTGTTCAATTCTAAATTTTTATGTTTTTTATTTGTTTTTAATCTAAATTGTACTACAAAACCGATTTTTGTTTCTTATATTTATTTTAATATAAATGGAATGCACAACATCGTTTGTGCCTCTTTAATTGGAAATGGATTAAATTTGATCAAATTTAAGAGGAATAACTGATCAAATTTCAAAAGTTTTAATTCTAAAAAAAAAAAAAACACTTTTTCTTTAGATTTCCTAACGAAGGCATACATAAGAAAGGTACTTTGATGCGACCTATCGGTCGAGTTTAAAACTATGGTTTGAACCACCGAAGTTATTAACAAGCATTTATATGCATAAAACTACTTTGGGGTCCTTATAATGACATCATATGCTAAGAATATCCTAACATTTTTCAGTGGATATCTTCAAATTGCAATCTCTAAAAAGATATGGAAAAGCATATGATATGATGTGCGACCCTAAAATTAACCAACCAAATGGAACTTACCACAGAACAAATGCTTGCCTTGTCTGGCATCTGTTTATATATGATTGATAAAAAAGCAAGTGAGCATGACTATGTTGCACTGTGTTGAGTTGATGGTAGATGAAATTCATTACTTTCCGAAGACAAATGATGTGTTTTAAGTCATATTTATGTTTTTTTTTTTTTAGTTTAACGTGAGTGTCCGGATCAGCTTGCGCGCACCTCGACTAATCTCACGGGTCATGAAGTTAACGACCATGTAAGTCTCCAGTGGCCATCATATGAGCAACCACATGGCTCGAACCTGAGACCACAGAAATAGCAAATCTATTGGTTCCAAACTCTTACCACTGGATCACTACCTGAATGATTGTTATATCTATGGTCTTCAGTATGCTACTTGCTTGCTCCCTTTTGGGATAAAGCAAACAGCAGCTCCTAACTTTAAATGAGATAATTGTATTGGTGTCTTCTTGATCAAATTTAATTAGTTCAGATTAATTAATTGTTCCACAATTGAAATGTCAACAGATTAAATATTTATTTTAAATTGTTTAATAGGCTTATAATCACTCTCACAGTATAGCGAATCACAGAAATTGTTTTTAGAAAGAGAAAGAACACTAATGATGATCAAGCAATAATTTATTAAATTTATCGTGGTTTCAGGTTCGAGTCCTGTGGTTGTTAATATAATAGCCACTGGAGGCTTACGTGGTCGTTAATTTCAGGACCCGTTGGATTAGTCGAGGTGCGCACAAACTAGCTCGGACACACACGTTAATAAAAATTCATTAAATCTTATTTTTCTAGTTAAAAATTGATTAATGGCTCCAATAAACCACAAGAATTAATGATTATCCTATAACTAGAGCCCCCCAGTATACTTTCTTTGTCAAACAAACAAACAATTAATAGTATGGGAACTTTGATTAAAAATTCAGAAAGAGCTGGTAGAGAAATTAAACTTAATTGACGAATTTGTTTTTTCGTTTACTTGAAACATTAAAAACGCCTTATTCTTTGAAATATCTATATCGTACATGGTTCCACTCAATCAATGAAAATTGGGTTAGCTCACAATTATTAATAATTAACTTGCATGGAAATAGTAAATACTACTTTCTCGTTGTGGATTCGTGCGAATCTCTTGTATCTTGCAATTGGATTCTACAACCTCATTAGGAAAGGTGGCCGACATTAGGTATGAAAGCCTTTGCAAAAGTTTCTGTAAAAAGGAAGTGGTATGCTTATTAAACAAGGCAATATATATATAGATATATATTCTGAATGCACCATTATGATGAGAGAGGTGTGTTCTTAATTTTTATTTTTAAATAAAATTTGATGTTGATTGATATGTAAATTGGTTTAAAAGTATTTTCTATTGTTAAATAAAAAATCAACAAAATCATTTTGGTAAAAGTTTCACACACCACGTAACAAAAACAAAAGTTGAAATCAGGACAACTAAATAGATGGATTCAATGAGAACCACTTATTTTAATGTTCCAATTTCAGCACCAATGGTACTAATTCAAATATATGAACACTTAATGCAAGTAGGTAGATCGACACTAGCAACATGTGATGTGAACCTTGTGATCACTTGGTCACGTAATATTTCATAATCAAGATTGAGATCTGATCCTAGAAAGTATAAAGATGTCTTATAGGAGTGTGATACAATAAAAACATATCCCAAGGCACCAACACTATTGAAGTGAAGTCAAATAATGTCACGATACCATTTAAACTTTGATAAATCAGATTTAATTCGTTCAAGAATAAATTTTTTTTGAAAAGTTCAAAAGTATTATTCATCAAAGGTTTTTTTTTTTTTTTTAATTTAGGCTTTACATGTGTTTAAATAGTTTTGAGACATTAACCCTAATGGATTTACCCTTGTGGGCTGAATTAATCCACTTATAAAAACTGACTCAAAGCTTTTACTAGGAAGCCCAAACACTAATCTATACAAGCCTTAGATCTTAGTTAGAAACCAAAATATTAATTAGGCTTAAACATAGAATTAATAATGAAAACAACAAGTTAGCTTGTTGATGCCGCATATAATAGAAAGAAAAATAAGTTAAAATATCTTAATTCCCTAACTTAAATAACTCTTGATTGAGATCCACCTTCCTAGATACTCTAGGATTGTTTAACCAACTTTTAAAGTCCTTTAGATGCCAGGAAATCTGATCTGAATATGAATTTAATTGCTGAAATCTTTTTTCCTTGTAGAACTAGGATTTCTCTTCAAAACATGGAAACATTCTTAGAAATTAATTTCTCTTGTAGCCACTCATCACTTTCCTTCCTTGACTAAGAGAATCGAATCTTTAGTATTAAATAATCCTGCCAAGTCTTGGAGATCTGACAGTCTCTTTTAGTTTCCTTGCAAGACTAGGAAACTTCCTTATTTGTTGCTATTTATTCTCTTAAATAATATGGACAATAATGAACAAATTTCCCTTTCAATTTTAGAAGAATATTTTGTTGATCCTTGTAAGAAAAAGATCATAACATCTTAATTAGCCCAAGCCAACTTTGAACTCCATGTGACCCAAACTCATACTCATTAATATAATCCAAATTAGACCTGATACAAGCTTCCAACAAGCCTACTTTGTTGTCTAAATGAAACCAATACATGAGCTGCCATGATTTGGCTGAATGAACCATAAAAGAGATTGGACCGAACCCATCATCATGCACAAACCAAGGCTA
Source organism: Populus simonii (assembly GCA_007827005.2). Classification (NCBI taxonomy): domain Eukaryota; kingdom Viridiplantae; phylum Streptophyta; class Magnoliopsida; order Malpighiales; family Salicaceae; genus Populus; species Populus simonii. The sequence goes on along the minus strand of CM017472.2, from coordinate 1,819,600 downwards.
ACTAAAACTATCCTAGGCAAAAAAACGCATCATGATTGAATGAAACACAAGCTAAATTCAAAGAAAAAACACAATCTTGGCCGAACGACCTCCTTATTAAACCTAAGCACAAAAATTGAAGACTCTTTATGAATTTTTCATGGCTGAACTATATCAACATATATGTGGTAAATCCAAATTTTTTTTTTAATAAAAACAATACATTTTCCCAAAAATAAAGAGTGGGTACTGAAAGAAAGAAAGAAAAAAGATTATTACTGTACCATAGTCTTGAAACTTGCAAGATGGCATTTGGAATCCTAGTCCCTTAACATTGATTCAAATATTAATCTGAAAAGGAAACCATATGCAAAGGACAAAAGTTCTAAAGGGTTGTTGCATGGTAGAATAGGAAGGTGGAGGCACATAGCCAATGCAAGGAGGCGATGGTTTTGGAACCTGTCCACCAATTAACCATGCCTACCATTCATCAATCAATTCTTACAAGTAATTGTTGCTCGGAGTACTTCCTTAGCGTATGGATGAGTCATCACTTGCTCAAGTTTTGTTGGGTATATGGCTAAATTTAAGTCACTACTAGAAATTCAACGAATATAAATGGAATTGCCAAAAAAATTTTTCCGTCGGTCTTTTGTGATGATATTTACCGACTGAATTAATTCCCTTGCTAAAACCATCGGTATATACCGACAGAAACATTCTGTCGGTATATACCGAGGAAATCACAAATGGAATATAAACAATTTTAAAAAACAAAGTAGTGTGATGATGTGAAAGTTTTTGTGGATGATTTTACCTACAGAATTATAATGGGATTCAAACTGGGATGTTCGTACAATGATGTGCCTACTACACCGATAAATTTGCCGACAAATTTATAGACGAAATCATTCCATCGTTAATTCCATCGATAATATTTAATATATGATTTGATCATCGACCCTCTCCTCCCTTATTTCTCCTTCTTCTCCCCCCTGCATCTAAACAAAACCCCTCCATTGCAAACAACCAGCCCCCCTCCCAAAACACCCCCCCTCATTTCAACACAACTCATTTTTCTTTAAATTTTGTAGTCACATCATCCGTGTTCTGATGTATTGCAGAATTTTTATTTTTAGTAAGTAAATCTATCCTTTTTTAATTTGAACATAATTTTAAATTTTAAATTTTATTATTGAATGTTTTTTTAGTATATGTATTTTATTTGGATGTTTACTTGTTTTGTTGTTTTTTCTTAAACAAACTTGTAGTATGGATTTATAATTTTGTACTTGTTATGGTTTGTTTTAGATTTTGTAAAATTGTATGTGTTTGTAAATTATTGAAACTTATGTCGAATTACCGACTTTGGTGTGTTGTGATGAAATAAATAACGGCTTGTTTAACGAGTTCGTTTTATTTTTTATCAATTTTATTACTGAGTTGTAATTTCCATAAATTAATGTATATAAATTTGTATGTACATAGATAATTGATAATGAATATTTAAGAGAAGTTTGAAAGTAAGTTGAATTATCTCGAGCTAAACCAATATTTTTGTAAATTTATTTACTTAACATAGTTAATTAATACATGTTGTCATCATTATTTCATAGAAGTTCGATAGAAGTCATGAATGATCATTCATGGATGTATAGAGATTCACTCCAAGGATTGCGGATGATGAATTATTGTAATGGGGTTCAGAGTTTTATTAATTTCACAACATCTATTCTGAGAAATATTAATGGAGGCGATATTAGGTGTCCATGCAGGAGGTGTAAAAATAAAAAGTTTTTTCATTCAGATGTTGTAACGATGTATATTTTACACAAAGGGTTCATGGAGGATTACTTGTATTGGTATGCATACGAAGAACTATTTGTTCGTAATGAGAGCATGGTCGAAAGAATGGTTGGGTCAACTTCTAGTGCTAGCAAACGTGCATAGAGTTATAAATGACAACAATAATCCTTAAAGGAATATGGTTATGCATGCAATGAGAATGAATCAAGGTAATGTCAGTCAATGTCCAATCATAGAAGAAGAACCTAATGTAGACACAATCAGGTTTTTTGATCTTTTGAAAGATTTTGATAAACCATTATAGGATGGTTGCACAAATCACAGTAAATTATCGGCCGTTGCACAAGTGTTCACCATTAAGTCGGATTATGGGTGAGTGAGGCCGATTATGACAGAATTATCGAATGGGTAAGAAGAATTTTACTTGAAGGGAAGAGGCTGAAAGAGAACTTCTATCTTGCTAAGTCCATAACAAAACCCCTCGGTTTAGGATACCAAAAAATTGACATGTGTCCAAACTTTTGCATGTTGTACTACCTTGAAAATGTTAAACTAACCGAGTGCATGACATGTGAGCATTCCCGTTACAAACCCAAAATTGGCATGGGAAAGACTCTTGTAGCATATAAAAAACTTAGATACTTCTCAATCACACCTAGATTGCAAAGGTTATTCATGTCACCAAAGAGTGTTGAGCACATGACATAACACAAATAACATGATGCTGTGGATGGAGTGATGATGCATCCTTCTGATGGTAAAGCATGGAAACACATTAACAATGTGTATCCTCACTTTTCAGCTGAATCAAGGAACGTACGTCTTGAGTTGTGTACAGATGGATTCAACCCATTCGGGTAATTTACTGCTCCTTATTCTTATTGGCCGGTTATACTCACAGTTTATAACTTGCCACCGGGGATTGGGATGTGTATGAGGCTAGAGTTCATGTTTTTATCTACGGTCATACCCGGTCCTAATAGTTCAGGCTGGAATATAGATGTTTGTCTTCGACCGTTGATTGATGAGTTGACGTAGTTGTGGTCCTCCAGGGCTTTAACTTATGATGTATTGATAAATTTTTTAGCTTTAATGTAGACTATCAATGATTTTCCAGCTTATATAATGGTTTTTGGTTGGAGCACACATGGAAAACTAGCATATCCATCCTGCATGAAAAACAATAAGACATTCACGCTAACAAACAGGGGTAAAACGCCTTTTTTTTACTGCCATCGACGTTTCTTGCCAACAGATTATAAGTACAGAAAGAACAAAATGAATTTTTTTGTTAGTAGAGTTGAAAATGATATTGTACCCCCACGTCTTTCTAGTGAAAAATTGCATGATGTGGTGTCAGAGAACGGTGATATTGTGTTTGGTTTCCAATTCGGTAAGCAGAAGTTTCCTGGTTTTGGTTTGACCCTCAATTGGATAAAGCGAAGTATTTTCTAGGAGTTTTCTTATTGGAAGATCAATTTCCTCCACCATAACCTTGACTTCATGCACATAATAATAATAATAAAAAACTTGTTTGAGAAAATATATCAAATGACGTGTTTGTCTAACATGCCCTTAAGCCAAAAATATCTTTTATAAAAAAGGTTGTAAACCAAACAAGGACTAACTCAATTAACCCAAAACTAAATCAATCAGGTTGACCTAAAATCATTGATTCAACCATGAACTAAACAAAAAATCTTTGGTTTAACTTGAAAACAAACCCAAAACAAAATAAATAAGCCAAAACAGATAAACATAAAAAGCATAAAAAGATTTAAAGAAAACATATCAAACACCAAGAACATGAAGAAAACGATGAATGTTCTTTATGAACTCAGAAAGCATAAATTGAAAACCATATCAAATATAGCAAATCTAGAGGCATATAGAGATTGGAAATCATACAATGATCAATAATTTAGCATCCATTTACTTCGATCATCAATGAATCATCACGATTTGGTTAGAGAAGGTTTCAGTTCAAAATTAAAACCCTAAGATTAAAGCATTGAAATACAAATTATCGATGCAAAAGAACCATAGATTATTGGCTAATGATGTAATACAAAGATGCAGATGTAAAGAAATGAAGCAAAACATGTCAAAATCATGTAGTTAAGACAATATTCTTCCCAAGAACATGAAGAACACCATCCCAACAAACCCATAAAATGCTCAATATACTGCCACACCCAGGACTAGCCTTTTAGCCCTCTAAACCAAGCCCTTTTGGTTTACACAAACTATATTGCTATATTTACACATCTTTGTATCAAAACGAATAACAAAAAACAACAAATCATAGAAAACATATATGGAATTTCAATTTTCAAAACTACCAAAGCTAAACAGCAATCATATTCAACAATATGGGATTCAAAATCAACACTTCATGAGACTTAAACAAGACCTAAGAACATGTATTAGCAAACCCAAAAAAAAGCTAACTGCCTATTTGCCAGATTCCAAAAACTATTCCATTTCAACGAAACAAACATCAAAATATTTTCTAAATAACCAGTAAACAATAACAACCAACTTAAAATAGGATTAAACAAAGAAAAAACATTTTCATGCATTAATCAAGATATAAGATCAACACAATGTATCACCAAAACAAGTTCAAACATTATTGAAACATGCATGGAAAAGCTAGAGGTGTGTCTTATAAACATCATATGCTAGTTCAAAAAAGGTTTATGTCTTCAAAGCTTTAAACAATGGTTGTTGCCTTTAAGTTCTCTTTTGTAAAACTTTACCTCCACAAATTTCTACCATTTCAAAGTTAAGGAAACACTTGTGCTAGGCTCTTGAACCTTCAAAACTCGAGTATTTTTCTTAATATTTCCTCTCCTCCCCTTCAGCTTTAATTTTCTAAGGTGTATTTATAAGGTTTTGCTAGTGTTTGTTTTATAGATTCAATCAAGTATTCATCATGATTGATTAATGTTTGACCCTCTAATGCAAATTGGAGGGTTTTGGACAAGTTTTAACAGTTGAAAACTCTTTACTTGGCTAGTTTTGCAATGATGGTTTTATTTTAGGGGATTTTTAGTGGTTTTGTTAAACTTGGAGGGCAAGGAGCTGTTACTGGCCTTTTAATCTTGAAAGAAAGGTTTTTGGCCCTTGATAAGAACCCGCTAAGAGGGTTTGCAGTGTGAACACATGAAAAAAATCATTTGTTTTTGCACAATAGATATCACAGTCATGGCTAACTGAGGTGACCACTTTTAAAACCTTGTTGGAGCAACTCCGATGTCATCGTCATTGGAGACCACTTGAAGTTGGTAGAGGGGGTGCCCACCTTTTGTTTAGATCCAATCTTACTCGATTTGAAGGTTTGTCGCTTCACATTCATTTGTTTGAATATGCCAACTCAATCAACCTATAATCTGCCAATACAAGAATGATTGATGGGAGTAGTTGATCTTTGTAAATGTGGTGGTTAGAGTCTTGGTGTGGTCGCCGATACTACATTTATTCATTTGAAGATATTTACTCAATCAGCCAAAATGGCCAAAAGAAGATGAACAATGACTGAACGATGTGTCATTCAATCCCTTCATTAAATCTGAGTGACAAGTCATTTATGTTAAACCCTAAAAATTAGGGTTTTTAATTTGAGATTTGGCCAGTTTCAATTTGATCTTTGTATTTCTAATTTTGGTGTATACACCCTTGTCAAACTCAATTGTCAGCCCTAAAGTTTATTGTCTTTTCCAATTCGATCCTTGGTTATTAATTTGTGTATTTTGACTCCCCAATTGATAAACAAACTTCTATTTTTTTTTATTTTGGCCCTTAATTTTGTTGATTTCAATCCATAAAGTCTCATGCCTTTTATGATTTGGTCCTTAGTGTTGAATTTCTTGAATTAAGTCCCTAATTGTCTATCAAACTTTAATATTTATGCAATTATACCCCTGATTTAACCAAACTAGCTTTTCAAATTTGCCATTTAACCCCCACACTTTAATTTCTTCCAATTAAAGCCTAAATTGAACAAAAAAATCATTTCCCCTTGCAATTAAGTTGTCAATAAATTCAATTAAACCCTGAAAAAATCCAATTGAGTTCTTAAACATCAAATTTTGATTTTTTCTTCCTAAATTAAAATTTTCTTATCAATAAGGCCTTTATTACTCAAAATTGAACTGTCAATTTTTACAATTTGGGATTTTTTTATCCTTCCCAACTAGTCTTTAGTAATTTTTTGTGCATTCTTCATGTTCTTTCAACTGATAGTTTTTTTTTTCAATTTGTTTTGCCCAAAAATGGGTAACAATATTTGTAATGTTATATGCATAATTAAAGTATTTAAAAAAAGACATTTCATACGTTTAAATTAAAGTATAAAATAATTAAAGTACTTTTCATTTAGAAATGTATCAAAATAATGTTTTCATATTTTATTTTTATTTTTGACATCAACATATCAGAACCATAAAAAAAACTAAAAAAATCAATTTGATGCTTTTTAATGTTAAACACATTTTTGAAACGCATCCAAATACATTTTGAAAGGAAAAATAAACCTTATTTTTTTTTGTTAATGAAGTTTGGTAGACACAGTAAAAAGTAGAGTTGTTTCTATTACATTGTACAAAAAACAAATCTATTAAATTTATCATTTGAAACTAAAAATAAAATATTAGTTATAAAAGTTGTTAGCATAACTGAAAAACATACTTCTGAAAAAATAATTTTGTACCACAACTAAAACAAAATTATCTTTGGAACATATTAATGTTTTTTTATTGGAGGTACAAAGATGGTTTTTAGCCATAAAAGATGAAAAAAAAATATGGATAGTATAAAATATGGTTTTATTTTTTTTCTTTTCTTTATCATGTGCTAATTTTAAATATCATTAAAACATAACACCACCATTAAAAAACGAGAGAATTTAATCTATTTAAATAAGAAAAAAATAAAATATTGAGTGAGGTCCCACAACACCAAGTAATAATATTTAAAATATAAATATGAAAAAATAACTTATTCTGTGGTTAGAGAATATCCTTAGTATGATAAAATAATCCTACAATATAAACATAAAGAATGATCATACAATATAAATATTTTTTTACATAGTCTAAGAAGTTAAAAAGAAACTCAACATCACCCCGCTTGCCCACACGCATCAACATAATTGTTATATTGAATGAAAACAGGCCTCGTACATATGTTTTAAACCAAAAACCACCATCAGAGATTCATATATAACAATGTTTCTGATTACTCATTTATGCGTGTGTTTGGATGGGCATGTTCGCCTAACTTGATGCCATACAATCAAAATAAACTCAATTTTTTCATTCCAAAAAATGCATTTTTATTGGCTATAGTCTTTGTCATCAAGGGTGCAAGTGTCAACTGTTAAAATCTGCGTCTTATCTAGATATGCTATTTTTTTTTTTATGAAAACAACTATAGCCTTCATTTTTTTTTGACGTGGGTGTCCGGGTTAACTTGCGCGTACCTTAACTAATCCCACGGGCCCTGAATTTAACGACCATGTAAATCTCCAGTGACCCTGAGATTTGTGAGACTCGAACTAGTGATTTCTGGGAAGCAAACCCAAGTCATCAAGGGTGCAAGTGTTTACTGGTAAGATCTACGTCTCTAGACATGTTATTTTTTATGAAAACATTTTCCCTACTGATTAGTACTTAAAAGTGCATTTTTATCAAGGTTTTATATCATCATATTGCATTTAAAGTATCATTAAATTCCCTATGTTGAGCATGTTTTATAATAACAAGTCTGATAACATAAGATATCTTTAATTTATAGTAAATACTCATTTTAAATACAGGCATATCTCATAATTTAAAGGATTGATTGATGTGTTTAACTATTGAAAGTGAAAAGATAAAGAGAGGGTTAAGCTTAAAGAAGAGATGCTGGTTCAATTCAAAATGGAATATTATTCGGATATTGGATCATAACTGGAGCTGTAGAATATGGATTTAGGTCTAGTTTATATGGATGGAAAGTTAAGACACAGGTCTAAAACTTTTATGAAGAGTCCAAGATTCAAAACGGCCGTATTCAAGTTCAAATTGTAGCAACAAAAAAGAATTCGGAATCTGTCCTGTAGCCTAGACACTAATTAGTGTTCAGCCTATTTCTCGAGTTCTAGAAGTCCAAATGAGCTCATTTTTGTTTTCTTGGAAAGATGAGACAAATGCCTAGAACTTTCATGCAGACTATTTGTTCAACTTCTGACGTTAGCAATGATGTTTTGTTTAGATAAGAAGATAATGGTTATCACCAAGTCAAGAGGTGGCCACCCACTCAATAATTAGTCATCAAATCAATAATTTCGAATTTTAGCCTATAAAAGAAGGCATTTGCTATACATTTAGACATCTTAGTTTTCAGATCAAGATCATATTCTTGCTTTCTTTCTTTGTATTTTTGTAATATTTAAGTTTTGCTTTCATTAATCTCTTGTTTATGCTTTTCATCATAACTATGTTCTTATCTAGTTTATTTATGTTTCTCTTCTTCACAATGTTTAGCTAAGTTTATTATGTCAAGGTGAAAAGGTTTCACTAATGGTGTTAGAATATGTATAATATAAACTCAACCTTGACTTCAATGTTTATATCCAAGAAAGTTTGTTATTAACATGTCTTATCTTTTTATCTTACTAATTCTTATTACCTTGCTTGTTAAATGATTAGTCTAGATTTGTATAGTACACCCCTTGGTACAACAAATACTTGGCACTTTTATAGCCTACTGTATGGTATAACCGACATTTGTATTATGAAAGGAACTTGATTTATTGTTAATGACATGATCAAAGAGTTGATGTCTTATCCCAAGTGCAGGAGTGTCGAAGTAATAAATAATCCGGCAAGACCGGAGTCAATCCACAGGGAGGTCAACTATATAAATTACAAATAAAGAGAAAGATTTGAAGAGAATAATAACAGAAAAGGAGTTGAAGAGAGTTTTGGGATGTGATATTGGTGTAAGGATTAAATAATGATAAAACAGATGTCAAGGTTAGAAGATTCACTAATGATATTTCAAATAAATATAATATAAACTCTTTTTATTACTCAATTGGAAACCACATACAAAAGAGGTTCAAATCGGATGATTTATCGTTATTAGCTCATTATAAATTATTAACATAATCATATTAATCATCTTATCTAAGTAACACCATACTTATAAATATCATCAGGCATTCATGTTGCTAACTTATGTTAACAACAAATCAAGTTCCTCGCATAACAACGATGTCGGCCGAAGACTATGAAGGATCAAGCATTTGATGTACCAAGTGTTATACAACACAAATCTAGATAGTCATTTAACAAGCAAGGTATTAATAATTAGTAAGATAAAAAGATAAGACATGCTAATATCAAACTTTCTTGGATATAAACATTGAAGTCCATGTTGAGTTTATATTATACCTATTCTAACACCATTAGTAAAACCTTTTCACCTTGACATAATTAACTTAGCTAAACATAATGAAGAAGAAAAACATAAATAAACAAGACAAGAACATAGTTATGATGAAAAGCATAAACAAGAGATTAATGAAAGCAAAACTTAAGCATTACAAAAATATAAAGAAAGAAAGCAAGAACATGACCTTGATCTGAAAACCAAGATGACTAAATACATGGCAAATGCCTCCTTTTATAGGCTAAAATTTAGAACTATTGATTGGTTGACAAATTATTTAGTTGGTGGCCAACCATTGATTTGGTGGCTGGTTTTTGACATTGTTGGCTGCTGGTTATTGACATTATTGACTGGTTATTGACATTGTTGGTTGGCAAAAACATCATTGCTAACATCATAATTTGAGCCTTTTGTTCCATGAAAGCTGTGGGGAATTGTCTTAGCTTTCCAAAAAAAAAAACCAGAGCTCATTTGGACTTCTAGAACTCAAGATATGAACTGAAAACCGAACAGTGTCTGAGCTGCAGGACAGATTCCGACTTCTCTGTTGTTGCTAAGATTTGAACTTGAAAATGGCAGAATTGAGTCTTAGACTCCCATAAAAGTTCTAGGTATATGTCTTAGCTTTCCATCCATATAAATCAGACCAAAATCCAAGGTCTACAGCTCCAGTTATGATCCAATAACCAAATAATGTTCCAGTTTGGAATTGAACCAACATCTCTTCTCTTAGCTTAGTCCTGTTTTTGTCTCTTCACTTTCAATAGTTAATCACATCAATCAATCCTTTAAATTGTGAGATATACCTGCATTCAAAACAAGCATTTACCATAATTAAAAATATATTATATTATCAGACTTGTTATTATAAAACATGCTTTAGTTATGGAATTTAATGATACTTTAGTGCAATATGATGATATAAAACCTTAATGAGAATGTACTTTTAAATACTAATCAGTTAACATAATTTAATATCATGAATTCCTGACAATATTTAAAAGTATGGTGTTACTAAAATAAGACAATTAATATGATCATGTTAAAAATTTATATTGAACTATTAAGGATAAATCATCCGATTGAAACCTCCTTTGTGTGTGGTTTTCAGTTGATTAATAAAAAGAGTTTATACTACATTTATTTCTAATATTATTAGTGGATCCTCTAACCTTGACAATTGCTTTTATCTTTGATTAATACTCACATCTCAAAAGTTCTCTTCAACTCCTTTTCATTTGTTGTTTATAATTTTATATAGCTCACCTCCCTGTGGTTTAATCTCGGTCTTGCCGGGTTATTTATTACTTCAACACTCCAATACTTAGAATAAAACATCAATCTTTTGATGTATCACCTACACTTCTGGCAACAATCTTCAAACACATAATCATCACGATTCCAATACTGTCCAGCTTCCTCTGCCACTTACTTCCTCCCAATCAATTAGTTTTAGAGATTTGCCCCTTAATCTGATTCCTACAAGAATTGCATTTGCACCATTATGTTTTATTTCTACAGGTACAGCTCCAAATACATCTACACAACCATCCACCGGTGCTTGTACCTCAGCACTACACCACCAGCAGATGCACCGCCTGCTCCTACAAACACTCATTCCATGATCACCAGATCAAAGAATCATATCCGTAAGCCACAATGACATGATGATGACGGCATTTGGTATCCTTTATTGGAGCAGAAACAGCACCTCCAACATTGGAGCCAACCTCTTACACCAAGGCCTCAAAGTCAGCTTACTGGAGAGATGCCATGAATAAAGAATTTATTGCTCTACTACAAAATGGTACTTGGTCTTTGGTGTCTCCTTCACCTAATACCAATATTGCGGGCTTTTGTTGGGTCTTTAAAATCAAAAGGAAGGCTGATGGCACGATTGAACGTTACAAATCATAACTAGTAGATAAAGGATTTCACCAACAAGAAAGAGTTGATTTTTTCTGAACCTTTAATCCATTCATCAAACATACCATTATCGGGTTGGTGCTTTCTCTTGTTGTTCCTTATAATTGGCCTATAAAACAATTGGATGTCCAGATTGAGGGGGCGTGTTGAGAATCAAGTCAGCATCACTGACTTCAAGGCTTAAGATATGGAAAATCATAGCAGCGGCAGTAATGACCATGATCACAACAGCAGATTTGGTGAATTCCCAACGACAAATCAGGAGCCAAAAAAATGAGGAAGATTTAATCTTGCCACTGTTTTGTTGTTACTGTTATGTTAAGTTTCCCTAACTGTAATCCTTTAAAAATTCAAATGGTCCTGTAATTGTAGGGAATGGTTGTAAATAGCATTATATATATGGTTATACAAGTTGCAATGTACGTAACAGAAATTAGAAAAATAAAAATTCTCTCTTTTAACTTCTTTCAAAGTTAAAATTCATTTTTAATCAAATATACTTGTTGTAACCCCCCTTCACGAGAGCGCGATGTCGCGGTGATCATTCTGGAGTAGGTCTAGAGGTCTTTGGCTGGTTTAAGAATTATCACCTAATATTATGGTTACTTAGAACCCACACTAGTTTTTGAAGATTCTAAATAAGTGACTGGTTGCGTAAAGACAAAATATTAATATCCTTAATACGTCTTACCTAAGATAAACTGCATCATTTTTCTTTGTCTTTTATAGTCTGATAATGTTTCTATTTCTAACAGTCTACTATGACAAGTTTGCCATGATAACCAAGCATTGTTTTTCTAGGTTAAGACCTTGGTTTGGAATGGTGAAATGTCCTCAATTATCATTAAAACTTCTTTCAAGATAAACTTAGAATTTTTTGCTATTATGTCATTCCAAATAATATTTTAGATAAAATTCCTTATAGTTTTTTTATCCTTATATTATGAGTTAATGAGTTGTATTACTCCTCATAATATTTTGGATAAAAACCTCATATATATTTTTTATTCTTATATTAAAGATGACTAATTATAAATCATTATCCCTAAAACTATTTTGGATATTAACTCTTTTGTATGTTTTTATCCTTATATTAAAAGTGAAAAATATATTTTTTAAATATAGGCCAAAATCCTTCAGGATTTTACAAACTTGTTATAAAATCCATGTAAACTTTTTAAAAACATGCCAAAGTATTTTAGATTTTTTAAAAACAAATGCTCAAATAATTTTTAGAATTTTTGGCCATATGCAAGGAAAACATATATATATATAAAGTCTTTGTTTGACAAAAAATTATTTTCCTTTCCTTTGAAATAAAAGAGTCAAAACAAGCTTAAGGGCATGTTTGTCAAACACGCTTTTAAGCTAAAAATTCCTTTAGCAAAACGATTACAAACCAAACAGGGCCTTAACCACTAACTTAACTTTGACCAACTAGGTTGACCTAAAATATTTGGTTTGACCATAAACCTAGCCAAAGATCATTGGTTTGACTTGAAAAACAAACCAAAACCCATAACATATTAAACTTTCCAAAAACACAAAAACATGAAAGTTTTGTCAAAAACTGATCTAACACAAAAAAAAAGAACATGAAGAACAAATGAAGAACACTCAACGTGAACCCAACAAAGTGGCTCTCAAGCCAAACTTGATATGAATAATCCAAAGACATAGACATATTTGAAATCATTCAAGGATTAATAATCTAGCATCAAACATCAATGATTATCACTCGATGAACACAATTTGGTCAAAATGAGGTTTTGCAATGATGGTTTTGGTTTTTGGGATTCTTGGTGGTTTTGCTAGACTTAAAGGGCAATGAGCTATTTCTCGCCTTTTGATATTGAGAGAAAGGTTTCGAGCCCTTGATAAGAATCCTCTGAGAAGCTTTGAAGTGTGAACACGTGAAATATGAGTGGTTTTTTAATAATGGGTGTCATAGTCATCGATGATTGAGTTATCCATTTTTGAAGCCTCATTGGAGCAACTCTAAGTCATTATCCTTAGGGATCACCTGGAGTTAATAGAGGAGGTGCATACCTTTCGTTTGGATCCAACCTTACTTAATTTGAAGGTCTGTAACTTCATACTCATTTGTTAGAGGGTGCAAACTCAATCAACCAAAACTCCCAAAGAAGAAGGTGAAGTAGCCGAACGACGTGTCGTTCAATCCCTTCATTAAGTCTGGGTGACGTGTCATTATTAAATTCTAAAAACTAGGGTTTTTAATTTAGGATTTGGAAAACTTCAATTTAGTTCACGTTCTTTCAATTTCTTTTAATTGCCTCTCAACTTTTAATTATACAATTCCAACCTTGTCAAATTCAATTGTCAGCCCTAAAGTTCAATGCCTTTTCTAATTAGGTTCTTGGTTCCTGATTTATGCAAATTGATCCTTAGTTGACCATCAAACTTTCAATTGTCTTCAATTTGGTCCCTGATGTTGTTGATTTAAGTCCTGGAGTCTCACGCCTTTAACAGTTTGGTCATTGGCTTTGAATTTTTTCAATCAAGTCCCTAATTGCCTAGCTATCAAATTTCAATATTTATGCAATTAAGCCCTTAATTTGACTAAATTAGCTTTTTAAAATTGCAATTCAACCCCCAAACTTTAATTCCTTCCAATTAAACCCTCAATAAATTTAATTAAACCCAAATCTCATCCAATTATTTATTTTTTCTTTCAAAATGAATTTTTCTTGTTAATAGAGCCTTCATTGGTCAAAATTAAACCATCAATTTTTTAATTTTTGATATTTTGATACTCCCCAACCAGTCTTTGGTAACTTTTTGGACATTTTTCATATTATTCCTACTAATGTATATTTTTTTCCAACTTTTTAAATGTCTTTGTATTTTATTTTTTTTGTATATTTATATGGGGTCCCAAAATTGGTAGCAACAATACTTATGAATTTTCTTTGAATCAAAAATTAAAAAAAACTACTTAAATCAATTCACAAAACTTATAACAAACATTATCGAAATTAATAAGATCATTATAATCACTATTTGTTTACTGGTGTCCTTATGTAAATAATGTGATTAATTAAGTAGAAATGAATGGATCACAATTGAACACATTAATTTAATTTTAAGGTATTTATTAATGCTCAATCTAAATCTTGGTCGTTTATTTGTGCCATTAATTTCTTTAACAATATAGTTGTGTAGTTGTGTTTATATTAAAGAAATACTTTCAAAATAAATGGTATGAATTATAATTTTTAATAGCAATTAGCTTCTTATTTCATCTGTTAAATGAGATACAATACAACATCCTTAAAAAAAATCATGCAATTCTAATTTTTAACTATAATTTCCTTATAAATTCCTTTGTGATATTAGCAAAAGGGGTAAAATTATATATATATATATATATATATATATATATATATATATATTGAAAGATCATGCAATTCTAATTATTAATTACATTTGGATTGTACCAAGTTATGGACAACTTCAACACACACAATAAATCAACATCACAATCATGTCAAACCATTATAGATTTTATTCCACATCAACACAACTCAAAATCATAAAATATGCATAATTTGAAAGATATATAAAGAATTCAAACACTTAAAATGGAATTGTTATTGGCATCTCATCTACTAATCACAGTTCCATTACTCGTCTTAAAAGTAACTAAAACAACCAAGTTATTGTTATATATAATTCTTATATGTTTAAAACCCTGTTTGTTTCATGGAAAGTGATTTTCTGGAAACCACTTTTCAAACTTTCATGTGTTTATTTGTTATTAGAAAAATTAATCAACGGAAAACACTTTCTACTCAAAGAAAAAATTTGGTTTGGTTTCCAGGAAGAAAGTGTTTTCCTTTTATTTTACGTGGAAAACACTTTCAAGAAATTGTGAAAAATTTAGAAATGTCGTGTTATTTGTTGATTATATCAAATTTGATCCTCAAACTTTTGATTGCTATATATTTTATTTTGATTTTTTTTTCAATTTCATCCTTTAGAATTTGATTTTTATATCAACTTTGGTCCTTATTTTTATGATTGCTATTTGCTTTACTCTTATCATTTCTTAAATAAAATTTTTTATCTATCAGATTTAGTCCTCATTCTTTTGATTGTTATTTATTTTATTTAAAATAATTTATGAAATTATAATTTTTTTTATTTCATCATTTTGAACTTTTTTATCTGTTAGACTTGATCTCTATTATTTTAATTGTTATTTATTTTATTTGAGATAATTTATGAATTAGATTTGTTTTTTAATTTTATTCTCATTCAACTTTTTAATTTGTAAGATTTGTTCCTCATTTTTTAATAAACTTGAAAAACAAATTAACAAATTGTTTTTCAACTCATTTTCCATGACATAGCCAAACACTAGAAAATATTTTCTAATTTATTTTTCATAATTCTATCAAATATTGGAAAATAATTCACTTTTCAAGAATTTATTTTTCAAGGAAACCACTTTCCAAAATGAAACAACTTTCTAGCAAACAAAAAGGGCCTAAAAGAACTTATAAGTATGTGATAACCTAATGAAAGTCAATCAAAAGTATTACAACATCATAAGAATTAGTATTAATTTCATTACAAAAGGATTGCTAATTACAATTCTAGAAGGATAACTAATTACATGTCCATTAAATTTACAAAACATATCCTAAATATCTATCATTTTACACACGGTTCTGAAGTACCTGAAATTGAATTAACATATATTATGAATATAGCTATATCACGAATCATATAATCAATAAAAACAACTTTAAAAGACTTAACAACTGATCTTCCCTAACTAATATTTCATCCCCTCTTCTTGAAATGCCTAAACTATCCTCGCTTTCCTTTCTTAAAAAGAGAAGGTCTAAAAGGTTTACTCAAAGTGTAGTCAATATCCTTTTCTTTTTCCAAATCTAGGTAGACCTTGTTGATCCCCCATAATACACGCCTCTAAGGCTTGAGTTGCTTTTATCATATCTCTGATTATCTTAAATTGCAATGCAATAAGCTTTTGTTTCAAGTCCTATTATAACCCATATTGGAATATCTCAATCAGTTGCTGCTCCATAGAAACATGATGTGGGGAAAATATAGAGAGGTTACATAACCTGCTCTCATATTCAAACATTGACATACCACCTTATCTTAAGGCCAGGAACTCTTGTTCTTTCATCTTGTGGTGATATCTGGAGTAAAATTGATTCTCAAACTCTATTCTAAAATCACCCCATGTCCACAACTCTATGGTCCTCCTCGAGTGCATAGTCTCCCACCAAAACTATGCTCTATCTATTAATAGCTTATTAACACAGTCTTCCCACAAATCATCCAGCACCTTTATTTGAACCAAGGTATTCTCCACCTTCCTAATCATCTCCTAGTAGTCTCTGCATCTTGTTCGCTAAAAAAAGCTCACAACTCATTTCCTTCATACTCTTCATAATTCACATTAACGCAACCAAACTATCTGTAGGTGTTATGACCACTAAAATTACTAACAATGTTGGGGCTACTGGAGATGATTCACTATTCATATTATCAACTACTACTTACACCAACTACGTTAGGATAGCAGGGTTAACAAACGAAGCAGGGGCTCCTATAGGTACCACGGGTGAAGGCACTGTTGTATGCCCCTGATGATTTAATCTTTTAGCTGTAACATCTCAACTTATTTAGAAGTTGTCTCATCTTAGAGTCCAAATGATTCTTTTTATATTAACCGAATAGTTATTGGTGCATATGAGAGGCGATATCTACCAAAAGATTCTCCCCCTGAACCTTCTCAGAATCTATACCCTGAACCCTTATCCATACCAGAAGGATTCGTCCTTGTATCTTGTCTTATACAAACCATTCTGGATTTCATTCCACATCAACACAACTCAAAATCAAGAAATATGCATAATTTGAATGATATATAAAGAATTCAAACACTCAAAATAGAATTGTCATAGGCATCTCATCTACTAATCATAGTTCTATTCCATATCATAATTTATCGGTTTTAAATAAATTTTATATTTTTTGTTTTATTAATCACCATGATAAGTCACATGTTCTTAGTCATCATCGACCTAACATTTCTAGCTTATTATCAGGTATAATCTCCCCTTTTTGAGTGCTTAACTTTACTACCCATTACCAAGCACTATCCTATCATTGGGTATATAGTTTTCTATTGCCTATTTCCAAGTACTATTCCTATTATTAGTTCACGAGTTTCTCCGTTCATTAGTGGGCATTAGTCCCATTACCAAGTTGGTTCATTTGCCTATTATCGGGCACTAGTCTCATTACTAGGAAGCTGGTTCCTCCACTCATTATTGGGAAGCTAGTTCTCTGTCTATTACTAGGCACTAGTCTCATTACCAGGAAGTTAGTTCTGAACACATTTATACTAAATTAAAAAAAAAAAACACATTTAATGAAATTGAAATTTTTTTTCATAATATTAAAGTATCGAGGTGGTATACACCTATATGTTGTCTGCGCTCTAGATGTACCTTTTGGCTGTTATACAGCTCCTACAACTTCTTTTATATCACCAGGTGTACCTTATCATTTTTTATTCAATGCTCATTCCACACAATATAATCTAAGTTGATTTTTTTTCAACTTAATCATTATTTGTAATTTATCTTATATTAACACTTCATTTCAACTTCTCATTCAATCCACCTTCTCGATCTAATTAATAAGAGAAACTTCTTATAATTCATACTCCCACATATACCCTAATATACTTAAGTCGCACTTCAAAACAACATTGTTTCTTATTTTAATCATAACTAAAGTTATAGAATTCATTTTGGGTGTGGTTTGAGTCTTTCAAAAATTGTGGTACAAAGCTAGTAGGTTTAAATAAAATAAGAAAACTCACTCTTTTCATTTATGCACCCACAACTACATATTATAGCCACCTATTCAATCTATCCAGCAAGATTCAGTTTGGCCTCTCCTTAGTTTTTAATCCATATCTAAAGTTCTATAACTCCAAATTAAGCAAGGTTAATTCTGTTTGAAAACTAACATCCTTAGCTATAACTTTCATGAAAAGACTTAGCTTAATCTTCTCTTATAGAATTTAGGTGACGAAGTTGTCTAGTTTTCAAGATATGAGTTTAACAAGCAACAAATTATTTTCATTCATAATCTTATTCTTCAAAGCAAGCATTTCTATCCAATACATCTTATAAAACTACTAAACCATAATTTCCTAAAAGCAAACTAGTCTAATTCACATTTTATTTGAGATAGCCAAAATTCTTTTTCAAAAGGAAACTTACTCATATAAATAATTCAACTCCTCTAAATTATCATTGGCATAATCATTTTATTTTTAAACTATACATTCTTAAACAATTACTATGTTAATTTCAATCAATAACCTTAATCTCCCTCTAAATTAATTTGGCTTATACCCATCATAAAAGGAAGTATATATTTTCTTTAAAATTTTCCATAAATGACACATTACCCATTAATTTTTCATGTAAGTGAACACCATGATACCAAGCTTTCATGCCAATTAAATGAATTTAGTTCAAAATCCTCTTCTTCTTAACCTTGGCCGAAACTTCTATCAAGAAAAGACATGATCCCTTTTAATTTTTTTTCCATTAATTCTCTTTCATCACATTGTATTATAGTCCACATAACTCAATTTTAAAGAAATCACATTTCCCCTATTTTTCATTATAAACCCTAAATTAAATTTCTCTAATTTATCCAATATCATCACAAATTAATTCAAGCTTATATAATTGAGTTCTAGACACATTACATGTAAGAATCTAAACTTTAGATATTAACAATTAGAATTTCTACGCCCTTCTTTCTTCCTCCCCTAAACCATAACCTCATTTTTTTATCTCTCTTGACCTCTCACAAAGTTTCTCTCCCAAATCTCTTCTAATATGGTGTCTAGGTGTTTACTTCTCTAAATTCTCATTAAAACTAACCTATTACGTGAGTTCTTCATGAGAAATAAAGGAATTAAACATAACTCACAAGTCCCCCCCTTCTTTCTCTTTTTTTTTTTAGCCATCTACTCACACACAAGCATGTGTGTGTGTGTGTGTGTGTGTGTGTGTGTGTGTATTTGGTTTCATTGCTTATTGCTTTGTCTATTTCAATAATACTGCTTATCCTAGTGATTTTTATGGGCCCATTGGATCATAAGCTTCTCAAGCTCAAGCTTTTACTTTTCTAGTTAGAGACCAACGTCTTGGGGCTAACGTGGGATCCGCTCAAGGACCTACCAACTTAGGTAAATATCTAATGCATTTGCCCACTGAAGAAGTTATTTTTGGAAGACAAACTATGCATTTTTGGGATCTGTGCGCTCCTTAGTTAGAACCTCTAAAAAGGTCCAAATGGTTTAGACTTGAGTAGGTTGAAAAAAAACATGCAACCTTGGCAAGAACAACGTTTTACGAAATGTATGACCTATGCGCTTTTAGGTTTATTAAATTCCTTAAGTGGTGTAACTATTGAGATCAATGCAGTCAACTATGTCTCTCTTAGAAGTTGGTTAGCTACCTCCCATTTTGTTCTCGAGTTCTTCTTATTCGTAGGTCATTTATAGAACATGGGAAGGGCTCGTGCAGCAACAGGATTCGAAAAATGAGTTGATCATGATTTTAAACTTGTTCTTTCCATGACTCCTCTTAACTAGTTGAGAAAAGAGATCCAATAGTTGAAGTAGGAATCAATTTGATTCTACTATACGTGTTGATTGGGTTGATCGGTCATACTTAAAGAGTCTGCCTTTTTCCTTTCTTTTCAACTCATTTAGATTTAGATCTAATCAATTTTATTTTTTTGGCTTGACTATCCTACCTAGTTGAGCCATTCACCTTTATGACACTGAACCAGAAAAAGCAATAAAAACATAAATAGATTCACCAAGAAAAGGAGAGAGAAGGATTCGGACCCTCGATAGTTTGTAAAGAACTATACCTTTTTCATGATCGGAGCTATCAACCACTCGACCATCTCTCCAAAAGATAATTTCTATTTTACTATTTTATTTTTATTCCGTTGAATAGAACATAGAACACGGTCGTAGGAGTTGATGACGTCTTGTACTATAGAAAGCTATTGGGGGTAAGTCAATGAGTATATATATAAAGGATCTAGAATAAGCATTTGTAAAATAAAATAAAAAAGGACTCTTAACTCTATATTCGAATAAAATGGGAATGGGGTGGAAATAAGTCATATAGAGTCAATGGATTCATGGTTTAATCCCCCTATGATGCTTTTTTTTTTTTTTTTGCCTGATAGAGGGATCAAATGGTATAATTGTTTTGTTGGTAGCTTGAAGAATTAAAGACATGACTATTGCTTTCCAATAGACTATTTTTGTATTAATTGTGTACCTGTTGTTTTTGTATTTTTTTTGTATTTCTTTTTTGCCTGATATAGTGTACCTGTTGTTTTTTCTTCTCCTGACGGTTGGTCAAGCAACAAAAATGTTGTATTTTCCAGTATATCATTATGAATTGGATTAGTCTTTCTGCTAGGTATTCTTAATTCTCTTATCTCTTGAATCCAGATACAAAAATGAAAAAAGACCCCTCCCTTAATTCTTTAGAGTTGCGATACGCATTTACATTCTAAATTTAAATGAGTGCATAATTATAGTTATTAGTTTTAACTAACAACTCCCACTGATCAAATTGCATATAATGTAATTAAAATTTAAATTACATTAAACATGCAATTCAAAATAAACAAGCAATTATCTTAACAAATAATAATAATAATAATACTGAAATAAAAAAATTAAGAATGATAAATTTTAGAATTATTTTATATTGCAGATATATAATTAGGGTATCCAATTATGTCATCTACTTTATCAAAGTTATCTCCTCCAAATTCATTCTAGGCAAACCATGGAATGAATTTAGCAACAGCATCCAAACGACCTGCGCTTCTTCCAGTGCGTTATATACCATTTTCGGTATACTAATGTTCCCTCTCAAGCAACATTTCATCAACAAGATTGTTGAAATCTCACTACCAGAAAACCGATAAATACAAACGGAAATACCGAGGGAATATTTCTGTCGGTCATTTTCCTAGGGATTTTACCGACGGACATATTCCCTCGGTATATACCGAGAGAATTACGGAGGGACAAAAAAATTAAAACAAAGCAAAAACAAATGATGACGTGTCAGGATTTACCAACGGAATTACCGACGGAATTTATTTCGTTGGTAAAATCCGTCGGTAAACTTGTTTACACTGTTCATCATGTCAATTACAAAGGGAATCACCAACGGACAAAATTCGTCGGTATTTTCCAGAGAGCTCCAGAACTGTTCACTTTCCAATTGCACTGTTAATTGTTGTTCTTTACGGACAAAATCACCGACGGATTGAAAATTCATCGGTGTTATTTGGCGGTTTTCTGAAAAAATTCAATTGATTTAAAATTTTCATTTAAATATTACAGACGGAATCACCGACGGACTGAAAAATCGTTGGTAATTGTTGGCGGTTTCTGAAAACTTTTTACGAAATTGAAAATTTAAATTAAATATTACCGACGGAATTACCGGCGGAATAATTAAAAAATATTAATATTCAATTATCCGTCGGTAAATCCGTCGCTAACGCGCCCCAATAAAAAGCCTGAATCCCTTATTTCGCAAGAGACAGACTTATTTCTTCTTCTTCTACTACTTCTTCTTCTTCTTCTTCTTTTTCTGCACTATATGTAAAAAACATCAATATCTATTTCTTTCTTTTCTTTTCTCTCCTCATCTCCTTCTCTTTTTCTCAATGATCGGGTATGTCTTCTTCTTCTTTCTTCTTTTATCCTCTTAGTTTTTTTTAATTAATATGCTTTACGAAAAGCATTTTCTCTCCTTAACTTTCACTTGCAACTACATTAAGGTAAGATTTTTCTTCTTTTTTCATGATTTTTTAACCCTTTATATTTGTTTTTTATTTTATTTTTAAATGTTTTTGTTCTTAATAATTGTATAAATGTTGTTTGAGATTTGTTTTTTCATATGAGATTAATTTTTAGTTGATTTATTTATAGAATTTTTAAATTTTTAGCAATTGCAACTTCATTTTTTTCATATGAATTTTTTTAGTTGAATTTATTTTTTCATTTTATTTATTTGTTGGAAATTTGTTTGAGTTGATTTTCTTATTTTTTTTTCAAGCATTTTGAGTATATATTATACAGTGTTGATTTATGTTAATTTAATTATTTTATAATTTTATAAAATGAATTTTTTTTAATTTTTTTAAATAATTACCGATGGAATTTCCATCGGTAAATCCGTTGGTAATAAAAATATTATTACCGAGGGATATACCGACGAAATGAAGCGGGTAATTTTATTTTTTTATTTCCGACGGATTTACCGACGGATAAAAAATTACCGATGAAGGATTCACCGACGGAGCATTTCCGTCGGTGATGTCGTCGGTAAATTAATTACCAACGGAATATGTGTCTTATGCCGACGGAAAAATTCCGTCGGTAAAACTGTTAAATCTTGTAGTGTCTAAGAATTCTAGTCTGCATTCCAACAATAGTCGCACTAACATCCATTCCTCAGGCAGAGAATTGAGAACGATTAACATTTGATGTTCTATTTTATGTGCTCTTGAGTTTTGTGAACATGATTAATGGTTTAACTAAATTAATGATCAATTTGTTGTTGTCTATCCATAACAAAAAAAAAAAATCAAAAGCACATAAATATAATAATCAAGGGCATAATAAATAGGCTTTGAGGCGTAAAGATCAAAACCTTAAACTTATAGATAACAACTTCTATAAGTTTGTTAAGAAGTTCTATTTTATTTTTTATAAACATTAATAGAGAGTTTGTAGAGAAAAATTAGGGAGAGAAAAAGATTATTGCAAAGCTTTAAACACCTCTATTGTTTCTTATTTTTCTTTTATCAATATCAAACTAATATTTTTAAATAAAATCACCCCCTTTCAGACCAATATGTAAGTAAAGTTTAGAGACACACCTCTTTAGACTAATGTGTTTGTGAGAATTTAAAAGACACATCTCTTTAGACCAATATATATGTAAAGTTTAAAAGGCACACCTCTTCAGACGAATATGTCTGTAGAGTTAAAAGGCACACCTCTCCAAACCAATGTGTCTATAGAGTTTAAAATATAACTCTTCATTCAAATTATTTAAACAATTTGGCAAGAGGTGTCATGCATAATTATTATTATTAATTAATTAATTATCTCAAATTAATGAATTTCAAAATAATAATAAAAACCATTTATGTTACATAATACCAAATGAAATTGTAGCCATTTTAAAAAATAATTGGGAAAAAAATTATGATACAATCAATATAGTCAAAAGCCAATGTCTTTGCCTTCAGAAATGCAAATATGGCAAATGTTTTTAAAATCTATCTTTTAAATAATATATGGTGCAATCATCTATACAAACAAAGAACTAACATGTGTTCATATCAGAAAAGAAAAAAAAATGTTTGTACAATAATAAATATATTACATAAAACCTAACAGAAAACACATCTTAAAACCATGTTCAGATACCAATGTAGATTGGAAAGGAAAACTTACTTGTGAGAATTTGCTTTCTTATTCGTGGATCAATTACTTCAGTGGCACTTTAATTACTAGAACCAAAATGATATTTCACAGTACGGATGTCTTTGTAAATCTTATCAAGTTAATGCAGAGAGTCAAGATGGAAGAAGAGAAATAGAGAACTATGTTCTTTCAATAATGAAAACTTAATCTTCATATGGGTTATGTTTCTATTTATATAAGTAGAGGAAACAATTACTTTTTTTAGTAACTCCTCTAAATACTTGGACCAGACTCATCTCTCATGGGCAAACCAGGCCTAACTCGATAACCAACACTTTGCAATGAAAAGTGCGACTTCATAAATAGTGCAACTAACGAGGTTGGAAAACCTATTATAATGAGATGACTCTTCATAAGATAGAGATAAGGTGATTGACAATGGAGTATGATGGCCTAAAACAAGTCTCCTTGATAGAATGGAAGACCTTTTGATCACTACATCAGTAAATGAAGAAAAATGAGATTGAGAAAGTGTTAGGTGTAAGCCTGAGAAGATCATGATGTAGGTAAAATTATATATTTCTTTTCACCACTAACCTCTAAAATTGATTAGGGGATAAATGTTTTTAATATTGATGGGTCACTATTAGGTAGACATTATGACATTATGATCGTTACTAATTACTAATTGGGCAAAAGTAATCTTAGAGGCACACATATTTAATGAGTATACCATTTGTCCTTCTACTAAGTGAGGGGCGACTAGTCCCCCATATAAAAAGACATTCTCCTTTAATGATGTGGTTGTTTATTTGTCCAGATTTTGTTTATGTATAGTTTGTTTGCTGTGATTTTCTCATGTATATTAGAATGGATGATCATTTTACATGTATTAGTTTTGCGGTGTATAATAAGACCATATAGAATATATACTAGATAAATGACCTGTACCGGGCCATTTTCAACTTCTCAATGAAAGTAGATGCATATAGAAGCTAAACTTCAAACCAAGAAGAGTGCATCGAAAATAAAATATGACATGATATGTAATTTAGAGAAGCTAGGAAAATGCAATGTTAAGTGGCAACAATGGCAGTGAATCAATTGCAGTAGTAGGAGTGAATCAACATTAAAAATGTCAAGCCAATCCTAGGGAAAAAGTCTTGCCCAAACAAAAGAAGCAAATGCTAGGGGTGTTAAGGAAGCAAAAGAAGAAACATCGGCTATGATTGCTCAATGATTTCTAGAGGTTGCTGAGGGAGAAGATAATGTCCTATTCACCTTCCTTTTCTTCTTCATCAACTGTCTTTTTTGTGGCGATCCTCTCTCGTCTTTCTGCAACTCTCTCTTCTCCTTTACGGGTCCTTTTTCTTCTGCCCTGCCCATCCGTCACCCCCCTTACATCCATTAGTTTGATTTTGAACATCCTCACCCTCTCCTCATAAGCTTTTCTCCTCCAATTCACCCTCTCTCTTTTTTCATCTCCATGTACTGTTGTGCTGTTATCTCTCCTATGTAAAAGAATGAAATAAAGGGGATGATGAAAGGGGTGGGAATCACGTTCTAAACCATATAGACGTCCAACAAAATTAAGGACAAAAATATAACTATACTATTAAAGTCCACGGTAAAAGACACCTCACAGTCCACAATAAATGAATGAGGGGACTTAGTTTTTTTTTGTTTTTTTAATGTTCCCTGAATACATCAAACAGCATTGAGGTTTTCGACGAATCTTTGAATGATATAATAATATCTAGCATCATCAGTTTATTAAGGAAAAGGACAATCAAGGGAGTACACATATATAATAAGGATAGCGCTCGATCCATATCATGGACTATTGATTAATTACAAGGTAAAAATCTGAATCAGGGTCAGCAAAAGCCTGGACAAAAATCTAAGTTATAGGATAACTAGGCCATGCATGTCAAAAAAATTATGAGAAACCCTTTCCGCAACTCTTATTCAATAATGGGTTTTTAATGATCTTGCCATGAAAAGTACGCGTAACGGTAATTAGTCAATCTAGGATTTTCTTAAACAAAAACTTCCAAAATTGACCAGATCCTTGGAATGTTACCTATCTAGTTAAAAAACAGGGAAAAAGAAAGATCGTACTGGAGCGATTCATTAAGAGTTAAGACACAACCCAAGAAATGCGTTGTAAACCCCACGAGGCACATGAGAAGCTGTCGGCACCAGCCATGCATCATCCACCATCTAGCTAGCCAGACCACCAATCTGGACGCCTTGAGTTATTGAAAAAGATGAAGTCAAAAGCCCATGAGGATACACTTAGCACACATTGCAACGCCGACTCTTGTCCCAAGAGAAGAGATAGTCCCCTCCATTCATTCATTTATTTCTCTGATAAAGCTAAAGTCCACTCTTATTTTTGAGCTTTTCTTCTTCCAAAACCTTGGAAAATGCCCTAAATTAATGCCTCCCCTCTAATTTTCCGTGTGCTGACTCTCATTGGCTTCAACTTACAACTTGCATATAGATATAAAACTACAAAACTATCCCCCGTAACTTTCAACAATTAAAGCTATCTTTCATACCAAAAAATAAAATAAAATAAAACAAAACAAAGCTATCTTGCAACTGCTGGTTCTAGCTACAGACAACTTGGAAGGTCAAATTTCCATTAAAGAAGTTTCATTTTTCAGCTTTTTAATTCCTATACCTCTCTCTTCAATCTCTCCTTTTGGCTATTCTAGTGCTTCTTCTGTTTTGGTATCTAAGTTAAGAGTCCTTTTGGTATATTTTTCTTGCAATATTTCTTCATCAAATAGATTAGAGTTCTATTCTTGGTACCTTTGATAATATTCTTTATCTGTTTGTTCATTCAAAATGGATCAAATCGATGTTCCTTATCATTTTCTTTGCCCAATTTCGCTTCAACTCATGAGAGATCCAGTTACAATCTCTACTGGGATTACCTATGATAGAGAGAACATTGAGAGATGGTTATTTTCATGCAAGAACAACACTTGCCCTGTCACAAAGCAAGAGTTGTTTGCTAAAGATCTAACCCCAAACCACACTCTTCGACGATTGATCCAAGCATGGTGCACCCTCAATGCCTCTTTCGGAATCGAGCGAATCCCAACTCCAAAGCCACCCATTGACAGAGCCCAGATCGCCAAACTTCTTAATGATGCTAAGAAATTTCCACACTTGCAGCTCAAGAGTCTACGAAGGCTTAGATCGATCACGCTTGAAAGTGAAAGGAATAGAATCTGTCTAGAGGAAGCTGGTGCAGTTGATTTCCTGGCTACAATCTTGAAAAATGGTGATTCTACTTCAGTTGACGTAGCCAGCGATGATAGTGAGTCTGAGTTCTCAAGAGCAAGTGATGAAGCATTGAACATTCTTTATCATCTCAAAATATCACAAAGGAAATTGAAGAATCTGATAACCAATGATGGCGATCAATTGTTGGAGTCATTACTTCAAATCTTGAAGCATAGTAGCTATCAATCTAGAGCTTATGCGACAATGTTATTGAAGTCCGTCTTTGAAGTGGCAGATCCAATGCATTTGATCAGTATCAGACCAGAAATGTTTGTAGAATTAGTACGTGTACTCAATGATCAGATCTCACAACAATCTTCAAAGGCGGCATTGAAGCTTCTTGTGGAGGTCTGTCCATGGGGAAGAAACCGAATCAAAGCTGTCGAAGGTAGCGCCGTTTCGGTCTTGATTGAGCTTCTTCTAGATAAATCAGACAAGAGAGCTTGTGAACTTGTTCTAGCTGTTTTGGATCTGCTTTGTGGTTGTGCTGAGGGACGAGCAGAGTTATTGAAGCACGGGGCAGGACTTGCCGTTGTTTCCAAGAAAATACTTAGGGTTTCTCATGTTGCAAGTGATAAGGCAGTGAGAATCCTGTACTCCATTTGTAGGTTTTCAGCAACGTCCAGGGTTCTTCAAGAAATGTTGCAGGTTGGTGTTGTGGCCAAGTTGTGTTTGGTTTTGCAGGTGGATAGTAGTTTCAAGAGCAAGGAGAGAGCTAGGGAGATCCTCAAGCTGCACTCCAGGGTTTGGAGAAATTCTGCTTGTGTTCCTGCTTATTTGATGTCTTCTTATCCATCTTCCTGATCGATTTGAGCCTTTTTTGTTTCGAGTATATAATGATCAACGGGGCTAAGTTTGCCTCATGCAATATAATTTGAAATATTACACATTTTGGGCACGAAGGATGTCCCAGGAACAGAAATCTCAAAGCAAATAAATTTGTTTTTTTTTTTTTTTAGCATGCATTTATGCTCTTATTTTTTGTTCGCTTGTTTAAAAAAACCCTTTTCTTACCTTACAAGTACAACCACTAAATCATTTTCTAGTTCGTCATTTCCTACGCTTTTTTTTTCTTTTTTTTTTTGTAATTCACAAGGATGGCAAGGTTCATTGGTGGAACGGCATCTAAGAACATGGAAGACTACAGTTCGGATTCATCCTTTCACGATATATAAAAAAAAGCATATTAGCGTGATGATAAATAGCTTAAAATCTATACAAGTAGATTTTGAGTTCGAATTAAAACATGTATTTTTTATAAAAACTTAGAACAACTCGAATTTTACTCATTTACCTGAACCCACAAAGTACACTTTCCAAAAAAATAAAGTTTTCTTGAATCCAATATATATATATATATATATATATATATATATATATAAAAGCCCTCTTCCATATATTATCGTTGTGGAAAACTAGTGAGATCTATAAATCTACGTTTCAATTGGCATTCATGCTAACATGTGTGTTTAAAGGATGCATGCATTTTAACCTGAATTCCTGGTTAAGAAAAAAAAATATTTAAATGTATGCAAACATGGTTAAAATTATGTTTTTGTTGGCAAACTCTTTCTTGAAATCTTAATTTTAAAAAAATTATAATTTCTAATTTCTTTTAAATCTACTTTTTTAAATTATTATTGTAAAAACTATTATAATACTAAACACACATCTAATATATAAGTACAAATTGAAGTTAATGAATTCAATTTGGATTGAACAGAAAGACCTGAATAAGTCTCCACAAACTGAAATGGAATATTCACCAGCTATAAGTCCAGAAAAAGCGCCTATTTGCATTCAATTTAGTGAAGGCTTTCAGGGATTACACAGAGCAGGTTCAAGGAAATTTGGACTTGGTTAGGTATGATGGATGCAGTTTGAAATCACATGAAATTTTGGATGCTTTCGGTGTTTCTCTGGAGCAAGTACAAGGTCATAGTCTTACCGTGAAAAGGTAAGAAAATGCGGCTGCAGCTGCTTCCTTATTCAATGAAGTTAACCTGCAGCTCGTGTTTCATGATCTGAGAAATTACTTGCAAGTAATTTAGAGTTTTACTAATTTGTATCTCCGTGTTAAGTCATGGGGATCTAAAGTTTTTTAAATATAAAAAAGAAATTTATAGTTCTTTTTAAAATTCTTTAGAATTATTATTAAATACGAAAATACAACTGTTTTAATTTTTTTTATAAAATATTTTTTTCTATCAACATGTTTCTTTTTTATCTTAGTAATGGCAATGTTTTCAACTGCAAAAACATTGTTTTTGTTTTAAAACAATCTCAAGTTAAGAAAATATATCAAAATAATATGTTTCTATTTTGTGTGATTAAAAAATAAAAAAATCATCAATGTAATAAAATCATTTGTTTCAAATCTTTTTAAATATATTTATTAATAAACATCTAAATTCTATCAAATTTTCATAAACAATTTATTATTAGTATTAATTATTATTTTCAAATCAAATACATAATAATTAAAAAAAACATTATTCATATTCAAATAAAAAACTATAATAGTATTTAAAACCATACTAAGACTAAAGATAAAATGAATCCGGGAAAACATTTCTAAATTCTAAAAAAAACAAAAAAAAAAAGCCAACACCCTTGGTAATGATAATAAATATGTAAGTTTGTGATAATTTAGAAAAGAAAAGTTTTTTGGGTCTGGAAAGTGGAACTCAAGTTAATAATAATAATAATAATAATAATAATAATAATTGATTTTATCCTTCAAATCAAATTTATGTTTTTTTCAATGGTAATAAAATTTATTTCAAATTTAATAATAATGAAATTAATAATATCTATAATAATTATATTAAATTTGTATAGCCCAAGTTTTTTATAGTTTTTGATCCCTTCAAATAAATTTATTGTTTTTTCTTGATAGTAATAATTTATTTTCAAATTTATTGATGATGATGATGATAATGATGATATTTCCTCTTACCGTGTGGAAAAAATAAATAAGAGAAGAAAGAAAAATTACAGTGTCGAGTCCTGCTAGCACAAGAACCTAACGCCATTGGTCCTGTGGCAGCAAGACCCAATGACCCAGCTACAATTTTTTACTTACAAACAGCAAAGACAATGCCCTCCGGGCACTACAATATTTATAATACAAATAATAATATTTTTAATATTTATAATAATATTAAACTTACTCATGTTTAAGTAGGTCTGGATGCAACACCTAGCCCAAGAGCTTTGGGCCCATTCTAAATGCTAGACCCAAGAGCCCTAGGTCTAGCTGTAACACCGGATCCATTAGACTTGAGTCATGACACTAGACTCATTTTCCTTGGGTCCAGACACCTTACTCAAGTGTCTTGGGTTAGGCGGTGCTGCAAGACCCAAGAGACTTGGGTTTGTGGTTCTGCCACTCCCAAGCAACTTGGATTAGGTGCACCTTTTCAACCCCAAGTTTCTTGGGTCTGGAAGGGGATGTCAGGCCCAAATTAACAACAACAACAATAATTGATTTTACCCTTAAAATCAAATCTATATTTTTTTCGATAGTAATAATATTTATTATAAATTTAATAATATTTACGAATTTGATAATATTTATAACATTAATAATAATATTTAACTTGTTTGTCCAAGTTCTTATATTTTTTAATCTTTTAAAAAAAATGTATGGTTTTTCTTCGATGGTAATAATAATATTTTTTTTAATTTACTAATGGTAGCAATAAACAATAATAATTCTTAATTTTACCCTTCAAATCAAATCTATTATTGTTTTCAATATTAATAATATTTGTTTCAAATGTATTAATTATTATATTAGTAATATTAATTTTAGTCAAAATAATAATATTTATAATACAAATAATGGTATTTTTAATATTAATAATATTAATTATAATAAAAGTAATAATATTTATAAGATAAATAATAATATTAAACTTACACATGTTTAAGTGGGTCTGGCTGCAACAATAGACCCAAGAGCTTTGGGCCCCTCGAGCCCTGGGTGTGGATACAACGCCGGACCCATTAGACTTGAGTCAGGACGCCGAACCTATTTGCCTTGGATCCAGACGCCTGACCTAAGTTTCTTGGGTCAAACAGTGTTGCAAGACCTAAGGGACTTGAATCTGCGCCCATGCCACTCCCAAGCAACTTAGGTCAGGTGCACCGTTCAAGCCTCAAGTTTCTTGGGTATGAAGGGGATGTCAAACCCAAGTTAATAATAATTGATATAATAATAATACTTGATTTTACCCTTAAAATCAAAATCTATGTTGTTTTCGATAGTAATAATATTTATTGTAAATTTAATAATATTAATGAATTTAATAATATTAATAATAATTTTTAACTTGTCTACACCCACCACCCAAGTATGAAGCCCTTGCATGCAGGTCTGCAGACCTTGGGGCTCGGGCTTCTAGACCCACCAACCTATGTTTGCAACCAGGCGCGCAGGCCTGCAGACCCGCTCACCTGGGTCTGCAGCTAGCCAGGCATATGGGCCAATCCCTATCACCTAGTGCTGGGTAGACCCAGCGCTAGGTGTTTGCAGTTCGGGGCCACAGCCAAGTGCGCAGGTCTGGCCTAAGGCCATGGCTTGACAACCCTAGCGTTTGGTGACTGTATCCAGGTTCTTATATTTTTCAATCTTTAAAAAAAATAAATGGTTTTTCTTTTATGACAATAATAATTTTTTAAAAAATTACTAATGATGATGACAATAATAATAATAGTAATATTAATTCTTAATTTTACCCTACATTTCAAATCCATTTTTGCTTTTCAATATTTATAATATTTTCTACAAGTTTATTAATTATTATAATATGAATAATATTAATTATAATCAAAATTATAATATTTTTAATATAAATAAAGATATTTTTAATATTAATTATAATAAAAATCATAATATTTATATCACAATAATAATATTCTTAATATTAATACTTTTAATTATAATAAAGATAATAATATTTAGAATACAAATAATAATATTTATCATATTAATAATAATACTAAACTTGTATGGCCAAAGTTTTTATAGTAATAATTTTTAAAAAACATTATTAACTATTAACGATAATAATAATAATAATAATAATAATAATAATAATTGTCATTATTTTTTTTCATTTTTCTTCTCTGCAAGGTTTGCAGACCCAGCTGCATGGATCTCTAACCCCTAAATCGGTCTACAGAACCCAAGTGCAGGCCAGAACAAACCCCGGCGGGCTGGTCTGCACCCAGCACGCAGGTCTGCAAATCTAAGGGAGTGGTTCTGCACACCCCAAGCACGTAGTCTGCAGACCCGATCGCTTGGGTCTGTAGTCAACTCCTGAGGTCTGCAGCCATACCATGCCCCACCAAACAAATTTGTTATTCTTCACTGCAGGGTCTGCAGTCCGGCGTCTAGGATCTACAGCCCTACCATGCCCTACCAAGTACTCACGGTCCACAGTAACTCGGTCTACAGTAAAACATGATCTATTTAAGTTATAGTTAATATATACATGAATTATGAAATATTTGAACAAATACCCATTCACCTCAACTCTACCGTTACAGTCATCAAATTACTCCCAAAAAAAAAATAACTATCAAAATAATCCTTAATTATTGTGACCTAGAAAGGCAAATAAATATTTTCAATATAATCATCTAAAAAGTGAGCAGTATATTATTATCGTTTCTAGGTTTTCGTCTGTGGAGGACTAAAGAAATGTGGAATAGGATTAAATCGAAAGTTTCTGTTTTTTTTACGAGGATAAGAAATATTTTTGAATTAACTTGCATATTAATCAAGAATAAATTTACTCTTTGACGATCTTAAGGACGTATCCCACATCGATCTTGTCTTTTAAAAAAAGTTAATAATTTCTTTTATTTATATTCAAAAACTAAAAAATCATAAAACAAAACATACTATTCACGATTCCAGAACTCTTGTTAGCACAAAATTTGTTAATCAATTATTGATGTGTATATTAAATGATGACATAGATATTAATACCTAAGATAAAGAAAAAATAAGAGATTATAAGCACAAAAAGTGAGTTGTTTCCTTGTTTAATTTGATAAAGGAAAAAATTTAAAGTTTGAAAAGTAAATCTTACGAAGCCTGTCTGATAGGCTTTAAGGCCAAGTCGAGATCTAGGATAAAATTGATGAATTATGTTTATTACTTGCAAAAGATCCTCTCCTTAGAGTTCGGAGACTCTCTAATAATTAATTCAATATAATATAAAAGAAAAGGCAGTTCTCTTTTAAAAGAAATATATATATCATTCATAGTGAAGAAAAATTGAACCTGTCTTGTGGAGGTTACCTTGATTCCTTATATAACTTCTGAGGCCCCTCTTTTCATGGAAAGGAAAAAGGTTCACATATCAACAAAATATCTTTATCTCATTAGGATAAAATATCTTTAACTCATCAAAGTAAAATATCTTTGATCGTGGGTATGACAGTTCGCCACATCCACTCATGTTTAGGCTCGATGTTTGGCTGAGCCAAGAAATAGTGGATCTAGCGGTTCACTAAACTCACACACATGTTGGGGCTCAGTGTATCAGACCCACACAAGTCCAAGCTTGGTGCTTGGTTGAGCCTAGAGACGGTGAGTTTAGCAATTTGTCAAACTCACACATATTTAGGCTCAACACTTGGTTAAGTCTAAAAATGATGGATTATAACTCTAAATTTTGTTCATTTATTTAGAAGAGAGGACTCAGGAAAAAAAATGTTAATCCATCAAAACACAGATTTCTTTTATATCTAAGCTACAATGTTTATATATATAAAAACCTTATCAATTGCTTAGTTAATTATAGTAGGATTACCACTTATCTTTCCCCTTCACCTCCATTTCCCCCCTCCCGAGTATGGTTGGGCCGGGGCCCTGTGACTATACAGTCTACAGAAATAAAACATAGAATGAATAACTTCATGCTCAAACCTCCAAATTCAATCTCTTTCTGAATTAAGAAAACAAGGACCATGTAATGTCAACTTTAATGCTTATATATAACACGAGCAAAGTTCGTTTCTAGTAAAAAGCTAGGCAAAATAAATGATATCTAAGATAATATTTTAGAGTTAACAAGATGTCATATTAATGAATAAAGAATTAATCTCTCTCTCTCTCTCTCATTCAAAAAGATATTGAATTTGGAGGTTTGAGCATAAAGCTATTCATTCTGTGTGTTATTTCTATAGATTGTATGGTTACAAGGCCCTGGCCCAACCATACTCGGGAAGAGGAAGATGGAGGTGAAGGGGAAAGAAAAAGTGGTAATCCTACTATAATTAACCCAGTAGTTTGATAAGTTATATATATATATATATATAAGAGGTTTGAACTAGAAGTAAAAACAATAATGACAAATTAATCCGTAGTTTATTGGCGAGCAGTTAGGGAGTACAATGTTGATGCAGAAGTTGCATTCATTGTAAGATAAGAATAAGAGAGTGTTTGTTTTTGTAGCTGCTTTTGGAGCATACCATAAAAATAAATCGTTTGGTTACGTTATAAACACAAGTTACTGTTTGTGGGACCCATTAACATTTGTGTTTAAACTGTAGGATAACAAAAAGCAACTTCAAGCTGCTTTTTTTTAGTATAAGTTTATATATATATATATATATATATATATATATATATATAAAAGAGGTTTGAACTAGAAGGAAAAATAGTTATGACAAATTAATCCGTAGTTTATTGGCGAGCAATTGGGGAGTAAGATGTTGATGCAGAAGTTGCATTCATTGTAAGAATAAGAGAGTGTTTGTTTTTGTAACTGCTTCTGCTTTTGGAGCAGACCATAAAAATAAATCGTTTGGTTACGTTTTAAACACAAGTTACTGTTTGTGGGACCCATTAACATTTGTGTTTAAACCGTAGGATAACAAAAAGGCAACTTTAAGCTGGTTTTTTTAGTTGCAAACACTGTGTTTATTTTTGTAAAGAGAGGCCGTAAAAAAGAGAAAAGAAAGAAGAGCAGAAATAGAGGAAAAATAAGAAGGACCGCCGTCCATCGACCAAGCAGCTCCCTTAGTTCACCATCGACCTCCGTCTTTTCGACCGTCAACCAGACATCGCAGCCGCGCAAGGTAGCCTACTCTTTCCCTTCTCCTTCTTCTTCTTCTTCTTCTTCTTCTGCATTTCCCTGTCTCCACTGTTCTGCAAAGTGAACAGTGGAGACAAGCAGCTCCCCCAGTTCACCACCAGCCTCCGTCATTTCGACTGCTAGCCAGATATCGTCGTCACGCAGGGTAGCTTGCTCTTTCCCTTCTTTTTCTTCTTCTTCTTCTTCTTGTGTTGCTACTGCTGCATTTCCCCATCTCCACTATTCTGCAAAGTGAACAGTGGAGACAAGCAGCTCCCTCAGTTCACCACCAGCCCCCGTCGTTTCAAACATTAGCCAGACATCGCCACCGCGCAGGGTAGCCTGCTCTTCCCTTTCTCCTTGTTCTTCTTCTACTGCATTTCCCCATCTCCACTATTTTGCAAAGTGAACAATGGAGAGCGTCTCTACTGTTCATGGGTTGGACCGGGTCCAGCCCAAACCTAAATGCATTGGACCGAGTTCGACCCAGTAAAATAAAAAAATCCAAAAACATTTCTCAGATATTGTGTTTATTCGAAAAACTAGTGTTTAACTTTATTCAATGGCACTACATAATTATATTAGAAGGAGATTGCATGATGACGTAGCATTTGCAGAATTTGATCGCAATCCTAATTTTGTTCCTGATGATATTTTACCTGATGTTGTTACACGCTCAGGAAGTCATGGAAACTGTAGTCCTTGTCGGATGAATTTCGTACGTGATGGAATTGCAAATAGTTTAATAAAACAATAAAAAAATACTTTATATAAAGTATTGTTTATTTCATGATGTAATAGCAGTAGTTAAATCTACAATATTTCAATTAAAATCATCAATATTAATATATGTCTTTTTTAGTTATTTTATAACCTCAATTTGAAAAGCATTCTTAATCAAACACATTAAATTACTTTTTATTCAACCTCAATTTCAACCATAGTTTCGAATTAAGATATGGCTTGGATGATAGGTTGAGGGTTGAGATAGTTAATTCATATTAAAAGAAATAAATTGAAATAATATTATTTTAATTTATTTAAAAATACACATTAATAATATGATTTTAACTATATCAGGCTCAATCAACCAGATCAATCAGTGTTTTAATCTAATCAATCAAGTTTTTTATATTTTTATTCAACTCAAACTGGTTCAGGTCATAAATTCACCCGTTGAGTCTGAGTGTTAAACAATAAGAACCAGCAAGTTGGTCAGCATTAAAATTCTATTAATTTATTGGAAATATGAAATTTAATTGGGCGAATATGACGAATAACTATCATTATTTAGAAAGAGTCAATATTCAACAGTACATGGAAGGACTTGAACTGAGGCCACAAAGAATGGAGTTTGATTTTTAATATTCAACGAAAGCTAGCTAGAAACGAATGGTAGTTGTTTGATCAAATATTGCAGTCATATGCATGTCTGCATGTATCTTCATGACTCAGAGTGACCGATAGTACATTTGAATAAGACTGAAGAGATCAATACCATATGGTATTTATATTTTATTATATTTAATGCATATATATTAGAGGGGATAAATTAATTAACCCGATGGTATATGAGATAAATAAAATAGGTGCCTATCTTTTGCAAACAACACATGCATGTAGAAACAAAATCTAAGAAGGTAAAAATAACAAGTTTTGAAATAGCCCATACTTAAAATATATAAAATAAAAAATAAAAATCATCCAACTTACTGTTGATGCAATGGTGAATTTGTTCTATGCCGTCCAAAATGATGGATTAAGCTTTTCTAATAACTTCAAAAATCTAAATAATTTAAAAATAAAGATTCAGAATTCAATAATGACAGGTCAAACCACCCATACAAGTATTAGATATGAGCTTGAGCTACTTGTCCGAGTCTATGTTTCTAGTGCATGGTTTTGGATTCTTTTCTCTCGAGTTTATAATTTTTGAAAGCTAGGTTCAGCTATCATAATCAAATCTATATTTTTAATTATTTTTAAAAAGATTATTATAGATTTATTTTATTTGGATGCATTAAGCTAATACAGTACAAAACAAGACAATGAAATCTTTGTTCTCCCTACCGGCAACTCTAGTGAGCAATATTCAGACGCAAGAAGCGTCGTCCATCGGGCACATCTTGAGATTCATATAATAATAATAATAATAATAATAATAATAAAAGGCTTTTCACCCCTCGATCCTAACCTCTCTCGGTGAATTGTTTGATGGTTTCAATTTGAAAATTTCAAGTTGCTTTCGTGAACACTATAATTCAAAAGAATTTGAAGACTTCAATTTAGGAGACTTCAGCTTAAATTGTATAAAGACAAATTCTGCAAATGATCTAAGACGACATCCTTGAGACGTTGGCTTAGATATATAGTAAGTAGATTTTATTTTATTTTGTATTATTATTTAGAGTTTTAATTTTTAAAAAAAAACTACAAAAAAGATATTTCATATGAATGCACTAGTCAAGGTGCAGATAATTTATGTAAATTTCTTACTAGATCGATAAGTTAGTCTTAGAATATGATGTCCATTAAAAAAAATTAAAAATAAAAAACAATAATGCGTTCCATTTTTTATTTTTTATGAGGACGAGCAAATTAATATAAGACACAAGAGAAGGCATGAATAGGCAAAAATACAAACAAAGGCCAAAGGGCTAATTAAGAAAATGTATAATCTATTATATATGGCCTTCCACTTAGAAAACATGTCATATATATGATGCTTAAGACTAAACCAATTCCATTTTGTGTTCGTGACATGTTCAACATGGGAGTTTGCTCTAAAATCCTACAGTACCATTGACTTGTTTGTATTACAAATAGCATGTTAAGGATACAATAAGAAAATATATAAAAAAAAAAATTAAAAAAATATAATTTAACTAGTCAAATTCTACATCTATTTTCTAGAGGTTATCAATTCGAGTCCTACAAATTTCAGGGTCATTAAAGACTTACATGTTTGTTAATTTCAGAGCTCATGATATTAGTCGAGATATGTAGAACTAGCCCGAACATCCATGTTATATATATATATATATATATATATATATATATATATATATAAAAGAGAAAAAAAAAAAAAAAAAAAAAAGAAGGCACTAAAGATGGAATCCGCCTCCGTTCTGGCTTTCAAACTCTCAAATATGAAACAAGGAATAAATATTTGGTATTCTTGTCAGTGTATGTGTAGTACGTGGAGTTCATTTCCCACATTTTCAATGACGGTAAATGTCCTAAATCGATGGCCATATAGATCAAGTGTATATAGAGAAGTCAAGCTTTGCTGCTCCTTCAACGTCAACCCTTACCCTACCGTAGAATCATTATTACTATTATTATTATTATTATTATTATAAATAAAACGAAACTTCTTTGGCTGCTTTAATGTGATGTTTTTGCTATTGGTAAACACTAGTTTCGGATAATATTATAATAGGTTTAATTGGTATATCTAATGGGTTTTTTTTTTTAATCCTTGTTGATTAGTATCGTATCTTATATTCTCAAAAGATAAAATTATGATAATGATGAAATAATATAAAAACTAAAAGATAAAGAGAATATAATTTAATTTTAAAATTTTATTCTGATATTAATTTATACAAAACTTATGGATATAAAGATTTAAAAGTCTATAGTCAATTCTTTTAGTTTTAGACCTTGTAATAAATTCAATTAGTATTTTTAATGAATTTTTTGGTGATATTCATTGATTTCTGTCAATTTTTATTAAAGGATAATATAAAATAATATCTAAACATGCACGTTTTATTATTTTATTTTTGGTTTGAATTAATATATTTGTTTAGTATAGAATTAGAACTTCATTTATTAATACGTGGATATTATTCTTATATGTGAACTATTCTTCAATTATGCATATTTACTTGCGGTTTTTTTTGGGATGGATGATATACATTTCTTTTTTTTTCTTTTTGAAGTATTGGGCTTTCTTCAATTTACTAATAACATGATTTATAATGTTGATGAAATCCAAATCATATCTTATTTCAATTTCAACTGCATGTTTGATGAGTGATCAGTAATATTTTTCAAAAATCAATAATTATTTTTCTCTAGAAAGAAAATCCAACAAAAAAAAATGATTATAATTGTACAAACATCATACATCATATATAATGCCAGTAACTTGGAAGTAGCCAAATCCATGTTCTACTTTGTATGGTCAAACGTTTCCATATATATCTTCATACCTCTATATATATCCAATTGGACCGCCTGTAACGAACCAATCACCCCATGAAATGAATATTTGTTGACAAGTCGTAATTGAAGGCAGTAATTAACAAACTGTCTCCACATAACTCTAGCTAATATATATAAAGTCGTCTAGCGTCTCTCATATTGTGATATATAGTTTTTACTGTGATTTGAAAAAAAAAGTAGAAGAAAAACTATAATTTTTATTTATTTTTTCATAACAAAAGTTTCAAAAAAGAAATTTTATTAAAACTCATATAAAAATATAATATATATTAATTAACTAAATACTTTTAAAATTATGTTAAGCAATGTGAACCACCTGGCTACCAACCATGCAATTTTTTACCAATCATTCGTGGCAGATAAAGGTTATTGTCCCTGTAACCTTTCAAACACTGACTTGCACCGCTATCTCTTCGAGTGTTCTTCAAAGTTCAAATCCTAATAATACCTGATCTCTTTCTTACATTATTTTCCGCCGTGCAATCATGGTGGCAGGGTTCCATTTTCCCATGTTTTTTATAATGGTTGGTGTGCAGGTGAGGACATATATTCACTCTAATTACTTGCCCAAAAGAAGAAATTCCAGAGTGTCTTAAAAGTCAAATTTTGCTACTATTACTGGTCTACTTGTTTGAACAGAACATTACAAAATAAAAGCACAAACAAAGATTGGATTAGGATAGAATCAAAAAGAAAAGAAAAGAAAATCTGATTCTCTTCTTTTCCATTTTTTTTTTTTTACAAATAAACACGCTAGAATCCGAGAAATCTCAGTGATAGAACTGCATGTTAATTTGAACTATAAGCTCTCTTGCCTGTTTTTATACAAGATATTTGAAAAAAGGGAAGAAACTAATGGATTAATTATCCAGGATACCTGGTTAACAAATATACAGCAATGCAAGGAGAATTGTTCCACATATGGGAGTGCAACCTAAGGATTCCTCTTGCTTTCTTTTTCAAGTAGGGAGCACAGTCTGCTTGAATAACCATGCAAAGTTTTGACACGGCACCAACTCTCAACATCTCTAGAGCAGCTTCATCACTA
This sequence comes from Populus simonii, assembly GCA_007827005.2. Lineage (NCBI taxonomy): Eukaryota > Viridiplantae > Streptophyta > Magnoliopsida > Malpighiales > Salicaceae > Populus > Populus simonii. Next base: position 1,779,195 of record CM017472.2, on the reverse strand, counting down.
GCAGAAAATTTTGAGATTGAATCAAGTATGTGCAGTGCTCGATCATCAGTTGCTGGAGAAACCCTAAGGACCCTCTTTGAAATCATGGCAATGCTTCCTGCGTGCTTTAGAAACTGTTCTCTCCCATCTGCGCATGAACATAAGTGAGCCAAGATATTAAAAATGAGCTCTGTGATGTTCTTCTCGGGTTTCTCTAGTTCTAGTTCAATGAGCTCGAAAACAGCATTAGCTTCAACAATTTTCATTCTGTTTCTGCCCCAATGACACACTTCTGTAAGAACAAGCAAGGATGACTTTACGGCTTGTTTAGAGATTCTCTTCCTAAGAACCCTTGTTATGATCTCTTTGAAGAAATCAACCTTTAAACTCTCCAGTAGCTTTTGACATACAATCTCCGTTGTTTTGTGCAATAATAGCACTGCATGGGTCTTGACATCAACGTGATTATTTATCTGATCACAACGTAAAATCCATGTTAATGAATCGATGAAATCTTGGTTCTCCCTAACAAGAAGCTTGATTTCTTGAGATGGGTTCCAAATAAGATAAAGAATCCTCAAAACTTCTTCAAGACCAGCAGTCTTTCCTTCTTTGAAACATTTTATGATAAAAAGAACCGCAGCTTTTGTCACACCAGCTTCCACCATGCAAGTCCTGTTCCTTTCATTCTCTTTGGCAAGGGCTTCCATTCTACTTAATGCCTTCGTACGCAAGTGATCATGAGGGGCATCAAGATCCTTGATGAGTCTAAATATTTGGCTCTTTTTGATAGGAGACTTTGGGGTGGGGATTCGATCAACCCCATATATAGCATTTACAGTGCACCATGATTGAATTAGCCTCCTCAATGTGTGATTTGGTGTCAATTCAGAATCTCTTGGCAAAGACTGCTTTGTTACCGGGCAAGTAGGGTTGCTTTTTGCTGCCTTCAACCATTCCTCTATGCTTTCTCGCTCGTAAGTGATGCCTGTTATTGTTGTAACAGGGTCTTTCAGGATTTGTAGCGAAATGGGGCATAGAAAATATTCAGGAACGTCTATTTCATCCATGATCTATAACTATGAAACAAACAATGGGACTGCACAAGTTCTTGAAATTCTTGGGAGGATTTTGAAGACTGGAGAGGATGCTTTCTTCTTATTTTTAGCTGCCGTAAGTGAATGGAGCCAGCATATTTAATAGCAAGGTTTGAAAGTAACAAAGCTTGACAATTCTAGAAAAAAAATAGTGCTATTTACTTTGATTCTTCTTTTTTTAATATTTTTGTTCTTGTTTGACAGCCATACTTTTCCCGTTAGCCATTTTCATGGTCAAACCAAACAAACATATAAAAACACGTTGGCCAGAAGTTTCTTCCAGGAGCCAACCAAAGCAGAGTCACTTGGCACAAAATTAGTGGGCAAAATAATGATGGATCCACCATTGAAAGGGCCAAAAAAAACAAAAGAGGCGAGGGTGCATGTTATAGAACTGTGCAAGTCAGCTTTTAACTGGCTGATATTAATCAAGTGATAAACATGGTTTAAATCTTATTACTTGTACTTTTTCAGTTAATCAACGAGTTGATAAACTTCTTGTAGCTCTTGGAAAAGGCCGTTCACTTTAATTCATATATCCATCATAATAATAATAATAATAATAAAAGTCCTAAAACTGTGGAATGTTTTTGAGTGTGCAAATTTTGAATATATCTGGGCAAAGTTAGCAGGCGGTATCAACTCATGAATTTTTCCTTGGCGTGATTCTGTGGGTTAAAAAGAAGAAGAAAATACCACCCCATTTCGCAGTCGTTTGTTCTTGTTCATGTTCATGAATTCGACCCTTTGGTTTTTTGTTGACCGAACTATCTCTTGAACGTAATTTGCCAATTAAGCTGAGTTAATCGATCAGCTAATTCATATATTAAACCTGGAGACTACGTTATTTTGAGACTTTTTATATACATATAATAATTATTAATTTATTTTAATTCCTACCCCACACTCCACTCTCAGCATAAATAATTAGGGTCCACTTCAAGGATGCGTGCTGGGTACCGAATTATTTGAGTTGAATTATTCCCACAGGCTAGAGGGAGAGATTTAATTATTAAGGAAAAAAAAGAGAGAGAGAACTGAGTCATGGCGAATCACCTGCCTAATAAATCAAGAAATGGATATTGATAACTTAAGAATTACTGTTTTTCAATTTTGACTTCTTTATTTCAGATTAATAAATGGTGGCACTAAATTTTTAATAAATATAAATATATAGGAAAAAACACTTATTTTTAATTTTCTTTTATGAAAGACTATCAGATCAATATATTAGAAACAAAAAGAACAGCAAGGAAAATAATTGTTTTTAACTAGAGGGACTAAATTATATTTACTCGCAAAACAATATTTGGATAATTTCAATTAGGTCTTTTTTTTAAGATTAACGTGGGTGTCCGGGTCAGCTTGTGCGTACCTCGACTAATCCCGCGAGCACTAAAGTTAACGACCATGCAAATCTCCAGTGGCCTCGAGATTTTTGGGACTCGAACTAGCGACCTCTAGAAAGCAGATATAGAATCTAACCAGTTAAATTACACTTCTCATAATTCAATTCAGGTCTTACTTGTATACTAGCTAGCTGCTACAATATTTTACCAGTAACCACATTTCGTATAAGTTATCCAGAACATGGTAACGGTCCATAATTTCGTCTTAGTAATTCTCTCTTACATTTTGTTCTTTCATGATATTGTAATATAAGCAACGAATTAATTAATTAATTAGCTGAGTTTTCTTCCAATTCTTAGCTTACTAATTTTGTATTCCTTAATCAATTCTTTATTTTAAAAAAATCAAATGAGTTTATTTAGTGTATGTTTAATTAGCATTGTAATAGCTTTTACAAATGTGTTTCGAGAAATTAGATTTAAAAAAAAAAGCTATAAATTGTATTTTTTTTTATTCAAGATTCAACAAGAAAATTTACGGGGTAAAATTATGGTGTGTATTAATTAATTAAATATTTTTAAATATATTATTAAGATAAAACACATATTATACTGTACAAGACTGTACTATCACGTAAACAAATAGAGCATTAGTTACTTCTTCTTTTTTTTCTTCATTAACATACATGTGTGTATGTGTATAGAAATTAACACATACACATTCTTCTTCATGTGCTTAGAATATTAATTATAATTAGAAAATTAAAAGATCAAGAAATAAAGAAAGCTATATTGGCCGGTTAAATCAACTCTGCAGCTGCTCTCTACATGATCTCATAGATAAAAGATACACGGCTTCCAGAAATATAGTGCACGATCAAAGTCTACGATCAAATTAATATATATATATATATATATATATATATATATATATATATATATATATATATTTCAACACAGGAACATGATACGATTTGCCTTTTTATTTATCATGAACTTACACCTGAATTATTCAGTAGTCTTCAGAATAATATAATTAAAATAAGATGGCAGATGGTAAATGTTAAATGCTATAGCCAGTCGTAAACGCTACCTGGGTTGGTTGATTATATCGATCCATCATTTTCTAGTTGGCTTCAATACCAAGGAAATATAATTTACGTTTCTTCCTCGTTTGCTTTTTCTTAATTGTTGTTGACGCCCAGAATATTTATATTGGTAACAACTACATTAGGGTATTGATGTTAAACTAACTTTCGCATACTAGATTTAATTATTTTCATTTTAATTCATATAGAGTTTTTAGAACGTTGGAATTTTTTGTTTTAAAAATGGTTAATCAACACATTTGAGGCTAAATTAAAAATGGAATCCACTAACTTGTTAGGTTAAAACTTTATTAAAATTTAATCTTCAACATAAACTCTTTAATATGAAACATTAATATGATTTAAATAAATTATGGGTGAATGAAAAATTGATCTCAAATAATCCTTAATTGGCATGTTTTGGTGAAACTCATAACCCTTTAAAAATATTCTATCCCATATAGAAAAGAAACAAAAGTTTCTTGATATTTATAAAGTGAAAAGTTGAGAAGTTAAAATTGGCTCTAAAATGCATATAAGCTTTTAGAGGGGAGAGGTCCTAAGTAAGGTAGGCTTTGGGCTTAAACCCCCTTGCGCATGCACATCAGCCCAACCTGGGCCTTAACCTTAGCTCTTGAGCAATTTCTTCTAGAAGTATTTTTGTAAACCTAAATAGTTTTTTCAGCTCAAAAATTCACATTTATAGCCATAACATTCACTACCAGACTGTTACTGTTTATCAGAAAATGTATCGTCAATCATTTTTAGTACGTTGATGATTCTGTCAGTAACACAATCACCGTTGGATTTACAGATGGAAAAAAGACGTCAAACAAAAATGTTAACGGCATCATTTTGTTGGGATTTCTATCGATGTGTATGGCATATTACCGAAAAAATATTCACATCGGTGATTACAGATTGTCAGAGGCATCTCTTGTAATTTTTATCCAACTCTCTAGAACTCTCTGAGGGATTTATTTCATCGGTGATTCCATCTGAAATAATGGGTGGCATTTCATATAATGTTTTATCAACTCTCTAGAACTTTTCAACGAAGGTAATTCATTTGTAATTTTGTTCATAAATTGTTTATTTTAAAAAATATATATAATAAACAGAGTATAAAAAAATTAAAAGAATCTAAATTAAAATAAAAATCCAAATTTTTATTACAAATTTTCAAATTAATCATTTTCAATACAATTCATTCAAAAAAGAGAGGTTGAAGAAGAAGGAGGAGGAGGAGGCAGGTCTTGGCTGGGACCGGGGGCCAATTAGGTGAACCACATATACCACCCATGTATGATTTTAGCTACTATGTGCAATAGCTGGAATTTGATCGTCTCAGCACTAAGTCATTAATGTCTCAGTAGCAAGATGAGTCGTTCAAGCTTCAATTTGTTTGTTTAAAATCGCGTGGAACTTCAAAGGTTGAGAGCTTGAAGTTGATTGCGAGGCTCCAACGGTTGATACATTATTGTCTGTCCGTAAATCCTCGATTGTAGTATTTGAGATACCAAAAAAATTTGGGGACACCTTTGAATTTATTTGTGGGTCTCTCGCATGTTTTTTTGATGACTTTACTTAGTATTAGGTTGTAGACTTATACTGTGAAATGTGAATCTAGTATGTAATACATATATATATCTTTTCTTTCTCTTTGAAAAAAAAATAAAAAAAAAATTGTGTTTTGCTTACAATTCAAATTGTATTGGTTTATTTATTGGCGCCACAATCAAGAATATTTGTATTCATTAATGTCAAAATCGGGAATACTCTTGAGGTTTACTAACGTTGGAGTTAGGAATATTGACAATATGATTAAGAATTATTTTGAATCCCTAATATTCATTAATGCCAAAGTCAGCAATACCATACTCTTTTGTTATGTAATAGTTATCAACGCCAGAGTTAAAAGTATTTGTAGTTGAATATTCATTAGCATTAGAGTTAGGAATATTATAAGTATACCATAAAAAACAGAATAAAACAAACCCTTGATAATTCAAGACAAAACCAACAATGCAGCTTACCTCAGGTAGAACCCTTAAAGGGTGATAGTATCTTCACTTTCAGTGTAACTAGTCTCGTACTGTAGAATCTATGTTGACCAGTTAGGGTTTCTAGTGACCATAATACTAGGTGACGACTCCTTAAACTAGATTTTTTTCCCTCTAAGAACAAGATAGCAGATATCTGTTATTTTTCCTACAATCATTAAAGGTCGTCGCGATATCGGGTGCGATAAAATGGTGACTCCACTGAGGACCTTATTGGACTAAGCTTTGTCTTTTGTTTGTCAATTGATATAATTTTTGTTATGTTGTGTTTATTTGGTTATCACTTTTTACAGCTTTAACTAGACATCTCTATTGTCATGCATCACTTTAAGAGTACACACCTTAAAATTTAAAATAGGTAGGGAAGTAATGATACCTCTAATGGTTTTAGCCTAGGCAAGACTCGTGAAATCATTCAACTCTCGCTTGATTGCTTATTTGAAAGTGGTTGGTATGTCGATTTGATATTAAAGGCCTCTATCGTCACACTCCTTATAAGTCTTATATTGACCTTTCAAAGACGAACACTAAGCATGAGAGAGACTTTTTAAAACTAGATAATAACCTACCTACTAGGTTATACCCTGTGTAATCTCATTATGGCAAGCCCAACATGTGGCATCTTGAATTTCAAAACCATTGGATGCCAAATGGTCGTCATATAAGATACAAGAGTCTAAATTGTTGCAGTTAACAAAAGAAAACTGACTTGAATTGAAAGTCAAAAGGCTTATCAAAAGCTCAAACTTAGCCAAGACTGGACAAGGATCCCCTCATTAGCATGATGATGACATCAGGATCCTAAAATTCATGAATAACGACCGTTGTCACCCCGTAAGGGCGAGTCTACATTGAATATGCATTTTTCTTGTTGATAACATCATCACTTTTATATAGTTGCATGATTTTCATTTAGCAAGTTGAAATATAGGTTCTTCATTAAAACGCACCTATAACACTCGACTGTAAAAAAGACAAATGAAAAAAGAAGAAAAAGCTCAGTTGAAAGCCTAACACCAAAAAAAAAAATTAGAAAGTCTTAAAGAAAAAGTCGTAAGGCTTCCTAGTCTTGTCGAACAGGCCTTGAAATCTAGATCTGGAGAAGCAACATCTACATAGCCAGCAATCACAACTCAGGTTATACCTATGCTCGCAACTCCCTTTAATCCATAAATTCTAGAGGCAAATGAGGTGCCATATGAATCTCAACAGGCTATGTATTTTCAATTTGCTTAACCAGCATATCCTATAAGAATATCATCTATCATTGACTTTACAGTAAAGAAGTCTTAAAAGGAAAAGATAGTAAAAGAAGATGACTTAGAAAAATTGGTTGCCCTAGAGGAAAGAATGAGGGGCAATTGAGGGAACTATCCTATATGATCCTGTAAAGGTTACTGAGATATGTTTAGTGTCCGATGTTGTCATTCCAAAAAAAATTAGAGTGCTAGAATTTATTAAATATACAGGAACTCAATGCCCTATAATTCATCTCAAAGCTTACTGCAACAAAATGATCGAGGTGGTTTATGATGAAAAACTGCTAATTCATTTCTTTCAAGACAGCTTAAGTGACGTTGCCCTCGCTTAGTATATGTGGTTGGACAATACCAAGGTGAAAAGATGGAAGGATTTAGTTGATGCATTCATTAGGCAATATAAGTTCAATATGAATGTGGCCTTTGATAGGTCAAGCTTGCAAGCTATGAAGAAAGAGAACAAAGAGTTCATAAGAGAATACGCCCAAAGGTGGTGTGAGGCAACTGCACAGGTTAATCCTCTTTTATTAGAAAAAAGAGATGATCAATTTATTTTCCACACCTTTAAGGCCTCGTACTTTGAATATTTTGTTAGAAGCTCTACACAACATTTACTGACCTGGTTGTTATAGCTGAGAGGATTGAACAAGTCATCTAGTTAGGTAAAATTGCTGACTCGACTAAGAAGAAAGGTTTCACTAGAAAAAGGGAAGGAAACTGAGGCTTACAATATCGAAAGTGGTTACAAAGGCAAGAGAAAGAACTACCAAAATAAAAACACCAACCCCTCATATAGCTAACTTCTCCATACCGATTCCCAAAAATCAATTGTCTTGAAGATAAAGCTACAGTATCATTAAGCTAAGAATGGTCTACATATGACCCCAACTAACTATTGAAAAAAGGCCTTTTTTGATAAGTTCATAGGAAAGGAACGATTGGGAGATTCCAAGAAATTACAATTAATAGTAGCTAAGTGTTTGGCCTTTTATGTATTACTTTGCTAGTAATCATAGCTCAAGATGTTGACATAAGATCTTTATTGTTGAGCCTTTTTTCTAAAGTTTCAATGAAATAATGAGTTTGTCCTTCAATTACATATCTTCATTTAATTCAAACATTATTCATTTTCATAAATCTTGAAAGAGGTTCCCTATAAGAACTCACAAATACACCTTTGTAGCCTTGCATGATCTCATAGACTCAATTCATTTCTTTTACCAAAATATTTTTCCCTAGTGGAATTTTGAAAGATTAAACTTGCTTTTTTTATTTTAGAAATTATTCTATGTTTATTTAAAACAACATTTTGACATTCTATTTGTAGAATAACAAATGAATCAAACAACACCTTCATCAAGGTGACCAAACTCTAAAACCAGAGAATATGAAAAGAAAAATTAATTGTCACCATCGCACCGTGACTCTTGAGCCATGTTTTTAGATTTATGCATAGTTGTATGTAATGGATTTGTTGTTCATGGATTCATGAAATGCATCTTTTTGCAAAGTCCAAGCCATCACACCAAACGATGTTAAAATTTGTTAATTTTAATTATTTGCGTTTGAAATGAGGAAAGGTCATCTTTGTTATCACTTTCACAATCTAAAATGAATACATCCCTTGTGCTTCCCTTTTGAACCTAAGTAAATTTTCTTTCATGAAAAATCTTAATTAGGATTACACCTCACATTAAAAGCAAGTGAAATTTCAATGATCAATAATGATGAAAAAGTCGTGAGAAAGCCAAAAGACAAAAGATCCTAAGAAACTCAAATGTTATAGGGCATGCCCAAATCAAAAGCGAAAATGATAGTCAAGATAAAATGAGGATACCCGACCAAAACAATAAAAAAAATACAAATCAAATAAAAGTGGCAAAAAAAAAAGATTTCAAATTAAATAAGCAAGTAACCTAGAATAATAAATAATGCTCTTAAAATACAAAAAAATATTTTTTTTATAAGAATTAAAACATCAAGAATAAGCTATTCGTTATACAAATAGCGGAGAGGTTGATACGAGAGGTTGATGCTCATAATCTTATGAATAGTGGTGTTGTAATAACTTTTGAGATTGGAGTTGCAAATGTTTCATGATCAGCAATGTCGCACTGCCTTGTCATAATATTAATGGAAAAGTTGGTGATTAGCGGTTGATTGGTGGTTATTGAAAAAAAAAACCGTCTAAAGAATTTGGTGTGCTCCCTAATGGTGCAGCAGTGATGTCATGAGAATAAAAAAAAAATATTAAAGTGTGAGAATATATTGTGGTGTGTGCCAGGGATTTTGCAAGGTGAATGTCCAAATAATATCTCTGGGAGTGGAGAAAAAGAGGCGAGGTTGCTCGTCTCCTCAGAAGGAAGGTAGCATGCTATTCAGGGCAGGCCCGAAGGTCATGACGAGGATGACTCTTAACGGGCCTGGCTCGTATCCTCTTCTTCTTTTTCCTGTACCGCCAGTTACCAATTGTTCGAACTCCATATGTTTTGAAGAATAAAAGATACTGATGTTAATCTTGTGTGAAGCTAATTAATATCTATAATAGAATTTCTGTTAAGTACAAAGAACAGACAAATATATATGTTTTGCTAGTCCTATTTAAGTCTCTTTAATTATTTTCTGTTATTGTTACAAATTAATTAAAGAAATGTAGACAAATTATATATATATATATATATATATATATATATATATATGAGAGAGAGAGAGAGAGAGAGAGAGAGAGAGTGGGGGGTTATGCCATGCACGTGAAGGCATCAAGCCGAATCTAAATTGTAGTCCACCTTCAAAAAGGTTACGTGGAACGAAAAAAAAAAAAAAGAGGAACAAGCATAAGAATTTCTGTAATTGCTTTTGATTCAAGAAAACAAGTGTTTTATATAAAATAAATATAAGAAAAAGGTTTTGTTGATGACATTGTTTTAAATCCTGAATTGACTTAGCAGGTTAGTTTTGGATTTAATGTTTAAATTAACCCGGGTTGAAAAATAACTTATTTTTTTTATTTTTTATTGTCAAAACAATATTATTTTAGTTTTTTAACGTATTTATTTTAAAAAAAATCAAATTTAAGAAATTAAATTAGAAAGCACATTTAAATTCATTACAAGCATAGCTTGTATTAAGCAGTGTATCCTTGTATACTGATGCATACATGATAATTACGAAGATGTCATCCAATGTCAAAAGCCAAATAAATGTAATGGATTGTACTAAGATACTAGAATTTCAGAATTCAAATGAAGGATATTGCTCCAGCTCATGAAAAGCTAGAGAAGCTTACGAGCATCTTTGATATTGTGTGTTTTAGTTAATGTATTATTGTTGTGTTTTGAGATAAAAATAATATTTGGTAATTTATTACTGTGATGTGTTTATTAACTATAATTAAAAGGAATTGGTGTTTTACTGTAAATTGAATTACTGTGGATTGAATGCTTACTGTGGATTGTGAATGCTTTTACTATGGATTACACTGTTTCGAATCACTGTAGGTTGTGAGTCGTTTCACTACGGATTGCACTGTTTGGGTTTAATCTTTGTTGGACTCTTTCAAAATGTGTGGGAGTAGACACAAACACATTGCATTGTGGACGGCACTGTAGGCATATACTGTTTTCACTATGGACAACATTATAGCGTCCTGAGAGGCGTTCCTCTATTGTGTTTTTGGTCAAGAATAGCGGCTGCGAGTGTTGCCTTCTCTGCCAAAAACTATTGGGTCTGGCTTGGCAGCTGGACCCAACTCTATATATAGTATTATTTGTGTTATAAATATTATAAGAACTTGGCTCAGACGAGTTTAATATTATTATTAATATTATAAATATTATTATATGCATTAATATTATTAAATGTGTAAAAACTATTATTACTATCAAAGAAAAATAATAAATTTTATTTGAGGGGATTAAAAACTATAAAAATTTAGGCCAGATAAATTTAATATTATTATTAATATTATTAATTTCATTAATATTATTAAATTTGAAATAAATTTTATTACTATCAAAAAAAATTATAAATTTGATTTGAAGGATAAAATCAATTATTATTATTATTATTATTATTATTATTAACTTAGGTCTGGCATCCCTTTCCAGACCCAAGAAACTTGGGTCAGGCGTCAGGATCCATTTCTCTTAGATCCCGCATTCGAACCCATTTCTCTTGGGTCCAGCGTCAGGACCCAGGTCTAAGTCCAGCGTCAGGACCCAAGGTTCTTAGGTCTTAGGATTTTTATGTTATAAATATTATTATTTTTATAATTAGTATTAATATAAAAAATATAATTATTTTATTATAAATATAATTATTTTTATAATAATGAAAAGTATTAATATCAAAAATACTATTATTTGTGTTATAAATAATATTATTTTTATTATAATTAATAGTATTAATATTAAAAATAGTATTATTTGTGTTATAAATATTATAAGAACTTGGGTCAGACAAGTTTAATATTATTATTAATATTATAAATGTTATTATATTCATTAATATTATTAAATGTGTAAAAAATATTATTACTATAAAAAAAACATAAAATTGATTTGAATGGTAAAATCAATTACTATTAACTTAGGTCAGGCATCCCCTTCCAGACCCAAGAAACTTGAGGCTGGAAAGGGACGCCTCATCCAAGGAGCTTGGGTATGACAAGAGCGTAAATCCATTGGGTCTTGCAGCCCCGCCTAACCCAAGACTATTGGTCTTTCGTTAGTACCCAATCCTCTTGAGTCCTGAGTCAAGACCCAATGCTAATGGGTCCTGCGCAAGACCCAATTCTCTTGGCCTATGTCAGGACTCAATGATCTTGGATCTGGCGTCAGGACCCAAGGTTCTTGGGTCTTATGTTTCTAAATATTATTATTTGTGTTATAAATATTATTATTAATAAAATAATTAATAAATTTGAAAAAAAATATTATTATCAATATTGATAAACAACCATAGATTTGATTTGAAGTGTAAATTAAAAATTATTATTATTATTAAATTTTAAAAAACTATTATTACTATCGAAGAAAAACTATAATTGTTTTTGAAAGATTAAAAAAATAAAAATTTTGGCAGGCAAGTTAAATATTATTGTTGGGTTTGGCTTTGCAGCCAGACTCAACACTCTTGGATCCGATGTTGTAGCCAGACCCAATGCTCTTGAGCCTTTGATTTTTATAATATTTTTTAAAAAAGATAAAAGATGAGTCCGCGGCGTAACGCGGGCCACCTAACTAGTGAATACTAAAAATAGTTAAATAGTATTTGATCAAATTCAATTGTAGTGTTTTTTATATATAAAATAATCATTTAAAACATTAAAAATATCTTAATTTGTATTTATATTAAATGATTTATAATCTCTTAAACTTATACGCATGTGTTGGAATTGGTTTATAAAATATGTAATTAGTTTTTTAAGGCTAAATTATATGTAAGGGTCCACTCACAATCGAGGTTAAAATCATGTTGAATTTTATGATCCAACATGGATATTTTAACATGAAATATTAATATGTTTTAAAAAATTAATTAAAGGTGAATGCAAAATTGTTCTAGAAAACATTTGGATAACAAAAATTTCAAACCCAAAATAGCTTTGATAATTAGATAGGAGGCTTGTGAGCTCATGAGTTTGAGCTTGAGTTTAGTTAATGAAAAATATTTGTTATTAAGTTCTTGTTTAATTAGTAATTTTTTTTAATCTCTAAAATATCTTAGTACATAAATTAATACATTGATTATGCGATGGGAATGAATGTCATTATAAGTAATTCATTAACTATGAATATTTATGAATATTTTGGATATTCATGAACTATAAACATTCATGAATTATGAACATTCATTATAATTAATAAAATATTCATGAATTATGAAAACTCATAAATTATGATTATTAATGTTTTAGTTTCTAAGTCCTATAAATAAGTGTCTTGAATTGGTGGAATAGGATAAAAGAATTTTATTGAGTTATTTTTTCTCATTATTGTTGGTTTTCCTAAAAACTTGTTCTTTAATTCATTCTTTCTACTCTGGAGCTTAGGTTAGGTCTTTGTAGAGAGATATTAAATATTATTCATTTAATTTCTTTGGATCTTATTTAAAAGTGTACCTAAACAAAAAAGAGTTGTTAGAATTTTAAAAGGCTTACTAAAGAAAGTCATTTTGCACCAACTGATGAGTAATGAAGCTTCAAGGATAAAAAACAATCTAGACAACAATAAAATTTAAGATTGGATATCTCCTAAGGACAACAACAAACATTACTATGAAGTAGTTTTATATTATAATTATAATATTTGTGTTGGTTTGCATGCTAGAATTGTTTTTCCTATATTTTTTGCAAATTTATATATTTGTATATTTTTTGTAATGGTTACAATGTTTTTATATGTTTGCATGATTATAAACTAAACATATTTTTTTTATTTGTCTAATCTTTACTTGTGAATTTTGGACAGCATGTATGCATGTATACTTGTTTTTTATTAGAGTTATTTTTAAGTTTTAAAAACTAAAAAGAAAAAGGTTAATAGTGTAATAATATATGTACACATCATATCAATTCAATATAATTAATAATATAGAAAATGTTTTTTTTTTAATTTAAGTACTAGCACTAGCATCTTTAGTTGGTGTGTTTGTAATTCATTAAAATAATTAATGAAATTATGTCATTTTTATTTAAAATAATAGATCTTACAATAAGTAACCTTGTTTCTATTAAAAGTAGAAGCATCTGATTTTTTTTAAAGTAAATAGTATTTAAAGTGACAATTATTTTTTGCTTTCAAAACAAAAACAAGTGTTAATTTTACATTTTTTTTGGATCAAAAGTAGTTGTTTTTTAAAAACACAATAATACCAAATAGACACTATATCCAATGTAATAAAAAAGAATAAATAAAGACAATCTACCATAACTACACAAGCATACAAATAAATACATTAAGATTATTAATATGATTGCAAAAAATAGTCTATCAACCTACATATGCATTATTGAGTTGGGTTTATTATCCTCACCATTTAAAAGAAATTTCTTGTTGCATATAAATGTATAAATTATTCCTCGTATCTTATTCAAATCTTCATAAATTATTTCAAAAAACAATATTAACAATATTTAGGGATGGCATTGCACAACACATAATCCATTTATATATTTATTCACGTAACATGAATAGAAATACTAAAAAACACTAGTCTTTTACTATTTTTTTTTCTTCAACAACATTCAATGTAACATTATGAAGTGCTATAATGCAATTGAGTCGGTCCCTAATGGTCATTCAATATATATAATTACAAATTTTATAACACTTTCCCTTGAATAGCCATGTACTAAAAATATGTCTTATTAAAACCTTGAAAAGAAAAACTCAATGGAAAAAAACCTAAGCGAAGGAAAAATAGTAAACATTCTTGTGTGATTTCTGAATACTTTAGAATTTAATAGAAAGTTTTATATGGATACTTCAAGATTCATATTTGAATACTTTAGGATTCAAAAAAATGTTAAATTGTCTCATTAAAACCTTGCAAAGTAAAACTCATTGGGAAGGGAAAAAAAGTACAATTTGCATTAACTTCACTCAAAATTACATATCTTAGGATGAATCTTTAAGATGTCCCATTTCAATATTATGGATCTTGAAAGTTGAGACTAGTAAAGACTTTGTAAATAGGTTTGCTAAATTATCATTTGACTTGATTTGCTTTGATATCATTTTTTCTCTTCTGTTGAAGCTTGTGAGTATAAAAGAACTTTATGAGATATGCTTTATTTTATCTCCTTTTAATGTAGTCTCTTATAAGTTGAGTGAAACGGATAACATTATCTTCAAATAATATTGTGGGACTATCTTCAATAGTTGACGATCTATATTTTTCTTTTATGTGTTGGATAATTTACATTAAACATATACATTCTCAACTTACTTCATGGATTGCAATAATTTCTGGATGATTTGATAAAGTAACCACTAATATTTGTTTGACAGATCTCCAAGAAATTATAGTAGGTAAATAAATAACATGTTTGTGATCTCCCTTAAAGGAAATCAGAGAGATAACTTGCATCTGCATATTCTATCAATTGTGAATTTTATCTACTATAAAATAACCTCATCTTAGTTGTTCCGCGGAGATAGCGAAGTATATGTTTGACCCCATTCCAATGTCCTTTTGTAGGAGTGGAACTGTATCTTGCTAATAAATTGACTGCAAAAACTATATACGGTCTTGTACAATTTACAAGATACATAAGAGCTCCAATAACATTAAGATATGGTACTTTTTGTACCAAGAATTTATTCATCCTTTTTTAGCGATAAAAAAGGGTCTTTCTTTACATTAAGTGATCGAACAACCATAAGTTGTAGTTCTTATGAGCTTTTCAGGAGTACCAACAATATTTAAATTATCAATATATATTGCAACAATAGCAAATCCGAATGTGTTTTTTAAATGCATGGAAAAATCTTATTATTCTCAAATCCTTTTTCTAGGAGGTATTCATAAAGACAATTATACCACATTCGATGAGGTTGCTTCAACCTATATAAAGATTTTTGTAGTTTAATATAATAAACACTTCTGGGTTTATCATAAAAGGTTTTAGACATTTTGAATCCTTCAGGGATTTTCATAAGGATATCTTTATCTAATGATTCATATGGATAGGTTGTAACTACATTCATTAAACGTATATCTAGAGTTTCTGAGACTACTATACCAATCAAAAATTTAAAAGTGATTGCATCCATAACTGGAGAGTAAATTTCCTTATAATCAATGCCAAGTCTTTGAACATGCTTAAGTTAGGAAATTTAATGATATTTTAAGTGTAATATGATGATATAAGTTACAGAACCAAATATATTCCATAAAATATGAATAATAATGAAAAGAAAAAAAATATTGAAATTGATATAAGTCATGTAACACAGGAGTTCATGCATGTCAAGATTTCAATATAAATTAATTAGAATGATTATGCTGATAACATGTTAAAAGAAATAAAGAACAAGTAAAAACATACATATTCATAATTAAATTTAAAAGAGAAATTAATATTTTTTTTATATATCTTTTCAATTCTTAGTAGTCTATTTATAGAATAAGAGAATAAAAATATTAAAGGACATTAGAAAATTCAATTATCATAAAAAATCAAGATACTAAATTCAAGAGGTTATGAAGTCTAAGAAATTTAAATAGATATTCAATATATATAATTAAATATTTTATAATAATTCTGAACTTATTATATTTTAATATTTTTTAATAACCCTAATTGTTAAACAATTTTTCTTTATTGCTGTTTCTTTTAGAATGGTTGGGTACCAAAAAAAAAATGGTAAGTGTCTATTGATCGAATATATTATTAACAATTTAACACACTTAAAAAAAAATTATGAAGACAAAAACATCCAAATCCAGAAAATAAAATAAAAGGTAAAGACATATATTAGAGAGAGAGAGAGAGAGAGAGAGAGATAATAATAATTAAAACAAGACCTACCCAATTTTAAAAGGGTCAATAATATATAAACCCGACCCGTATCCAAAACAAGAACGATTCAACAACAAGAAGGGTTTTGGCTGAAGGCTAAACCCTAGTCCCAGAAATCTATATTATCCCAGTAAAGAAGAACGCCTTCAATCCAGTCGAGCAAAAAGATGGGAAAGGTAAGCTACAAGAAGCTAAGAGGTAGCCAAAACCTCCGTCAAAGATTGCTATTATCGACGCTTTCCGCCACTCCTGTCCAAGTCGAGGACATTCGAGCCAATGACATGATGCCCGGCCTACGCCCCCATGAGGTCTCTCTCCTCCGCCTCCTCGAGAAGATTTCTGATGACTGTGTTGTCAAAATCAATGAAACCGGTAAAACGAACCACCCCATTTGTTTTTTTGTTGTTAGCTTGTCATGGGTTTGATTTTTGAGGGATATATTTTATGTGGCAGGAACAAAGTTTCAATACAAGCCTGGGATTGTGATGGGTGGGAGACACCTTGTGCACGATTGTGGTGTAAGTCGAGCAATTGGGTATTTCTTGGAGCCATTGGTTGTTCTTGGGTTGTTTTCGAAGAAGCCCCTTTCGATAAGGCTCAAAGGTACTGTTTTCCCCTAAAGTTTGGTCAGTCATCATGTGCTAAGTGTTTGTGCAGTTGTATGTTATTTTCTGTTTATGGGATTCTTAGCTGCTTAGTTGAGTTGCTGTCTTTTTTATTGGATCAGCTCTGCCCTCTTCATTTTGCTCAAAACGATCTCCACTTTGAATGATTGTAATGTACTGTCTTATACTCTGACCAAAAAAAAAATTGAAAGAGAAAAGGAGTTTAATGTCATTCATCATCGGTTCTATGTGGGACTTTGATTGTAAGTTCTCAATAATAGACTACGATTTGAAAGAGGGATATTACAGAAGCCAGAAGGTATTTATTTCTTTGAACTGTGACCATTTCTACACATGTTGATTCCCTCTACTCCCCAAGGGAACTAGAATGGGAAATTGAATTTTATCAAATGCTGTCGTATATTTGCTGATCTCCTCATTCAGGGTTCCATAAACCTGCAAACCTTATTAGCTTGTAAGGTGTTCTTCCATATGAATTATCAAAGATATTACCAAAGACAGGTATAGATCAACCTTGTATCTTTGTGACCAAATCTAAAAGAGAAAGTCTTGCTACTGAGTTCTGAACTTCATGTGTGGTAATAAAGGAGTAATTGAGAATGTAAGATCTTTAAAACATGCTTTGTGCCTTTTGGAGTTTAGAGAATGATTGATTGTAGAGGCTTTGTCAACTGTTGTTCTGTATATCACTGGAAAGGCTATCCATTTTCCCCTTTGTGCTTATATAGATCACACCTAGTCCACAGCCTAATGTTGAGAAAATACCTAGGGTCTCTGACACTGCTATGTTGTAAAAAAAGAAAGAAGAAAGAAAGAAAGACTAGGATGCAAACGTTAACTTGACAATATCAGCTCTGACTTACCTTAAAAGTATCCACCCATAAACTTTACATAGCAATTTTAGAGGCAGTGCCTTTGTTTATGAGTTTTGCATAGTGAAACACAACTGTAAAGGGTATGCTTTTCTTTTCTTAAGAAGATTTAATGGAATAACATGCTGTTTTCAGGAATTACAAATGATTCTAAGGACCCATGTGTTGACACTTTCCGTTCAGCTACCTTACCATTATTGAAGCAATTCGGAGTTCCTTCAGAAGGATTGGAACTGAAAATAGAAAGTCGTGGTGCTCCACCTCATGGTGGCGGAGAAGTTCTCTTATCAGTTCCCATTATTCAAAGTTTAACAGTGAGATTTTGAATCCTGTGGTAGTTCATTTGTATGTTTTTTTTTTCCATGTTCTTATTTGTTACACTCTGCAGGCAGTCACTTGGATTGATGAGGGAATGGTTAAGAGGATTAGAGGGGTGACTTTCTCAACCAGAGTCTCTTCTCAGTTTGAGAATACCATGATACATGCTGCTCGAGGAATCTTTAATCGTTTACTTCCTGATGTCCACATATTCACTGATCATAAAGCTGGCCAACAAGCTGGAAAGTATGTTATCTGTTAATAAAAAATTTTCATCTCATTGTTTGTTTGGAAATATTGTAGAGAGAAATGTGAATTGCTGCTTGGAACTTTTTTGTTTTTATTTTTTTCTTCGTGATTTCCGAATATTTATTTATAAAGCTGGTCTGCCAGTTGGAAAGTATTATATCTGTTTAGAGAAAATGTTACATGTTTGTTTGTCTGGATTTTTCAAGCACAGTAGAGAGAAATGTGAATCGCTGCTTGGAATTTTTTTATGTTTTATTTTTACTTTCAGCATGCTACAGAGAGTATAGCTCACACAGATATTGATTTAATGGGCAGTTCACCTGGTTATGGAATATCCTTGGTTGCGGAAACTACTTCTGGTTGTTTCATCACTGCTGATACTGCAGTTTCTTATGCACGAGCGGATGATGGTGGAATGGAAGGTGAGAAACAAGAGCTGGTGCCTGCAGAAGATGTTGGTGAGCAAATTGCTTCTGTTCTCCTTAATGAAATCGAGCAAGGTGGAGTTGTAGATACAACACACCAGGTTTGTGTTATCTGCTCTCTTTTTTTCTTGTGAGCTTGGTTAAATTCATTGATGTGGTTCTCTGTTTTTTTTTTTCAATACCCCGTTACTGCATTAATAGTACTTTCCAAAAAGCATCACTAAATGAAGTTAAATGAAAGCTATTAATGACTAATTATCTGCTTCTGATTATCTTGGGTGGCGGTAATGATATTGAATTATAGATGAGTCCTTAAAAGACTACGTTAGTGATTTATTTTGAATCTTTACTTGGGAGAATAGTATGGCACCCTCGAGGAAAAGAAGAGTGAAATCTTTATGGGTCTTGCAATGTTATTTTATACCTCATATATGCCACCTGATTTTCATTGCTGTTGTCATTTGGTTGCAGGGTTTGTTGTTTCTTCTTTGTGCATTATGCCCCCAAGATGTTTCAAAGATTCGTGTAGGAAAGCTAGTAACCCATGGAATAGAAACACTAAGGCTCATCAGGGATTTTTTGGGTGTTAAATTCGTCATCAAGCCTGATCCATCAACAGGGACGGTTATACTCAAATGTGTGGGAAGTGGGCTTAAGAATCTTTCTAGAAAGAGTTCATGATTGCAAAATGTTTCACATTTGATCTCTTTCGACGATGTGCTTTTTGTGGATCAAAGATTTTATAGGAAGGTCCCAATGCGAAGGGGTTATGAATTATAATACTGCAAATTCATATGTTCTGCCAGCTTGATTTTTTTTTAAAAAAAAAACTTTATATCGTATTATTGCCTGTAATCTACAAGTGGGAGAGGAGGGATAAGTTTTGGTTCAATTTTTATTGTATATCTGACTCCTTGCAGATCCATGCTCAATGTAAAATGGATACTGTGGTAAGCAAATTTGAGTTTTTTTTTTTTAATTTCCGAGTAGAGGTCATTTTCTCACTTTGAAGAAGGTATTTTTTTGGAAAGAAAAATTAATTAAATTGCAACAGAAATGATCAAAGGACGAAGCTATAAACAGATGCCAAAGTATAAGAATTCGATATGCTTGACTAATTATCAAAAAACAAAGGGACTATACAATAGTTCTCTTTTAGCATCATCTTTCATTCTTGCCTTGTAACTATCCGGTTCTTTCTGGTTTCTTCCTGGCTCTTCAGTTCTCTTGAACCAAAGGTTGTCGGCAGTTTCTACCTCATTCTATAAGCGATCAGCCCTTTGGGCAGTTCTTGCTGATGTCTTTGGCCTTTGACGAGGAGGTTCCAGATCTGACACAAGGAATAACATAATTGTCGTTGAAAAGGAACAAAGACTGGAGGTTAGAAAACTGCTTTCACTCGTTTCCAATAAAATTACAAGAACTGATCAACCTTGCAAAACATCTTAATGTAGCTTCATGCTACATAACATTTTTCCTGGAAAGATGCTCAAACTCCACACCCACTTCTTTGAACAACGTTAAAGCTCAAAGAAAGCACTGTAAAAGAAGGAAACCAACTGCAACTAGTGTTTGAAGTTCGAACAATCGATGATGAAAAAAAGTATCAGAAGATAAGTCAACTGCCAAGCCACCTTCACCACAAGAGAGAGAAGACAGAATTATCCCTCGATGTCCAGCGTCAATCACCGATGGATCAGAAGAGCAAAAATCACACAATTACTGCTAGACATCAACGTTCTAATGGCTCCAAAAGGCACTGCTAAGTTGCAACCACATTGTCTAGAGCCAACAACACCTCCTCAAAGGCATAAAGGGTCTGCGTAGCCAAGGCAGAAATTGAATATTTCCTTCATTCAATAAAGCTGCTACACATGGTATCTGCATACCCAGCTGAGCAAGTTTGGGGAGATTGTCAGACAGAACAGTGCTAATTAAAGAGAGGAACCAAGCCTCCCCACAAACGTCCAGACTTGTATTCTACATCACATTGCTTAGGGATCTTGATGGTTAAAGTAAGACTTTTGGTTGGAAGAACAACAGAGCTCTGGCCACCATCAAAGGACACTCTTTGCCCCTGCCCTTGAGGAGACAGAGCACCTTGACAGCATGTCAGTTTAATGGCATTTGCTTCTTATTTGCCCAAGTCATCATAAGGCTACCATGTAGTAAGGGCGTCTTTCAAGCTCATGTTTGACCTTCAACGCTGTATAGCTTATGAACCATTCTAAACAGGTATTGTTCCGCTTGGTTCTTATACAGCCAATTCCCAAGTATCACATCGTCCCACACTCCTATTAACATAACATCTCACAAGCTTCAGTCAGGAAAGTTGGCTGAAAGAGAACCAAGGGGCATACAATTAATTTTAATAATTAAAGAAATAAAAACTTTACAAGTAATAATTTGAAGTTTTCCAATACATTTTAACTCAACCTCAAATTTTGAAATCTCAAATCTTTTTGCTTACGTCCAAGTCCAAAGATAACTAACAGAAGTTTATGCTCTCTTTGTTTCTCTAAGATTTTAAATTCCAGCTTATTGGATCTTTCTTTCTAAGATACTATACCATTTAGAGTTTAGAAGATTAAAGGAGGAGGAGAAATGGATTAACAGTTTCTTCAAAACATGCTGTGGTTATGATGTGTCTGTGGTGATGCGATAATGTGAGTGAAGCTAACTTCCTTCTCTTCCTTCTATGTCTCTTCTTAGCTATGTTTTAAGAACCTAAAGATCTAAATTTATGGGTGATTAGAGTATTGACTAAAGGTGAGGCGTAATTGTATATTTCAAATCTTTTCCTCGTTTTATGTGAACTTCTATCAGGGTAGAAACAGGCTTGCAGATGAGCATTCCAGATTTTTGTAGCAGATCCTTTGCGTACTTTTGTTGATTTAGAAACAAACCACTTTTTGTTCGTTTAACTTCAAGTCCAAGAAAATGCTTAACCGCTCCAAGCTTTTTCGTTTGAAAGCGGACTAAATTTTCTCTTGCTTGGTGGAATTTTTTCCACATCGTCTCCAATAATAATGAGGTCGTCCATTTAGACCAAAATTGCTGTTATTCTTCCTCCTTGATTTTTAACAAATAGGTTTGAATCTGACTAAGCCATTGAGTAGCCACTTTGCATCAGAAATCTGTTATAGATTTTTTAAGCTTGCATACATGTTCAGGATGAAGTTTACTTTGAAACCCTTGTGGATGCTCCATATATATCTCCCGATCAAGCTCTCCATACAAAAATGCATTCTTTATATCCATTGCCATAGTTTTCATGACCTGTTAGCTGCTAATGCAAGTACTACTCTCACAGTAGTGAGTTTTGCTACTAGACTAAACGTTTCATCATAATCTAATCCATATTGTTCCATATTGTTCGGAGAATCCTCGAGCTACTAGTCATGCCTTATATCTTTCGATAGATCCATCTGAACATGTCATTTCCTTGTAAAACCATTTGCAGGATATGGGCTTTACGTCTGCAGGCTTTGCAACTAAATCCCATGTTTGATTTTCCTTTAGAGCATGAATCTCCTCATCCATTGCCTTCTTCCATTCACTACCCTGCGACGCTTCTTCATAAGTCACAGGTTCTATAACTTGAGCTTCCAAAGCCAATGTTGTGTTAGCATATCGTTTTCGTTGTATTGTTGATCTCCTCACTTGAGGTGTGACTTGTTCTTGAACTTCTTGTTTGTCGGGTTGCTCTTTTTCAGAAGGTACTTGATAAACTCTAGTTTGCCAGGGGCTTACTTGTTCTATAGGTGCTTCTTGATCATTTTAATACTGTGGACTCCTTCAATTTATCAAGTATTAGTTGCACATCCTTAAACAAGCTGTTAGACCCTTCTTCATGATTATTATTATCTTTCCTCTTCATCATTTCTGATGACCATCAAGAAGTTTCTTCTTCAAACATGATATTTCTCGATACCATACATTTATTGGTATCAGGATTGCAATATCTCCAGCCTTTTCCTTGCCCTTAATAGCCCAAAAATATACATCGAATCACGTTCTTATCAAATTCACTTCGTAGATGATCAGATATGAACACATAGCATACACATCTGAATATTGAAAAATAACTTATGACAGTCTCGTTTTTGTTCCTTGTATGTTAAGAAGCAATTTTCTAATACTTTTATAATTATTTATCAAGTAATCAAATAAATAAAAACATAAAAAACTTAAATGAAGAAAACTTTTTGAGGAGCTCTTTAAAAGATTAAAAAACAAACTTTTTGGGGCAGCCAAGTTTAGGATAGATAACTTTTACTAGTTTAAAAGATTATAAAAAAAGTATTTATGACTACAAATCCTTTATAACTATACTACCTTACTTATCAAGATAAACACTCTATTTTGTCTTCTGTTATGGTAGCTTTCCAAAACACCTGACGATCTTCAAACCGTTGTCATCCTAACTGGAACATCCACTTGCTAACAATTAACACATGAATTTCCTTTAGGAGTTGATGTAGGGTCATTTCATATTCTTAAAAGGATTAATGATAATGCTTATAAAGTTGATTTATCATGTGAGTATGGTATTAGTGCTACTTTTAACGTTTTTGATCTTACTCTATTTGATATAAGTAATTATTTGAGGTCGAATTTTTTTGAAGAGTCAGGGGATGATGAGGACTAACTCAATACCATGACTAAACACGTTATTGACCCTTTAGAGATGCCAAATGGGTCAATTACAAGGGTTAGGGGGAAAAAAAAGGCTTAAGAAAGCATTGAATGAGGAGCAAGTGGCGCCAATGGAACTTAAAAGAGAAACCTTTGATTCATCTAATCCAAGTGCAAGAAGGGCTCCATCCATATGCAAAATGGCCTTCATGTGTCCGACCCTATAACAACCTTGTTTGGACAAGATTTCCTAATATTACAAGAATTAAAAGTTAGTAATTATTCTTCTTTTTGTGCAAAGTTAGTAAGATTTCCTAATTTATGTTTTCATGTTATAGGCTTAATTATCAGTATTTGGACTTGTTTAATTAAGGGTTTGGGTCTAATTGTAAGTGAGCCTTATACAAGTTCATATCTTGGGTATTCTAGGGTTTAGCTTAGGTTATTACATATATAAAAACATCTGTGTAACCTAAGTTTTAGTTTTCATGTTTTTGCTTAATAATAATTCAGATTGTCGTATCTCTCTTTATGAGTGTGTAAGGATGAGTTTTATCTTCTATTTTGGTTCTCTAACTAACTGAATCGACTTATTGAAGAAAATTTGTTTTCATGGTATCATTTTATACTTCTCATTTTGTGTCATAGAATTTGCAACCCCTTCTCTTAGCTTTCTAGCTGCAAAATAGGGTTTCTTTTCTTTTTCACACTTTTGAAGTTCTCTTTTCGATTAGCATGCAAGGTTGATAAAATTTAAAAAGTGTCATTTATTTTAAGCCAATATTTTATTTTTTTGAAAAACTAGTGTGCTATGAAGGAAAAACATCATATATGATTTGTATACATGGTTTTGAAAGCTTTCTTATAGTTTTTGTTCTTGACTTTCTTACAAACATGATTTTTTTTTAGTTTAGAATTCGTTACCTGCTTTCCCAACCTTTATTTTTTACCCGTCAAAAACCATAATCATTATCTACACCTTTTAATTTCCTTTTATTTTCCAAGCAAGCTACTACACATCCAACTGTTAAAGCTAACTTTTCCACTGGATAACTGTGCTTTTTAGATTACCATAATTTTTTTGGACATCATGTTTTTCATCCAAAACATTTTCCAAGGACAAAACTTAAAGTGTTATGGAAAATAAAGGTTGTTTCGATCTGATTTTTTTTTTTAATTGTCTCTTGTGGAGTCATTTTGATTTATCTTTAAAATGGTGGAGAAGGGAAAAGAGATAAAATAATCAGAGGAATGAGAGAAAATGAGAGATGTTAAAGGAGTTTTGGAATTAAAATGTAAAGAAAGTTTCTTGATTTTATGTTCCAAGTTGACTTTATTATTGATGTTGTCATGATAGCCAAGGTGCTTATAGTGAAGTGAGTTTTGGAATTTCATGGGTGGAGTACAATAATCTCAAATTGAATGAATTAATTTTTATTATTCTATCCATTTCAAGATTTTGCTTTCTCTTTTTTGCTTTACGATATCACAAGGTTCACTGGTTCATTTAGTAGAGGACTTTTTGTCAAAGAACATATTTACTATATGTTTCCTTTAATCTAAGTTTCAAAAATCAGTCTAATTTTTTAAGTGTGAAATTTACAAGAACACAACAAAATATAGGGTTGTCAACGCTGTATTTATAGCTTTTTTTCTCTTACAATGGCTTAGTCGTCTGATATATTTTTTACCTTTTTCATTTTACACCTACTACTACAAGTCTAATAGGTTCTGCATTTTTCTTAGCAATTACACTTACCATATCAATTGATCACAGGATGGCTAACACCTCACTTTTCAATGCACTTGCCAAGAAACTGGACTACAGATTGCTCGCATCGACACCATAACTCTCTAACAAAGGGCCAACCAATCAAAGTTATTGTTTCTTCATTGACTTGCCCAACATCTTTGAACTTTTACCTCTTTATTTGAACAGGCCTTTTGTCCCTGGATTAGCTTGGCATTAGTGATTTTGATTCACTGTCGTTGTTGCATTTTATTCATTGCCAACATTGCATTTCCCTTCTCCGCACATATTGTGTTGTAGCTAATTTTTACCTCTTGTTTACTTTAGTTTGTTTTTTCTCTTTTATGCACATCTGTTCAAATTGCATAGTTTTCATTAATTCTTTACGACACTTTTACTTTTCTAAACGCCATCAATGATTTGTAATGTGGCTTGCAGTGAAGCATTTGCCACTTATCTAGTATTATTAGTTTTAAGTCATTTTGACTTCAATGTTGAATAATTGCAATAAAAAAGATGATTAAGCATCAATGTCTAGAAACAAAGAGATAATTGTGACATAATGAAGCGTTCATGTAAATTTTTCATCAAGTAAATGTTAAAGAGTTGTTTTTCTTCAACAATTGATGTCCTTATGTTATATGGTAAAAACTAAAATATTTTTTTTTATTTGGTGTTATCTCCCACAGAAGTTGAAATATTTTCAATCAATTAAAAAAACATTAAAAAGGGTGAGAAGCATTTTACCCAAAGAAAATAGGCTGAAAGAGAATTTTTATGCTGTTAAGCCCATGATGAAACTTTTTAGCCTAAGATACTAAAAAACTGACATGTATCCAAATTTATGTATATTGTATTACCTATAAAATGCAAATTTGACCAAAGTACAGAATATGAGGGCATGCTCGGTATAAACTCAAAACTAGCAAGGGAAGGATTCTGTTGCACATAGAAAACTGAGATGCTTCTTAATCATTCCTAAACTGTAAAGGTTATTCACATCTTCAAATATTGTTGAGCATATGACATAGCACATACATGTTGGGTTATTCACATGATACGGTGGATGGAGTTATGATGCACATTTCCAATGGTAAAGCCTAGAAGTAGTTTAATAGGGTGCATCCTTAGTTTTCAATTGAACCATATAACATACGTGTTGGGTTATTTATAGATGAATTCAATTCAGGTCATTTACCTCAACATATTTTTGTTGGCCAGTGATATTCACGATTTACAACTTGCCACCAGGAAAGTGTATGAGGTCAGAGTTCATACTCTTATCTACAATCATACCCGATCTTAATAGTCCAAGTAGAATATAAATATTTTTCTTTGACCATTGATTGATGAGTTAAAGTAGTTGTGGTCATCCGAGACTTTGACAAATGATGTCTTGAGGAAACAAAATTTTCAAATGAAGGCAACTTTGATGTAGACTATCAATAATTTTCATGTGTATAGGATTGTTTCTAATTAGAGTATGCATGAAAAATTAGCATGTCCATATTGTATGGAAAATAACAAAGCTTTCACCTTAACAAAAAGTGGTAAAGCATCTTTCTTTTTTTTTATTGCCACTGCAGATTCTTACCAACCGTTCACAAGTATAGAAAGGACTTTTTCGTAGGTATATTTGAAAGGGATGTTGCACTGCCGGTACTGTCTGGTGAAAAATTATATGATGTGGTCTTACAGTACGAGGGCATTATGTTTGATTTTCAATTCAGTAAACAGAAGTTTCATGGTTTTGACGTGATCCATAATTGGGTAAAGCAAAGTATATTTTTGGAGCTTTTTTATTGGAAGACTAATCTTTTCTGCCATAATATGGATGTCATACATATTAAAAGGAACATATTTAAAAACATTTTTAACATGGTGATGAATGTGAAAAGGAAGACAAAAGACAACATGAAGGCTAGAATGGATATACATTTTGTTTTGTCACTATAAAAATATGAAATTGGTTTATGATAGGTCATAGGTAGCAAAGCCCAAATTCAGCTTCGCCTTACACAAGAATGCACAATTATTTGTCTACCAATTACTTAAGAGTTTGTGTTTTTCTGATGAATATGCTTCTAACATATCTAGATTGGTGAATTTGAAGGATGAAAGATTGTATGGAATGAAGAGTCATAACTGCCACTTGTTAACATTTATTCAACTTGCTTACCGCGATTTATTGTCAAAAAGGATATGGGATGCAATCATAGAGACAAGTCACTTTTTAAAAGATATATGCTTTAACAAGTTGCATAATCAACACATGAAGAAGCTTGAAATGGATATCGTTTAGACAATATACAAGCTTAAGATGATATTCCCTCCATTTTTCTTTGAGTCAATGAAGCACTACCCATACATTTACCGTTTGAGGCAAAAGTTTGATGCCATGTCCAATATAAATGGATATATTCATTCGAGAGTTAGGGATTACACATGCATCCTAATTAAATTTCTATTGTCTTTTTTTAATTTAAAACATCCATTTAATTCCATGTAGATATTTGTTTAACCTAAAGAAAAAAGTTAACAATAAGAGGCATGTTGAGGCTTCAATATATAAGGTTTATATTATTAAAGAGATCTTAACATTCTTGTACTATTTTGAGCCTCACTTGATAATAAAAATCAACCGCATTCTAAAACATGATGACGGTAAGGAAGTGCTTTCAAGTGGGAATTTGTTAATATTTTCTCATCCTAAACAACCTTTACCAAAAAAAATATAGTGAGGGGAAGATACTAAATAGAAATTGAATTCAAACATGCACATAATTATATGTTATTTAACTACAATAAATTGAGACTTTTTATTCAGTAAGTAAAATATTAACAAGTTATTATTTTAAAATATTTTTCTCTTATACTCTCATAAACTGATTAGATTGAAAAATTTCTTATATGCAACATTGTTAAATTTTACTATCTCAAAATTCATATTTGACTGAATCTTAAATTTTTTAATTATAAGATAAACAATTTACTATGTGATTCATCATAACATTTAAGTTCATTAAACCTTTCTCTTTAACTATCAAGGTTGTAATCATGTACTAGGTTTGCCAACTATAAGAGAATGCTAGTGGTGGTTTTAATTTATTATGTTCGGGCTTATCTTTGGTCTGAGACGACCAAACTTAGGCGATTATATGAGGAGCTGTTGTAAACCCTCACTAGTACATGTGGTCTATCTTGTCGCCGACCTAGTCCCGGTGAAGATCTGCATTCACCTCCTCCTCCTCCAGCTTATGTCCACTAGATAAATTGTATTTAATAATATTTTTAAATTAATAATAAAAATTTGGTTTTTATTTTAGTTTTATTCTTTTTTATTTTATCTTGTTTGTTTTGTTTATTTTAATTTTTTAATAAAATATTAAATAACAAATAGAATGGCCGACTGTACTGAAAGAATTTGAATCACAGATGGAATGACCGACTATACTGACAGAATTTGAATTACAAACAGAATAATCACTAAGTCCCTCGAAAAGTTCTGGAGAGTTGAAAAGAAATTACAGGGTTTTTTCACTAACAATTACAGATGAAATTACCGACGAAATAAGTCCCTCAAAAAGTTTTTGAGAGTTCAAAAAAATTACAGGACTTGCCACCAACAATATATAAATCTTCAAAGAGTTAATCTCATCAGTAATATGAATTCAATCACTGATGAAACTACCAATGATTTAGCTTGTCAGTAATACCATACTAATTGATGAAATTACCAATAGAATTATACCGATAATTGTTTTTTGTTTAGCATGCTTTTTTCGATTTGTAAAACCATTAGTGATTATATTACCAACGAAATAACTAGTAAAATGTAAATTACCAATAATATGTTTTCCGACAGCTAGTTACCTTCTATGATTTCATTGGTAGTTTTTTATTTCCAATAGAATTAGTATTTAAATACCAACAAAATATTCCATTAATATTATGCAATATATTATTTGTGAAAAAATACTACCAGAGAATCCTTTATCATATACAACAAAAGATAGATGTATATGCTAATATTTTTCTCCAACTATCTTTTTTATTTTATATGTTTTTATTTATTTTATCATACAAGTTAATTCTGGTTGTTAAGAACAAATAATTTTTATTTTTTATAAATATATCGTGCAAATACAACTTATTTATATAAAATATAAGAGGAAAAATTTTAAAGATAAATTACAATAAATTAAAAAGGCAATTAAAATTATTATTTAAAAAAGTGAAAACTAAACAATTTAAAAAAAATAAAAGGGATTTAATTAAAATTTAAATAATAAAAAATTAGAAAAAAAAATCAAGCCAAGAATGAAAAAGCTAAGACCTTGCACTCAATTTATTGATTTTTTTTTAAGAGCAAACAATGCATTGTTTGTTAGATAATTTCCTATAACCTTTGATGTTACTAGTTTTTTAACCTAAAAATTTATTTTCAATTTGTTTTTACAAAAATAATAATCACAACTTCAATAAATTCATTTTAAAGTTTAAACTCAGCATTTTTTAATTACTCTAAAAACAAAATAAATAAAAATATAGACCCTAACCAACTTTTCCTAACATAAAAACAATCATAAATTGACTTCTGTTTATGATCATAATATAACCAACTAAACATTCTCTCCTTAATTTTTTTTTTTATATCTCTCTCTCTCTATCTCTCTCATCATCGAGCAATCAAGAATAAAAAAAATAAATTTTTTTACTGAAACATAAAAAGATAAAACAAAAACCGATTAAATATAAAAACCAAAAGGACCAAAGTGAAGTTTTCCATACAAAAATGAAAACATACATTATATTTTTATTAAATTTAATCTTTGTTCATTAATTATTATTTTTTTCAACTATAACTTCAAATTCTATTTTGCAACATAGATTTTTAATTTATCATTCAAATATTCATCGACACTTCACATGTATATAAAAGCACGCAAAACCAAAAGGAATCTCAAAACATAAAACCATGCTAATATAACTTGAAATAATGAAATTGCAAAGAAATAAAATTAGATGACCAAATGTTTTTTTTTATAAATAAAAAAAAAAAACAGTACAGTGAAATCCACAAAGTAGCTGAGTGGGGGTGTAAACAGTGAGCTGCACTGCTCATAATATTCAATTCTTTTAGTGGTTTGTATACTAATAGTAATAATAATATAATACATATATGGAAAATACTTCGACAGGAAAACGGAAGGAAAATTTCATTAAGAGAAAGAATTCATAATAACTTGTGCTTTTGTCCAATCTATGGAACACTTTACACGATTCCTTTTTTGCTCTCTGCTTGCATAACTAAAGCGTTGCTCTTCAAACATTGGAGACCTGGGAAAGAATCCTACATCTACGACAAGGGGCAACTGCTCTGGAAATCATATATCTCAAGAATAAATACTGCACATCGACATAAATTAAAAACAACAACCAAACATGATTACAACAGTCATCAAACAAACCTGCTTATCTTATTACCCTGACAAGCCAAGCCAAGCCAAGCCAACCTCCTCGACTTTGCAATGTCAAAACCAACCCGGGATAATATGGCAGGCATGCAGGCAATTTGCTTGCATCTTCTGCAACGTGGACCTATACATACAAAGTGACACCGCAGCAGGAAAGGAGAATATCCTCAATGAGTCAAATCTTCCAAGGTATTCTCATCTCTACAGATCAAACAGCCTGTGCAACAGACTTTGTGGTGTTTGAATCTCCTTTCCCGTTTAACTTGGATCTATCTCTGATGGTCTTCTGAGAGCTAGGTGTCCCTCTAGCAGCATTTCTGCTATTCCTAGCTGCCTGCGTGCCAGCACCTCCCCCTGCTTCAACTAAATTAAGTCATGAATGATGAGAATAAAACTGATGGTGCTTATCATAAACACCCTATAAACCCCGCAGGACTGGAACAGTATCATAGTCATGCTCACACAGAATAAGCATCCATCATTGAGTGTACCCTAAGTGATTTTGGCCATAACTCATAAGAAAGGAGAAGCTGAAGAAGATATGATTATCTACCTCAATACATGCGAGAACAGCCACCTATATTATGCATGTTTGGTCAAAAACATTGATTGATCTGAAAATGATGAGCTCCTACAGGTATCTATTGCCTGGTATAATGTTTATTGACTATTGAGCGGGGGAAAAAGGTAATTTAATGGGCATGTCAAAAAGAAAGTGCACCATGGCCCTTTTAGATGTACAACAGCTGATTCAGAATTCATAGTGAAGTGATCATTTCTGTGACAAGCAGTGTGGCAATCCTTGCATACTTTTGAACCTACATGTGCTTTCGTGCAAATGTGTAGGCATGAAGGAGAAAAACAAGAAAGAAAACTGACCACTGTTAGGCAGAGACAGTCTCTTCTTTGCCTGTTTATCTAGTTGGGTGGTTCTCTCCTTTGGGTTGCTGTGAGATCTTGTAGCCATAGCAGGTTTTGAATTGGCTTCTTCAACCAGGTCTTCAAGAACTGGCTTTGGCTTTGGTTTAGAAAAAAGTGTGTTGGGTGCTTCTAACATGCCTGCTGACTTACCAGGTGAGGAACTGCCACCATCAGAATGAGATGGACCTTTTTTCTGACTTGAAATGGTTGACTGAAGATCTGAGGCAATAGCTTTCTTGGCAGTTGTTTTTAACTGGGATTTGCTGCCATTCTTGACCTCAGCAGCTGTTTCATCCTCACGAATCATCACTCCATCTCTAAGATTTATGTCAAGAAAGCGGTTCTCCCATGGGCGAACAGCCATCCATCTCTCCAACCAGTTCCAGCCCCAACTGCTTTTATCTGGTTCAAAACCAGAGGGAACAGCCTGGTGTCTTGACCCAGCCTGCCACTGTGCAAACAGAAGATCTTATGTATTAGTCAGCAGCAGTAAGAAATACGTTTTAAGGGTTTCTAAGGAGATATATATCTTCACTGTTCAAATAAGAAACTACTTAGCAGCACAACTCTAGACAAATGAAGTTAGAAAGTATCTGCCTCTTTTTTTCTCTTTTCTCTGGTAGAGAGAAGAAAATTTCTGGGTGCAACTAATTTTCCACAATGCCATGTGTTGGCTCAGAAGCCTCACATTCTACCAAGGTCATAGTAGAATTTTACCTCACAGCACTAATCACTGAAAGAAATTGGATACATGTAAACCATCAATCACACACACAGCGAGAAGTGTACCAGTAATCAATGAAGAAATATTTGGAAGTGTACTAGTTAAACTCACAAAGCTTTTGCTGAAATGGAGGTTACAATATCCATGCAGAGGGAAAAGGCAAAAACAAAATACCAGGTATTCACCTTTTTGTTCTAGTAATGAATACAATGCCATTGAGCTAATACTATCCCATTGTCCTCAAAAACAGGTTTTAATGAGAGATTTTACATCATACTCTAGCTCAAAAACCCTAGCTGACATCAATGATCACTCAAAGGCACATTTTTTTCCATCTGCAATCCAATTTCCAGAACATAGGCTTATATAAATGCAAATTACAATCAAATTCATAAATAAGCAAAGAAGTAAAGCAATGGAGCTATCGCATTTTTACCTGATGGGCCAGAGCATATGCAATAGCTCTCTCACGCTTAGCTGCAGCCTCCTGCCGCTTCAGCAACTTGGCTTGAATTTGTTCAACAGATCCCACACTATCACACCATCCTTCCTGTGTAAAAGTGATATTGATATAAGGCACTTGGCAAGCCTAACAAAAATTAAAGCTGCTAGAGAAAACAAACATGAGCAATTAATCAATGAGGTATCTTTTAAACACTGTTTTGTAATGGTAAAATAAAACATTTGTAGTTTATAACTTTTTTTTCCATGACTTTATTATCCTGCACTTGTATATCTCACTTAACCCATTCTGTTACTACAGAAGAACAGACACCAATGAAATCCTATTTAACTTTTTTCACATAGAGGCAGAAAGTTTAGGTAGAAAAAACAATTATTAGGCAAACACAATTGGAAATTCTATCCAAATATTGGATATTTGGCCACCACTGAAGACCATTTTGCATGTCCCATTTTTTGACGTATACAAATCAAATTTATATATTATTATAGTTAAAAATATTCAGTTCTGCATTTCAACCAATGCTAGTCATAGTTGTCGAACTGAGAAAACATCAACAGGATATTAAGAGTTGGGACAAGAAGATGCTTAATCCTCACAGAAGCTGACGGAAATAGAACAAGTTCAGAGGAAACAATGAACATTTATCATTAAAAATTAAAAATACTAAAACTCTCCAACTCATTATACCACATCTTTTTGTCTGCCATAGTGGATGACTAACATTTCACACAAAGACGTAATGTTGTAGCTGCACAGGGCAAGAAAAGCATCATAACCATTTTTCCCCATAGAACTACAGCATCAAACTCCAAAAACCAGAAAAATGACAAAACCTAAGCCAGGAGCAAATAAATAGTCATGATGCAGAAGCAAAGCAATCCTTTGATTCCCATGAATTACATACAATTTGGCAAAATCATAAAAGAGAAAAGAGAAGGAGAAAGGAAGTTGAGATATTTAAATTTATTAATAAGTTTCACCCTATTTGAGATGATTCATCTCATGATAATATAATCACTCTTCAAAGGCTAAGGCCAAAGTGACACAAGCTGTACTATTTCAGCTAGAGCTCCAATGCCATTTACCTAGCAAATCTTTATTGAAAAGACATTAGAACAAAATTCTGATAGGTTACAAAGGACTACGTGTCATCATTCAAGTTAAACAAATTGCAAGGCTCAAAAGTCTGTGGTGAAAAAAAATAAACAATGGATCAGTCTGGTTGTCTAAATCTATCAAATGTGGCTGCATGTGCTACCATTCCAGCTTTTTGCCATTTATGTCATGAAAAACATTTCATATATAGACTAAGAAGCAAAATATATAATCTGATGCGTTAATAATAGAACAACTAATGTAAGAACATTGACATCAGGGGAAAAAAAGAGCAACAAAAGAAGAAACTTGCATAGTTAACACAAAGAACAACTAAGGTCAAGTTTTTCCATAAGAATAAGATTTACCAGGCATGCACATATATAGACTAAGTACATTGCACAATAGTGGAAACATATTTCTATATCTGATCAGAAAAACTCTTTGTTTCTTACCTCTATTTCTCGAACCCGGGCCTCATTAGCTAGTTGTTGCTGAAGTTTCTGTTGAGCTGTTTGACTTTCCAATGCTAAGCGAACACGCCTAGCACGGACTCGAGCCTGAACTCTCACCAAAGCTTGCATGCAGCGAAGAGTTATTGCAGCTTGTTTCCTCACAGCATGGCCCCGAACAAGAGCTTGCAGTCTCACTAATCCTTTCAAAGCTCGCAGAGCTCTTCTTGCCTTGTGTGTTTCCAAAACCATTCAAATTGTTATCAGAATTGTTAGTTGAAACTTGAATGCAGTTGAAATAATTTAGAAAATCAAAAAATAAAAGGTTGGTGAATCAGAATATAAATGAAGGCACACAATATGCAGCAGCAACATCATTTTCACAAACACCTCCAAGAAGGTAAACTGGATTACTTTGGTCCTTAAAATAGCTCTCTAAGGGAAATTACTCTTCCCTTCATTATGGTGATCTTCCCACAGAGATCTATAGAAAGATTTTCAACCAAATTACCATCTTTGAACAAGTAGGAAGAAAATATGAAGAAAACACCCCACCCCCAACCCATTGGCTGAAATTGGAAACTCATCGTACCATCTTCACCCCTAGCCAACTAAAAATTTGCACTAAATTGGGTATTAAGAGATGAGTTTCCACATCAAGTCCCGTGCCAAAAAGAAAATGGAATCCTCTCTACCCACTTCAGAAACAACAACGGTACCGTGCCAAACCAAACCCACCTGACACATTTCTGAAGGTTTATTAAGCATCCCCTTTCTCACTTCGAAACCCACCCCATACTTGACCACCATTATCAATACCAAAACAAAGTTCTCCTGTATGATTCCCAGAGCTACTAACCTGAGAGAGCTTTATTGGAACATGTGAGAATTCCAAAGCCCCAACTCCCTAAATGTGGAGGATATTTCCCCGGATGATATTTAAAATTTTGTCTGTGTTTCCCATAAGCACCTCCTTTGAATCTTTTCAGGCCTAGTTGCAATTGAAGGGGGATGGAGGCTAAAGATATCAAAGAAAGAGGGAGACTGGAAAAGATAACATAATAAAGTGGTCCTCTCATCCTTAGGATGGTCTCCAATAGGAGGTAAACTGAGAACCTCCTTTTAGTTTTCTCAACAATATTCCCATGCCCTTGTATCCTTAAAATTAGTACTCAAAGGGAGACCCAAGTTATGGACAGATTTCCTATCTCACATAAAAAAATGATAGACAAGAAATTAAAATACGTCCCCTACCCAATATCCATGGCATAACCACACTCCTTATACTCGGTATGAATGCATTCTTGATTGAATCAGACAATACTGGTATAAAGCTTGCTTATACCACTATTTTCATTTTAAGCATGGAGGATTATCATGTGTTGGCTAAATAGAGTGCATCAATCACATAATAGAGATGTCAGGCTTCCTTCTTCACCATGCATGGTCAATTGAACTTGCATTCTTGTTTTTTTCCCCCCAACAATTTTAACAATAAGGAATTTAAAACAGCATTTCATAGTACAAAGGTAAAACAGACGCAACCAAACCGCACAAACATTTAAAATCCTACTTCGTGTGATACTGAAATGACATAAACAAGTCATACCAGAAACCCGCGGAAAGCTGTTTGAATGCGAGTGGCAGCCAATTCTTCTCTCATAACTTGTTGATTATGAGCTAAATCCTGAACTTGAAGCGAATCAAAAGGAGATTCAGAAGTATCGGGAATGGAACGAATGTTGGCATCACCATCATTATGATTCTGATTATGAAACTCCTCTTGAATTTTATCAGCATCAAACTCAACCGAATGCTTTCTCCTATGTCGAGACTTGCTAGCAGTCGCCCCCTGATATGATCGAAGAACAACAGCATATAGAAGCCATCAAAATCAAAACTTGAGAAAGAAAAACAGCATAATAATAAAAATAAATAAATAAATAAACTCACATTTTCCTCTTTGTCCAAAGACTGTGACTTTTCAGACTTCTTTAGACCAACCAAAGCTTTAAACCATTTCCCTGAGACACCCATATGGTGCCACTTCCTGTCACACGCACAAGATAAGTAAAAAAAATTAATAAATTTAAATTCTTCTTATTTACTATCAAAAAAATAAAAATAAATTGTCAAGACTGTGAATAAGAAAACAGGTAAAATCGCCACACAAAAAAGAAAAAGAAACCCTAGATAATTCCAGTTATGAAGAAACGAGCTTTCTTTGAGAATTTGAACCAAATCGACCCAATTAAAGCTCAAAAGCAGCTAAAATCCATGAAACAAATGCAGATCCCCCACAGATCACGAAGCAGAAAATGCAGAATTCACCATACGATCATAAGAAGATACCTTTTTGACCGTTCGATCTTATCAATCCCAGCCCGCAAGTCAAAACTCGCTCGCTCGCTCGCTCGCTGACTGAGAATTTGGATTCGCTAAGGAAAAATGAAATTCTCTCTAATAATTGTGATTCAAAAAGACTACAAAACAAAACAAAACAAA
This sequence comes from Populus simonii, assembly GCA_007827005.2. Taxonomy (NCBI): domain Eukaryota; kingdom Viridiplantae; phylum Streptophyta; class Magnoliopsida; order Malpighiales; family Salicaceae; genus Populus; species Populus simonii. Next base: position 1,742,316 of record CM017472.2, on the reverse strand, counting down.
AATTCTCTCTCTCTAGATTTTGTTATTTTTAATTCAAATTTTCAATGGGTACAAAAAGAAGCCATGGAATGAGAAAGACAGTGAGGAGCGAGGACCACTTGGCTAAATTACGCCGGGGCGGATTTTTATTGAGTGAACTTCATTTTTACTGGGTAAATTTTACTTTTACCCCTACAGATTCATTGATGTTTCACTTCAGGTCTTATATTTGGAACTTCCTAATATTGCTCTTGTGTTTTCCAGAAGAATTCCGTTTCTCTCTTTTTTTCAATTTCTTAGTATTTTGTAGGGGTGATTATTTTCAGTTCGGTTCGGTTTTTACCTATAAAACAACCAAACTAAAATTTTATAAAATACAAAAAATAAAACCAAAACCGAACCGAAACCAGTTCAAACCTACCAGTTTCGGATCGGTTCAATTATTTTATATTAAAAACAAAACTCAACCGATCGGTTTTGGTTATGTTTGGTTCAATTTGGTTTTAATACGGTTCGGTTATTTTATATTAAAAACCAAAAACTATATTGTTTTTCGAGTTTTTTTTTTACTTTCTAATGGGCTTGGTTTCGGTTCGGTTTGGTTTTTTCGGTTCTTTTTTTTTATTTTTTCGGTTCGGTTTGGTTCGGTTTTTCAATTTCAAACTTATAAAATCAAAGTCGAACAAAACCGAATATTTTTTCAAATATTCTAATCGATTTTTTTTCATTATTTGTTTTTTTTTTGTTTTTTTCTCGATTTAATTGCTTTTTCAGTTTTTTTCTCACCCCTAGTATTTTAGATTATCTTGTGCGTCCGGGTGATTTTAAAGGTATAATCTCTATACATCAACCTATTTATTTTAAGAAATTAAATAAATTTTTCAAAGTATTTATTTTACTCTTTTTACTATAAATAAATAACTAAAAAATCACATTTTATTTTTTCTCTCTCTTTTTTTTTCTTTCAAATCATTAATGTTATAGCACTAAAAAAAACTTAAAACGCTGGAAAATTAAAAAAAAACCAAGTTTATAAAGTAAGATATTTAATAGTTAACGTTGGATATTGGAACTTTATGAAAACTAGAAAGGTGATGTTTGAAAAGTTTAAACCATTGCTTTCATTTTTAAACAGTGAACGATGCCGTTTCTTAGTGGGTGGAGTCATTTTCAGGCTTGCGAGACAATCACGGGGATTCTGTCGTTTCAGACACTCACCGAATCAGGCACAGCCAGAGCCAGGCCAATTCGATATGGCCCCCAGTGGCGAAAGTTAGAAACAATCGGGTTTAATTGAGATTAAAATATATCTTGTAATGAATAAAATAAATAAAGTTAATTAATTGCCTTGGTTAAATATAGTAATGCGTTGGCAACAAATAAATAAAAGTCTTATATTAGGAAAACTATATAATTGTTCGAGGTGGGCTTGATTAATCTTTTTCTAGTTATTAAAAAATATATATATGATTGACTTGATGGAACCTATTCGACATATCAGATCTAAAAACATTCCAGATGATTGAGAAAAATATAGTTTTACTAAGAAAATCAAGATGATATCTTTTTTTAAGATATCAAGAAAAAAAAAAGAAAATCAAGATGATATTTTTTTTTAAGTATTGAAATGACAACATATTAGATTGATTAGGATCAACTCAGGTTAACCTGTCAAATCTGTTACCCAAGTCATGAGACCCTAATAACCCTATAGAAAGCAAATTAAAAAAAAATCAAAAATTAAATTCTCAATCAACCCAATGTTGAAGAATGAAATTAAAAACTAAATTCAACTAAAAAAATAAGTCAAGTCGACCTAAGTTAACCTTCCAAACTTGAGTTATGAGACTGGAATAACCCCATAAAAATAAATTATGAAGCTTAATTCACAATCAACCCAATTTTGAAGGATGATATTAAAAACAAATAAAAAAAGAATACAAAAAAACCACTCAAGTCAACAAAACAAACTCGTGACTCAGGTCATGAGACCAGAAAAACCTTATAAAACGCATACTTAAATAAATTATGAACCATAATTTTCAGTCAACATTATATTGAAGGATGAGATTAAAAAAAAACAACTAAAAAGGAGAGAACAAATCTCAAGTCAACCGGCTTAACCTGCGAGTGGTTATAAAAGTCAATTCGGATTAACCTATCAAAAAGGAGATCAGGATAACTCCATATAAAGCAAATCAAAATAAATTATTAAGTCTAATACCTATTAAACCTAATATTAAAAAATGAAATTGAAAAAAAATAGTTGAAAACTAAAAAAATTAGTTCTCATAATTTTTTTTATTTTTAAAGATTAAAGTGTACAACGCCTTGATATTTCAATGTTCACTGCTACAATGAAATGCCAGAGGGTTTAGTATATTATAATAAATTAGTGAAGAAAGGAATAATAATAATAATAATAATAATAATAATAAGATAAAAGGTATGACGGTTGAGTTATTTGTTGGACTATATTAATGTTCAATGGATGGAATAAACTTTCTTAAATTATATTAACAAAAAGGAAGAAAGGAAAAGGAAGGGTAAGCCTATATTGGCCCAACAGAGCTTGAAAAGGGAAAAAAGGAGAGGAAAAGGAAGAGAAAGAAGGAAAATAAAGCTTTGACCCAATCGAGCTCGAAGAAATAAATAAAGGAGAAGGAGAAGAAGAAATAAAGGAAGAGAAGGGGAGAAGGAAAATAAAATTAGCCCAACCAAGCTCATAAAATAAAACCCATTCGAGCTTATTATCTTGGCCTAACTTAACCTATAAAGAAAGAGATAAGAGAAGAAAGAAGGTTGGTTGGCAAACAGGGAAGGGAGAAGAAATGATGGTGTAAAAATTGATGTGAGAAGAGAGAAAAAAAGATAACAAAATAGGCCGTTGAAGTATCATTGGAGCTCCAAATCGTACGCGTGCCACCTCTAAATAAATCTCTCATTGAGATGAATCCAAAGACACTAAAGAAGGCCATCACCGAAGCCTGAAAAACTCCACATGTGCCACCTCTATGTGGTGAATTGGTTCACTCATGGCACGTGTAACACACATGCCAAGTCTTTTTTTTCATTTTTTTTCCTTGATTCTTCAATAACTCTTCAATTCATTCTTTATTCAAGCCCAAAAGGATAGAGGAGAAAATAAAGAAAGGAAAAAAGGAGAAAAATGGCTCAATTAGGCCTATACAAAATCCAACTAAACCTAGCAAGAATAAGAAGAAAAAAAGGGAAAAGAAAGGAAAAATGTTATTGCGTACATGCTCGTACCATCATAATCACCTACCATTTTACACAACACCCATCCAATTATTTATTTTATATGTTAGCTAAACGATAAAGATAATTATTCTCCATGATTACCTCGTATGATATGTCTACAGCTCTACTCTTCACCAAGCAATTCCATATGACCTAAGGTGTATATAGACCTTAGGTTTTTAAGTAACAACACACATGGCTATGATACAATACCACACACAACAATTGCAATATACATGTTGCTTTAACCCTGCAACAAACATAGTTAGGGCAATTAATACCTTAAAGATAGTGATTTTCACGCCTTAAAGCCTTCTTGCCACACCTACTACCCTAACAAATTTAAGGTATTAATTTGCAATAGAGTTTAAGACTATGGTGAATCAAGAGTTTGTAAAGAAGGATTGTTTTGATGGAACAAATTTTATTCGTTAAAAAGATAAGATAATGTTCTTGTTGACTATTTTAAAGATCTCATACATCCTTGATTTGAATCTACCTGAAATTATTGCATCTACACTTGAAGACAATGATTGGTTGAAAGCAAAGCATAAGAAAACAAGATGAAGATGAATTGTTATGTAAAGGCCACATCCTTAATAATATGTTAGATCGTCTGTATGATTTTTTTACATCCATAAAGTCTCCAAAAAAAATTTGAAAGTCACTAGAGTGCAAATACAACACAGAAAAACAAGGTGTAAACAAATTTCTTAATATGAGATATTTTGAATTTTCATTGATTGATAATGTTTCTATTATGGATCAAGTTCATAAGTTACAGGTCATGATTTCTAAACTTAAAGACTTGAAAGTGGAAGTTCCTGAAGCATTACAAGTAGAAGGAATAATTGTAAAACTTCTTCCTAGTCGGAATGATTACAACAAAAAGTTATTGTATACTACAGAAGAATTTTCTCTTGAATAGATTTGAAAAAACTTATGAATTGAAGAGGAAAGAATCGAAGATTGAAGAGATTAGTTGACAACAGTAAAAAGATAGGCTCCTAATTCCATAATTCCTGTAAAGAAATTCACCACTAAATCTGCAACAAAAGTGAATTATATGAAATGTTCAAAAGAAGAATGATGGAAAGAAGAATAAATTTTCTATGGCAACAAAGAGCTTTAAAAATCTAGGAAACCAAAGCAATTCAAAGAAAGAAAAAAACATGTTACAATTGTGGCAATAAAAAGCACTACGAGTGCATGTTTTGAAAGAAACAGAAGCAAAAAGATCCTAGTAATGTCTAGAATTCAAAAAATGGAAATATAGTTGAACATGAAACCAAGTTGGTTGCAATGGTTTCAAAGCTGCATATTGAAATGATTAACTAATGACTGGTGGTATGATTTAGGTGCAACCATCCATGTATACAACCAGTGGCGGAGCCAGACATTTTTAGATGAGGGGGCAAATTACTAACAATATTATATAACTTTTTAATATGACTTTTCTTTGAACTTGATTGAGTTACATGACTTGAAGCTTTGAATAACTCTTCATTCTCAAGGGATTTACGCTTGAAAAACTTGTCTAGTGACATGTTAATTTAATTGATGAACTAGCTGATTTTTTTTTATTATTATCATTAATGTCTACATAATAATTAACAAAACTACACAATAATTCGTTGTTAAACAAAAATCAGTTGAGTTACACAATAATTCTAAATTTTCCATATGAAATTCATAGCAAAATACACATCAATTCATCAAAACTCATTTCAATTCATATCTATATGCATATAATAAGTACATTGATTAAATTATACTTAATTATTTCTAGACATTTAAATTATTTCTAGACACACAAAAAAATTATATGAACTCACTAAGTCAAATAAGTGAAACAAGTTTTAATACTATACTCTTGTTTCAAATAAGAGAAAATACCGAGATAGAAAAAGTGTAGCTTATGGGATTTAAACCCATGCCCTCTCCTAACTCCAAGCATCACATTAACAATTAATTATAAACAAATTTGTGATATAAAATGACAATCAATATATGTACATTGTAAATTAAGAGACCTCAATTAAATAATTAATCCATGATTATAGTGAATTAAGAGACCTCAGTTAAACAATTTCAATAATCTACTCTGCCAGTACAAGAGATGTCAAGAATAGTAGTTTTGCATGAACATTAATTTATTCATTTATAATAAAAAAAAGAAACATTTAATGGATTAAATTAGTAAATTCAAACATTTATTTTGAACATATTTGAACACATTCATATCGAAATCCCTAAATTATCATAAATCCTAATATTTTTAATAACTAATTATAAAAGAATAAAACTAAAATTAGACAATAAAATAAATAGAAAATATAAAAGAAATTTACCTAAAACATAAAATAAAGCAAAAGAAATTACTTGCTTATCTGGATTTGAAGAGAAATTTATATAAGAGAAAAAGATAGGCAACCGAGGCTCAAAAGAAAATGTGGCTCTCTGTTTTTAAGAAAAAAGCTGGATATATATATATATATATATATATATATATATATATATATATATGATAATAACTTTTCACTTTTCTTTCCCTGTATTAAACCCTCACCAAAACTATTATATTAATATCTTATATAGATTTACACTCCTCTTGAATAGTAAGTGATTATAAAATATATATCCCACCGAAGACGTTTTAATTTGTATCCAAAATATTTTTAATATCTTAAGATTTTTCTAGAAGTGGATATTTTAAAAAAATAATATAAGTACCGGATATCGTGTGATTGAAGTTTGCTTGGAATCTTCACAGAAACCTCTTTTTATTGTTATAGTAAAATTCTCAATGTAAAATCAAATCAATTCTAAAATAACATAGTAAAATTCAAAAAAAATAAATTAGGGGGGCATTCGCCCCCTTTTGTCCTCATGTGGCTCCGCCACTGTATGCAACAATAAAAACCATTTTACAGATTATAATGTTGCAAAAGATGGACAAAAAATTCTAATAGGAAATTATAAGGCTACAAAGGTGATGGAAAAATAAAGTGTTGAACTAAATTTCACTTCTAGAAAGAAATTGTTGTTGGTTAATGACTTACATATACCAAATATAAGAAAAAATCTTGTACATGTAAATTTGCTTTATAAAAAGGGTTTTAAGGTTGTTTTAGAGTATCATAAGATCATTCTGTCAAAAAATGGACTATTTATGAGGAAGGGCTACTCATCTAATTGAATGTTCAAACTTAGTATTAATAATAAAGTTAATGTTTATGTTTATATGGTTAAGTTATATTTATCTTTATGTCATGATTTTGTTGGCACATGTTAGTTTTAGATCTTTAAAATATATGGCTAAGCATAATTTAATTCCTTATAAAATTAAAGATAAATAAACATATGAAATCTGCATTCAAGAAAAGATGACTACAAAGGTTTTTTCTAAAGTTGAAAGAAATACAAATTTATTAAAACTTGTATATTCTGATATATGTGAATTGAATGACATTTAGTTAGGGGAGAAAATAGATATTTTATAACTTTTATTGATGGTTATTCAAATTATACTTATATTTATTTAATGAAACATAAAGATCAAGCCTTTTAAATGTTCAAGAATTATAAATTAGAAGTTGAAAACCAAAATAGGAAGAAAATCAAATTTCTAAGGAGTAATAGAGGTGATGAGTATTTTTCCATGGAGTTTTCTTCATTTTGTGAAGAAAATGGAATTATACATCAAACTAGTGCTCCATATACACCCCCCAACAAAATGGTTTGGCAAAAAGAAAGAAAGAATAGAACACTTGTTGATACGCTTAACTGTATGTTAGTTAATTCCAAGTTGCCTACTAGTTTGTATGGGAAAGCTTTCTCAGTGCTTGTCATATACATAATAGAATTCCTTTTAGAAAATTAAAAGTTTCTCCATATAGATTATGGAAGAAAAGAAAACCAAGCTTAAATTATATTAGAGTTTGGTGTTGTCTTGTCTTTTATAGAGTTCTAGATCCTAAAAGGATGAAATTGAGACTTAGAGCTTTAAAAGGCAATTTTGTTGGCTATACTGAAAATTCAAAGGCATATAGAATATTGGATTTAAGTTCTAATGTGATTATGAAATCCATAGATGTTAAGTTTATTAAAAATAAATTTTAAAATGATTCCAATTCAATAAGTGAACTAATTAATAATTCTGAAATTAAAATAGAGTTAACAAAAAATGCAAATTTTGATCCAAGTTCTAGAAATAAAAGAATTCAATTTGATCATCCCATTGAACTTAGGAGAAGCTAGTGTGTTAGAAAAGAAAAGAATTTACATCCGGATTATATATCTTCATAATCTATTGTTTTCTTAGTTGAAGGCAACAGGACTAATGTGCTTAATAAGATACTAATCTTATTAATAGTTGAAGTTGGCCTTAAAACATATAAAGAGACAATGATGTCTTAAGATTGCCTTTTGGAAAGAGGTAGTTAATGATGAGATAAATTCATTATTATATAACAATATTTGGACTATTGTTGATTTCCCTCCATGTTCCAAGGTAATTGGTTTTCAAAAGAAAATATAATAGTGATGGATCAATTCAAACTTTTAAAGCAAGATTAATAGTCAAAAACTTTTGACAAAAAGAAGCAATAAACTATTTTGATACTTATGCTTTGATGGATCGTATAACATTTATAAGAGTTCTTTTGGCTTTGTCATCAATCTATAATTTGCATGGACATCAAATAAATCTTAAGACAACTTTCCTTAGGCTCCGTTTGTTTACAGGAAAGTTGTTTCCTTTTGGAAAGTGAATTCCGGGGAAAGTGAATTTCGGGAAAGTATTTTCCGATGTTTGGTAGTGTTATGGAAAATGAACTGGAAAACACTTTCCAGTGTTTGGTTATGTTATGGAAAAGAAACTGGAAAATAATTTATTAATGAATTAATTTTTTTTTTCAAATTTATCTAATATATATAAAATATTTAATATAAATATTTAATCACTTACAATAAAAGAATGAAATCTAAAAAGTATAATGATGAATTTTTTTTATTATAATATATATTCATACATAGCTTATTTTATAAAATATAACTATATATGTCATATCATATTATATAGAAATAAGCTTGTGAAATATTTTTTAAGTAAAACCTATTACTATATTTTTTTCAATTTTAAAAGCTTAAAATAAGTTTTTTTTTTCATATGAAGAAAGCCAAATTAGTTTATGGTAAGAGTTATATATTTGGGGTTTTATTTTTGTATGAAGTTTTTTAAAAAAGATAAATAGATTCAAAAAATATTTTGATGGGTTTTTTGGATAAATATTTTTTTTTACGGGTAAAGGCAATTATCCCTTTAATATCCATTTAATATATATCGAATAAGCATCAAGAAATAAATATAAATATCTAACATCAAACAAAGTCATGCATAAATATTAAGTTTCGATGTCATATACATACATATTAGTTCAAATTACAAACATAAACATGCTAGACCGAATTAAACAAGTAAACATACTTGTCAAATAACAAACATAATCTAAACCCAAATTTTAAACATAGTCAAACCATCTTAGCAAGCAGGCCTGTAGTAGTGTTGGTTCACAAAATTTTGAACCCAAATTTTCCTCAAATTAGCATTTTTTGCCATAAATGCTTTTGCCAACATTTCATTTTGGACCAAATGATCAAATGCCTCCCCAAGAGTGATCTCATCAAAGCCTTCAATTTTCATCACTTCCGCATACAACGCATTAACATCAAGTTGATTTTTGCTGAGGCTTTGAATTGCAAGTGCTACATCTCTAATCTGTTTAGACAACTTTTCAACACCATCATCTTCATACATGCGATTTCTCTTCCTATGTTGTCTCTTTTGCGTACTAGAGGAAGATGTCTCTTTTCCCTTAGAAGTTTCTTCATATTCCCCTTCATTTTCAATTAAAATTGATTGCTCTTCAGTATTCTCTTCCAAGTTGACATCAGCATATGATTTGGCATAATTCCCAGTTGCCATGTCTTTTCCAAACAACAATTGTCATTATCTCGTACATATCAAGTTTTTTGTTGAGATACTTGTCATGATTGGGATGTGCATGTTCATAAAGTATAGAATATGCAATTATTTAGTTCATTGTATAACATTTTAGAACCAAAAGTAAACATAAAAATTACAAAGAGTATAATCATTATCATACCTTTACTTCTTCATCATATACATCTTTCAAAACTGTAATCATCTTCAAACAATCATCCCAGCCAAAGACACTTTTATTTTTAAGCTTGGTAATTATTCCCCATTCTTTTTTCACAATCTTGAGATGATTGTCCACATGCTTAGGCTCGCATTGCACATTGAACTTTTGACTGATTTCTGTAGCCACCTTAACAAAAGATTCTGCTTTAAAGGTGGAAGAATGTTTGCTTCCTTTAAGTGCCTCCTCAGCTAATATCTCAAGCAACATGTGAGACATAGGCTTAGACCATGTGAAGTGCTTGCCTTTGCATTTTTCATTCTGTGTGGAACTCATTTCTATAAAAAAGAAATTACAAATTTATACAAAATAAAATCATACAATATTTAGATTTAATAAATTTCATATAAAAACTACAATTAATAATTAAAAGAGAAATTATAATAAAGTCAACATCTATTCCAAATACATAACAAATATAATACAAACTCAAGCAAGACATAATAAAAACAAACACATATAATTAACACTCAATTACTAGTTTTTTTTAGTGTTATAATCATTCCACATGGTTGAGGCAATCATTTCTCTTTTTGTTATCCACTCCCTATTCTCTTCCCTTCCTCCCATTGACTTAAGTTGATTGTTCGTCTAATTGGTTCACTATCCGAACATATTTCTTCCATAAGAAAGTCATAAGGATCAACTCCCATTATGTGATTATGAATAATACAACATGCAAGCACAACATCTACTTGTGTTTCATAAGACCAAAAAGATTTTCCATCAATTGATCTAAAACGACTCTTCAAAATACCAAACCCTCGCTCAATAGCGGTTCTCAATGAAGAGTGTCGAAGATTAAATAGCTCCTTTTTCATTTTCTAGTGAACGTTCTGTAAACTCATTCAAGTGATATCGAACTCCACGAAAAGGAGAAATGATTCCTTTTCGAATACCGTAACCAGCATCACCAAGATAATATTTCCCTACAAATTAAAAAAAAAACTTATTACTATCTTTATGTAATAAGACATTTTATATGTTTATTGCATATAATACATACTGTATTATATACCTTCTGGAATTTTTAGACCATTAGATCTTGATAATGCATCACCTAAAACCCGTGAATCATGGGCACTTCCTTCCCAGCCTGCTAAAACATATATAAACTTCAAATCAAAAGTTATAGCTGCTAAAACATTTTGTGTTGTTCCTTTTTTTCATCCTCGAAACTTTCCTTGAATCTCAACAGGAACATTTGCAAGAACATGGGTACCATCAATTGCTCCCACACAATCCAATATAAACATGAAAAAATAATTTATAACCTTTTCTTCTGAATGTAATTAATTAATTCATAAAAATATTGGTCTTGTTTTCATACCTTAAAATAAGGATAGAATTTTCTATTATTCATTATCTCTGTTGGAACTGTATCCTCTGGATCTTTAATAAGGTGTTTGTATAACTTAAGAATTGCTTTTAAAGCAATTCTAAAGTAACGATGGATAGTTTCAACAGACCTATAGTATATACCACTAATAACCCGAAATCTTTGGTTTTAGCCTACAATTTGTAAGAACACAATTACTTGCTCCCTAATAGACACATTTTGAGTTGATCGTAATAGGTTACGACTTGTGAGAACATCACACAATCTATATAATACAACAAGTTTCATACGAATTTATTCAACGCAATGTCGATCACCTCGATTCAAAATGCTGTCAATATAGAATTCTAGTTGAGCAATTGCATTTATACGTGGTTCTCTTGGTATATAAATTCTATTTCTTTCTTCTTCAATAATAGTTACCCCTGTAGCTATCACAGTTACAGCTGCTCCCATGCATGCTGCATTAATTATCTTACTATCCATAACATGAAAGTGAAGTTTTCTGATAACAAAACCTAAAAATGTAGGAAATAAATATTAAAAAAAGCATATAAAATACTTACACAATCAATACAATAAATTATGCTCAAAGAAGTTGACAATATACAATTCATAAGTTCACAATGATCAATAAGATCAATCATTTTAATTCTTAATAATGTGATTATCGAATAATTAAATAAACATAAGTTTCAAAAATCACCTCGTATGCGGCAACACAACACACGATCGAGTTCATGGCTAGGTTCAATTCTATTCTATTTTGATTTGTTAGTTATAACCATAGAGATTGTTGAGTTTAAGCACTAATAGGTAGGCAAGGCTGGTCCATAATATTTGTATGATAAAAAAACTAATCAACCCAATCATCAGTTACAAATTAGGGAGATTTTATTGTTAATCTCTATTTTTAGAGGAACAATACCTACTTAGAGTTGTATTACATTATATTTCATTACGCTATTAAACACATAATTTATAACTAAAATTACAAATATAGTATAATTAGTTCTCATGATATGTGTGGGGTTCTACTACAACCACATGAACAAACTACAGCAGCCTTTATAAAAAAACCCCACCGTTTTCTCTGTTCTCTCTCGCCTATCTCTAACTCTCTCCCATAACTAATTAAAGACATCATCTCATTCAGTTTCATTCCCCTGTCATTCCCATCATCATTCGGTTTCTCCTCTCATTCGGTTTCATTCCACTGTCATTCCTATCTCATTCCCATCTTATTCGGTTTCTCATTCCCCTGTCAATCCGTTTCTCTCATTCCCCTCTAATTCCTCTCATTCAGTTTCTGAAATCCCCCCATTCCCCTCATTACCCTGGGTTTTCTCGTCTCACTGTTCGTTATCTCTCGCCTATCACTGATTGTTCTCTCTCAGTTCTCTCTAACCATTCCCCTGTTCTATGAAGAAGCAGGACACCATCACAGATCCAAGGGGCAGGACACCATCACCATTCCCCTATTCTCTCTCTCTCGGTTCTCTCTCGCCTATCACTGATTTGCTCCTCATCCCCAGTTCTCATCCCTCTCTCACCCGACAGTTTCCCCTCCTATTTGAGTCACTCTCTTTGTGCTGGATCCGGTGACGGGGAAACAGGGTAGGGGCTGGTTGGGTCTTGTTTGGGGATTTTTATTTCTCTCAAGAAGCTGCCGAATGTGTAAGAAAATATGTGTTTTTTATGGCTTGATTGTGATGAAATTGGTTGGGTTTTTCTGTGAGCATTTTTTACTGTGACGAGGAGATGAAGAAGAAAACTAGGTATGAGAAAAAAATTGACAGGCAGAAGATAAATTAAATAGAGAAATACATGCAGAAGATAAATTAAACAGAGAAAATATATAGTGTTTTTCAGGACAGACAAACAAGATCAAGGATTTTTAGCTATAATTCTTGCAGATCTAAAAAATATGAAGAAGATAAAAACATAAAGGAAATAATATTGAAAAATAATAGAGAAATTTGAGGGAAAAAATACCTGAAATGAAGAGTGTGATTCTCAGAAACCGATTGACAGGGGAATGAGAAACCGAATGACAAACCTTCTTGCTTTTCAATTGTTTTTGGACAGAGATGCAGAGAGGAGTTCAGATGTGTTTTATCAGTAAAGATAGGAAAGTGTTTTCCTTTTGACAAGGAAAGAAACAAAAGGAAAACACTTTCCTGCGGGTAAAGTAAGTTTTTTTTGTTGACCGGAATTAATTTTCCTTTGACCAAGTTTCCGGATGATTGCCAAACATTGGAAAATAAGGAAAATGAATTCCTTGAATTTGGTTTCCTTGAAACAAACAAGGCATTAATGATTAATTAGATAAGGAGGTCTATATGGAACAACAAAAGGGTTTTATTCTACAGGAAATCAACATAAAGCCTGCAAATTGATTAAATCTCCATATGGATTGAAACAAACACCTATATAATGGCATGAGAAATTTAATTCTATAATTTTAGAATATGTTTTTATACATAATAGTGCTAATGAATGTATTTATTCTAAATTTACAAGTGATTTTGGTGTGATAATATGTCTTTATATGGATGACATGCTCATTATTAGTACTAACATGAATGATGTTAATGATACAAAAAAATATCTAACCTCAAAGTTCAGAATGAAGGACTTAAATGAGGTAGATATAATTTTAGGTATCAAAGTAAAAATTAAAAAAAAAAAACATAGTGAGAGGTTTTGCTCTTTGTCAATCTCATTATATTGAGAAAATCTTAAATAAATTTAATCATTTGAATATCAAATAAGCAAATACTTTGTTTGATATTTCCTTTAAGTTGACAAAAAATACAGATAGATTAATTGCCCAAATTGAATGTGCTAGTGAAATTGGTAACTTAATGTATGTCATGCATTGTACTAGACTAAATATTGCTTTCACAGTATGCAAATTTTTCAAATACACAAGTAATCCTAGTATGGATCATTGGAAAACAATTATAAAAGTACTTGGTTACTTAAAAAGAACTACGCATTTTGAGTTATATTATAATAATTTTTCAATTGTACTTGAAGGTTATATCAATGCTAGTCGGATAACTAGTGCAGGTGATAATAAGTCAACCTTTAGATGAGTATTTATTTTAGGAGGTGGAGTTGTTTCTTAGGCTTTAGAGAAACAAATATATATAACTCATTTTACAATAAAATCTGAGTTCATAGCTTTAATAGCCACATGATAAGATGCATAATAGTTGAGATATATGTTATTGGATATTAAGTTATGGCCACAACCAATTTCATCTATTTCCTTACACTGTAATAGTCAAGTAACGATGTCTAAATCATTTAGTAAAGTTTACAATGGAAAAACTAAACATATTAGCTTGATACATGAATATATAAGGGAATTAATTTCTGACAAGATAATTACTATTATGTATGTTAGATCTTGTAATAATCTAGCAAATCCTTTTACTAAATGTCTCTCAAAAGATTTAGTTAGAAGTACTATTGCTAGTATAGGCTTAAGACCATAAAATTAAACTTTCTAATAACTGGAACCCAACTTTTACTAGTATTTTTACTACTTAAGAGTTTTATGGGTGATAACAAATTATTAGTAAGAATGGTTACACTAATTTGTGTATAAAATTAAGATGTACAAAATTAGTATTCAAATTAAAAAGGAGGATGAATGGTTAACACTCTTAATGAAATCTTTATACAAAAAGGAAATTTCACCTATATGAACATAGAAAATGGAGCCACTTAAACAAAAGTTTGGAAAACTTTATAAATATTCATGAATTTAGAAAGTAGCACAAGGTCATATTAATGTTAAAATAATGGTGAATTTCTATTTTGGATTAATTGGATCATGTGTGCTAAAATCATGAAATCTTTATGCCTTAAAGCCTTCTTGTTATACCCACTGCCTTAACAGTGACATGCCGAGCTAGTTGCTGGATTGGTCCGAGTTTTAAAGCGAACTATATGGGAGTTAATCTAGTGTGGCATAGCAAGCATAGTTGGTGCACTGCGAATCAGTCGCTCGACAAAAACCTGACTTGACTTTTATTAAACAATAATTTTAAAATGAAATTTTGGACTGAGCAAATTTTTTTCCTAGTAAAAATATGTTTTTTATTAGAATAATGGGTTTTATAATAAAAAATCAGCATTATATGAAAAGTAAATCTCAATTGAAAAACAAAAAAATCATACCATAATAATTCGAAATCATTAATATAAAAAATAAGAAAAATGATTAATTTAAAAAACTATATTAAAACTTAAAAAAAAATTATAAATGAATTGACAATATTACCCTAGAAATATCAAATCTTTTTGGAAAAGACATAATTGGTCAATTTATAAATTTCATTGCAATAATCTCTATTAAAAAGCATTTTATTATAGAATAAAATGAATAAACTAAAACTAAAGAATTAAAAAAAAAAAGTGATAGGCAAGATGGTTTGGGTCTTGGAAGGCTAGACCCTTGCATCTAGCTTGCACAAGCAGAAACCTATGCACCCAGGCCTATAAACCAGGACCAGATGCTATTTTTCTTATAAACAGGTAGGTGACACGTTATCCACCTATTTTTTTTAATAACAAGAGAAAACACTCTGTCTTTTTTATGTCATCGATTGGTTTTGTTTTTGAAGCACCAAACTTGTCTACGGTGACTGAAAATCAAGGTTCAACATTTTGGCTCAAAAAAACAAATTTGAACCGTTTTTTATCTAAAAACATGAAAACAAATATCATGGGCCTCTAAAACCCCATTTCCGGCAACAAATTTTTTTTTTAATTAGTTTAAAAATATAAAAGGAAATAAAAACTTTTCTTGATGGTCAATTTACTTTTTTAATGTTATTGAAGGTGAAAACTACATTTCTTGAGTTTCTCTCTCAAATTTGAATCTATAGACACCAAAATCAAAGTTATTAATGATTAAAATCTAGTCATTAAAGAGCTTTCTCCCTCATTAACATTTCTAGTGTCTTTCTCTTCTTTCTCTAAACTTTCAGGGACTAAATGTTAGAACAATAAAGTCTAGGATTAAAATGTAATAACCTAAAATAACAAGGATAAAAAAGGAAGAATTTGAAATTATAGGTTTCAATGGAACTTTATAACATAAATTATGAAAAAGGATAGTGTTTCTCCCTTCATATTAATATTGTTCCTCAATCTCTTAATTTATTTTTCAAGAGAAGATAAATTGGCATTTAATAAAACTGGTTATCAATTAAATGCTAAAATATTTAAATAAACACCAAGAAAGTGAGAGAATAAAGGGAAAGAAAGATTCAAGCACATAAAATTATTTCTTTTAAATAAACACCAAGAAATAAGGGTTTTTAAATTGGTACTTGAACAAAATTCAATCTAGTCCCTAATCTTTTATTTCTTTTAATTACACTCATAATTGTCTTATAACTTTTAATTTTATGTAATTTTATCTCTGTCAAAATCAATTATCATCCTCAAAGTTCAGTGCCTTTTCCAATTTAGTTTTTAATTTTTTATTTATTCAAATTAACCCCTTATTGACCATTTATTTTTCAATTTTCTTCAATTTAGCCCATAATTTTGGTGATTCAGTCTTTGAAGCTGTGCACCTTTTTCGGTTTAATCTTTGATTTTCAATTTCTTCAATCAAATCCCTAATTACTAATCAAACTATAATATTTATACAATTAAGCCCTTTATTTGACAAAATTAGCTTTTCAAAATTGTAATGTAACCCTCAGACTTCAATTTCTTCTAATTAAAGCTTAAACTATATATTTTTATTTTTTCTGATTTTTTGTATATTTATACGGGGCTCCAAAATGGGTAACAATAGATGCCCTCTCTTTTCAATATTTACAGAGCTAAGACTTGTCAAGTGTTTTGTGTAGTAAGTTTGTAAATACAAAGAAAAATGTTCTCCAATGATGATCTTCTCAAAGCTTTAGTTCAGTTCACCTGAACTTCGTCTTCGCAGCGATCTCTTTCAACTGTAATTATAATTCAACTGTTTTCATCAGGAAATGAATTTTATCATCTTAGCAACTTTTATTTTCAACTCCGTTGACCTAAAATCCTAAAGCTCATGAAATTCCCTTCAACTAGAACCCTGGTTTCAACTTTTCCTGTTTAGAAAAGAGTTTTGTTGTCTCAAAAACCCTTGTTTGTAGCTCAGTCAACCTGAAATTCTAAATCTCAGTGATTCCCTTTGACTAGAACCTTGGTTTTACAGGTATTAGGAGAATTGTATTCTTACACTTATTCTTTTATGCAACAATTTTATCATTTTTATTTTTTTTTTATTTTCAAATTTTTATAATGGGACCTTAAAACTTGTTTATTCTTATTTTCTCTTTTTTAAAATGGGTTTTTACATATTAATCTTATGATTTGGATATCAAGTTAAGTTTGAGATTCTAGGGATTGTGGTTAGATCATGTTTCACTTAGCTAAAATGCTTAAAGGTCTAGCCATCTTGGTGGTCAAGTTGAGAATGGATTTAGAAAGCTTTAGTATCATGCTAAGTTTAATTTTAAAAGGCTTAAAGTTCATGCTTAAGGTTCAATTATTGATATCTATGATTAAGTTGAGATTAGTCCAAGCAATAGAAGGTGGTGTTAAGACCTTGTATAAAGTTTATTGGTTGGGTTAGGACTAGGTCTATAATGTGTGGGGTTAAACCAAGAAAGCAACCAAGGTGTATATAGGAGTTAGGTTGAGATTGAGTCATAAATGTTAGCCTTATGGCTACAATAATGACTTAATTATATGTTTTGATGATAACATAAACATTGGATAATAAAACATTGATTTGATTGAGTTTTGATGTATGCATATCATACTGATTTCTCATGACGTATTCAATAAAGCTTGTAAATGCTATGTTATAATGCTTAAATGATTTAATTAAGAATATGTTAATATGCTACATTTAATATAATTGTGTGCCATATGCATTAATCTTGTTTTAATTGTTTAAGTAAAACATAATGCATGTGTGTGTGTGTGTGTGTATCATTCAAGAAATCATTAAACAAACAAGGAAAGGATTTATGAAGGTTAAGAATGAAGAACTTGTAAATATAACGGTTATTGATTTTGCTTATTAAGACTTTGTAATAGGGTTTTACCAAATAACACTATACTTGTTTAGGGCATCTTATAATACCTACACAACCTAAATAAACCCAAAAGAATCAAATAAAACCAAGAAAAGACCAAAACAAAAAAATAGGTCAAAATTTTGACAATAGCCAAAACGATTTCGCAGTTCTGGAAATGGCAAGGCAATAGCCAAAACAATCTAACCATTTTAAGAAATGTTTTGACCATTTCTCAAATTGATCTAACTGTTTCTCAAAATGGTCTAATTGATTCTGCCAACAGGTAGAAAACTTTGTCTAACGAAGATGACGATAATGATGGTGACGTTTGATCTCTTCTCTCATATTGCTCATGACTTTTGTATTTCAATTTTTCTTTTATGAACATCTTTCGGATTTTACTCTTATAGTTGTATTAAGGATGGATTTAATCTTTCAAAAAATGTTTGTAATGTAAGTTGAATTTAATGTTTTGAATGATTTATCATCTTTATTATGTTATATGATTGTTTGAATCGTTCTTTTCAAATAAGAGCATAATATTTCTAAAATCCAATATGCATAAATTGCTTTATTTAGGGGGATATTTTAATATATTTTTTTAAGAGGGAGAATCTTTCAAACAAAAATGGAGATATTTTTCTAATAAAAAAGGGGAGAAGTTTTATAGAAAGGGAGAGAAATTTATTGTTTTGTTTTGTTTTCACATCATGGAGAGAAATTTTTCTAACAATTTGATCCTAAACCCGCAAAAGCATAGGGTTTGATTTTGCACCCGCAAAACAATCGTGCGACGGTTTGGTCTTGCACCCTAAAAAGACAGGTGTGTGATAGTGAAACTCTTGAATGAAAGTTGAAGGAGAGGAGTAGGCAGTTTGTTGAATCTCTAAAAATCTTAGTGCAATCTCTCTAAACTCTCGCTTTTTAATTTTCATATTTATTATTCACATTTGGTTAAGTGTTTATAATTGCATGTTATTAGGTAAAAAAAATTTAATTTATAGTTTTACCTTGCATACCTAATCCACCCTCCTTTTAGGTGTTTATGTTGTCTTAATCCTAGAACAACACAAAACACCTGGGGGTTGAGCTAGGATTATAGCTATGCATATAAGGGTTGAATATGGGGTGACTATAGTTGATCAGGACTAGGTCTAAGACACATGTAAGACAAGTTGAGATGCTTATGTGTCGGGCTAAAATAGTGTTTATGGAGTCAAAATATCATATTGGGATTAAGAATAGGATGTAGATGTCATGTTTGGGTGCCCATTAATAGGTTATGCTTAGGTCTAAGGCATAATTAGGTCGAGTAAGGATCAAGTCCAAAGTGTGTTATTTTTGCTTATTAGCTTGGTTTTTGTTTTTTGGAAAAATAACACAATTTGAAAAGAAAAATAGCATAATAGCATAATTTATACATGTTGTAATTAAGAAACATGACATCTAAGCCTGTTGCTTTTTAGAAACATGATATTTCAAAAAAAAAAAACTATGAAAAAGATTGCACATTAAAAGAGATGAGAGAGAGAAAAGAAATAAACAAAGAGATCTCAGAGGCACACCGAAGCTTCGACACCATAAGTATCATAAGAAAGATCTCGATAAGATGAATCCAACAACACTAAAAATATATGACTAATGGTGACTTGAGTGTGTCACACTTGCTATTTAGAGGTGGTAGGTGGCTTACTGGTGGACTCATCTAGTTGAGATATTTTTTATAGTATTGGTGGCATCCTAATTAAAGATTCAGTATGTCTTCGATGACTATTTCTTTACTTTTTTTTCTCTCTTCACTCTCCTCATGTACAATCCATTTCATATTAAATCTTTTAAATGTCATGTTTCTAAATAAAAAAAATACTTGAATGTTGTGTTTTCTAATTACGTTGTTTTGCCAATTCTTTTTCAAACTGTGTTATTTTACCAATATTTTTTTTATTAAAAAAGCATGTTAATTTTCAAAAATCTCTAAAGTGCTTGGGGTTTGAATCAAGATGACTTGGGGTCAAGCAATATCAAGTAGGGGAATTTGAGCATCAATCCCGATAACTCAAATATAAATTTCAAAATAAACTAGATAGGCGGTTCACGCTACGCCATAGACTGAGTCAAGTTTTTTCTAACATAAAAAAAAATTTAGGTGATGCTAGCATTTTTAAAGAAGTAAGAAAAATTTGAGACCAAGCAAACTTGGGTGATGCAATAAAAATCATAAAGTAAGCATATTGTGTTTATATTTAATCAAATAGTTTATTTTAACTAAAAACATTATTTAAATTTATTAATGAAAAAGCTAAATTTAACTAAGAACAACAAAAAAAAAAGACATTAGATAACCCAAGTGATTTTCAAAATTACTAAAAAGTCGTATATAAAGAAAATAAAAAAATAATTAACGTTGCTCAGTTATTAATTAAATAAATGTTAAATGATGAAACTAAAAAATTCAGGAGCTTAAAAAAAATAGAAAAAACTAAGAAAAAATTAGGCGAATCTCCTAAACACAGCAGGTTGATTTTCCAAACTCGTAACCCATGAAATTGTAGACTCGAGCTCAATCAATAAACTCAATTCGCAGCCAATTTAATATTAAAGGATGAAATTATAAAAAAATCAATTTAAAAAATTTTTCAAAGTAAAAAAACGTAGCAATCAAATGATTAAGAATAAAATCTTATATGAGAAAAAAATTGAAAAATGATGAAATTGTAAAAAGAAATTAATTTTCAAAATTATCTGAAATAAAACAAATAGAAATCAAAAGAACCGGGATCAAATCTAAAAGATGACAAAAATTTAAGGGGGATGAAATTGAAAAAATTCATAATTTTATAAAGTATCCCAAATAAAACAAATAGTAACCAAAAGAAAAGGGATCGAATCTGAAGGAAAAATAAATTGAAGGCTACCTTAAAACTTTATAGGGTTAGACGTGAATATCGAGTAGGAGAGGAAAAAAAAAAGGACATTTGACACCAAACTAAAGGCTCATTGGCCACATATAGTGCCTAATGATGAAGGAGTCATCATGATAATTTAAACACCGCTGTGAAAGGCTGCGTTTAAATTCTAGGCAGCGCTTCACACATTTGAATTCAAACACCATCAATGATGGAGTCTAATATTGTTTTAAAGAAAATAATTCATTTTATTGTGCTTAGAAAATGTGGATAGACCATTTTAATCCCGATCAATTTTATAATGACAAGTGGACCTCATCAAAATATCATTTTGCCCTCATTAGCCAGTTCATTGGTTTTTATTATAGAGAGTAAAATAGTTATTGCACTTTTCTAATCCATAATACAATGAGTCTATCTCTATAATGAATCATTAATCTCCTTTAATTTTTTTAATGTATTATTTAAAAATAAAAGTAAAAACAATACACAATCGAACAAGTTTTTTTATCTCTTAAAAACAATAAGAAATAAAAATGATACCTACCAAATTTGAAAAAAAAAATCCTAAAAAACATTTCTTAATTAAAACCCACTTTTCTTGTTTTCTTTTACTTTCCTTTTCATTTTCTTTATTTTTTTTTAGAATTAATACATTGAAGGTAAGGATGACAATTGGTGTCCACAAATAAGATTTTTCTATATTCATACCCTACCCATTACTCATTAGGTAACTAATTTATATATTCATACTTTATCTATTGAGTTTAGGGTATCCATATAGATATCTATTATTTAACTATTATTTATTATTCAATAAAAAATAAAATAGTACTACTATATATACATGATCATGTGGTCACGTAACCAACAATCAAGATTGTGATTTGATCTTGGAAAGCCAAAAGAGGTCTGATAGGAGTGTGATAAAATGGAAACTTATCTCAAAGCACCAACACTATTGGAATGAAGTTGAATGATGCCATAAAGCCAATTAATCTTTGATAAGTTAGATTCAGTTCATTTATAAATCAAATAATACAAGAATCTCTTTTAGACGTTAAATTGAAAAGTTTAGAAGTACTATTGATCAAAAAGTTTATGAAACTTAGGCTTACAAGAGTTTAAGTTCTTCTGAAAAATAACTCTAATGGATCTATCATTGTGGGCTAAATTGACCCACTTATAAAACTGACTCAAAACCTATACTACTAAGCCTAAACCCTGATCCAAACAAGCCTTGGATCCTAGTTGAAAACAAAATACTAATTAAGCTCAAACAAGCCTTGGGTTGTAGCTAATGTAAAAGAAATAAAGTTCATAAGTCTGATTCAAGAGAAGAAGAAAAGAAAGCAATACAAGTGTGATATAAGGCTTATTTATAGCCTATGATGCTACCCATTGATCCTAGAAACCAATCGATCATTAAATACCATCAACCCTTATCTCATTGTGTAGTTAGGATGAATAAGGAATCCTTGTAAAAAAAAAATTTAAATCATTAATGAATCTTTGTCATACGTGGAAATTATATTGTAGCCCATTAAAGATTATTGTAGAACTAGGAAATCCCCAAAATAAGTTGTCACATCCTTATGTGAAAAGGATCCTTGTCAAATAGAAAGTCCACAAGTCAAAATAAAGTAAATAAGAAAAATCATACAGCCTATTCTGACCTATATCCTAAGGCCTTCCCTAACTCTGATTCACCTGAAAGTTTACCCAATATAGAAAAATACCTCTTGAATCTTCTGGTAAAGTCTAAGCTCAATCCAATGGTTTGATTTAGAGTAATGCTTAATAGCATAAAACTAGATTGTAGGAAATTTTACGCCAAAATTTAAATCTGACCTTACTTGGATCATATCATTCCCTCTCTCTTCAAGATGATTCATCATTGAATCACTAATAGGTTTAATGGACAATTACTTAGCCTTTTGTTGAAGCCTTTAGAGTTCTTTCTTGCACGCACTTGCCTCCAGCAACATTGTATGAAAATAGTAGCCGATAATAATTTTAAATAAGCACGTCTTGTCATTCACTTGCGTTTATATTTTTGAATGGTAACCATTACTACCTCTTTTCCATCATTTTAGTGTTGAATTGAAGCTCTTCATTCTTCATATTCTTTATTTGTTTCTTTATAAATCTTTGCAATTCGTTCAGCCTCACGCTCTTTATCTAACTTCATAGAAGCATTATGATCATAAATATTTAAAACATGTAACCTTTGTTTCTCTTCCTTACTCATATTGAATCTCCTCGATCATCCCCACTAATTTGTTACTTCATTGAATCCATATCATCTTTCAGCTCCTTCATCACCCTAATCAGTAACTCAAGTTGTTTGGTGAAAGCTTGCATCTGAAAGGTATTATCCACTTTCAATGTCGCCATGTCATTATGTTTAGACATCTTTGATTCTACAAAAAATAATTAGTAGCAATAAAAATATATCCCCGCCACTCTCATGTTTCACACAATTTAAGGTTTTTCACTCAATTGTTCTCACTACGTCTTTTACCTTTCATCTCACTTTCTTGTGGTTCTTTCGAAACTAAAAATCAATGAATAGAACTTAATTGCTTTCGCAATGTAATCCAATTATAAATATAGACTTAAGAATCAATAAATATATTGAAAACAAACAAAACAAAATTACGATTATAATTTAACGAGTAGTAATGCAAATTCATACAAATTGTGGACGAAACAAAGATGCGAAACAAAACAGAAGTGAAAATTAATAAAGACATTTATTTGACTCACAAATAACCCAAAAATAACATAAACAAACTGATTTTGGTCTAAACAAATAGTAGACAAACATGTTTTGGAACTTGATGCAAATCTGACCTATTACACAATTTTAAAGCACTAAAATTGAAACTCAAACCAAACAATATCGAAATGACATCGAATTCAATATGCAGTATCTTGATACCTAAAAAAACTACAGACCTTAGTTTATAGGTTCTTCTCTTATTCCTAGGTATTGAAACTTGTGCATGATTTTGTGGTAAAATTGAACATCGAATTAAAATCTCAAGTAAAGATATCGAAATAAGCCCAAAATTAATATTTCATGCAATTTCACCCCCAGTAAAATTAAATGAAATTTTAATTAATTTTGAGGTGGTTTGCTTAGGGTTCTTTATGAGTTGTATTTCTACGGCAGAATTGTAACAAGCTTTAAATAACATCTTTTCTTACCTCTTGTTTTTTATCTTTTATGTTACTGATATGTTTAGAGACAGTAGCAAAAAACAATTTTTTTATGAATTAGGATGCCGTAGACATAAAAAAGAAGAAAATTGATGTAAACACTAAAAACTTAAAGAACACCAGGAAAAAGAAAATTTCAAAAAGATATGACCTAATTTTGGAGCCTGGTGATACAACCATATTATTTGATAGTTTTACCCATATTTACATAGTATTTTGTTCATGTTTTATATATAAAATGCCTTGACAATCTTTGTTTTATGTTTTGAAGGTACTTTGGATGTGAGATTCGAAAAGAGTAAATTGGAGATAAAATCCAGACCATGTTCCAACCCATGTCAAATATTGGCAGATTTGATCTCTGATTAATGTTTTATGCTGAACTTGAGTTATAAGGTCGAAATGAAGTGATTCTAGTGGTATTAGAAAGCTAGCATCCATACCTTTCCATACAAATATGGCATGAAAAAAAAGAGAGGATAGAAATCGCAGCCTTCAAAGACATATCTTGCATTCTGCCAGTTTTGACCTTCGACCATTTCGACTTGAATATATTGAGTTAGAGAAGTCCATTTAATGCAAACTCAATTTTTTTTTATTCTGAACTCAAATACCTATCAACCTACCAAATTTTAGCTAAAAAGGAGCTTATATAAGATAGATAAGATTTTTCTAAGACAACTTATAATTCTACCAGTAGACAAGTTTTGTGAAGAAACAAGTCCAACTAAATGTGGATTAGAAATGATTGTTTTTATATTTTTAGAGAATACAAATGGATTGGAGGGATGTGGGGATTAGGGTTCCCTATCAAATAAAAAGAAAGAGATAAAGAAAAGGCAGAGGTGGCCAGAAAGAAAAAGAAAAACTCCACCATTTTCTCCTATACCCAAAAGTATGTTCTCATTTGTTCTATTCATTAGTTTTTCGATAGACATATAAGGCTAAGTTATTTTTCTTGGTTGAAAAGATACAGAAACCTTTGGATTTTAAAAACTATGAGATCCATTCTATTTTTTCTTTTCAATTTATATGATGAATATGAATGTTTTTCTATGTTTATTTCCTATGATTGTTTAGTTTGATTATTATAACAGACTTTAAATTATTATTCTAAACCAATCTACTGTTAAGTTTGCTATCAAAACCGAAGTTGTGATATTTGAACTTGTGAAGCAACTAGGTTTAATAATTATAGCAGATCTATGTTGTTAATCTTAGGAAAAACAATCAATTAAATCGAACATAGACTGCAAAGAGTTATGTTATCTAAATTTATCAACCTATCTACTTCTTAAAGCTGCCATTGAATTAAATTACTAGTGCAAATACTATGGTTGTTTAATAGTTAGAGTTAGTTACACTGCGGATCGGTTAACTGACTAATGTTAAGGAAAGATAGATATATAGAATATAAATTGATATATCGTTTCAGTGATCAATTTTAATTTTTGTAGGTGGATGTTTACTTGAAACCAAGGTTTTTCTCTTGATAAGTTTCGGATTTATTTAATTTAGTTTAATTGTTTTATAGTAGATAACCTCAAAAACCCCAACTTTGAATCATCTAGCATAAAGACCTAAACTAGATCTTCCTCGTGTGATCGGCATCTTACTTGCTCTATACTATCTTGTTTGTTTAAACTAGAGTAATTAATTTATGTGACCGCGACATCGCAACACCTGGCTCTGATACTAATTAACGTGAACCTTATGATCACGTAACCCATAATTAAGATTAACATCTGATATTAGAAAGCCGAAAGAGATTTGATAAGAGTGTGACATAATGAAAACTTGTCTAAAACACCAACACTATTGAAATGAAGTCAGATGATGCCACAAAGTCAGTTAATCTTTGATAAGTCAGATTCAGTTAATTTAAGAACAAAAAAATGCAAGAATCTCTCTCACACGTTAAACTGAAAAGTTTTGAAGTATTATTGATAAAAAAAAAAATTACTAAAACTTAGGCTTATAAGAGTTAAAGTATTTTTAAAAAATTAACCCTTATGGATCTACCCTTGTGGGCTGAATTGATCCACTTGCAAAACTGATCCAAAACCTATATTAGTAAGCCCTAACCCTGATCCAAACAAGCCTTGAATCCTAACTGAAAAACAAAGTATTAATTAAGCTCAAACAAGTCTTGGGTTATAGCTGATGTAAAAGAAATAAAGTCCATGAGTTTAATTCCTATATTGTCGTGAGAAGAGAAGAAGAAAAAAAACAATATAAGTCTGATATAAGGCTTATTTATAGCCTACAATGTTGCCCAATGATCTTAGAAACCAATTTGTCATTAAATACCACAATAGCCTAGATAACCTATAAGAAAAGGAATCCTTGTAAGAAAAGGATTTTGGAACATTAATGAATCCTTGGTATACTTGGAAATTATGTTGCAGTCCATTAAATATTGTAGAACTAAGAAATTCCTAAAACAAGCTACCACATCCTTATAGAAAAATAATCATTGCTAAATAGAAAGTATACAAGTCAAAAGTAAATAAATAACAAAATATGTACAATCTATTTTGATCTATATCGCAAGGCCTTCTTGAACTCCAATTCACCTAAAATTTTATCCTAACATAGAAAAATACATTTGGAATCTTCTGGTAAAGTTTCAGCTCGATCTAATAGTTTGATTTGGAGTCATGCTCAATAGAGTAAAACTGGATGGTAGAAAAGTTTACGTCAAAATCCAAATCTGACCTTATTTAGGTCGTGTGTGTGTGTGTGTGTGTGTGTGTATTTGGGATAGGTTTCAATAGATTTTGATAATATTCATATCATATTTATTTTCTATTAGGTAAAGTAATTATCCAAAAAAAAAATAACTCATTTGGATCAGATTAGGTTGATATCCATCGGGTTTGGAATTGAAATAGGGTTTGAAAATATCATCTTTAAAGGTCTATTTGAAAATATGGTAAAGATTGTTTTTTAAAATATTTTTTACTTTGAAATGTATTAAAATAATATCTTTTTATTTTTTAAAAATTTATTTATAATATCAACATATTAAAATGATTTTAAAAAATAATTTTAAATTAAAAAAGTTTTAATGTTTTTTAAAATATAGTTTAATGAAATGACAAAAAAAAAAAAATCTAAATTAGAAGAAATAATCTTGAAAAGGAAAAGAGAGCGAAAAAACTCTTAAAATTCTAGACCCTTCCTCTTCCAAAAACTAGAACCCAATCACAACCGTCCATCAATGGAAACACGCACAAGCTTCTCTCCTATAAATACCCAAACCCGTTTTAACGAATTAGCATCTTCTTTGCGTGTCCAGAGCCTTCTACACACAGAGATACACGCAGCTCTGTAAAAGTAAACGCCAAGAGTTCTTGATCGTTCGTGGGTTTTCTTGGGTGTTTGATTTGGAGAGAGAAGAGAGAAGATGTTTGGTAGAGCACCAAAGAAGAGTGATAACACAAGGTACTATGAGATACTAGGGGTGTCAAAGAATGCTAGTCAAGATGATTTGAAGAAGGCTTATAGGAAAGCTGCCATCAAGAATCACCCTGATAAAGGTGGTGATCCTGAGAAGGTATCATAATCTTTTCTCTTCCTGTTATTTTCAACAACCCATGTGGTTTTTTTTTCTCATCATTTTTTCTTGCATTTTTAATCTCGATGGATGAATTGTTGAGAATAAATAAAATTAATCTTTATTGAGTGAAATATTTGTTGGTTTAGAGTTTTTTTTTATCAAAATGATTTGGGATTATCAGGAATTTGCTCGTCTTTTTTAGATGAATGAGGAGTGATGATAGAGTATACTGAAAATTATTGCAGTTTAAAGAGCTGGCTCAGGCGTATGAGGTTCTGAGTGATCCTGAAAAGCGCGAAATTTATGATCAGTATGGGGAAGAGGCACTAAAGGAAGGGATGGGCGGTGGCGGTGCTGGCCATAACCCTTTCGATATTTTTGAGTCTTTCTTCGGTGGGAATCCTTTCGGTGGTAAGATTAGTTTAATCTCCTTTCATATCTGTCTGTTATGGTGTTGTTTATAGCCATATGTTTGAACTCAGTGTTTGTTGGTAGAGGTTTGATCATGTCTGTCTGGTGATTAGGTGGTGGTAGCCGAGGAAGGAGGCAGAGACGGGGAGAGGATGTGGTTCATCCATTGAAGGTGTCATTGGAGGATTTGTACCTTGGCACGTCAAAGAAGCTTTCCTTAACCCGGAATGTGATTTGTTCTAAGTGCAATGGGTGAGTATTTCACTGTTGTGTGTGTCTATGCATTATATTTGGAATGTTGTTGACATGGGATAGAAAAATGTCAAAATCGCATAATTTTGGGCTTCTCTATTAAATGTTTTCAAGACACATTTTAATTGATTTATAATGAATGATGATCATGGAATTTATATAATGCATGGTGATTAACAGAAAAGGATCGAAATCTGGAGAGTCGATGAAGTGTACTGGCTGCCAGGGAAGTGGCATGAAAGTCTCAATAAGGCAACTTGGCCCTTCAATGATTCAACAGATGCAGCATCCTTGCAATGAATGCAAGGGAACGGGTGAGACCATTAGTGATAAGGATCGTTGCCCACAGTGCAAGGGGGAGAAGATTGTGCCGGAGAAGAAGGTTTTGGAAGTTATAGTGGAGAAGGGCATGCAGAATGGACAGAAAATTACCTTCCCTGGTGAAGCTGATGAAGCGGTGTGTGTATATCCTTGTTAATTTTGATTGTGCTGCTGTTTTGAGCATCACTAACTGGACTTTGATGTTTTGCAGCCGGATACAGTCACTGGTGATATAGTCTTCGTCCTTCAGCAGAAGGAACATCCAAAATTCAAGAGAAAGGGGGATGATCTTTTTGTGGAACACACTCTGCCTCTCACTGAGGCTCTCTGTGGCTTCCAATTTGTTTTGACACACCTTGATGGCAGGCAGCTTCTTATCAAATCTAACCCTGGTGAAGCTGTCAAACCTGGTAAATGACGTGGATGTATAAACTATAATTCAAGTCAATTTTCTGCTTGATGTCATTGTGTAACTGATATTCGCTCATGCAACATGCAGATTCATTCAAGGCAATCAACGATGAGGGTATGCCGATGTACCAAAGGCCATTCATGAAAGGGAAGTTGTATATCCACTTCACTGTGGATTTCCCTGATTCTCTGACTCCTGATCAGGTTAAAGCAATAGAGACCATTCTGCCGAGGCCATCAAGCCAGTTGACAGATATGGAGCTGGACGAGTGTGAGGAGACTACACTGCACGATGTTAACATTGAAGAGGAAATGAGGAGGAAGCAGCAGGCTCGTGAGGAAGCTTATGATGAGGATGAGGAAATGCCTCATGGCGGTCAGAGAGTCCAATGCGCCCAGCAGTGAGGGAACTGAACTGACTAGTGTAGGAATGTGGAAACTGAAGGGCTTGCAGTAACTTTCGTTTGGAATGGGCACGGAGGACATTATCTATCCTTTTGAACTTGTGAAACATCTGATGATTTCGAAAAATGTTTCAGGATCGGCCTTCCTTTTGGCACTATATGTTACTCTTGACAGTGAAATATAAATGTCAAGTGTTTTGTTGTCTCATATTGGCAAAATTGCATTTGCTTTCAATATATTCATTTCCTGCAAGTTCATATCGCATCCACAATGCATTTAGGGCACCAAAAATTGGAGTGCTGTTTCAGAACTAGCTATCTTGAATCTGAATCAGCTTCTGCTAAGGTGAATTTGAATTTGAGGACAGGATATTTTGAGAACAGGCAGTTTGGAATTGTGGTATATAAAGTTATGGCATTTTTTATATAGAAATATAACAAAATAATTATTTTTTATTTTTAAAAAATTTATTTTTGAGATTCATATATCAAAATGATATGAAAATATTAAAAAAAAATTTAAAATTTAAAGGAATATAGTTTTAAATGTGATATTGGTTGTAGTTCAAACTTTAAAGTATTTTTTTTTAATATATTAAAATAATATTTTTTTTATTTTTAAAAAATTATTTTTAAAATTCAAAATAATGTAAAAATATAAAGAAATAATAATTGTTAATGAAAAAAATTAAAATTTAAGGAAACATTGTTTCATCATATATCCAAAGTCCAAACGAGTTTGTATGACAGAGCAATTGCAAAGACAAAAAGTAACACTAATAGCGATTATGACAGTTGTTTGATGTCCAAATCTAACTCGTACATAGGTTGTGTAAATTTAATAGAGAGGACATAAATATTTTTTATTTTATAAAACATAAAAATTTATAAATGAAATAGAATAATATCTTTAAAAATAAATAAATATATATAAAATAACTAAAAGTAACAGTAAAGAGACTACATAAGAGAAAAGATATTAATTTAAAAATAAATTAAAAAAAAATATTTTTTAAAAAATACATATAAAAAAAACCACCCACTAAAAAAAACAAACTTAGAAAAAAAAAATTAGGTATTGTTGGGCCTGCTAGGTCAACCCGCTTTATTCATTTTGTAAGGGCCCACATGCTTGGGCTCTTAATATTTTTATTTTTTTTACATGTTATCTACCTCGATATTTTTTGAAAAAAATTAGATTAAATTGTCTGATTTTACCTATATTTTAGCTACTGTGATAGCTATAAAATCAGGGCTGAAGGTTTTTTTTAACTTAAAACCTATTTTTCAAACTATTTTTTATTCAAAACACTTTAGACACCTCAATAAACCTATCCATGGTTTTTTTAAAAAAAAAACATCCCAAAACCTGAAATTAACTCGAAATAAAAAATCTTCCAGAGCTCAAATGTATTTTGTCTTTCAAGGTAAAAATTCATCTAAGCTTACTTATCAAATGAAACCATTTGACACTAAGACCAATCGTTTTAGTGGTTGAAATCAGTAACAACAATATTTTTCTCTCTCTAACGCCAAAATTCAGCAACTTCTTCTCTCAAACTAGATACTAAAAAATAATAAAAATAAAATTTTATACCAAAATTGAATTGAAAAAATATTGAGGAACCGAATATGTATAATTTATAAAGTTTGAGGAATAAATTAATTTTTTTTGTTTGAACTTTGAAACCATCATCTATTTGTAGCGTCTTTTCTACTTTGATGCTCTGTCTTTCAATTTTATTCGTAGTTAAACTCAATTGTCCTTAATTTTGGCCAAAAAGAATGCACTAACACAAAAAACAAATTTTATGATCAAATTAAAAAAAAAAAAAACAAAGTTTTGAAGAGTGAGTCCACAATAAAATGTGAAAGGTTAAATAGTGGTGCGTGCATAGTGTTTTGGCCACACGTTTTAGATTTTTACTAATTTTTTTACTCGGGCTACATTGCAGGTCAAATCATTTTTTTCTAACCTTAAAAAAAATAAAGATATTAGGAAGTCAAAGATTTGATGCATGTTTGATAAAGAAACTTTTAAAATACTGAAATATTGACATATTGAACAACACATTGTTTTTAAAAAAAAATATTAAGACGACGACATATTGGATCGACTCAGGGCAATCATAGTTAACTTGAGAAACTCGCAATTCAAGGCAGGAAAACATGATACCTCAATGAAACCTATACCAAAACAAATTAGAAAGATCAGTCGTGATGAACCAAATATTTAAGGCAAGAAATGAAAAACAAATACTAAATCTAAAAGGACACCAAAACAACAACTTAAGTAAACTTAGATTGGTGGCCAGCACTACACCGCAGGTTGAAATTTTTTTAACTGAACATAAAAAAAAACCCGTTAAAGCGATGTGAGTGTTTCCAAAGAAGTAAAAAAAATCCAAGACTTTGGTCATTGAGTCGACTGGGTTTCATAACATCATTTAATTTAATAACAAGTAAAAAAAAGAAGCAACTCTAATTTAGTAATATGAAAATCTATACAAACTCGAGTGAATCTTCTAAGTATAGGTTAATCTTCTAAATTCAAAACCCGTGAAATCTTAGACTTGTGTTCAATAAAGAAGCCCAACTCTCAACTAATTTAACATAGAAGGATGAAATCGAGAAAAAAAATCCTAGACTCGGGTCATTAAGTCAACTGGTTTAATGAGCTCGATTATTTTAATATTATGAAAAAAAATGTTTCTAATTTAATAATATAAAAAATCAAGCAAACCCGACCAAATCAAGCAAACCCGAACAAATCTTTTATACCGAGGACCAAATTTGGATTTCAACAAATGAAAGAATTTCATTCAAGAGAAGTGTGGGAGTGCAGACACTAATTACATGTGTTTTCTGCTTTCTTCTGGAGATACCTAAATATCTGGGGAATAGAAAATTTTGGCTTATCCCCAGATTTTATACACAATCTTGCTACAGCTAGAAGATTTTTAAGCTCTCTAGAGTCATAATTGTTTCCTAGATCCGGGTCAATCATCTTCTGAATCGAACTGCGATAACGGGACTCTTGTATCCACTGGATTAAATCCGTGATTCCGTTCTCTGATGATTGACCAGTTATCAGCTCCAGGATGAGCACACCAAGCTGAAAAGTTAAGTTTCCAAATGTGTGATCCATGCAATCTGCGGTTTTAGACAAGAATAAGTCACAAGCAATTCTAAGAAAGCATCTGAATTCCTTGCAGGGATGATGACTGAAAACAACCTTCCGAATTCGAGGAATGAGGCACTGTTACATTAGCTCCAACAGAATTAATAAGGCCGACATCGGAGATCTGTCAAGAGAAACGGGATGATCCTTTACTGCATAATGTCCCTCTCAAGTTTGACACAACAAACACTACTTAAACATAAGAAAATTGAACTATTTGTGACCATATACTAGCAATGTAAAGGAAGGAAAGATAAACATACCTTGGCGATGTAGTTTTCATCTAGCATTATGTTACTTGCGCTGATGGAAACATGATATATTGGTGGGTTACTGAAGAGAAGCAAGTATTCCTGCAGAATCAAATATCCATGAGTATGATGCTATCAACTGGGGCGAGCCTGCGGGCACACGCTACGCTAAAAGCTAAGAACATTTCAATATCATGATTCATGACTTACCAAAGCAGCTGCTACACCAATGGCTATTTGTAACCTTGTTTTCCAATTCAAGGGAGTTTTAAGAGGATCTGCCACGAGCCAATCACTTGTTAAGAATTGAAGTTTGGAACCATGCATCAGATAGAAATTCTTCCCTGAGGATTACCATTGAGATGTTCCTTCAAGCTTCCCATTTCTATGTTGTCATACACTAGCAACCTGCAAAATGTGATAAAACATAAGTGAAAAATCAGAGCAGTCTTTGCTCCATTGCGGAGTTATCCATGAAAACAGATATGCTTTGGAAGGAACATAAATGAATCAATTTGAGCTGGCAATCTCACAACATTTTGGGGAAAACGTCATTTTGTTAAATTAACAGACCATGTCAGTTCTTTTTGTAGCTTTAGATTCACATTTGAGCATGATAACAAGGTACATTGTCCCAACATTACAATTTGAAGTTTAGATTCAATCTTCAATTTAATTCAAACAACTCTGGAACACAAGTAGCCAATATGAACTCAAGGTTACATCGTTACGTGAAGCACCAGTGAGATGCTCTTCAAACTTATGTTAGGTAAGATTAAAACCTATGACTGCCCATCTCTTTACCCCCTGAACCAGGAAATAGTTTGCTACTGAGTATACGTCCCCCCAGAATCGATCACACATGCACTGATGCACAGACACATACTCAAACTCACCGTATGCACTTTTCTGCAAATCCTCACAATAAGCTTAGACTCTAAATCTTTGTGCTTTACAGAAAGTAGAAGCAGTATCCACTATAAAACAATTCAAAAGGCAGCCATCAAACCTCTTATGTCCTGTGGAAAAGCCTTTAAGTGCAAGAAGGTGGCGATGATGCAACTGCCCCAAAAGTTGAACTTCTTTTAAAAAGTTGTCCTTTCCTTGATTCAAGTCTTTTACTTCCTTTACCAACGCAACCTCACCATCTTGAAATCTAGCCCTGTAGGTAGCCCCATGAGAATTGCTATATATTATACGATGAAAACCATCCGTCGCCCTCTTTATATCTTTGTATGAGAAGCGCCTCACTGACGATTCTGGACCTGAAACAGAAACACGTCGAAGAGACACAGAAAACCTTAATCAAACCACTATAAGATTTCGTGCACAATCAATTTTAATGCCATTCAATCTACTGTTACTAAACCATTCAGCAGAATCGATAGTACTAGAGAGAAACTTGACTGTCTCATTGAGAAAGTTTCTTAAATTTCCATTTTTTTTTCATTCTAAGCTTAATTCCTACCATTAGAACTCCAATGCACGGAGTGTAGAAAAGTTGAGCACTGCCCCATTAAAGATTCTGCATAATTGAGTCGAGGGTTTCAACAGATTATCATTTCCAAGCATAAAATTCATCAAAATCCAGGAACTAATTGAATCACAGGAAAGTTTTGGTCAAACCATAATCACATGATCACAGTCATTGAGAAAGAACTCAAAAGACATGAGAATAGTTTTCCACATACAAAGATTGTTACAAGAAAATAAGAGGGAAGAAATCAAGAAGTCAAAGAAAGGAAAGTAGCAGTACTAGAACGAGATCGGTGATGCCAAGCCAGAAGGTAAGGCCTCATCTTGCGGATTAGGCGATCCATAATATCTTATCTTGTCAACCCTGATATCTCTACAATTATTGTACTGCTCAATTATATTAATTTGCCATTTCTTGTTCTTGAAAAATAATAGTACAAGGATTAATAACGGTTAAGATTCTTTGCTTTTCTTTATGATCACTACAACCTGGTTCTCTAGCCAACCAGCCTGCCTGTTAAGTCGGTTTTCCGACAAGTGTAATATATTATTTATGGATAATTTAATTTGAAGATATTTATTTATTATTTAATCTTGCAATTGATTTTTCCTGTGTGAATTGCGATATTCACTACAATAATAATTATATGTGGATCCCATGCGTAAGAGGAAGATGCCAATCACAAAGAACGATTTTTTCCCTAACAATAATAATAATAATAATAAAAAAGCCGCCAGTGAAATACTGTGGCTTATGAGGTAAAGAGCTGTAAATTCGTACAATGTTTTTTGGGGTTTTTTTTCATTCAATCATTGGATTTAAAAAAAAAATTATTTTATGTTTATAGAGTTTGAGGTTAATGATTTGTTATGAATTGTTTTTTAATCAAGATGAGGGGACCAGAAATTACAAAAAAAAAAAAAACAATGGCAGGCCTTTAGTTTTTTTTTTTAAAAAAAATAGTGTCAACTATAGTTTTTTTTTATTTTTATCTTCCTTCAATCCTCAATATTTTTCAATTTTAATTGGATTCTTTAATATTATGTTGATTAAGATTTGGGGTTAATTTATTTTGATATATTTTTTAAATAGTTATCTCAATCTCAAAAAACTTATCCCACAATTGTCTTAGTGATCAATTTTATGAAGAATAATTTGATTTTATTATCCGAGAAAAATTAAAAGAGAAAAGACCAAAATTGTATCCAAAAAAAAATTAAAGCTATTTTTTTAAAAAAAAAATGTGTTAGTGCCTTTTCCACAATTTTTTCCTTTGGAATTTGTCAAAAATCATTTTGGGTTCTTTAGCTTGAAAAATTAATGAATTGATCCAAAACTTTATTTTTTCTTGCATTCCCTAAGTTTGAAAGAGGAAAGAGAGAGAGAGAGTAACTGAAAAGCAACAAAGAAAAGAGAAAATTGATGAATAGCCAATTTTCAACAACGAAACTTATTGTTCTTGGTATCGACGAGTTCTATTTAAGCTTTTTTTCTCTTTATTTTACTAAAAAAAATAGATTTGCACTCATGAGGGTTTTTTTATTTAGGTTGCTTTTTTCATTTTAAAACCAATTAAATGCTAATTTAAGACCATAAACAAGTTTATTGAGATTCCTAAAGTGTTTCTTGGGTGTTTTCAACTTGAAAATGGGTTTACCCCTTCAAGTTGATTGCCATACTTTTGAGCCACTATTTTTTTTAAAGGAATAGACATATTGTCGTTCGCCCTCGTAAAAGGAAAAAAAATATAAACAAGCAACCCAGGTGCACGGGCCTACTCCATGCTCGCGTGCCTGTTTCCTTTGATTTTTTTTTTAAATTGAATTTTATTTTTTAAATTGGATCTTTATTGATTTTTCTTACTAATTTTTTTTTTATTTTATCCTTCAAGATTTTTGTTGATTTTTAATTGGGCTATGTAATTTGTTTTGATTTTTTTTTCTGTAAGTTTATCACGATCTAAATAAATACCGCAACATTTAGTTGGTGCTTAATTCTACGAGCATCTATTTTTTAATCATATATTTAAACAAAAATAGCTTTAGAAAGAACAAAGTTACTAAACCTAGTGGTGTTTATGACCCAAATCACATAATTTGGTTAACGTGGTTTGATTGGAAACCAGGTTTCATAATTTGTTTTGATTTGTTTTCTATGGAGTTATCACATTCTCAAACAAGTGACTTGATATTGGGTTGATAATTGATTTTGCGAGCATTTATTTTTGTTATTATAGAATTAAATAAAAAATTATAAAAAAAATTGTTGAACTCAATGGATTCTATGACTTGGGTCGCGAGTTTGACAGGTTAACTCGGATTGATTAAGAATCAAGCTTTATATTTTGATTTGATTTGCTTTCTATGAAATTATTGCAATCTCAAACAAACATCTCGGCATTGAGTTGGTGTTCGATTTTATGAGCTATTATTTTTTTATCATATAATTAAATAAAAAATAGCTTTTTTTTAAATGTTAAACCCGGTAGAGTCCATAGCATAAGTCGTGAGTTTGCGGGTTAGGCCACAAAACCTAAATCGATCCAAAATGTCATCGTTTTAATATCTTAGAAAAAATGGTGTGACTTTGAGATTTTTATTTAAAGCCATAATATGTTTTTGCTGATTGTTCGAGTTATAATTAAACCAGTCAAAATAATTATGTCAAATTATGACAACTCTCACACTATTTAATTTGAAATTTAAGTTAGGTAAAAAGTTAGATTAAAAAATTCAAAATTAAGTCACTAATTATTAAAAAGTTTTTCACAACCTGAATATTTTTTTTATTATGAAAAATATTATAGTAGTAATGTCAACTACTTATCTTATAAAGACTTAAAAATTATAAATGATTAACAAGGTAAGAAGTAAAATAATTTTAAGATTACGAGGTAAGAATGAAAATAATTTTAAGATTATAAGGATTAATTAATTAATTTTGTTAAAGTATAGGGACTAAGCTATTATTAACTCTTTAAGAAAATAAAAGGGTGATAAAAAGACTAAGGTTGGTATAGCTACGCAATCTATTACAGAGCAAAGACTCATTAGAGGGTGAAGATAGTATTTGTTTTTGTTGGTGTCATTTTTTTTTAATTAATTTTTTTATATTTTTTTATTTGTTTTGATGTATAAAAAATAATTTTTAAAAAATATATATATTATTTTAAAGTATTTAAAAAGGAACATTTTAAGAAGTAATGAGTTTGTTGGGTTTCTCTGCAAAAATGTTAGGGTTGTTGGAAAAAATTCATCAATCTCAGTTCGTCTTCGTCCAGATGCATCTCAAGCATTACAAGTGCTACAAATCAACACTCGTTAACTGTTTCTTACCTCATAAATGTTAGGATTGTTGCCATTAATGTGCATCAATCATAGAGCATTTGCAGCCTACCCTAAGGAGTAGGGTTGCCATTGTCAAAAGGCTATAATGGTAGTTGCACCAACCATTGACAAAATGGTGCAACCCATGTGTTGCCACCATTAGTGCCACAAATCATGCCATGATTTGTGGATCTTGTCTTACCATTCATGCCTATAAATAGAGGCATTATTTGAGAGCAAAGTGAGAGTTGAGAGAGAGAGTGTAGAGCCAAAGATGTGAGAGATGTAGGAGAGAGTGGGCTGTCAAGGCAGCCAGCAGTAGCTGCCATTGCAGCACTGAGAAGAGAGAAATAGAGTGAGGTTGAGAGTTGCCAAAGAGGGGATGATTCCTCCTCCTCTATTGTTGTAAATCTTGTTCTCTCCCTATATAATGCAATGGCTTCTCCCGTGGATGTAGGCGGTTTGCCGAACCACGTTAAATATTGTGTCAGTGTGCTTAGCCTCCAATGGGCAAATATCAGAACATCACCGGTCGGAATTCCCTACAATTGGTATCAGAGCTGATGGTTTAAGTGGTGTTTGATTTTTGCTCAAAAATAAAAGTTGTCAAAATTGTTTTTTGACCATAGCACTGTATAGAGGAGGAAGAGACGAAGCCACTGGTGCAAACGGCATCGAAATCGGATGTCAGAATCCTCCTCACGCGCCGTCACGCGCCGGCAAGGTTGCTGGCCACGCGCACAGACGCGCGCCACGCGTCATCTCCACCCGGATAAGCCGACCCGACCCGAATACCAGACGACCCGACCCACGTGCCAGACCCGGATAAGGATGACATCATCGTGACGCAATCATGACGCCAACATACACAGTCATCATGTCATGTCAGCGTCCAGTCATCAGACACGTCAGCACAGTGGGACCCACCTGCCACGTCATCAGCCGTGAGCCGAGCCAAGCCAAGTTGAGCTGAGCCATTTTGGAGCCGAGCCGAGCCGCGAGCCGAGGGAGAAGATTCTGTGCAGCAGAGTCTACATGCAACCGGATCTGAGATTGAATCTGGGCCGTTAATCAGGCCATAATTGTTTTGATCAAATCTTAGCCGTCTGAAATGCGATTTGGATGATTTCAGACTTGTTTCCAGCTAATTTGATCGTTCCGGATGCAATGGTACGGTCCGATCATTGAGATTGAGACCAAAAATGGTGGTGGTGAATTATTGAAAGAGATTGCCCGATGAAGAGGCATTTGAAAGTCATCATGGTGGTCGATGGAGATGAAGAAGGAGAAAGTGCACATGTTTGCCCAATTACATGTGCTGAACTGCTAAGTGGGGAGAATTTAATTGCCTTGAGGGAAGGCAAAATTGGGATACTCTGGACACCCGATCATGTGGACGATTTGAGGTGGAGAGTGGAAATTGATGAAGACCAATCTTGACGAATCTAAGAACTGGTAGTCTCGTCAGATGTTGAGAAATCTGGTATAAAACCAGGATACCCAGATCACTTGTAAAAAAGGAAAGCCACAACAAAGCTAGCAAATGGTTGTATATACGAAAAGGCAGTACGGTGGATAGATACGTTCTAAGAAGTTCTGTCTAGGAGATTGGGTTTTAAGCGGGACCAGTGTGACCCCTCCAAATCTTTCCTGGGAACTTGCTTAGTTGAAGGATCATCCACACAGTACTATTTTTGTATATGTAACAGTTTGTAATGAAACTGTTGAAGACTAGCAAGATGACGGCACACAGGAACAGTTGGGTTCCGTATGTTCAAGGATCTGATGGAGTGGTGATTTCTCCAAAGAAGTTAGATTCGGTGACTGTAATTTCTCGAAGGGAGAATTGATGAAGACCCTAATAATGGAAGAGAAATACAACAAGGGATAAAGATTGGCACCCTATTTTGACTTGGATAAATATTGTGACAGGATGAGCTGCTGTCAAACATAAAAGCAAAGAATAGGGAGAAATCTGGAGAACCGAAATTGCACGAGAGCACACGGAGATTGTGCAGGAGTACCCGAAGGATCCAACGAGGTACTGTAATGAGACAACAGATGCAAGGAGAAGAAGAGTTCCCAGATGAAGCTCAGAGCAGAGACTGTGTGAAAAAAGTTGTACAACAGGAAGTCTCTTGTGCTCTTGATAAAGGCAACAAGCGAGGACCTTTCCAATGCATGCAAGGATGGAAAGATGAGCTGTTGCAGAAGCACCTAATTAAGGAGGTGCGACCGCCGATGAAAGGCGAAAACACCAAAAAGAGTTGGTGTGGGTGGAGCTATCAAGCAGAAAGGCACAGAAGCTCCAAACATAGAAAATGAGATGGAAGATTGCGAAGAGTGCACCGCAACTCTCTCTTTCTATGTGATCAGTGGCAGTGATCTCTCCCAAGTCCACATGGTGGTAGAGAATCTTAGAGTCACTGGAGACATCCCCGATGAAGGAGGATGTGACCACTTCATGACGGACGGAGACACCTCAGATAGAAGGTGTATGGGCCATGAAACGAGCCCAAGTACAGACCGCCACATGACGATGAGCGGAGACACCTCAGGCAGAAGGTGTGTGGGCTATGAAACTAGCCCAAGTACAAACCGTCGCATGACAACGAGTGGAGACACCTCAGACAGAAGGTGTGTGGGCCATGAAATGAGCCCAAATACAAACCACCGCATGACGATGAGCGGAGACACCTCAGGCAGAAGGTGTGTGGGCCATGAAACTAGCCCAAGTTCAGACCGTCTCATGACGACAGGCAGAGACACCTCAGGAGAAGGTGTGCGGACCATGATATGAGTTCAAGTTCAGACCGTCTCATGACGACAGGCGGAGACACCTCAGGAGAAGGTGTGAGGACCATGATATGAGTCCATGTTTAGACCTTCGCATGACGACAGGCGGAGACACCTCGGATGGAAGGTGTGAGGACCATGATATGAGTCCATGTTCAGACCGTCTCATGACGACAGGCGGAGACACCTCAGGAGAAGGTGTGAAGGCCATGATAGGAGCCCAATTTCAGAACGCCCCAGAGCCAATGTGATGGCTAGATATAAGTGGACAAGTGTATAGCCAATGAAGAGGCTATGATGAGTATGGAGACAAATGCAGGATTGACTTTCATGGATATTGCCCCCATGCTAAAAGATCAATGAGCTAGAAGACATTTGCCTTGGACAATAAGTGGATGACTTGTGGAGCATTAAGACGCGACTGCTATGTAGGATCAGAGGGCATGCGCAGGTTCTGGGAACAAGTTGACTCTTGTCAAGGTGGTGAGCTCGGTAATGGCATTGTAATACTCAGAGTATGAAGACAGAGATGGATCAACCTTTAATGGGCTGCCCCATGTTTAAAGGTGGAGAGCTACCTAGACTCTTGAGACTAAGAGCAGGAGACTCACGGAGAAGTAAGGCGTGGTTCCTAGGGAGGAACAAAGGGCAGACGCAACTCCGGGATGAGTAGACTCTTGGAAGAGTGGTGAGCTCGAGATCACATTAAAATACTCAATGACTGTCGCACTTGGAAATATCCGTTTGAGGGGGTGTTGTAAGCCTTGGTGTAAGGCTTGATAAATCATTCCGGGCCAAGCATGGTTGATATGCTTGAAGGGGGATGTTGTTCCAGAGACAAGCGTTAAACACTCTTCAGATGAGATATGACAAACCATCTGGTTGAAGTGATCCTTTGGAGTGAGCAAAGGGGTGCTTGGATGACTCTGGTGGTTGAGAGGTTTGGCAAGTACCTGTAAACTTAGCCACAAACGCTCTCGGAATGGTAAGCTTGGAAGAACTGCAGAATGCAAGCATGTGCTGGAAAAGCAAGAGGATAATTGCCCACATAAATGGCAAAGGGGGTGATTGTTAGGATTGTTGCCATTAATGTGCATCAATCATAGAGCATTTGCAGCCTACCCTAAGGAGTAGGGTTGCCATTGTCAAAAGGCTATAATGGTAGTTGCACCAACCATTGACAAAATGGTGCAACCCATGTGTTGCCACCATTAGTGCCACAAATCATGCCATGATTTGTGGATCTTGTCTTACCATTCATGCCTATAAATAGAGGCATTATTTGAGAGCAAAGTGAGAGTTGAGAGAGAGAGTGTAGAGCCAAAGATGTGAGAGATGTAGGAGAGAGTGGGCTGTCAAGGCAGCCAGCAGTAGCTGCCATTGCAGCACTGAGAAGAGAGAAATAGAGTGAGGTTGAGAGTTGCCAAAGAGGGGATGATTCCTCCTCCTCTATTGTTGTAAATCTTGTTCTCTCCCTATATAATGCAATGGCTTCTCCCGTGGATGTAGGCGGTTTGCCGAACCACGTTAAATATTGTGTCAGTGTGCTTAGCCTCCAATGGGCAAATATCAGAACATCACCGGTCGGAATTCCCTACAATAAATTCATGTGGGTTCTCTCCTAAATCTGCTCTTATTGTTTCCAAGAATGTCTGTTTTGAAACCCTGACTCGGTTCTTTCCTTGCTCAAAAATCATGGTTTCTCACAAACCCAAATCTTAAATATTGTCAAATCACATGCTAAACTCCTTATCTGCAATCCTGAGGATGCCCTTTTTCCCAAATTGGATTTCTTCAACTCCATAGGACTTTCTCGCTCTGATATTGCATAACACCCTTTGCTTTTGGTCAGAGGCTTAAAAAACCACATTATCCCAACTTTTAGTTTCTTGAAAGGTTTAGTTAAATCTGATGAGAAGACTGTTGTAGCTATCAATCGCTACCCTTTTGTTCGTACTTTCTATTGCGAAAGGGATATGGCAAGAAAGGCCAACCTTTGGCGTGAGAATGGAGAGTTAGAATCGAATATCGTTAAATTGGTTTATTACTGGCCTAGGGTGTTCTCAATGAATTTTGATAAAGTCAAAAACCTTGAAGAGGAAGCGAGGGATATGGGGTTTGATCCTTCTAAGCGTACATTTGTTGCTGGAATGAGTTCACTCATGTCAATGAGAAAATCGACATGGGAAAAAAAGGTTGATGCTTATAAAAGTTGGGACTTGTCTGAGGCAGATATTCTTACTGCATTAGAAAAGATTCATGGAAACATCTAAGGATAAAATTACGGCTGTAATGGATCTTTTTGTTAACAAGTTGGATTGGGAGTCTTCAGTGCTTATGGCATTTAGCTTGGAGAAGAGACTCATTTCCAGGGCTACGGTTTTGGAATTTCTAGTATTGAAATGTTTGGTTAAGAAAAATTGCAGAAGCGCTACATCTTTTGTGTGTCCTGAAACAACATTCTTGAGGAGGTTTGTGCATCATTTCGATGAAGCTTCTGAACTATCGAAGCTGTATCCCATTTTGAATCGTTTTTGCTTTGCACATTGTATTGGTTGATTTTATTGCATTCTTTTTCAGGAAGTCACTCTGTTCATTCTGCTTAACTGTGTTTGAGTACTGTGTATAACCTTGGGGTTATAAGCATCTGTAGCATATCTTTCTTCATCGCAACCTTGGAATTAGATAATGTTTATGTTTGACCATCTGCCAAAGTAAGATACCTGCACTTGCTTTGCTTTGTATGTAAATTATGCATCTTTTAGTCTTCCGATACAAAAGGATGTTCGGCAGATCTGTAGTTGAAATTGTGTCTGTCATCATGAATTCTAATATATTTTCCGTCCTACATCCTTGGTTTCATTAGTAGCCTCTCTCTGTTTCTGTTTCATTGGTTATCTATAACACTGGTATTCTAACTTACCAGCAAAGAGCAGAACCTTGGCCTCACAAGCTACTTCAGAGATTTAATGCCAAAGTTGAGCATCTGGTGCAGTGGAGCAATTTAAATTAGCTGGTGAAATTTGTAGGGAATGCATTAAATAGTTCCTAAGATTGTTGTTCCTCTTTACTCTAATGATTTGGTTTCTACAAAACATAAAACATGCATGTAATTCAACAAGGAAAAGAAAAATCAACGTACATTATTTTTTGATAGAAAATAGACTCGATGTAACTCCAAGAAAAATTCCTGTATTTTAATTTACATTAAAAAAAAGATGAATAAATAGATAAATAAATAAAAATTAATGGAGTAGAAATTATTATCCAAGGAGGTTAATGTTGGACAAGGATGAAATTGAATAAGTCAAACTTTGGGGTCAAATTGTTTTAAAACAAAATAAGAAAGTTCTTAAATAAAAAAGAAACGAAAAACTTGTAAATATTTAAACAAGTAGGGAGTGGAAAATTAGTCATATTTGGCCGACTATGTTAGGGCTTGAGAGGGAGAAGAAATTGAGCGAAAATTTATTAAGATTCATTCATAACAACAAACAAAAGAGATAGAACTAGTGATTAAAGTATACAAGGGTTTAAACAAGAAAAACTAAAAAGGGAAACAAGAAATTTTTTCTTAAAGGGGCTTTATTGAGAGGAAAATAAAGGGGAAAGAAGAAAGAAATTTTTATGGTGATTTTAAGCTTTTTATTTCTTATTTCTTTGAGTTAGAAGGTAACAAATCCTTTCCTCTTAATTAAATAGATGTATTTAGTGTATTAAAATTTCATTTAATTGTGTTAGTGTATAATTATGGTATGAGTTATGAGGTTGATTGGGTTAATCTATGAAATTGTGATGAATTAATGTTTAAATAAATGAAATAATAGTGGGTAAATTTCAATAAGTAAAAATTGAAGAAAAATTATCAATTCCCTTTCTTGAGAGAGGGTTTCGGTCTAGAAAAAAAATAAATGAAAATATTGAATCAATAATTAATGATAACATTATTTGGATGAGTTTTATAAGGTTGGTAGATTAGTAAAAAAACAATCAATAAAGAAAACATACCTATATTAAGCAATAATGGAAATGTGTTTATTTGATTTGAATTGTGATTTAGCACTCCATAATATTAGGTGTGAGATGATTTGATATTGTTGATTGATAATTAAATGAGTTGTGTAGTAATGTTGTTGATGAAGTAATTAAATGAGTGATGAGTTGATTTTGTTGATTAATAATTAAATGAGTTATATACTAATGTTGTTGATCAAGTAATTATATTAATGATGAGTTGATATTGTTGATCGATATTAAATGAGCCATGTGCTAGTGTTATTGACTAACTAATTAAATTGATGACAAGTTGACATTGTTGATATAGAATTAAATTGATGATATAGTGATATTATTGATTTAGTAATTTAATTGGTAACGAAATAAACCTGCAAGAGTGGGTGAGGCT
This sequence comes from Populus simonii, assembly GCA_007827005.2. Lineage (NCBI taxonomy): Eukaryota > Viridiplantae > Streptophyta > Magnoliopsida > Malpighiales > Salicaceae > Populus > Populus simonii. The sequence goes on along the minus strand of CM017472.2, from coordinate 1,697,491 downwards.
ACATGAACCACTCAGCAGACAGGTTCAGCTAGCAGAACACAAACACCAGGTAAGTGTTTAACACCTTGAATTTTTTTAAAACCTTAGATATTTAAATTATCTCCACGATCAATAAATTTTTATGCACCATGATGATAAATTTTCCCATGATAATTTGTTTTGGAATTGGTGCCTGCGAATGGGCGACTGGTGGACCAGTTATCCTAGTTTGGAACTGGTGCCTGTGAATGGGTGACTGATGGACTAGTTATCCTGGTTTGGAACTAGCGCCCTATGGCATGGACAATTTAGATTTTGAATTATTGATTTGTGACTAATACTCAAGAGATAGGTTGTAAATTTAAAAATTTCTTTATGAGTAACTAATATATATAAATGCAAATTTTAATTGCTCTAATTGACCATGGTTATCTTTTAAATCTTCGTGCAGGTTCATCTCAATATCGCGCGTCCTAGTAGCATCAGAGATTACCCCTATTACTAGTAGATCTTTTGGTCATGTAAAAAAATAAAATAAAAAATAATACTTTATTTGTATTTTGAAGATTATTTTATTGTGTATGTATGAACTTAAATTGACTAGCTTATTTAACTTGTATTCTGTTGTGTAATTATTTTCCAAGCATAATGGTGATATATTTAAGCACTTAGTTAATATCATTTGTTTAATAATAATACTTAAAAGATTAAATATGATTAAAGGGGGATATTAAATGTATAAACTGTGATTATGTGTATAATTGTTAAGATAATTGTTTTTCTTTAATTTAGTTAACATAATTATTCCTTGAATTGATATGTCAGAGAAGAGAATGTGGAATATTGTTGATCGTGAAATGTTAGAGTAAAATAAAAATATTGAATTGTGAAAATGGTTTATTAGGGACCAGTGTTGATATTATCAATAACTTGGAATAGACTAAATTAGGGAAAACCCTGGAGAAATTTTTGTAAGAAAAAAATTCATGAATGCAGATAAATTGTTAAAAATTTTAAGGTTATTACACTTGAAGAGGTAAACTAAGGTAATGATCAATCATTTAATCTTAAAACAACTTATCACCTGCTTTTTAGTGCTAGCATTGTGATTGCAATATTATTTTTTAGGATTACTTAATCTCTTATTCTTGGTAGCACAATCAATAATAAACAGCGAATCAAAATTTATAAGAATTTTGTCGAGTTTTCAAAAAAATTAGAAGTTTTCTTCATTCTCAAAACCATGTCAGAATATATATATATATATATATATATATATATATATATATATATATATATATAAACAAAAAAACACAATTTTCTATTTAAAAATATAGATTTCTATTTCAATTAAAGTGTTAACAAACACCAAGTTTTTTCATTCACACCTTAACAATTTTCACCATGTAGGATTCTCATCATCACCTCTTTCATGGACATTCATCATCCATGAAAACTCAAGGCAAATCTCTTAAATTTCCACGTTTGTGAAGATTGTTTGAGGATTGCATCATATTAATTTCCCAGCCAACATGAAAAATGCTCTAAAGTTACGTTATCTTTAGTCTTTTTACCTTTTCTTTTCTTTATTATACACATAATGAATCTTTATTGTAACAATATAAGGCCTATGCTAAAATGGCCAATAGGGATTATGAAAACCAAAGTCAGCCTGAAATTGTTTAGTATTTGGCTGTGCAATATCAAGCACTTAATGCAATTTAATTCCTTTCAATGCCTTGGATTTGAAAATGCTGAAAACTTTGGTACACAATATAAAAGAATAACCAAGTGATTTTTCAAAGCAAAAATATTTGGCCCAAGTATTGTGGAGGTTGTGTTTTTGTTTTTAAAGTCCTTATTGCGCTTTGTAGCGAAGTCCTTATATCATTTGTATCATTTTGTTTGTTCTTTCTTTTAACGAATACTATTTGTGGCATGCATTTCGCCATTTGCTAGGTAAAAAAAAATTAATGTAAAAAAAAAATTAAGGAAAGTTTTTTTGACTTGAATTATTATTTCAATTGATAATTTATATAATATAATAAATAAATACATAAACAATAAATAAATTTTAAAAAAATAACAACAAAAAAAGGATAAAAAAACACAATCTAAGACTCTTGAATTATAAAACAACTCAATGTTAAAGAGAGAAACTAAAAAACAAAAACTAGTTGAATTAAGTTATTGTCCCACCAATAACGCCATGCACCGTCCCAGTAAGAAGAAGATGTTGCGAGAATTCCAACAGTACAGTTGAAATAATTTTTTATCTATCAGGAGACGTCGCACACTATTAAAAGACTTCAAGCGCCTCCCACACGTCAACGTGTATGTTGCATGTGCCAACCATTTTTTGTTTTTTAATTATATTTTATAATCATTGAAATACTATATTTTCCCTGGTCAACTTGATTATAACTAAAAATCAAATTGAAAATACAAAAAATCCCCTGGATGCCACTTTTTATTTTTTTTTTAAGGATAATTGAGTCATTTTACTATGCTTTAGAAATGAGAAAATTTCAATGTTTCCTCGATCAATCTAATAATGATCAATGGACCTTGTGAAAAGATCGTATTACTCTCAATATCTAGTTCAATGATTTTTTATGGGAAGGGAAAATCATCTTTACATTGTTCAAGTTAATTGTGATCCCTCTCGTAATGACCAATGTTTTTTCAAGGTGAATTAGCCTTTGTTAATAGTGTGTATGCACTATGTCGCTGACTGACCTAATTTTTTTTCAATGTAAAAAAAAATGTCAAGGCAACGTAAATGTTCTTAAAAAAAGAAAAAAAATATGAGACTCTAGTTATTAACTCAATTGAGTTTAATAAGCTTGGATAATTCAATAACACGAATAAAAAAATACAATGATAGTAAATAAAGTGAAAAAAAAATATTAAAAATGGTAACAAAAAACCATACCCAAACCTATCCAAGTTAACACGTCAAATATACAAATTGATCATGACAACGAGGTTACTTCGCTGAAAGTAAATTGAATAAAATCATTAAGCTCAATTATCAAATTATTCAATGCTAAAGGGTGAAGCTGGAAAAAAAGTATTTTTTTAAAAGCAACATAAAAAAATATTTGAATCAAACTAGGTTAACCTGCTAGTTCTTAATCAAGGGTATAAGATTAAGAAAACCTCTTAGAAAGGAAACCGAGAAATAAAAGCACGAGACCACTTCTCAATCAATCAAATGTTAAAAAATGAAATCAAAATAACAAATAAATATTAAAAAAATCAAATGTTCAAGGATCTTATCTAATAACGAATACAAAATCAAACGAGAATGCGATAACCTCACAGAAAGTAAAATGAAAATAACTTGAAGCTCAATTTCTAGTAAATAAAATATTAAAGGATAAAATTAAATATATATATATATATATATATATATATATATATATATATATATATATATATATATATAAAAGGTTGAAAGAGCTCGAACCTAATCCACCCGGCTAACACTCAAAACCTTTAACCTGGTTGTTATACCGTGGCAATCCCTTCAAAAATAAATTGAATAAAACCATGAAACTTAATCTAACAACCTAATATTGAAAAGGGTGAAATAACCTAAGTCATTTTCAAAATCAGTGAAAAATCCAATATAAAGCAAATTAAAAAAAATAATAGAGCCCAATCTTTAATTAAATAAATATTGAATGATGAAACTGAAAAAATATGAGCTTAAAAAAAAAACAAACAAACTCATGCGAATCTCCAAAACATAGGTTAATTTTTTAAATCTGCAACCTGTGAAATCCTAGACTTGGATTTAATTAAAAATCTCAATCCCCAATAAATTTAACGTTCAAAGATGAAACCATAATAGAAATATCAATTCAAAAAAACTTGTCTAAGAAAAAAAATAGCAATCAAACATGAAGATCAATTTTGATAGGAAAAAAATAAGGAGGATGAAACCACAAAAACATCTCAAATTTAAAAATAAAATAAAACAAATAATAATAAAAAAATGATGACCAAATTTGACATAGAAAAAATTAAATGAGGATGAAATTGAAAAAAAAACGATTTGATAAACTACTTGAAATAAAATAAGTAGTAATAAAAATAACATAGACCAGATCTAAAGGAGAAAACAATCGAAGGGTTGCCTTTAAATATTGAAGTGCCATGCACAAAAATTGAGTAGAAAGAGAAAAGGGAAAAAAGAAAATTTCATTTGCGTCAAATCGAAGGCCCATTAGCCATACGCACCACCTGATTGTGGAGGGGCTATTATGACGATTCCAATGCTGCCATAAAAGATAGTGTTTGGTGACTAAACGACCTCGAATGTGCCACTTAAAGGGCATGCAGGGATGCCCACACGTACAAATCAATTTGTCCCCAATAAATTTGGTAATGTCTAATGGACCCTTTGAAAAATACAATTTTACCCCCCAACAACAAGCTTTGTTAATTTTTGTAGAAGAATAAAAATTTTATTTCACTGTTCTAATTTATAGTGTTTTGTGTCCTAGGTAACAATGGTTTACAATGGCTTACTTTAAAAAAAAAAATTTAATATGTAGGAGGTAATTTGAACTTTCCATTTCTTTTTTCTAGTTAGTTACGTATAGAATAAATAATAATAGATCATGAAGTTTAATATCTAATAAACTAAATATTAAAATATAAAATAAGAGAAACAATTTTTTTTAAAAGCAAAAGCAAAAAAATAATATTTGAAATGAATAGTTTATTGTTAATTTTACTAGCTCCTTTCCATTTCGGTTCCCACTAGATAGGTTGCCTGTATGTTGTTGCGAGCTACTTCTGAAAACGCGCGCTGCTTTTAATTGTGAGACAATTGAAAGAAAAAAAAAGTGTTTTCTAAGCATGTAATCAAGAGCTAGTAGCATTAAAAGGTATATGATTTGTCTTTCAAGCAACAAATAAATAACATGCAAAAACCTTTCTCAAAATGTCTCGAATTTCATATAAGAATCAAATTGTAAAATGTAAAGAGACATCAATTTAACATAAGCATTGTTTGAGCAACTCAAAATAAAAGGTGGCATGATGAACAAAAAGAATATGGAAACCCAACTTTTAGGTGAGAAATGAAGTCTTAGCAACTATTAGCAAGTAAAAAGTAACAAATTCTTGTCGTCTCCTTATTATTGCAAAAACTTGAGTAACTTAGTTAAATGTGTGCAAAAATATTTTATATATCCTTTTATATGTCTGGACCAAATGTATAAAATGAATATGGTACATATCTCAAATACTCGCCTTAAAAGGTAAAGTTTTCCTTCAAGAGAAAGCAACTTAAAAGCACCAAAAACCTTTAAACTTTCGTACGCAAACATTGACCAAATAGTTTCCTCCACCAAATTATATATATAGCAAAATAACTCCTAAATGTAAATCGAAAACAATTATGCGTGCATCTAATTAAACAACTCAATAACCATTGTGTAAAGTGATGAAAAAAAATATCAATAATAAACAAAAATGAAATTGAGAAAACCAAGCGAAAAATGAAAATCAAGATATCTAACATCGCAACATGAGTAATTTACTTGGTTATGTTTAATGAATTCCTCTATCGAAATAAATTTGTAATAAAAAAACGCATAAATTTTTTAATAGAAACTGACACACACGTAAAATTTATTAAACAATAATTATAAAAACAACAATGCAAGGTTACACATAACACATAAAATTTATTGAACAATAATTTAAAAAAAAAAAACAATGCAAGGCTATACATATGGAAAATCTTATAAAAAAATCAATATTAAAATAAATAAATTTAATCTATATAAAATTAAGAAAAAATCACAGATTAATTATACATACCTCTCAAAAAATTAAACACATCTGATATCATTTAAAAATAATCACAATCTAATTAAAACATAAACCAAAAATTTATTTGAAAAAATATGCACAAATAATGTGTTATTTAAAAAAAAACTAAAAAAAAAAGAATCAGGCCCAACACCTACCTTTATTTTTTTATTTTTAAGTTTAATGGGGCAGATAACGCGTCATCCACCCTAATGGTTTAAAAAATGACGTGTCACCTGCGTCAACAGACGACACGTCGTTTGGGAACTCAGAATTCGGTCATTGTAGTGGCCGGAAAAACAAGGTCCTTTATTTTTTCACATAAAATCCCATTTTCAACTCATTATTTTTACTCAAAACACCTAGAAAACACCATAGAAACCTTATTAAATCAATCCATGGCCACCAAAAAGCCGTAAACTGCCCTAAAACCCGAAATTCACTTGAAACAAAAATTCTTCCCTAGCTCAAATATGTTGTTTTATGTGTTTTCAAGGTAAAAAAAACACCTAAACGTAACCGCCCTCATCAAATGAAACTTTTTAATATTAAAATCAACTATTTTGGTGGTCATAATCTTCTTGAATGATCATTCTCTCTCTAGACCGGAATTTAGCGACTCCCTCCCTCTCCTCCCAATAGAAAAAGCTAAAAAAAGAAAAATAAAGTTAGGTGCCAAAATATATTATCTTAAAATTCAAGAAACTAGTCATCTAATATCTAAAAAATATAGGAAATTAAACAAATATTTCAATAAAATTTTAACTCGCCTTCATGTTACCTAGTATTTTTACTTCAAACCCTTAGCTTACAATTCAATCCACCTTTCTAAAAAACATATATGTAATTAAAGGCTACTTTGGGCTTAAAAGAGCTAGAGTGTACAAAATAAAAATTTAAGAAACAAAATAAAAGTTATCAAAAGATACACTACTCCGAGCTCCATAAATTAGGGGTGTGCATAAAAACCGATAAACAAAATAAACCGAGAAAACCGATAAAAAATTAACCGGAAAAACCGAACCGAGAAAAAAAACCGATTAGAATATTTAGAAAAAACCTCAGTTCGGTTCGGTTTTCGGTTTTTTAATGCAAAACCGGTTAACCCGGACCGAACCAAACCGGTTCAGAAAAAATCCCTAACCAGCAAGCACCACTTCCACTGGTATAAATAGAAACTTTTACCCCCCTCTCACCTAACCCTAACAAGCTGCCAAAGCAAAAGCACCCGCCGCCCCCTTTCCCTCTCTGCTAACCCCACCTCCAACACTGTAAATATATAATATAAATATTCACACCCCCAGCCTCAGGAGAGCCCCAGGAGAGAAGAATGTAGGCAAACCAAACATTTAAATTTAGATGACCACTCTCAATTTCATTAACCCTAGCAAAATCTCAAAATCAATGGAGGATCCAAGCTCTAGCCAGCCCTTCCCTTCCATTGACCCGTATGTTTCAAGTTTCATCTACCCTTTTCTTTTGCTTATGATGTAATTGTTAGTTTGTTTATAAGTAAACAGAAAAACCCCTAACTTTTATAATATATGAGGTTTTTTGTTTTTTGAAGAATGATTGTTGTTACTTGTTTGGTTTATTCTTATGAGCTTATTTGCCTTGACTGTGTTTTGAAAGAATCGGGAATGGATTCGTTGCACTATATACTCGTTGAGTTTTTGGTTACTGGGTTTTGATTTAGTGTTTTCACTGTGTGGTAACCAAACTTGTTTATGTATAAATAATTATAGGGAAAGTGGTAAGTAATATTTTTCGACTGTGATTTTAGAGCGAAAAAAGTCTGTCAATCGTCTTGTTGTTGACGAGGCGATCAATGATAATAACTTTGTGGTTGCTATGTATCCTGCTAAAATGGAGAAGCTTCAGTTTTTTCGTGGTGACGCTGTGCTAATAAAGCCAAAAAAATGCATATAGGTTTTACCGGTTTTTTGGATAAAAAACTGAACCGAAACCGGCTGGTTTGGGCCGGTTTTGGTTTGATTTCGGGTCTTTTTTTTTGGTTTGGTTGTATTTTTTAAATAAAAACCGAACCAAACTGAAAATAATCATCCCTACCATAAATGGTGAGAGAGTAGACAATGTTTTTTGCTACTTAAACTTTTAGTTTTTGTCGTAATTTTACTCGCTCCTTTCCATTTTGGTTTTCATTTTCTAACCCCTCTTCCGCCTCACCTACCCCAGTGGGGAAACCGTACATGTATTAGTCAACAACTAACCAAGAATCCAATCCCATCCGTCCGTTTTCAAAATCAATAACGGCCGCAAGATGAACTAAATCCAACGGCTGGAGTTAAGCTACTAGAACATTCTCATCTCTCTTATATCAGGTCCACCCATTGCATCCGTCTGTATAAAAGAATATCATTATCATTTAGGAAGAGCCTGTGCTTGACTTGTGCCTGCCTCGCGCTAGGGTTTCCATCTGCATCCTCTACTTTCTTCGGTATGTTTTGGGTTCTATCTTCTTCTTCTTCTTCTCTTCCCGTGTTTATCTAACTGTGTTCGATCTAAAATATATTTTGTTTTTTTGCTGTAGAATTACAAGTGAACAAAAATGACGAAGAACTATCCAACTGTAAGCGAAGAGTACAGCAAAGCCGTTGAAAAGGCCAAGAAGAAGCTGAGAAGCTTGATTGCTGAGAAGAGCTGCGCTCCTCTCATGCTTCGTCTAGCGTATATTCCCCTTCCCCTTCCTCTTTTTATTTTTTTCCCTCTTTCCATGTAAATGTTTGATTGGATCCGTTCTGATCCGATCGGATTGGTTGTTGTGGTTATGATTCAGATGGCACTCAGCTGGAACCTTCGATGTTAAGACAAAAACCGGTGGGCCCTTTGGTACCATGAGGTACTCGGCAGAGCTGGCACATGGCGCTAACAATGGTCTCGACATTGCTGTCAGACTCCTTGAGCCCATCAAGGAGCAGTTTCCCATCCTCTCCTATGCCGATTTCTACCAAGTACTGTCCATTTTATAGTCTTTTTTTTTAGGAAAAAATTAATTACAGTGTTTTGATTGGTTTCTTTTCGGTGTAGCTTGCTGGTGTTGTTGGTGTTGAAATCACTGGTGGTCCTGAGGTTCCTTTCCACCCTGGGAGAGAGGTCAGTAATTTTCCTTTTCTCTTCCTCTGTTTTGTTTTGTTTGTTTATTGTTTGATACCCTGCTTTGCTTTTGTATCGCCATTGATTTCTTAGGCAGTCGTTGCCACGTTAGGTCTAACCTCAAGCTTTTGTGTTTGCTTTTGAAATTTGCATGGTCATTCTTCAACCTAGTAATTAAAATGGTGGGGAGGGAGCAAGGAGGTGGATTAGTATTTTGGCCTGATGTGTAACAGCAGTGTTTTAACTATTTCATAGCGTTGAACTTTGGATTCATCCATTTTTTATTGATTGTTGTTCTTTAAGCTTGACCTAGAATCTCTATTGAATAAATCTCAAACCTTACCGTTTGGTGATAAAGTGTGCTGCAAATTTTTTAATATTTTCACCTGCTGTCCTGTCCTGTCATGTCTTGTGTATGTTGTGTTTCATGAAGAACGAACAAGCATTGTTCCCCTTGTCTATGCTTTGAAGATCTATGTTCTCTGATAATACAGCATCTTCCTATCTGATGTGATGATTATCAAACAGTGTTGTAGTCCCTCACATTTTAGAGTTTTTGGTGTAAGCAATTTGTTCTATCAATTAATTTTCTGCTGCCCTGCTTGATTTCAGGACAAGCCTGAGCCACCTCCAGAAGGCCGTCTGCCTGATGCTACTAAGGGTTTGTTTGCTCCTTGTCAACTTGTCTGCAATTGAAAATTTGAAATTGATTTAGCTCCAAGTCATCAACTCGTTGTATAATACCTTTTCAGGTTCTGATCACTTGAGGGATGTCTTCGGCCACATGGGCCTCAGTGATAAGGATATTGTAGCTCTCTCTGGGGCCCACACCCTGGTCCGTTTCGAGTTTCAAATTGTTTCCTGAAATAATACCTGAGTGTTTTTTTTTTTTCCCTACTTATTGGCGCTTGCCATGTTAATAATGATGAGTATTGCAGGGAAGGTGCCACAAGGAGCGCTCCGGTTTTGAGGGGCCCTGGACTGCTAACCCTCTCATCTTTGATAACTCTTACTTCAAGTAAGTTCCGTTGGTTGGTTTCCTTCGGAGCCTTACACTTGTTTTCTGTCATATTTCAGTGCCCAGACATTGAATTTATGATTGCACTGTTTTTATGTTTCATTTTTCTCACATTGTATGTTTCTAAACTTCGTTAGGGAGCTCTTGAGTGGGGAGAAGGAAGGGCTTCTACAACTGCCATCTGACAAGGCTCTTCTATCTGACCCTATCTTCCGCCCATATGTTGACAAATATGCTGCTGTATGTACCAAAAATATCATCTGTTGCTGTGCTTCAGGCGCTTGCCAGATACATGAAAAATTGCTGGTTTCCTGCTTCTGCTAATGCTGTGTCCTTTCCTCTTTACTTTTTTAGGAAGAAGATGCTTTCTTTGCCGATTATTCTGAAGCTCATCTGAAGCTCTCCGAACTGGGGTAACTACAATTTTCAATCTACCTTTTCAATGGCCACGTTACCCGAATTTTTGGACTGCTGCTCATTTGGTAATCTTTGGTATTTTTCGACAGATTTGCTGATGCCTAAGATTCAGATGAATCCACAAGGTGCTTGGCTTCGGCCATGATGTATTCGGATCTTGTAGGATTTAGTTCCAGCAGTTGTATTGGTTTTTAATGAAACTTGGGTTTTGTCTATGTTGGTTGCTCATGATGGGTGGAAGAGATGTCTCGGTTCTGTCGATTTGAACTCATCCTCTCGGAAAATAATATGAAGTTGTGGACTCCCCCCAATTTACTTTCATATAAAAAAAGTAATAAATTGATATTTCTCAGGTGTATTATAGTTTTGATTTGTTTATGTATAAAAATCATGAAAAAACACAACTTTTATATTTTTAATTGAAAAATATTTAAAAACTACAAGTATCACTGCGCCAAATACTGTTTTATTTATTTGGTGTTGTGGTAGTTTTTGTATTTTACCCTGTTTTTTATTTTCTTGGAAATTACATTTTATATATTTGATCGAAGTTTTTTAAATTGAATAAAATGACTAAACAACCATAAATATATCAAAAATACCTCACGGATCAATTAATAAAATTTCACGTTTTAGACATGGTTTCTCTCTTCAAGTCCTAATTTTTGAACTCATTCAAACATGCAAGTCCTGAGTCTTGTATAATGGATTAATTTAATTTTATAAAAATATAAAATCATCTTGGGTTTGTTTCTAGCCTGATCGGGTTGAATTATTTTAGGTTTTTTATCGTATTATACCGGATCAATTTTTTTTTTATTTTTGTTGAAACTCGACTTGGTTTTGGCTAATTAAATTATAAGTCAATCTATCATATTGATTTTCAAAACAGTGCTTCAAATATATTTTATTTATTTTATTAATGATCTAAATCCAAATCAAAATTGTGGATTTCGGTTTTTTTAGACATGATTTTTCTTTTTTCATGCCACTAAAATCTCTTTTTTTAAAAAAAAACAAATAATTTCTTTTCAAAAACAAAAAAAAAAAACCCACACAATTTGAAGCTTAGAGAGAACCTTGATTTTTTTAACTTTGTTCAATTATTTTAACCAATCAAAACATTGCTAATCTATCATGTTAATGTGGTTTATGATTTATGTTTTAAATATAAAAAAATATATATTATTTTAACGTATTTTTAAGCGAAAAACAATCACTACCAGACTTTTAAATTAACCCTAACTTCGCAGAAACCTCACAAGCTCTGGCTAGTTGGTTTATTTCGTCCATTTGTTAGCAATCACATTCAAAATATCTTAGTCTGTTGGTGTTGGAAAAATTCCAGTCACAATAGTTGAGTTGCTCATTGCAGTAAAGTCTTATGCAGCTCATGTGGCTAACGAGTTCTCCTCTCTTCTTGTTCATTTCATGTTTTCAATGCCATAGAACGAAGAAATGGAGAAATTATTGCAATGATGCCAATTAATGATTATGTAAATTTGCAGTGAGCCGAGCTCGAGTTATGCGAAGAAGGAATGAAAAAGATAGAATCAAAGACAAATGAATTTAAAGCATTATACTTTTTTTGCCAAAAGAGTAAAGCGCGAGTGAGATAAATTACAAAATTCAGGATATTGCAAAATAAGGATATAAAATATTATGAATTTATAAACTTCCTAATATATAAAAAAATAGAGGTAAAGTAAAAAATAAATTATGTTTTATTGTATTATCTCAAATTTTAAAAATAAATATTTCATATGTATATAGAAAAACTATGCACATCAGGTTTATACATGATTATTTCAAAAGCAATATACATATTTCATTTACCTCAATAATCTCATTTCTAACAACAAAACATATTTTAATTGCCTAAAAACTAAAATTCAAATTAAATTATTTTTTTTTTTCAAGTTTTAATTATTATTTTTTGTCATTGTTAAAGTTGCAAACCACATCCATTAAGCTCCTATCTTCAAGATGAAATTTATAGACATAAAAATCAAAGTTATATGTGATCAAGATTCGGCCACCCGAGAGCTTTTTGTCTCCTTAAAAGTTTTTCAACAATTTTCTCTCCCTCATTAAAGAGTTGTGCCCTGAAATATTAAATAAATAAATTTGATATCTATAAAAAAAGATTCAAAAACATGAGGGATCAAATGTAAAAAAATTAAAATCAAAGGATAAAAGTATAAATTTACACGCCTCTGGAAAAATAAACACGGGGAAGAAGTTGTTTTGTTTGATCTTTGTTATTTTAATTTTATTTTACACAACAATTAATATTCCTCCCATGTAAAATTAACACGCAAAGCAACACCAAAACAATCCTTGACATCTTCGGCACGAGCTAACATGGTATATAAGGAGAATGAAAAAAAATCAAGGGTGACAAAAAGAACTTTCAAGGACCAAGTTGAAAGAATCTAAAGGTGGATGACCAACTAAAACAAAATCAAAATTTGATGAACAAGGAACCAATTTTTTAAAATGAATAATGATTATAAATAGTGTTTTGTGAGAGGATAAACAAGAATGATTTAGAAAAAACTGACATGTTTTAGTTTCATTGTTTGACATGCAACGCAATGCTAACATGAGATACGAGGAGAATGAAAAAAAAATAGAGGATTATAAAAAAAGAAATTTAAAGGGTCAAGTTGAAAGAATCCATAGGAGGATGACCAAACTAAAACAAAATCAAAGTTTGAGGTACCAAGAACGATTTAAAGGCTCCATTATTATTTTTTTCTAATTAAAATTTAAATGTAATTCTAAGACAATAACACTAATGGTGTTCTTCCAGTAAATTGTATGTGCTTTAGAATATGATTTTAGTCAACTAGTAATTTCAAAAGAAGCGCACACAGCCATCTTACAAATGATGATGAGCAGAAGAGAAAGAAACACCGCTCTTCCCCTGGCTAGAAGAAACAAGTTTTTATTTAATAATATAGCAAAACCATAATTTTTACATCCCTGATATGATGACAGAAAGGAAATCCAACCAAGCTTCCAGTTTTACATGATAACACCAAAACCATAATTTTTACATAGAGAGGAAATCTAACCATTCAAGCTTCACTTGATTAAAGATGGATTCTGCTAGGCTGAGACTTGGTCATCCTTGCTTCCCCGTAGGGTTCATCGTTATCGATCCGGCGATTATTCCTGAAGGCTGCACAGCCAACCACATAGGCAATCACTAAAATGATTAATATGACGATGTTAATGACCGAGACCTTCCTCCAACTCTTCCTCAGGTTGGCTAGCAAACCAGCTTTGCAGGAATTGCAGGAATAGCACAGTTGCTCTTGATCGTTGTTCCAGGTGTTACAGTCAGTGCTGTAAACAACCCCTCCAGATGATGACCAGAAAGTCTCGTTCATGTAAGTGAAGCCGCATTCTGTAGGGGGCTTGCAACAACCAGACTACAGCACAAACCAAAAGCAAACCTGTTATGAATTTATACAATAAATACAAGAGAGAGGAGAATATACCATACACAGTGGGTTGTTTACTATATTTTGAAGATTGTTGAATTTTTATTTTTTCATGTCTGCAGCGATGGAAAATCGGATGACAGTTCTACAATTTTGCGTCATGCTAAAACCTGACATTGTTGATGATGGCGTGACCCAAGTTCAAATAATGTTTGATTAGCTCATTAATTTGACGCAATGTTGAAAAAAGCGTTCCATACATCAAGTATATTTCTATTTTCCTTGAATTTCTTTACTTTACATGTTTATTTTTCTATTTCTAAAGCCCTAAAACTTCATATTCTTCGACCTCCCCCCAAGAATGGAAGCCGTTTTGACTTTATGATTCAAAGGATCCAATTGGTGCAGTTCTTTTTTTTTTTGTGTGTGTTTGTTTCGTTGATTTTTCACTTGTTATATACGGGTTGGTGTTAAGTTTTATTTCTTTGCTTGATCTCGTGGTGGATAGGATTAGATAATGGTGTTTTTAGGACAAAAATTATTAGATTGGGACAAACTCAGCAACTCAATAATAGAGAGCTGATATGGACATTCTAAAGGTAACCGATAAAAATCTAAGGATAAAATTGAAAAGAAAATGATTAAAAAAATACTATCTGATTTAACTTCTTGTCTAATCCAGGTTTAAAATTAAATCATGTAGAAGTTGTTATGACGTGACCTAATCAATTTGGCCAATTCAAAAGCAATCTAGTTGACCAATTAAAAAAATCTAAAAACAAAATTAAAAAATAAAATGATGAAATTGACAAGGAAAAACCTCTAAACTCGATCTATTGTTGTCTAGCTTGGGTTTGATATTAAACAGTGCGGGAGTTGCCAAACATGATTGAAAAAATAATAGATGAAATTGAAAGGAAAAAAAAGACTAATTTAAAAAAAAATCACTTTTAATATGAACCAAGTATTTTAGTATATAGTATATAAACAATGAAGCTGTATTAAGTTTCTCAAATCTTTAATATAAGATAGTAGGGTAATCAGATAAGAGTCCAGCTTTCTGCATCCCCTTTTTATCTCTTTCATCTTTTTATTCTCTATCCGCAACTTTTCATATTGAAAAGAGCTGCAACTTGAAGTATGCAAAGAGAAGAGAAGAATATTCATCTAAACAAATTAATAAATAAATACACTAAGATTCTACTCTTGATACCGTACTCAAGACTGACAAAAGGCACTATTCTTCCAACAGTGTTTTTTTTCTTTTATCAGGCTAATATCTTTGGTTCTTCTTGTAAAATATGCAAGATATGTAGATTGTGAGTATAAAGGATGAATCTTTTTAGGTTTAATGGGATGTGTTGACGATGACTGTTCAGGAGGGGGGGAGGGACGACAAAGGTGAACATGAGATAGTTGGGTAGAGCTGCGATTTCTGTACAATATTTTTAAGTTCATGATTTCAATTTCTTGAATCAGAATTCTTTCCAAACAAGAGAGTTCTCAAAATTTTAAAAATTGAGCTTATCCATAATCAAATCCTAGTGCTCCAAACAGGCTTTATAGATGCCTGTTTTAAGTATCAAAGCTAAATGGATTTTTTATATATATATATATATATATATATATTAAGATAAGAGTTAATTTGAGTAAAATTATATTAATTTATATTCATGCCACATAGAATTGAAAAGAAAACTGTTTAAATAATTTTTTTTTACAATAATATGATGCTAAGTGAAAACGTTTTTAGTAATTATTATTTTTAAGAGTTATACATCGCTATTAATTATTAAATTATGAAAGATAATTCAATATATATCCCTAACTTTTATTCAAGATGAGTTAAAAATCATTTACACGGTTACTTTTTAATTTATGTCCCTAATTAATTTAATTATAATTGTCAAAATTTATACAAAATTATTTGAAAATCAAACACTTTTATGTTTAATAAACATCCATATTTATTCATTTATAAATATTCTAAACAATCTATTAAAAACAATATAAATTAGCTAAACAATACATGAGCAAAACAAGTGCCAAAAAAACTAGTAAATTAATATTTTATATATATATATATATATAATTAATTTAATTATAATTGTTAAAGTACAGCATGCCGATGGGGAAGCGAGAGGGAGAGAAGACGGCAGGCAGGGAGGGAGGGATGAGAGACGAATCTTGTAATGATGGTTTTTCTTACTAAAAATGAAAAGGTCCCATCGCTTCTTTTTCATGTCAATGTATGAATAAAGCTAAGCTACTCAACTTTCTTTCTTTGGACGGTAGAAGGATAAAGCTAACCTCCTTTCTAAGAAAGAAAGGTGGGGCTGCGAACGGCCGACAAAGAATTACGTGGCAAATAAGAAACAGCTATAACCGGTGGCTCTCACATGCCCTCAAGTCGATGTCCCTACGCACTAGCAATAATTTGGGGGATTTTTTTTCAAAAAAAATTAGGCAATTAGTTGAAGATTCCAGCACAATACAATTTTAAAAAAAAAATTGACTAAATATTATATTTTTAAAAATATATTTTTGTTTAAAAAATATTAAATTTAGATATTTTTAACGTTTTTTTTTATGATTTTAATAAAATATTATTAAAACGTAAGATTAAAATTAAAAAATATTATTTTAATAAATTTTCAAATAAAAAAATATTCATAAAAACAACTGTAAACCACAATAAAATACTACTAAAAGTCTCGATCAAGAAGCCTTTAAATTATGGGGGAGGGAGCGGGAATGGTGGGGGAAGAGACATATTATTGTTTATTTACGCGGAATTCAAATCTAGGATCTGAACTCCTTCTTTATTTATCCCGTACGATAGGCTTCCTTAATGCTGCATGCAAATTTTAAATTAATCATTTTTTTTGGAAAACGAGTTAAATAATCCTTCCGAGTTTCTAAAATTAATTCCTTGATATTAATCAAATTTAATTTACTATTAAAAAAAATATTCTATCAATTAACCAGAGAAACTACTTTAATTTGCTTTATAATTTATTATTATTGTTGTATTTGAGATTTTCAACCATTAATTGATTGGTAGTTGAGGCCACTGAGTCTAAGATCTTGAGTCGTTCTACTCCGACCCATCTCTAATCGCAAAACAAGTTCAGTATTCTGCTCAAATCGTTAGCTAAAACCCAAAACTTTTCAAGACTTAGAACACGATAAGAAATTATAGATTTGATATTTCTTGAACTCAAGATATTATGGAAAACAAAAAAGGCACATACCTCAATAGAGCTGAGCTTCCTGCTATAGAACGTATCTGCAGTCTCAGGGACGCCATTAGTAGTTCTCCCCATCTTACCACAAACCTTAGAATCTCGTATACAAGAGCCAATCTTGTGCCAGTAGCTATCACTAGCTACTCGATCCTTCAACCACCCTGAATAGTCCTGCAGATAATAGTCAGAATACGCACGATTCGTGAGTGGGCGGCCCGACCCTTTATCGGTGACAACATAGGCAAAGATGATGAACCCTAAAAGCGCGGCGATGATGAAGAACATAACAAATAGGTAAGCCCACATCAAGAAAGTGTTTCGATAACACGCGCCAGCGAAACCGGCTAAAGAAACGACCATGATTGAGATCCCAATTATTATCAATGGCCACTGTAAGAATTTTAGACAATCTGTGTTGTTGGCTCTGCTGCTTAGCCATATACCACCTCCTAGGATGGGTATTGATAGCAAAAAGGTCAGGAAGTTGAGTACCCCTATCAAGTGATTGCTAGATCTCATGGTTGATCTTTCTCTGTTTCTCTCTCCCTTTCTGCAACAAGCGCGTCGGATCTCTCTCTCTCTGCTCCGCCTCTCTTTCTTTCTTTCTTTACTGTTAATTTCTGGGATGGCCAGTTACAAGTGAAGAAGAGAAAGGATAGCAACAAAGGCAAAGGTATAACGTCTATCTGTAGGTGTGATATTTTACGCTCATAAATATCCTCGCGTCCGTACTGGGCTTATGTCAAGTTGGATTCTATTTTTCAAGGCACGGGCCCGAGTTTCCAAGCTCCAACCCGGCCTGTGACGGGTTATGGAGATTTGCTGTGTTGACCAATATGTCGTTTTGCTCCGCGCCTTGGAGTTCTTAAGCATGGCTATAAAATTCAGTTTTACCTTGCACGCGCTCTAGACTGAATTTCAAAAACAAAAAAAATCAACTTGATGGTTACTCATGATCATATCGTAGTTATATATTTTTAAAATATAAAATAATATCATTTTATTTAAAAAAACAGAAATAATGTTATTTTAATTAAAGATCAACCAATGTCTAAATTACAATGCATTAAGATCTTAATGCCTAATATTAAGAGTTAATCAAAGTTAACTCATCCAATATGTGACTCGAGCCTTGAAGTGGGTCATGGGTTAGATCAATTCTAATAATTTTTCTTAGAAAAAAAAGTTAATGAAAGGCTAGGAAATCGATTAAAGCAGTAAAAGCTAGTGTTGTGATCGATGAAAATAGTAACACATCATTCAAATAGAATGAGTGCATGTAGTGAGAGGAAGAGCAAACAATACTGGTGAGGTGCAAATCAAATAACACGTTGATGCGAATATCTTGATCATATGGTCAAGCAATCCCCAATAAAGAAGATAACAATTTTAAAAGCTAAAAATTAAGTTTGATAGAATTCTAACCTAGAGGTAACCATATACCTAATAACCAACGGTATAGAAAAAAGACTTAAACCCATAGATAATTTTAAGTATGCGAATGGCACTACGAAGCCAGTTAATCTTCGATAAGTTAGTGTATGATCTTTCTTTTTACAAAAGAAGGTTGTTTTGCCACAAATAAACAAAAATAAACTCATGTTTATTCTTCAACTAGCTACTCAAATTTGAAGCTCAAAAAAACATAATATAGCCTCCTCTAACTAACTCTAATTGAATCTTTTTGATTTGCAAGCTAATAGACCTAAACTAGTAATCAACTAACATAAGTCCGATAATAAAATAAACTCCTAAACAATGTTTAATGTTGTTTTTTTGTTCTCTTTTCCTTCCTTCCTTTTCTTTTACTCTATTTCTTTTCAAAGATTGTTAGACCTTTTATGTTAGGCTCTTGAGCCTTTCAATAGGGTCTATTAACAAAATATTTCTTTATGTTTTTCCTTTCTACTCTTTTTCAGCTCTGATTTTAAAGGGTATTTATAGGGACTTTTTAGGTTTATTTGGTGGATTCCCTCAAAGATTAATCAAAACTTAACCCTTTGATCAAAGTGAGAGGGTTATGGGCAAAAGCTAGAAGCGCTTCTACTAAGCTGATTTTGCAATAGTGATTTTGGTTTTAGGGGTACTTGGTGGTTCTGCTAGACTTGGAGGAAAAGGAGTTATTTCTAGTCTTTAGATCTTGAGAAAGAGGTTTTAAAGTCTTTGATAAGAACCTTTTAAGAAGCTTTAAGTATGAACACATAAAACAAATAAGTGTCACAGTGAAGGCTAACTAAGTTGACCACTTTTAAAGCTTCGTCGGAGAAACTCCAATGTAAACATCATTGGAAACCACCTGAAGTTGGTAGAGGAGGTGCATACCTTTCGTTTGGATCCAACCTTGCTCAATTCAGAGGTTTGTAGCCTCATCTTCATTCATCCAAATGTGTCAACTTGATCAGTTCAGAATTTGAAAATGCAGGGAAAATTGATTGGGGACAAGATATTGGAGACTTTTGTGGAAGAATTAGAGTGTAAACGTCCAATTTCATAGCATAGAGTTATAGAGGGGATGCTCTTCTTTCATATGCAAAAAACCTTGTGTCATTTGGAGGTTTAGAACTCTACATCATGCTCTTAGAAAATGTTAACCCGGTCATCATTTTCTGCTGGAAGAAGAAGAAAACCAGTGAATGACATGTCGTTCATGTCCTTTCATTAAAACCAAACAGCACATCATCCTTTTTTTTTCTAATCATGACACATGCACCCTTAATTGATTTAAAATCCTTTTAATCCTTACAATTACACCTTTAAAAATTCTGATTTAAATCCTTTTATTTGAATGCCTTTTACAAACGAGTCCTTGATTTTTAATTTGTTCAATTTCAGCCTTAATTGACTACCAAAATTTCAATTCCTTTCAGTTTGGCATCTGATTTGGTCAATTTCAGCTTCTATAATCACACGCCTATTTTAGTTTGGTGCTTAGTTTTGAATTTCTTAATCAAGTTTCTAATTTCCCATCAAAATTCAATATTCTTACAATTTATCCCTTGATTTGTCCAATGTAAATCTCCCAAAAAACAATTAAGTCCCTAGACTTTTATTTCTTTCAATTAACACCCAAATTGACTCCAAAAACTGATTTTCCCTGCAATTCAGTCCTCGATAAAATTAATTCAGTCTTTTAAAATTATCATTAAGTCCTTATATGACCAAATTTGTATTTCCTTACCCTAAATATAAATATTTTCACCAATAATGCCCTTTGTCAATCAGAATTGAGTTGTCAATTCTGTTAATCTTATACATTTTGGTCCTCTAACTTTCCTACTTGTCATCTTGGTCCTTTACCATCAACTTAGACAATCTTTAAGGCTTTCTTCTCTCTTTTTTCTTGTATATTTGAATTCTATTTTTTCAATTTTTTTGGGATAAAAAATGGGTAATCACTGATGATTTTCTTTGTTGGGTCAAAAATGGATAACAAAAAATGCCTCCTTTTTATAATGTTTACGAAGCAAAATCTCATTAAAGTTTTTTCATAATGAGCTTTTAAAGAAAAAGTCTCTATCTGACTTGTTGGGTGATCCATCCTTTCAAAGACTCTGCTTTATATAGAAAATAGTCTATTTTTACGAGCAACCTGCTCATTTTGAAACCCAAAAGTTTTGGTTTATTTTCACAGGTGACTTACCCTTTTTAAATTCCAAAACGAATTTCAGCAAATATCCTGCTTTCCTAAAATTGGTCTATTTTTACAAGCAACCCACTTATTTTGAAATTCAAAAGATTTGGTGTAGTTTCTAAGGTAACTTACCCTTTTAAATTCCAAAGAGATTTTCAGTAAGTGTTTATGCTTCCCTGAAATTATTATATTTTTCATTAGCGACCTGCTCATTTTGAAATTTAAAAGTTTTGGTCTATTTTTACAGGCGACTTACCCTTTTTAAATTCCAAAAATAATTTCAGCAAGCATTCATGCTTCTCTAAAATTGATCTATTTTCACAAGCGACCTGTCTATTTTAAAATTTAAAAGTTTTGGTCTATTTTCATGGGCGACGTACCCTTTTTAAATTCTAAAAAAAATTTCAACAAGCATTCATGCTTCCCTAAAATTGGTTTATTTTCATAGGCAACCTACCCCCAAAACAAAGTGATGAATAACAAAATTCCATAACAAAATAGTTGATAATGCAACACCCTAATTAGGTCAGCTTCTCCAGCAATCACCTATGTCTTGCCATTGTTTATTAATCTTTATCATGCTCATGATATGATCCAGTACAATATGATAGATGACATCATCCTTCACATCCTCAACTTGCTTCTTGCTCACTAACTTCTGGACTTAATAATTGAAATTATTGCAACTACTCATATCTCTTATCTAGATTATACCATCATAACATTTTTAATGTTGCATCCAACTATGCTCCTTTCCCGACAAATATCATGTTAAGAAAATATCATGTTAAGAAAATATTTTTCTATCAGCACAATGTTAGCATTGCAAAAGGCCAAAGGCCTTACATGAGGTTCTTTTCTCATTAAAACCCCTATGTTTATTGAATGCCTTTTGTCCTATTATCTTCTGTTGTAACTTTCCATGATCCATACTTCCTTGAAATCACTTTCCCTATCAATACAGGTTATGTTAAGTTTTTCTTCGTATTCGATAAGCCTAATATCATTGATATCATTGCTCTTAGAGGTTGTAAAGAAAGTGGAAACAAGCAATAACTCTTCTTTTTTCACATCAGATGTAAATATGTTTCTTTTCCAAGTAAGCCAATGAAGTGAACCATTAATGGATACTTCTATCATACGATAAAAGGGACTTCTCTTGTGGCAACTTTACATCATCCAACAGCTTCCATATCTAAGTTTTTGAGTCAAACAACTTCAATCTATTATAGTGGTACATATAGAATTTTTTATTATGCAAACGGAACTTGGACTTTGAAAATCTCATGATCTTGTAGTGTAAAGGCTTTGTTCTTTCAACCATCATGCCAAATTCTATAGTATAATATCATATCTTCAGATGCAGGATCTTTTGTCATTGTTTGGTAGTAGGGTTGCCTACATAATAGCATGGTCCATTGTATGTGTGACAGAGTAACACTTCTTGATTTGTTAATGTCACAATCTCCATATGGTTAGGAAAGAAATCAAATGACATTTTAGGATAAGGCTACGAAGTGTCAATTAAAATAAAGAAAACTTGATATTAATTCCTTATCATGCTTTGTATAAAGAACCCTGAGACATTGTTGGTTTTTTGGTTGTGTAGCTTCATGAAAATGGATTCGTGAGTGAGCTTGTTGCATTCATAGAAAAGAAACCTACATTTCCATACAATCTTCATTGATGAATGTGTTAAAACTTTATAGATGACATTCAGACATAGGTCATAAGCTGAGTTCATGGTAAAACAGATGTTCTTGTTACTGACTTAAAGAAAACCATAACGATGCTTCTAGATTGGAAGTCGAGCAAATCTTTCTTAAGATCATCAGACGTTTACAACTCTTGACTCTTTAGGAGAACACCAGATTTAAGGGACCAATATTTCAACATATGAGCATGTATGTTAAATGTAGGAGCATGTATGTTAAATGTAGGAGCATGTTTATATCCCTGTAAAATCTAAAATTCGATATATGGTTTGAGAGATATACTCGATCTTACAGAATTGGTCAACAAACATTTTAAGACTAAATTTGGACCTGACTTGGTTCATATCACATGTAATTGTAGGGAAGTGGGTGGTCAAAGTCCAAGCAAGTGGAACTTTAGTAGTTGTCTAACATGACTTGGTTCACTGAAAAAGTGAAGGAATGATTATAATCCCTTTACCATTGATATAAGATTAGTACTTGATGTGATCCAATTAGTGCCAAAAGATCCGTTAAAGCTTTTAATTGGTCCAGTGACAAGACTTATGGCTAAAATATTAAAAAAGGCTTTCAATATACTTTTTCAAGACACATGGGTTAAGGTGAACTTCAAAAAAATATTAAATAATGAAATAAAAGTCTTAATTAATTTAATTCATGTTCGTTAAGGGTTTGTAAATGGGCATTCAAACATTACAAAAAGATTGGAATAAAAAGATTTAAATCTATTAATTTTGATATTTCGCTACTTTTTTTTGGTCATAATTAGAGCTATAAAAGAAATTTTAATGTGATTTTAGTTGCATTGGGAAGTATACATCCATAGTTTTCCATTAATATATGAAACACCTTTTAATTCATTAAAATAAGAGAGAATCATGCGTTTGAAACTATACTTTGATTTTGCCAACATATTACAAAAACAACTAAAATCTTATTTAAATTAATTGGACTATTGTTTTCTTTATCTTTTAGTTGTTATTAGGACTTTTAGAGATATTAAGACATTTATTTAAATTTAGGTTCATTAGATTATTATTATTATTATTATTATTATTATTATTATTAAACCCATGGGTAAATATATAAGGATTGGAAAATAAATATTATGTTAAATAAGTAAATTGAATATTTACACTAAGGGGATGATAATAGATTTTGAAAATTTGAAATAAAATGTTTATGTGTTAATTTTAAAATAAAACTATGAAAAATGGCTGAAAAATAAAAAAATATATAGAAACACGAATAAAAACTAAATTAAAGTAATATATCAAGAAAGAAATGTTGTGGGATAAAGTTTAGTGAATATTGATATCACCCAGTTTAAATTAGGTATAAATAAGGGTTGAGATCTAAAATATATTATCCAGAAAATATATAAGGTATAAAAGAAAGCATATGGTAGGAATTAATAAATATCCTCCTTTATATACTTGTGTGGCCGACAACTTGTAAAGGAGAAAGAGAGAGTGAAAATTCTTCATTTCTTTTAGCTTGACTTTAGGAAAACTTAAGGAAACCAAGGATTTAAAAGGAATTAGATCATGTTATCAAATTTGGTTAGCATATTAGAATTTTGTGAGTTATAGTTTTTGGAATGAATTGTTAATAAGAATGTGTTATGTGTAGTGATGATTGTCAAAGATCTAATCAATCTTCTTTTTCAGCTTTAGATATGCTTTCGGGTCATTCTTTCATTGGAAAACATGTATTTTCAACTTAATGATACCTAACTCTCCACCTGAATTATCACGATGCCTATAATCTCAGGAATTCTCTCTCTAATCGAAAACTCTACCATGTCTGAAGCTTACATTCCTTCTTGCTCCATTCAACCCAAACCTGTTTCCTTAGCCCAAACTCATAGTCAACATCACCTATATTTGCGTTATTATCAATAAACTCATCAAAATCAGTTCTATCATTTTGTATACCCCTTCGAACATTACTTTTTTAATGATCAACCCCATTATTCTATGGTTCATTGAGTCCATTTTATCTTTCAGCTCCTTGGTCACCTTAGTCAAGAGTTTAATTTGCTGGTCCATAGCTCGTATTTGGAAAGAGAATTCGGCGTTTGGTGTCACTAATTTGTTGTTTTCAAACATCCTTTGAAATCTGTAGAAATTTGGTGACTAGCATAAAATATATCCCTACACCTCATGTTTCACATAAAATTGAGGTTTTTCACTTTAATAAACTTACTACATCTTTTACCTGATAACATGCTTTCTTTTGGTTCTTTCAAAACTAAAAATCCAACCAATCAAAGTTAAAGGCTTTCATAACACAATCTAATTATGAATAAAGACTAAATAATCAATAAATATACTAAAAACAAGCAAAATCAAACTACGATTATGATTTCATAAGTAGCAATGCAAATTTGTACGAATTATGAACGAAACGAAGACACAAAATAAAATAGAAGCAAAAATTAATGAATAAATAACCCAAATATAATAGAAACAAGCTAAATTGGTTGAAACAAACAATAGACAAACACATTTTGGAACTTGATGCAAATATGATTAGTACCCCATTTTAAAGCACCAAAATTGAAACCCAGATCTAATGATATCAGAATGACCTAAAATTCAATATGCAATATCTTGATATCCAAAAAACTACACATATATCAGTTTATAGGTTGTTCTTTTATGCCTAGGTATCAAAACCAGTGTATGATTAGTTTGCGGCATAATTCAAACCAAAATTGAAACCTCAAGAAAACAATATCTAAATAAGCCTAAATTTAATATATAGTTTGATTTCACCCCTAGTAAGAAGTATACAAAATTTCAATTAATTTTGAGGTATTTTACTTAGGGTTTTCTATGAGATGTGTTTTTATGGTATAATTGCAACAAATTTTGAATAACATCATTTTTTTTACTTTTATTCTACTGATATGTTTAGAGATAGTAAGAAAACAAAATATTAATTTTTTTTACTAGTATTCTGCAAACATAAAGAAGAAGAAGCCTTGTTTTAATATCAACTGATGTGAACCTCGTGATCACGTGGTCACAACCCATAATCAAGATTGAGATCTGATCACAGAAAACTGAAAGAGATCTAATAGGAGTGTGACATAGTAGAAACCTGTCCTAAGACACAAACATTATTGGAATGAAGTCGAATGACATTACTAAGCCAGTTAATCTTCGATAAGTTAGATTTAGTTTGTTCAAGAACCAAAGAATACAAGAATCTCTCTCACACGTTAAACTAAAAAGTTCTGAATTTTATTCATCAAAGGTGTTGAAATTTAGGCTTTGCATGCGTTTAAATAGTCTAAGAAATTAACCCTAATGGATCTAACTTAGTGGGCTGAATTGACTCATTTACAAAAACTGATAAAAAACTTTACTAGTAAGCCCAAACCCTAATCCAATTGAGACTTGGATCCTAACTGAAAACAAAGTATTAATTAAGCTCAAACAAGCTTTAGGTTGTAACTAACAAAATAAAAATAAAGCCTATAAATCTAAGTCTTATTTTGTTGTGAGAAGAGAAGAAGAAAAGAAAACATTGTAGGTGTGGTATACAACTTATTTATAGCTTATAATGATGTCCAATAATCCTAGGAACTAAAAGAGAAGTTGTCACTCCTTTGGTTTCCAAGTTATAATAGGATTCTAATCTCAACCTTATATTTATCCTTTTTTTTTTAAGGAAAAGGATGCTGCCTTTAATACTTCTCTTTGCCAACTATTGGTATCCTTCCAATGCTAAGAAACACAATTAAGTTTCTGAATTATTCTTCTTGCACAATAAGAAAACTTTGCTGCCACATGTGTTTCCTAAGTCAACTTGGATTCCTTTATTTCCTTTACTATATTTTCTCCTCACTTGACAAGGAAATAAAATAAAATAAAATAAAATAAATCATAATATTTAAAGGAAACAATTAATGTTTCCTTTCATAGTAGGAAATTCAAAACTAGTTAGGAATCCACAAAACTCATGGAAACATCATTGAACAAGGCTGGTCGAAAATGATACAAAATTGGCAGCCTTGTTGTCAAAGACTTCATGGCATAAATAAGGGCGAATGAGGTCCTTTTTGCACATAAATTAATTGTACTAAGACCTCCTTTTGATGCTCCAAAGTATCCCCAAGTTTAGTTTTGGTCGAAACTTGCATAACCAATCCATTTAATGCTTCTTTCAATGCCTTCACTTTAGACCTTGTGATGGGCCAATTTGAAACTTGTAATAGATCCTTGGTGTTCGTGGGCTAATCCACATTATCTTCTCTCCTCTTTTAGCCACCACAACCACCTTGTATCCATCATCTCCTCTATCCCCAGTAAACTTATCTCTCTCTACCATGACAACCACCTCACATTTTTTTGCCATAACATGTAAAACTGCACCAACCACCTCACATCTTTTTACCTTACATCACTCTTATTAGCCATAGACAAGTGTGCACACTACACCTTTATTTTTCCATAGAAACAATAATCTTGATATAATTAGTGAATAGTAGGTATACATTTGATTCTCTCACTTAGCTAGTGTATAATGAAACATTAATTGACAACAAGTGAACATAACTTTCTAAGTCCATGTTATGGAAAAAAAGATTTATTTATTCACTTATCTTGAGCTCCATTATCATAGTCAAAGGTCAGTTTTTTCATTATTATTGGTGAAACTTACCATACTGTAACTTTAACTCCTAAAAACCAGTTTATTTATTAGATTCTAAACCCAAATGTAATCAAAATAAATCACTTAAAAACAACTTGCAATTTCTAAGAACACAACAAACAAAATGTGCTCACTATCATCAAATGTGGATATCATAAGTATAATATTAACGCATAACTATCCAAATCCTAAATCCTACCTAACCCTAAATTCCTAAATTTCTAAACCCCTACTATTACCTCTAATATCTAAATCTTAGCCTTAACCCTAAATTCCCAAATAATTGCTTAAAACATACATTTTACCACAACAATAACCTCTTGAATCATGACCTACCTTCAAAACTTTGAATACAAAAATCTCTATCAAAGAACCTAGCCATACCAACATAAAAGAAATTGCAAAATCTAACAGAATTAAACGAGCCTTGAACTTGAAGAGAGAAAGAGAGAGGTGATCGACATGATTAATTTTTTGGTACAAGGCTTGGCCATGAGAGGAAGTTCTTGTTTTAGGCATTTTGGTTTTGCTTGTAAGTATATGCATGTGGAAGTGGATCTTCAAAATTAGTGATGTTTGCAAACCTAGAATAAGAGAGATTATGTTTGAAAATAGAGAGATCATGTTGAGGGAGAATTTATGATATGTTATGGGTTTTTTTGATATGTTATATATAAGATTAGTTTGATCTGTTTTTTTAGTTTAAACAATTATTTTGACCTAGAATGTAAATTATAATTTTTTAAAGAATGAAAGCAAAGTAAAAATATACCTAAACTAGAGGATGATCATGATACTTTTCCCCTTATAATATTTATGTTTTTTTTCCAACAACCTTCAAAATTAAAATCTTATTTGCCTTGTTACGGAAGTATTTGAAATTATAGTACGAAGTATTTTTTAAAATATTTTTTAATTAAAATATATTAAAATAAATTTTTTTAAGATTTTTTAATATTTTTTAATTCATCACATTACAATCATAAAAATAACTAAAAAAACTAATTTAATATTTTTTTAAAAAATTACATTGAAAAAATATTTTTAAACACAAGTAAAAACTGTGTCAAAATACTAGTTTTTCTGCTGTATAATAGAAACGCGTGTGCACGAGGCCACATTTGATTCTCCTTTAGGAAAATCGCACGTGAAAAAAACGAGAGAAAAAACGTAAGGGCGTGCATCATCGCTATACACGCTAGAAGTAGAGAGATGAAACCCGGACGTGTTCTCGTAAAAAAACCGGATTTGATAATCGCCGATAGGTCCGGGACTTTTTGTAATTAGAAGATAGCTCTTCCTTGGTGATTTTTCTTTTTCTCTTTTCGGTCATAATTGATAATACCATAAAGAAGAAAAAAACGCGGAAACAAGAAAAACAAAAAAGGCGTTTGAAACCCTAATTCACCTCCGATTTCCTTCTCTTCTCAATTCTATCATTAAAAAAAATACGTAAGTGATTTTACTCTGTTTATTTTTGTTATTTAATTATTGTTATTATGCAGATTGATTTACAATTCCGATTTTTTCTGGTAGGTTAATTTTTGAATCGATCGATCGCTGTTTAGCGACTCTACAGGGTGGTGGGTTTGTTTATCTACTAATCCATGACTTAACTAACAATCGATTTCGGTTTTTCTTTGAGGTTGAAAGATGGATTTAGTAGCTAGTTGCAAGGTAATTTAGTAGAGGCTCTACCAATTTTTTTTTTATTGAATTCAAAATTTACTGCGCTTCTGTAGTAGTAGAAGAAAAAAGATCTGTCATGTTATCTGTGGTTTAACTCGCTTATTTATTAATTTATTTCCATGTGCCTCCTGCTAAACATACCCCCACGGTGGTGCAACTCATAGTTTTATTGTTATATGTTGATAAGGGAAATAACTGTTGAATTTATCAAGTGGGCTCTTTATTTATAAAGATGACCTTGTTCTGTACTTGATGTGGCTGTTACGAAAGCTAGTCATCTTACCGAATGAACTTACTGAATGTTATTGATTGATTGAGCATCTCTCTCCTATTGCCGCCCCTCTGCCTGCACCTTCTCATTTCAAATTAGGAGTCTTGGTATGTACTTTATTGGCAGTTACATGCACCACTTGTTTTCATACTGGTTTTCTTGATTATGGAGCCAGGAACACCATTGCTCCATTCACTGGATGAAATTTTTGAGATAAGTATGGTTGCAACTCCCATAACTCGATTTTTTGTTTTTGTGGTTGCAAGTCCAAGATTTTTTTTTTGCTTTTTGGGTTGTTAAAAATGCATAAATCCCACAAAGATAAGCTCTATTTATGGGCACAAAAGGAATTACTAGCCATTGGTCATTCATTGGACATTTTATGGCCCATATGTGAAATAAATAACCTGTAGAATTTAAGCAAACCTCTTTATTTGCAAAAGGTTTTCTCTGTGCTTGAAGTCTGTAACATTAAGCTCAAAGTCCTTCAATGAGTTAAGATCTGACTCTTCCCCCTTAAACACACTTCAATATTTTGTTCTCTCTTTTCACAATATCTCTATTTTTTTAAGGAACACGTAATTCCATATAATATGTTTTTTGCCTAAAAAAAAAAAATCTGCTTCATAATTGCACCATGTAATGGCTCCTTCCTCATCTTGGAGTCATTGAGCAACTTAATAAGAGTTTGCTATACTAACTCGAAGGTTGATTGAACTCAGAATTGGTTATTCCCTATGGCTGTGATCTCATCTCATGTTGTTTAAGCTCAGAATCTCCTGTAATCAAGTAGCTTGTATCTTTTGCTGTGTTGTTTAGCAAAGAGATTATGAAACGTCCTTTCTTTTTTATAGGACAAATTGGTGTATTTTCGAATAAAAGAGCTGAAGGATGTCCTGACTCAGTTAGGTCTTTCAAAGCAGGGGAAGAAGCAGGTTAGATTCTGTATCTTGCTTTTGGCTAAATTTTCTTGTATATGATGTTTGAAATCATCATTGCATAATGGTACTGTCTAAACGTAAAGCGTTGGTTGTATTTGACAACTGGCGTGCCAAATTGGACCTTGAAAAAACAGAATAATCGTGCCTATGTGCTGTCTCATGGTTCACGAGACCATCCCTTGCCTTTTTGTCACTTGTGATGGTTTTGTGCTCCCTTTTCCTGTGAAAAAAATGACTTATTCATAAACGGTATCTGCCTATGACTGTGTGGCTTGGTATTGCTTATAACTCTTGTATTTGATTATACTGTAATTTAAAATTTGCAGGACCTTGTTGACCGGATATTAGCTATTCTGTCTGATGAACAAGGTAAAATGCTCCCTCCTCACGACACTGTTGTTTGTAATAGGGAAGTTTTAATAAATATTGATCATGTAGACTCTCTCTGATTACTATGAAACCTTGAAACCCTTTATTGGAGGTGTTTTGAGAAATATTTTTCAGTTTTATTTTATTTCATATCATCACTCGTTCCCGCCAACCAAGTCAATGCTTTTAATTCTAATGTTTAATACTCTTCTTTTTTCAAGGTTTATTATCTGTGTGTGATACTTGTATGGTTATCTTCTACATATGCTTGCATAATTAATAGCGGTTACCAACTATGAAACTTGTAATACCACCAAACGTTGCACCACGGGGATTTTTGTATTCAATCACTTCCTATTGAATAAAGTGGAATGCTCATGATTCCAGTGTCACATAATCTTAATAGAGTAAGCTTTGATTATTCAAATGGATGCTTTTGCAGGCTCAAGAAATTTATTGATATATGCTCAGTGAAAATAATATGCAGTCAACTCCAAGTTTAGGTTTTTGGGATTGAGAAATGAGATTTTCTCTGATTATTATTTCCCCTAGTCTAGGTATAGGTTTTTATTGATGGCATGGAGCTGATATTCATGGCTATGAATTTCGTTTATTTTTATTGACATTTTAGGGAAGTTTACAATCCCAAATCCCCATCAATGGTTTGTCTCAGTTTTCAATTTCGTGGCATCATCTTCCCATCTCTCCTTTCTTGTTCTTGATGGTCGGATGTGAATATGGGTGTCTATGTTGATGTTTCTAATGGGCTGTTGAGCATCCAGTTTATAATCAACTTGTTCAAACACCTTCTAGCAGGATATGACTTTGTTATAGCTTTTGAAGATAAATTTAAGTCATTTTTTATCTGTAGTTTCCAAGATATGGGCAAAGAAGAGTGCCATTGGAAAGGAAGAGGCGGCAAAACTAGTGGATGACACTTACAGGTTCATCATTGCTTGCTACTCCACAATTAGAGGATGTAGTTTGATTTTTTCCCTCTTTTCTTTTTAACATATCAAAATATTCACTGTGGTTGCATGCTTCATGTGGCCCTATAGCGACCTTTTAACTTTCTGGGCAACCATTGATTCTCTTCAAAGTCTTGCTTTTATTCCCTCCATTGACATGCACCCTCTGTCCTCATATCCAGGAAAATGCAAGTGTCCGGGGCCACTGATTTAGCATCAAAGGGACAGGGCGCGTCTAATTGCAGTAATTCCAAATTTAGTGGAGAAATGGATGAACCATTTCACTCTGATACAAAAGTTCGCTGTCCATGTGGAACCTCATTGGAGACAGAGTCGATGATTAAGGTTAAAAGATCCTTCTCTAGTGAATTTTCATCCATTATAAGCTTTAGATGTGCATACACGATGGATGGCTTGTACGAATTTTTTTTTCTTCTAATTTATTTGAGGCATGGTCTTAAGTTTCATGAAAATTAATCCTCAGCATTTTTAAGCATATGGAATGCCTGGTCATGTTATGTATCACTTTCTTGCTTAAATGGTGTAGTTGTACTACAATGGGATCTAAATTGGTGTCCTACTTTATGCACCCTAATCTCTGTACCTCATTCTTATACCTATACCATCTCCATGGATTTTCATGTTTGCGTTTCTATTTGTTGGAAATTAGCACATCACTTAATTATCGACAAATTAATTGTTTAGACGAAATGCTGAGGGATTATATGCTGAAATCCTTATAGTGCCCGTCTATGTATGTATGGACAATAGCACGATTTGTTACTATCTTGTTTTCTACCCATTCATGTTGAAGAAGCAGCTTGCATTTAGAATAGAGACATAAGCTACTTTTCTTTTCCCCTTTTCCTTCTTCACTACTCTTGCACTTAACTCTATCCTAAATGCTTTGCTAATCTGCCGAGCTCCTATTTATTTTTATTTTCTTGCAATGACAGTGTGAGGATTTTAAATGTCATGTGTGGCAACACATTGGTTGCGTTATAATTCCAGAAAAAGCCATGGAGGGCACTCCGCAATTTCCAGATGTGTTCTATTGTGAGACTTGTCGACTAAGCAGGGCTGACCCGTACGCATCATATATTTTTTTTCTCTCGTGTTTACTGTTTTATGTATGGAATGAAATGTTTCCCCTCCCTGCTCCAGGATACTTTTTATTTATTTATTTTGACAATATGCTTCTTTCTTGCTGGTAGTGTGACATCACATCTCAGCTACAATTTGACCTTTGGGATTGACTTATTAAACCATTAAATGCTTTTATGATTTCTTCTGAACTTGTTTTGCCATTATCATACTGCTTGTTGGTATGGTAATTCTTTACTTTGGTGTAAAACAAATTGTGTTCTCCTTTGCCACTGGTCTGTAAAATGTTAATCAAGTGCTAGTAGGGAGATGAATCTTTTGAGATAGATGAGTGGCCAGGTCTCTTAAGGTAAGAAAGAATTACAGTGATATTCTAACCAAGTTGGAGATGCCATCAACCCGGGCTAAGAGAACAAGCAACTCTTGTATATGATTTGGACTTATGAGCTAGTAGAGAGGATAAGTTAATCGTAATCAAGGGGTGGTGAGGGCAAGATTGGTGTGGGAAAAGTAGGGAAATAACATGTAACTGGAAAAGAGAGGTCAGACTTAAGAAAGATAGAGGTAGGAAGAAATAAGTGTGTTTGACCTTCAATTTAGATTTTTGACTAAGAACAAGGCATCATTAAAACATAAAATAAGTTTTTCTTTCATTATCATGAAAAGTATAATAGTTCTATGCAGAACAGAAAAATCATGTGTAATACGAATGGGGAACCTAAATTATTAAGTATCCTAATCAGAATGCTATTTGTCTAGCATATAACCAGGAAAGAGAGGCCAGAATTAAGAAAGATGGTTGGGAGAAATAAGTGTGTATGTGGAGGAGAACCTTCAATGTAGTTTTTGACAAAGAACAAGGCATCAATAAAACATAGAATAAGTTTTCCTTTCATTATCATGAAACGTATAATAGTTCTATGCAGAACAAAAATATCATGTGAAATAGGAATAGGAAACCTTAATTAATAAGTATCCTAATCAGCATGCGATTTGTCTAGAATAATCTGGAAAGTTGTATGGGTGGCCTGTACATTTTTTTTGAAGAATGACATGGTTTAATGGTGCGCATGTGCACCTTGTGTGCGCACCTGTATCCCCATCCAGTATGTGGGGTAACCTGCAAGAACTAGAGTTCTACAAGGTTTCTTGCTGTCATGTATCTTAGTATTGTGTGATTTGTTTTTAATCTTTGATCTTTTTGGTTTGTTTACCTGACTAATCCTTTTCAATTCTGCTAGTTGCACTTTCATAAAATGTTTATTTTTTTTTTAATTTCCTTCATATACAGCTTTTGGGTTACAGTTGCACAACCTCTATATCCTGTGAAGCTGGTTGCTACAAATGTTCCAACTGATGGGTAAGTTAACTGTACAAGTTGTCATGTATCTTACCAATGGCTTGATGTGCTAGCACTTGTGTTTGGGGTGGAGTTAGTTGCTAGCCAATGTTTGCTTGATTTGATGAAGAAAAATATACAATAAAGTGATTTGAACTGCAATTACTGTTTGTCTTGGTAGACTCAACTTGTGGATATCAGGTTCAAATGCTTTTCTTTTGTGTGAGCCAGATATCATTGTTAAACTGTTAGGCTGCTGAATTTGTAGCCATGAATATTATAGAAACACTAGTTATGCTCTGTATTATGGTGCCATTTTCAATTCAGTTGTCTGTAAATTGCAAGAAAGCAGGGTCTTCCTTGTTATGGCACCTGCTTGTTAGACAAACAGATATCAATTGGTTCTTTCAATGACTCAGGATGTAGTCAAAGACTGGGTTCATGTCCTTCTAACTTCTAGGATCTTGAGCACCTAATCGCATGTTAATGACAGGAGCTTTGCGTGGTCAATTTACATTGGAAAAAGATAGACAAGTAGAAGTGGTCTTTACAGGAGGTTTTGGGGGTTAGGAATGATATAAATATCTGGAGGATATAGGAGATATTTGGCATATTATGCTGGTAATTATAAGTGGATAGTTGATGAAGTTGGTATCTATGGAAGATCAGTTGATGTAGCAAGTTCTGTGCTTATGGTTGTTACTCAACTAACTTTTTAATTATGAGCAAGATGAGTGATCCTTCTCTGATGTGCCACTGTTCAGCCTTTTATTTTGTAATGATACACTATGCACACATGCTACATACACCATAATAATAGTAGCGTACTTGTTTGAGTTAGCATTACAGTCAGTCGTCCTTTGGTCACCCAATGCCAACTTTCATGAATTAAGGAGGCTGACCTCCTGTTATGAAGACTTAATAATTGTATGCTTTTGTTTTATTTAATATTTTAATATCCAACATTTTCCAGTTCAAGCCCAGTGCAGGGTGTGGGTGTGGAGAAAACATTTCATCTCACTAGAGCAGACAAGGATCTACTGGCAAAACAAGAATATGATGTTCAGGTTGGTGAGTGCATAAATTTTTCATATTTTAGTAAGTTATTGATGTGCTAATGGTCTGTTGGTAATGTTAGGCCTGGTGCATGCTTTTGAATGACAAAGTTCCATTTAGGATGCAATGGCCGCAGTATGCAGATCTCCAGGTTAATGGTATGCAGTTGAATTTTTAGTTCCACTAATCTGTTGATGTCTCTCCTACTCTTCAATTCTTTACGTTTGAAATGAGTTGTTTGGAAGTACTTATGTGAACTGGCCTCCTACCACCACCCCCCGCACTAAAAGAACCCAACGTTTCTTTCTTCCCACTAATATTGTCAGAAAAGCCAATTTTACATTTTTCTCTTGAAGCTGCATCTTTTATGCAGTTGTGAAATATGTATTATGGTGTCTCTTTTGGTCCAGAGTTTCTGACAATGCTGCTTGCATGTTGTATTCTTAAAATTACATATGATGTACAGGTATTGCTGTTCGTGCTATTAATAGACCTGGCTCGCAATTGCTAGGCGCTAATGGTCGTGATGATGGTCCAATTGTGAGTTTCTGACTTTACTAGGGCAAATTTTCTATTAAGTTATCAATACATTTTATCTGCTAGATATTGTTGTTTGTGATGGTGCACCCTCTTGTTTCAACCATTCTATTGCTCATCCGCAGATTCATAGCTGGACTTGTCATTTTTCAAATTTGAGACTATTTTCTGTATTTCAATTTTTTTTTTCTTTTCCTTTTCTTAGATCACGTCATGTGCAAAAGATGGAATCAATAAGATATCATTAACCGGATGTGATGCTCGAATCTTCTGCTTAGGAGTTAGAATTGTAAAGCGGCGAACAGTTCAACAGGTGATTTTAATGATTTTTAATAAGATAATTTTGAATCAATTGAGTTTGAATTTGATGTCATTAGTTTTTATTTTTTTTATGTTGATTGGGAAAATAAGGTGGTGGCTTGAACCATTTGAAATGTCTTTGCAGTTCTTAGAGATTTTATAAGATAGATGGACTTTTGTAATTTTATGTTCTAATAGAAATTTTTTCTGAAAGGAAACAAATAAAGACAGCTGACAGTTTTTTCTCTTAAAAAAATTATCTTATTTGAGACTTGGGAAATTGCCTTGCACTTGAGCACCTTCAACATCATTTGCATTTAATCTCTGATATTTGTTGTTGTATCAGAAAGCTTGATCACAAATACTCATATTTGATCTTGTTGGCAATGTGTCACAGAGATCACTACAGGTAGTTGGTGTACTGATTAGACATCCTATGTGTATATGTTATTTTTACTGCCATTCCGTATACTGCATGTTTATACATATATACATGCAGAGATAAATGCACCCCATACATGTGTAAACATGCGCATGTTTACACATGCGCATGTGTACATGTGCATGTGTCTATTCGTGTGCATGCATGTTTCAATTTTGGTACCTTACTACTGAATTTTTATTTGCTGTGGTTCACATATTTTTCCTGCTGCCTATAATGAGCTACAATTAAAGCACGCATCACCTTTTACACTACCTGGGGATTCATCTCACACTGCTTCATTTTCTGTTTATTGTTTAGATACTCAACTTGATTCCCAAGGAGTCTGAAGGTGAGAATTTTGAAGATGCACTTGCTCGTGTTTGTCGCTGCGTTGGTGGTGGAACTGCAACAGATAATGCCTATAGTGACAGTGACAGTGACCTGGAAGTTGTTGCAGATTCTTTTGGTGTCAATCTTCGTTGTCCTGTATGTTACATGAACATGATTTGAGAGTTCAAGTCCATAATTCTATGCATGTGTGTTGCACTGAGCGCTTTGTTCTATACAGAGTTAATATCTGATAGTCACTGTCTTGAATATTGGTCCCTTCTCCTATGTCTATTAATTTGATAGTAGGGAAACAGCCACCTTTTGTTGCAACACTTGGCGGGTTTGGGTGTGTGGAATAGGTCCTTTTTTTCATTCAGAGTCTTTTGGTTTCTCTAAGCAGGCACTGTAAATGCAGTTAGTGGGTTTTGGGAGGGCTGAACAGGAGTGGCGAAAACCATTCTGGAAAAGATCATGCAGTTCTTTTCCTTAAGCATGCTGTTTATGATCATTGCTACTGGATCACAAAGGAAAATAATGCTGCTAGATTTTGGTTTTG
Organism: Populus simonii; assembly: GCA_007827005.2. Taxonomy (NCBI): domain Eukaryota; kingdom Viridiplantae; phylum Streptophyta; class Magnoliopsida; order Malpighiales; family Salicaceae; genus Populus; species Populus simonii. Next base: position 1,660,536 of record CM017472.2, on the reverse strand, counting down.
ACCAGTCTAGGATCTTTCTTGTATGCTTAACAATATGTTTCAAGAAAGTATAACACCTACAGGAGTGGAGTCTTTCTGTTAACACTTGTGACATCCATTCCAGAATTTCTTTTTTTATATGGGTTGTATTCGACCAATTATGTAATGCAATATGCTTTCTCTAGTGATATTATGTTCTTAGGGATCTACCACTTTTGTGAACGTGCATGATGTCAATGTTGCAATATCTAATGCTTTCACACTAAACAATGTTTTATTTTTCCAGCATATTGTTACCTCATTCTTCAAATTGCTTTATTAAATTGTAGCGTTCTTCATTGGTAGCAAGCTTCAAGAAATTAGGATTAGGTATATAGTGCAGTCATAAATTCGGTGGCTTAGTTGCTGAAATTGTTTCGTGAAATTGATTTCCATGCATAGATGAGCGGTTCAAGAATGAAGATTGCAGGAAGATTCAAATCTTGTGCGCACATGGGCTGTTTTGACCTGGAAGTTTTTGTGGAGCTGAACCAGCGTTCTAGGAAGGCAAGCACTAATCATTTTTTAATATATATAGGAATATGAATAGGTTCCTGTTATATCTGTTTTATGTATCTGAGCTACCATTGCACTCTACACAGTGGCAGTGCCCCATCTGTCTCAAGAACTACTCCTTGGAAAATATAATCATTGACCCATATTTCAATCGCATCACATCTAAGGTATTGCTTCCTTGTCCTTCTCCATTCATCCCAACCCTTAGTTTATGGTACTTGTGTATTTTATATTTGTTCACTTGTGTTATATAGATGAGGCATTGCGTGGTAGATATTTATGGTACTTGTGTATTTTATACTTGTTCGCTTGTGTTATATAGATGAGGCATTGCGTGGAAGATATAACAGAGATTGAGGTGAAGCCTGATGGTTCCTGGCGAGTGAAAACAAAAACTGAATCTGACCATAGGGATGCTGGAGAACTTGCTCAATGGCACAATCCTGATAGCACTCTCTGTGTCCCTTACACTGGAGAACTCAAATCAAAAGTGGAAATGAAGCAGATCAAGCAGGAAGGTGGTTCAGAAGGTAATGCTGGTGCTAGTTTGAAACTTGGAATCAGAAAGAATCGTAATGGGTTTTGGGAAGTCAGTAAACCTGATGATATGAACACCTCCTCTTCAGGTAGATTGCAAGAAAACTTTGAACTCTTTGAACAGAAAGTTATTCCTATGAGCAGCAGTGCTACTGGTAGTGGTCGTGACGGGGAAGATCCAAGTGTAAATCAAGATACTGGTGAAAATTTTGAATTCACAAACAATGGAATGGAGCTTGATTCTTTATCGATGAATGCATATTCAACGTATGGATTCACTGACCAAAATTTATCTGCACCAGTAGGGAATGCAGAAGTCATTGTTCTTAGTGATTCAGATGATGAAAATGATATATTAATTTCCTCTGGATCTGTCTACAAGAGTAATCAAAATGGTGGTGCTACTATTTCTGTGCCCTCTCCTGAAATTGCAGATCATTTTCTGGAAGATCCTACACTTGGGACTGGTGGAAATTCTTGCTTGGGTCTTTTCAATGCTGATGAATATGGGATGCCCCTCTGGCCAGTACCTCCCGGAAACCAAGCTGGTCCAGGATTCCAATTATTTAATTCAGATGTCTCAGATGCCTTGGTTGATTTACCTCATGATCCCATTAACTGTCCCTCTTCTATGAATGGCTACGCATTAGCTCCAGAAACTGTCATGAGATCTACTTGTTTAATTCCAGATTCTTCTACTGGTCGATCAGACACGGATGTAAATGATGGTTTGGTTGATAATCCCTTGGCTTTTGGCAGAGAAGATCCCAGTCTTCAAATCTTTCTTCCAACTGGGCCTTCAGATGCATCAATGCAGTCTGATATGAGGGATCAAGCTGATGTGTCAAATGGTGTCCGTACTGACGATTGGATCTCTCTTAGGCTTGGTGGTGGTGGTGCTACTGGCAATCACGGCGAGGCAGTTCCTTCAACAAATAGACTGAATTCAAGGCAGCAGATGCCATCTAGAGAAGATGGCATGGATTTGGCTGGCACTGGTTTGTTTCGTTTTTCTTAAGGCTTTATAATTGTTGGTTAATGCTTCTGGAGGAAAGTGTGCAAGTTTTAGACCCGTGTTATGCTACTTTCGTATCCACTTTCTATGTTTTGATGTTCGTCTTTTAATTTTTTCAACACTGATTATACCCCACTTCCGCAGATTCTTTGCATCTTGGTATCAATGATGGCAGATCTGAAAAGGCAAGTCGACAAAGATCAGACAGTCCTTTCTCATTTCCTCGCCAAAAACGTTCTGCAAGACCACGGTTGTATCTTTCTATTGACTCGGACTCCGAGTGAAGGGAAGTGAATCTTTTTTGCTGAGATAATTGCTGCTTTTGTTTGAGATTTTTGCGGACAGAAGACATTTGCTGGGGTGATAAGGTGATTTTCAAGTTAAAGACCTGTACGTAGAATGTGGAAAGAATTGTAGTCCATACGACGTTGGAGTCCCGCACATGGCAATCGATGAGCTGTGAGCGCCTTCTTCAATTTTGTGAAGCATACAATGGTTTCTGATATTGTCAACAAGCTCCTAGCCAATTTTCAACAGATTTATTTAAGTTGCTGGTAAATTGTACAGCCTACGGAGAATTCAATTAAATCCATTGGTTCCCTTGGATTTTCAGGATTGTCCCATTTAGTAAAATCTTCGTGGTCATATGCTTAATGATGAGAGCCAAGTAGCCTGTAAATATCGCTCAGATTCAGAGCCAATACACTCCTCCTTTGACTTGTCTTCACTCTTCACCCCTCGTTCTTGTTTGTTGCCTACCATCATCCTTTTCTTGAATCAATTCTCCCAAAATCAATAAATTGACATCACCACATTTCGCTTTATTGTTATATTGTCGCCATAAAAAAGAAAGATGGCATCTTCTGAGTGGATAATGTTCTTGTGGAACTTGGTTTGTGCTGGTTTGATCTTTAGTATTTAGCTTCAAAAACTTTGATTTGAAAAAACTCAGCAAAATTATAAGATGATGTAAAGAAGTACAGCTTGCTATATTGTTTTATCCATGATATTGTTGTGTACTGCTATCAATCAATCTTCATCCTCTTTCTGTATTGTATTTGCTCTTCGAGTTTTAAGTAGCAGATAAATGGTCGCTTCCCTCCAATTCATGTTCTTTTTCAACTCCTCTTTTTAGAAATAGAGAAAGGAAAAAATTAAGTAAATAATATGAAAAGATTGATGGGAAAGAAAAACATTTTTAAAATAAAATAATGTTGAATTAAAAAGTTAGATACTAATTTATAATTTACTATATTTCATCTCATAACTTCAGCCACGAGACAAGATTCAAGCGCTAGTAAAGATAACCTGATTATGTGATTTGAACGAACGTGTATTTATCAGCTTGGTAATGCACAAAAAGGCTATCTAATCCTGGATTTTTCTTTTATTTTCTTGGTTCGACAGTAAAGAAATCAGCTTGCATGTAAATCAAAACAATCCCTTTCTAAAGGATCTTGAAAGGCGAACCCCTCCTCTATCAGTATGATACATTCAAAGAAATTTTAATAAATCCTCCCGAATACTAGCCCTAGGTTTGAACCTGAAAAGTTCATGAAAAAAAAGAAACAAAAAAACCCTCTTAATTAACATGCCAACTCGGAAATCATCCTATCTTTTCTTAGGACAGGAAAATAAGACAAGAAATGGACTTGTATATAAAAGGACTCGAAATGAAATGAAATTAGAACTCTGACAAAAATTCCCGCGAGATCTCTTAGCTAATACCATGCAATCTCTCAACTTTCAAACAGCCATCATCAGTCCTCTAGGTTGATCGTCAGTGGGGTGTAAGAAAGTGCACCTCCAAGTTCCAAAAATAATGGCACAGATGACACATGAAACAACTTTAGACAACCCTTTTAAATTAAATGATTTCAAGAAGTCCAGTAAGGTCTGCATCTCTACGGTAAGCAGGCTGTTATATCAAGCAGCATTAAGGCATGCCTGACAATAGTCAGTCTTCGATTTCTGACTCGAGAACTGGGCAGAGTCTCAGGGCTGAAGAACCGAGATGCATGCCCCGAACTACAGCGCCATATCCAACCTTGATCCTGTGGCACAGGAGCGAGATGGAATCCCACAAAGCTGTTCTTCCCTGAAAACAAAGAACAAAAGAACAATTCTTTCAAGCAAAACACATTATTGCTGGAGCACACACGTATCCCTGTTGCATCCAAGAATTACCATTATTTCTTACAGATAAATCGAGGATGAATTTTTTGGAAGTAGAGGGACTGGCGTGGGGAAATTTCTTCATGTTCTTAGCATAATGATGTTTATTGTATTATTTCATTAATGGCTAAGATTTTTAAGTTTTGCAGAGTTTAAAAAGAATATGCAGTTTGGTAAATCAAGCATAACTTTTAATCTAATTATTGGATTGAGTTGAAATTTTGACAGAAAATTTTGAAGGCCTTGTTTCTCATTGAGTTAAAATTTCATGATGATTGGAGATCGACAAGGCTTTCAAACAAGGCTCGAGAGTTACTGTGAAAAATTATCTTTATTTATCTTATTGTATTTGGATTTTTTTTCTTATTTAGATTAGGACTTTTAATTTAATTAAAATTTTACTATTTAGAAATCCTAATGCTAGATAAGTTTTAATTATGAATTTTTCCTATAAAAGATTTTAGTTTTAATCAGAAGTCCTTTTCTATAAGAGATTTTAGGACTAATATACACAGGGATGCCTAGTTTATTTTAAGATGAATGTTATTATTCAGACTTTTAATAAAACATTAGAGAGTTTTTTCTAAATTTCTTTACAACTCAAGTATGTAACCTTAAAGCTTGAGAACCCTAGCTTCTATCCATGCTATACACCGCGGCACTAATCCTTATACTAGGAATGCTAACATTTCCTTTTAATTCTATTATTTTGTCTTTCCATCTATTACTCAGAAATAAAATACCCCATTAGCTACCTACCTGGAGAGAGAACTGCAGCTTCTGATCCCAGTATAAAGCAAATACTGTAGGGCTTTGCTTTCCAACAGCTAGTACTAAAGCTCCTGGGTGAAGCATGGAAGGAGCACTGGATATGACAGATATGTACTTCTCAGGGAACCTTTCTCTAGGAGGCAGAACCCCCAGGAATAATGGATTCTTGCTAGACTGAGCTCCAGCATTAGATGCGGGATCTACATGCAACATCCACTTTGGATGTTCAAGGAAAGCACAAAAAAGATATAGAAGCAAATGAGAATCATCCGGAAGCCCAAGAGTACGCTTTTTGTTCTTTTTGTCATAAACTTCGCCGCTTCCTGGATACTCATAATTCTTCAAGCAGGTTCCTTCAGCAAGCTCTGTTACAGTTGCACAAGCAGGGAGCCGAAATATAACTTGTAGAATTGATGGAGGCAAATTGAAGAAAATATAGAGATTCATAATAGGCTATAGGCATAAAGTGTAAGGTATAAGACTCTGCATACCTCGGATCCTCTGAACCATATGATCTTCCCGAACATTGCTATGTGGCAGCAAACCTCTGGCCCACTCTCCTCTCATTAACGCAAGAAGCCTCTGGTGTTTAGTGATGGCATCCACACACTCCTGCATAATTGATATCATAGGATTTTGCTGCAGAGATTGCTGGAGACTGGATAGAGGTAACTTCACTGCATCCAATAAGATGAGCCAAGTGAAATTCCTACCATTGATCCACATAATGATGAGGAATGAACAAAGACAACAATGAGAATTAATATTTGACTATTTAGGAAATTTAATTTTGTATAATTATTCTAGATTTTTAGTATATTATCTAGGAAAATTTGTATTTACTAGTTATTAGGTAAAGCATGAATCTAATTCATTTAATATTTAGTATGTTTTTCTATTCCTATTAGGACGTTTAGTTTTCCTACTACTATTAGTGATGAAGGAGCTTTTTTCCAAGACACAGAAAAAATGACATAGGAACTTTTAATTGTCTTTTCGATACTGCTTTATTCATTAGTTAAGATAGAGTCATGGGACTAAAATGTAACATTTTAAAATATTTGGATGGCTAGGATTGGAAGATTAGTTTGGGACCTTTAATCTAGAGCTGGTTGATTTTATTGTAACCCCAGTAAAATAGAATTATAGCCGTTGTCTACTCCTATTCAACATTATATCTCAGAAAATTGAGGTTTTCTTTAAAGCTTAAGTTACAATGTCTATTTGGTTTGGCACTTATAAATATGCACCCTGATTAGATATTGAAATAATGCTACGAATAGTGATTGATTAAATACATTGAGTTGCTTTCCAAGCACTGGTTTTCTTGAGTGTTTGTTCTTGTGTTAATCAATTGATTGCACTTCACATAATAACCCCAATCAAAAAATTTCTTTTTTAAAAACAAAATTTTTATGATGAAGCAACTTACAGGTGGAAGCATCAAGAGCCTGCAAAAGAGTAGCACGTAACTGACTGAGAAGTCCATCTTCATCAAGAGAGAATGTCGGTTGCCATTCCTTCCTATCAGTTGAAGACACAGTAGCAGTATTTTCACTAGGTGTATCACTTCCTACTTGACTAATTGTTATTGAAATACCAAGTTTAGCAGCTGCTTGCATTACCTAGAAACATGATGAGTATAAATAAGGGCATCAAACATTTTATTTAAGAAAAAAAAATGATTATGGACATTGAACAGAAATAGAAACTGACCATATAATATGTTCAGGTTCTGCAAAATTAGGGACACAAATTGACAAAGCAAAATTTAAGCTTTTGCAAATTATGCAAAATTAATGGCCATGCACCATGAAATTTCTCAAATGAGTAAAAATAACTCAGCGATAAAATATGCTTCTGTCTCAAATAGAGACTAGACAGACTGCACAAATGTATTTTTGTGCTCCCAACATGCAAATGGCACATGTATTGGATATGCCAAATTATTGGACACTGTCAACTCTCAAGTTTCCATTATAATATAGCCTGATAGATGATAAACAATGGTATGATGACAAATGACTTGCTGAGTTAGAGTAGTCACAATACTGAAAAGATAGAAGTAACAATTAGACCTGAATATGACTGCTTTCAATCTTGTCAAGTAGAGGATTAAGTAAAACTGATGAAAACCATTGCCTGAGGCGGTCATGCCAGCGCTCAATTTGAGGATAAATGCCCAAATTTTTGAAAGCTTCAATGGACTCTTCCATGGACATTGGTGGAGGAAGGTCACCCTCACCTATCTTAGGGGGAGTGGTAAATTTCTGGGAACCAGGAGACATCCTCACAGGCCTTAAGGGTGTGCTCCTTGTAACTCCAGAGGTATTAGCTGGACTTGCTACAGTATTAGGACTAGCCATGCCAAAGCCCCCTATGGTGGGAGGTGGAGTGGCATATTTACCAGCTGATTCACTGATTTTCTCATCTACTTCTGCCAAGAATTGTTCAAGTTGTTCTTCTGTTCTTATCTCTTTAGTATAAGAGGCTCGCTTATCTGACCAAGGGGTTGAGACTGCTGAATCGATCGCTGGAGAACTCTGAACAGAAGGCAGAGGTGAATTGGCCCCAGGGACAAGATAAAAAGATGGAGAATTCCGTGATTTGGATGGGGTGCTAAAAGAGGTCATCTTATTTCCACTTCCAGCATTTGATTTATCAGAGCCAACTCGAGACTTCTGATGCGAACAGGTAATTAGCTGATGAATTGGAACAAGGACATTGGAAGCGGATGATGTGGGGTTTGACTTGGGAGGTTTCTTTGAAGATTCAGATACAACAGGCTCAACTTTTGGCTTTACTCCTATAAGCCCCAATTGACGGTTTGTTAGCTGTGGTTGATCTCTAGCATCTTTAGAGGGAGAGGTTATACGCACACCAGCAATTTTTACTCTGTACAAAGAGATGGCCTTGAAGATGGAGAATACAGATCCAATAAATAATAAACCCACCACTGCCTGTGCTGCCTTTGCAAACAAATCTGACACAATTATAATGAAAGTTAACTTCCGAACATAGTAAAAGTAATGGATGTAGTTAATTTAAGATAATAATTGAGGAGATTCTGCTTAAACTCAGCAACTTACAAGCCACTTCCTGCGAAAAAATTCTGAAGCTCATCTTTTCGATCAACCCATTTTCCCTTCATCATTTAGAAGCCAATATAGTGTTACTCAAATGGGATATAACTAGAACAAATTGTCTTTAGGAATAAATTTAAAATTTTGAAAAGTGATTAAACCAAAAAGGACTTTGTCAAACTTAACATATTATCGCCGAGAAACACAAGGGGTAAAACTTGACTGACAACTGAAAGCACAATGCCAGAGTTGTTTTATTTACCAGATGATAAAATAAATTACCCGTTTCCAAGTATCAACTTGTGTGGCATCTTCTTAATGGCAAACATTTTTCAGAAAATAAGAAAGAAAGCATATGGCAACCAAAAACTATTCCATCAATATTGATTTGTGCAGGGAAAAAAACCTAGCTAGCATAACATTAGGAAAAGAAGACAAAAGTTGAATCTTCATCCTCCGAGATATGGGGTTAGATACCTGGAGATTGTTGAGAGAAGAGAAAAGGCGGAAGCGGAGGATAGAGAAACGATGAAGAGGAGAGCGGATTTAGAGGGCCGGAGGCTTTTGGCGGTCAGGGCAGCAGAGAATGCTGGGTTTTGGTACGCTGCAAACTTGGAAGATGGAGTTGGAGGACCTCGTGTTTCCATTGCAACAAAACACTGCTACTTGTTTCGTCTCTTTTCTGCTTGCTTGCTTTATATCATGTCGAAAAAACTCATTGGCAGAGCAGCAAAGCGTTTTTCGCCGCAGGCAGGCAGGCTTGGGTTTATTAGTTTTTGGTGCTCAAACGGGAAGTACCCTCGTCCTTCACCTCACCGATAGATTGTTCAAATATTTAATTTACCGTGTTGCCCTTAGGCCTTACCTGGTTTCGTGTTGGGTTCTTTCGAGTCCGAATCCGTGACTCTAATTCAAACCCATTGGGGTTTCGGGTACTATTTTCAGTTTTTTTACGAGTTGAGTCCTATTTTTTTAGTTTAAAAGTGTTTTTTTATAAAAAAATTAAGTTTTTTATTTACTTTAAATTAATTTTTTTATGTTTTAAAATTGTTTTAATGTGTTAATGTTAAAAATTATTTTTAAAAAATAAAAATTATTTTGATGTATTTATAAGAAAAAACATTTTGAAAAACAATTGTTGTCACACTTCCAAACACCCTTTATATGATAATGATTTTGGTCTACACAAGTTGGAATTTTAAGAAAAAAAATTAAGTAATGATATTCTATTAATAAATTTCCAGGCCTACTTTTTTAAAAATAAAAACGATAGACACAAGGAAAGAAAATAAAATTTTACTTGAGATTTCTCTCTCGTGCTTGTATTTATCTTTTTTTAAAAAAAATAGATCACAACAGGTAACTAATATAGCGCTACTAATTATTTTGTAGGCGTTATAAAATTACTTTTTTAACCCTTTAATAAAATACCATTCTAAATTCCTGTTAATTTTATTTACTATGTTATTATTAATTGACTCAAATAAAATGTCTAGATTTTAGACATATAAACATTAATTTATTAAAGTTTATCAAAACTATAAAAAAATATTAAATTGAAAAAAAAATGAAAAACAAATTAAAATCTTTCAAAAACAAATTGAAGAATATGGTATTCTAATATATTTTTGTTAAAATTTTAATAGTCTTTAATATTTTTTTAAAAAATGTTAAAAATTTGTATTTTATTTTTATTATTAAAAACATAAAGTATTATTAAATATCTAAACATGGTGAAGAATTGTATTATTTTAGGATAAGTATACGAGATTCTAATCTTCTTCTTTTTTATAAGTTAGAAAAGTAAGTATTTTATTTCATTTTTAATACTAAATAAATTATTTTTATTTAAATACATTAAATTTAGTGTGTTTTTATAGTTTAGAAAAATAATTTTTTAAAAATAAAGAATTATATTTTTCTATGAGATTCTAATCTTCAATTTCTTTTCTTTTTTAAAAATTTAATATAACTTTTATTATTTAAAAAATATATTTATTTTTTAATATTAACCAAGTTATTTTTTACTTGGTTGGTATTAATTTTAAAAACTCAATGTATTATTTATTTTTATATTATAGATAGTACACGTGGCATGATTTAGATCCTTTATTTGGATGAAGTAACAACGTTAAGTTTAGACTGACAAAGTTGCACAACAAGGTTGTACGAAGGATTCAATAAATACAGAGTTGTATAGTAAAAGGAGTTGTTATAAACTAAATTTATATGAAGGGTCAATATTAGAAAATTTTGAATGAAAAAAAGATCATACGGGTGATTTTCCTCGTGCTTTTGTATATCCAATCATTTTAGCGGCTTTTAATATATGATAATAATTATCTTTTAAAGTACTTTTTCACTTGAAAATATATCAAAATAAAATTTTTTATTTTTTAAAAATTATTTTTGACATCAACACATGAAAATGATTTGAAAACACCTAAAACGAATTAATTTGAAGTAAAAAAAATAAAAATTTTAATTTTTTTCAAAAAAACTTTTAAAACGCAAAAACAAATAGACTTATTTGTGTTTTTATATAACGGTATGATTTATTTATTTTTACTAGAGAATATATAAGGATATATTAATTGGTTTTCTTTTTTCCCTCATATTCTTATTGGAAAAAAAAACATTAATATAATAATTTTTATGGTAATTTGAAGGCATTATAATGATAGTAACTTGAAGTTATAAACTATTAAATATTTATATTTATTGCATCATAATTATTCAGCAACTTAACCAAGTGCCATGTAATTATATTAGTGTTTATACTAAAAATAAACAATGAAGTTTCAATTGATCAAGAACAATAATTGCTTACTCTATGTTATTAGCAAACTAGTGGAGATAGTAGATTGACCATCATTCAAAAGAGATGGCTAAAATTAATCATTTTGATCAATAATCAAGTTTCATTCAGAATGTCACAAGGAATTAATAGTAAAAATAGATAAGAGTTGCCACCTTCAATGCAACATAAAATTCATTAATATTACACTTAATTTATTTTAATGCTCATATGCTTGAAATGGTACATAATACATTAATTCATAGTTAATTACAACCAATCCATAGAAAAGCCTTAAATTTGATAATTTACCCAAACATTCAACGCAACACAAAATTCATCAAAATTCAACACAATTCATGTTATTTTAATGCTCATATGCTTGAAATGGTACATAATACATTTATTCATAGTTAATTACAACCAATCCATAGAAAAGCCTCAAATTTAATAATTTACCTAAATATTCAACGCAACACAAAATTTATTAAAATTCAACACAATTCATGTTATTTTAATGCTCAATTGTTTGAAATGGTACTTAATTACATGAATTTATAGCTAATTTCAACTAATCCACACAAAATCTTCAAATTCAACAACTTATCCACACATTCAATGCAACACTAAATTGATCCAATTTCAACCTAGTTGATGTTACTTTCAAGCTTAATTGAATGAAATTGTACCTATGAATTGCATGTTATTTTCAATTATCCACGCGCAACCATAATTGCATGAATTCATGGCTAATTCCAACAACTCCTAAATTCATACAAAACCCCTAAATTTGGCAACTCATCCAAACATTCAATATCATGTAAAACTCTTTAAAAAACAACCTATTTCATGTTATTTTTCACTCTTAATTGCATAAATTCATAGCTAATTCTAACCAATCTATATAGAATCCCTTAAATCGACAACTTATCCAAACATTCAATGCAACATAAAATTCATCGACATTCAACCTAATTCATGTTATTTTTACATTAAATTGCATGAAATAATATATAATTGTTGAATTCTTAACCAATTTCAACCAATCCATACAAAATCTCATGATACAAACCAAGTTAGGTCTTGATTTTGCCTTAAAATGTCTATTGTCCAGTTTAGGAGTATCTCTCAAACCATACATCTGATTAAGCTAAAATTTTATTAGGAGATACTAGATACATGAAAAATATTGTGGTAAAATTTCAGGTAAATCAGAGTTCAAAAATATATTATTTAAATCGGTTGAAGTTGTTGTTACTATTTTGGCAAATTCATCGACAAAGTGTTTTTTCTTGGTTATTTTCAACCTAATTAGTCCAAACCTATAATTGGTTAATTTTGGATAGTAGAGGGAGACTAAATTAGGCTTATTTAGACTATGAACTTATGCATGGGCTTGGCGATGAGAACCTCATGATCATGCGGTCAAGCAATTCACAACAAGATTGACAACGAATCCTGAAAAGCCAAAACAGGTCTAATATGAGTGTGTGGTATGATTAGAATAAGGTCATATTTAGATTTTGACATAAGATTTCCTACTATCTAGTTTTACGTTATTGAGTATAGCTTTAAATCAAACTGTTGGATCGAGCTGAAACTTTACCAGAAGATTCCAGGGGTATTTTTTTTATATTAAGGTAAACTTTTAGGTCAATCGAAGTTTAGAAAGGCCTTATGATATAGGTCATAATAGGTTGTATGAATTTTGTTATTTACTTCTTTTTGACTTATGGACTTCCTATTTAGCAATGATCATGTTCCTACAGGGATATGATAGCTTGTTTTGAGAATTTTCTAGTTCTACAAGGATCTTTAATAGGTTGTAACATAGTTTCAAAGTGTGGCAAGGATTCATTAATGTTCTAAAATCCTTTTCTTACAAGGATTCTTTATTCATCCTGGCTACAAAATGAAAGAAGAATGAGTAATATTTAATGACAGATTGGTTAGTTTATTTTAGGGAGTTTTCTAATCCTACAATGAAGGTTAAAGGAAGACAACAAGGGTTTCCATGTTTTAAAAGGATTCTTTAAAGCTATAATTAATTATTATCCTAAACAAACAAGGAAACTAAAGGTAAGATAATTTCAACAATCAATTTCCTAGGTTATTTTGGATATCTAAAAGTGGTAACAAAGATCTTAGTGTTTCAAATTTTGGTATTATTTAAACTATGAAAATTTATCTATCTTAGGTTATTTTGTTTAATTAAGTGCAACAACTTTAGTTTGTGTCAGATTTGTTGTTTTTATTATTTCTTCATGTTTATGCTTAATTAACACTTGGTTTTCAACTAAGATCCAAGACTTGTTTGGATTAGTGTTTTGGGCTTATCAATATAGATTTTAGATTAATTTTGCAAGTGGGCCAACTTAGTCCATAAGGGTAGATCCATTAGGGTTATTTTCTAAGAGTATTTAAACTCTTTGCAAGCGTAAAATTTAGCAATCATGGAATAATATCATTCTAATTTTTCAGCTTGTGTGTGGGAGTGATTCTTTCATTCTTTAGTTCTTGAAAGAACTAAATCGACTTATCAAAGATTAATTAGTTTTGTGGCATCATTCGATTTAATTCCAATAGTGTTAGTGTCTTGGAACATGTTTTCATTGTATCATACTCCTATCAGACCTCTTTCGACTTTCCAAGATCAAATTTTAATCTTGATTATGGATTGTGTGATCACATGATCACGAGGTTCGCATTAGTTGGTATCAGAGCTAGGCTCTAAAATCAGGTCATATCTTTCTGAAACTTTTGTTTTCTTAGTGTCTTTAAGTTTTGATGTATATTATTAATTATCTTATTCTCTTTATGTTCTCGACAACTTAATACAAAAAAAAGAAAAAAATTATTATTTCGTTTTGATACTATCTCTAAGCATATTAATAGAATAAACAAAAGTTTTTTTTAAAAAAGATTAAACATTATTTAAAGCCTGTTTTAGACCTGCCGTGAAAACACAAATCATAAAGAACCCTAAGCAAACCTCTTTAGAATCAATTGAAATTGTATATACTGTTTATTGGGAGTAAAATTGCCTAACATATCACATTTGAGCTTATTTTGACATCGTGTGCTTTAGGTTTCAATCATGTGTTCAATCTTGTTGTAAACTGATCATACACGAGTTTTTGATACTTAGGCATAAGAGATCAATCTACAAATTGTTGTTGGGTATGAAGGGTATTGCATATTAAATTTAAGTCTGGGTTTCAATTTTGGAGTTTAAAATTGTGTAACATGTCGGATTTGTGTCATTTCCAAAACATATTATATATTTTTTGTTTTAACCAAATCAATCTATTTCTGTTATATTTGGGTTAATTAGGAGTCATATAAGCATTTTCATTAATTTTTTGCTTCTATTTTATTTCGAGTCTTCAATCTATTTCTCTAACTTTGATTTGTTGATTTTCAGTTCTGAAAGAACCGAAAGAAAGCGAGTTAAGAGGTAAAAGGCGTAGTGGACAAATTAGAGTGAAAATTCTTGGTTTATGTGAGACATGAGAGTTGTGAGGATATATTTTTTGCTACTAATCAATTTTTATAGATTCAAATATGTTTGAAAATAACAAGTCTGCAACACCAAAGGCTAAAGACACTTTTCAAATCGAACTTTTAGCCAATAACTTAAACATTTGGCTAGGTTGACCAAGGAGCTAAAATATTATATGGATTCGATGAAGCAATAGATAAGTGGGGCTAATCTTCGAGGAAATACTGTCTAAAAGGCTATGCAGAATGTTAACACTAATGTTGATGAATTTATTGATGATAATGCAAATATGGGTGATGATGAATATGACTTTGCATCCGTTGGCCAAGGAAATTTGGGTCGAATAGAGCAAGAAGGAATGTAGTTTCTGCCAGGTTAAAGTTTTTTTCCAGAGAGATAGGTGGAGAGTTGGGCACTATTAAGTTGAAAATACTTGCTTTATAAGGAAAGAATGATTTGGAGGTATATATAAAGTGGGAAAAGAAGGTTAATTGGATCTTTGACTGTCGTCACTATAGAAAACATAAAAAGGTAAAACTTTTTATCGTTAAGTTTATAGATTATGCACTAATATAGCGGGATCAACTTGTTTTGAGTAGGAGGAGGGTTCAAAGGTCTATTAAGTCATGGGATGACATAAAAGCCATAATAAAAAAAATAATTTGTCCCTAACTTTCATTACAGAGAGCTCTTTTAGAAATTGTAGAGTTTATATCAGGGTTCAAAAAAATAATTTGTTCCTAACCATAGCAATTTGATAGAAAGGTAACACATGATGAGGTTAGAAATATGCATACTATTATAAGAGATGGTAGAACCATCATTCTTGTACCTCTTACAACTAAATAAATGTAAGATGATTAGATAAAGTTAAAAAGAGAGCATAAGGGTATGGGTAGAGAAAACCAAAGTGATGAACAACAGGAGAAAAAACCATCAGATTCAGCAACTACCTAAAATTCCACTGCAACCCATTCAACCACTCTTCTTAACAAACACAAACATTTGACCATCTTTCAAAACCAATCAAACCATTTAGCCACTTCATAAAGTAACTCAAATATGGTCGAGAATAGAGGTAAGACATAAGGAGTGAAGAAAGTAAGAGTGCTTGATGATAATTGTGTGGAAAAATTAAAGAAACAACCTAATTTTTATGCAAGAAAGGGTAGGATCAAATCTATGTTTTATACTAACAAGTTAATAATTTTGCTTGTGTATAAGGAGGTTTACTTTAACTTTAACAAACTTGATCATGTTGTTCCTAGAATGACTGTTTTTTTATTACAAGAATTTGATGATATACTCCCTAATGACATTCCTAGCGAGTTACCGCATTTAAAGGAAATAAAACATCAGATAGACCTTGTACCAGGAGTTGTGATTTCTAATTGACCAGCTTACAAAAGCAATCCTAATGAGGCAAAGGAGGTTCAAAGCTAAGTTGATGAGTTGATGTCGAAGGGGTACATTCATGAAAGTATGAGCCCATATATTGTGCTAGTGTTGTGCCAAAAAAAGGATGGAACTTGGAGAATGTATGGTGACCGTTGCGCCATCAACAACATAACGGTAAAGTATATACATTTTATAGGCTTGATTACATGTTAGATGAGTTGTATAGGTTGTGTATTTTCTCTAAAATTGATTTAAAATGTGGGTACCACCAAATTAGGATGAAAGAAGGAGATGAATGAAAAACTGCATTTAAGACTAAACATGGTTTGTATAAATGGTTAGTCATGCTTTTTGAACTTACAAATGCACCTAGTACGTTTATGCAATTATTGAATCATGTATTGCGTGCGTTCATAGGTAAATTTATGGTTATGTATTTTGATGACATTCTAATCTATAGCAAGAACTTGAATGAGCATCTTGATCATAAGTAAATTTGTGGTTGGAATCACTTAATGTATTGTGTGATGAGAAATTGTGTTAATCTTAAGAAGTATGTCTTTTACATGGATAAAATTATATTTCTTGGTTATGTTTTAATTACACAGAGTATCGAGATGGATGAGAAGAAGGTTAAGGACATCCAAGAGTGGCCTACTCCTAAATCGGTAAGCGAGGTAAGGAGTTTTTATGGGTTTACTAGCTTTTATAGACATTTTATGAATGATTTCAATACATTAGCTGCGCCATTGAATGAAATTGTTAAAAAGCCAGTTGGTTTTAAATGGGGTCATGAACAAGAATCAATATTTAATCTATTGAAAGATAAATTATTTTGTGCACTTGTTTTATCTTTACTTTATTTTACAAAAGCTTATTTTAGTGAAAAGTTAAGTATAGCTACCTTGAACTATCTCATTTATGACAAAGAATAGTATGCTTTGGTAAAAACACTTTAAACATGATAGCATTACTTGTGGTCAAAAGAGTTCGTAATCCATTCAGATCATGAGTTCTTAAAAGTTAAAACATCTAAAAGGACAAGGTAAGTTTAATAGGAGGTATAATGAGTTAAATTCATAGAGACTTTTCCTTACATAATCAAGTATAAGCAAGGTAAAGAAAATATGGTGGCTAATGCACTTTCATGCACGTATGTTTTTTTAAACACTATGAATACTAGACTCCTAGGTTTTGAGTATATAAAGGAGTTGTATGCTAATGATTCTGATTTTTTCGAGACTTGCAAAGCATGTAGACATTCAGCTTTTGATAATTTTTATATGATGGACGATTACTTGTTTAAAGAGAATAGATTGTGTGTTCTTGCTAGTTTTTTTGGTGAATTACTTGTTTGTGAAACATATAAGGGTGGTTTAATTGGTCACTTTGGGGTTGCTAAGACTTTGGATGTATTGTATGAATATTTTTATTGGCCAGAGATGAAAAGAGATGTGCAAAGAATATATGAACAATGCGTTGCATGTAGAAAGACAAAATCTAGAGTACAACCATATGAGCTCTATACACCATTACCTGTACCAATTAAACTTTGGGTAGATATTTCAATGGACTTTGTTTTAGGCTTACCTAGGTTAAAGAAAGGTAGAGACTCTATTTTTGTTGTGATTGATATGTTTTCTAAGATGATATATTTCATTGCAAGCCATGGTGTAGATCAGCCCACTAACACCACATCTAAAACATCACTATCTATTATGTATTTAGTATTGTAATGTAATGGACTTTTCAAAAATGTTTTTTATTTAAAAATATATCAAAATAATATTATTTTTATTTTTGATATTAGCCTATCGAAACCATTAAAAAACACTAAAAAATATTAATTTGAGATATTTTCAAACTAAATGCATTTTTAAAACTCACCCAAATATAATTCTAAATGCAAAAATAAATTGTGTCTGGCATGGGCCACAAAAGTAATGACAAAAAAAATATGTTGACTCATGTGGGGTGAATTAAGCAATTAGCATAAAAAATAAAAAGAAAATAACGAGGAAACATAGCAGCAAAAAGTTTTGGAAAAATAAAAAACTTTTGAATTATCACAATTTAAAAACATGACATTAATTAAATGTCATGATTTTGAACAATGACATCAATTAAATTTCAATAGACATCGTCATTCCACAAAAATCCATCAACAAAAAATGATTAAAAAAAAAATGATTCTTATAAGTTTTATTATTTAGTTTATTAATCTTACATTCAATTTATTTAATGATCCTAGAGAGAAAGAAATTTTTAAATTTTACCAAAATTCTGCTAGAGTTTCCTCTATTTAGGAAGAATACCTAAAATTATTCCACTTAAAAATACATGTAAAAAAAAAAAAAAACTAAATGCAATAAATTCTAACAGTTTATAATCACAAAAAACATGTTAAATTATCACACTTATAAAATATAACATGTTTAATTATCGTTTTTTTAAAGAGATACAACTCTTATTATATTTAAAAATAATAATATTTAATAAATATCATATTTAAAAAATACAATAAAATAAAAATATATTATTTCATAAAAAAAATGAAAATAAGATGAAAATATATTATTTCATCAATTTTTTTTAATTAGTATTATTATTTCAAAATTTATAAGTTACTGGATAATGTTTTTAAAAAATCACTGACGGATGAACTGAATTCAGTCCAAGTCAAAAATCCCACAGCAGTACTGTATCTATCGGAGGACAAAACGGCAGAGATTCCTGGATTGTGTAAGCAGGAGGGCCCACAATGTACTGTTCAGATCCGTAATAAAAAGCCCACCATGATTCTGACACGTGGGCATCATTACCTCTTCCCAAGCTGCTGGTGCTGGCTGGGTTGTCAGGTCAATAATTCAACCTCTACCCCATATTTTAAAATGTTTCAATGTTTTCTTCTTGTTTCTAAAAGGTTACTTTGTTATAAAGAAAAAACTAATACGGTAGGGGTTTTAACAGTGTTAAATACAGTAGTTTTATATCTTTGCTGAAAAATTATTTTTATGAAAAAAATCTTAAAAAATGAATTATTTTTATGATATTTAATAGTGATATGAAAAATAAATTAGAAAATATTTGTAAATGTTTAACTATGTCATGAAAAATAATTTATTAATATTTTAATTTATTTTTCAAGTTTATTAAAAGAACAAGGATCAAATCTGATGGATGAAAAATTAAAGATGGATGAAATAAAAAAGATTTTAATTTTATATATTACTTCAAATAAAATAGATAATAATGAAAAGATTTTGGATCAAATTTGATAGATAAAAAAATTAAAATATGATGAAATTGAGAAAAAAAATATAATTTCATAAATTATTTCAAATAAAATAAATAAAAATGAAAAGAATAGGAACCAAATATAGATAAAAAAAATTCAAATAAAAAAGGATAAGAAAAAATAAACAACAATAAAAAAATAAAAACTAAAGTTGATACAAAAATCAAATTAAATCAAATTCTAAGGGATGAAATTAAAATAATAATAATAAAAATAATTCAAAATAAAATATATAGTAATAAAAAAATCACTAAATTTGATATAATTAACAAATAATATAACTTCTTAGAATATTTTACATCTTCTAAAAAGTGTATTCCGCCTAAAATAAAAGGAAAATACTTTTCTAAAAACCATGTCAAGTTTTTTTTTACTGGAAATAGTTTTCAATTTATTAAATTTTCTAATAGTAAACAAACACAAAATATTTTAAAAAATAATTTTACAAAAAATTACTTTCCATAAAACAAACAGGGCTTTGAATTATATGCATCGTGGATTGTAACAATAAAATGATGATTTTACTCTTCTCGGCAAAAACATTTGGTCTGACTATTGAGAATAATATGATATTTTTATATATATATTTTTTTTGCATAATAAAATTACTAACTTATCCTTGTAAACAAAAAATATTTAACTGTTATCCAGAGGCTATTTAGACTTTATTTTTTTTATAAGGTATTATAAAATGATTTGATTACCTTTATAATAAAAATTTCTTTAACTAGTGTTCATGGGCTTTTTCATCATTTTCATCTTTTTTTTTGTTACTATCAAATTAAATGAGGGACATTTTTGTAATTGAATAAATAAAAATATTATTAAGAAAAAAATGACATGGTAAAAATAAGAAGAAAAAAAGGAGAATTTTTAGAGTAAAATTGAAACCTCTTAGAAACTGTAGGGATAACATTGAAAAATTTTATACAAAGGAAGAAGTAGAAAATTTATAAGGGCAAAAATAAAATTACCCTTTTTTAGATTTAGCTCAGGGAAGTGAACACTGTCGTTCCACCAGGAATCTGTTGTTGGGCTGTCGTTTTACAGGGATCATTATTGATAGCAGAGTGCGTGGACTGTGGTCCAAGAACAAAGTAGGCTGAGAGGCCGATTTATTGTTTTTGAGAGCAGAGAAGGATCGGGAATTAAAAAGGGGCTTGACCGTAGATATGTTTGGGAGTTTTTTAAAAATATATTTTATTTGAAAATATATTAAAAATATATTTTTTTATTTTTAAAAATTATTTTTAATATTAGTATAAAAAGGGACCGACTGTGATATGCCTACAGAAAGACAGGGTTTTATGTTTCTCAAACCTGTCGATCTCTGGCTTTGCCCCTCCCTATCTCCAACTTGGCGTGACACTTTTTAGTTGTAGCTGTAGGCTGTGGAAGGGTTGGCTATGAAAATTACAGCAAACCAACTTGCCTACCCAAAATAACACGTGAGTGTGAGGAGCACAATATTTATTTACACTTAACCATCCTACATCTACACCGTTTTTTTAAACAATAAAATTAATAGCAGTTTGATTATCTTTCATTATTATTATCATTATTATTATTATTATTATTATGAACATGCATAGGTAATTACGATCAAATAAAAAAGGGTCATGCTTACTATAATTGGGGTTTACTAGGGCGGCCCATCTGGCTACCATTGTAGCATTTACCATGCTTGTTGAGGGCTCAATTCATTCATGTAGTACAAATTTATTTTATTAGATCCAAGTCTGTAATTACTCATAAAATAAAAATAATTTAAAAATATTATATCAGTAAGTTTTCCATAAAATGACACATCATCATTTGTCAATGGATTTTCAACAATAATGTTCATTGGTCATATTCTGTTGAAAGTTTTGTTAAAAAATTTGAAAGTGTTATAACCGAAAGCAACGCAATCCTCCTCCTCCTTCTCCTCTTCTTATTTTTCTTCAACTATAAATCAAAATAGCAACCCCTCCCCTCTTACTTTTCCACAAATCTAAGATGCTGTTTGGATTTGCTATTACGGTCACGGTTGAAATTAAAATCTGCAACATAGTGTTTGGTTAACACCAACCACATTTTTTATTAGTGTGGGTCCCAATCCAAAAGTAAGGTTGGACTGCAGTTTTTGAAAAGCAATTACCAATTGCTTTTCATGCATTTTCTCTTCTCTCTCATCACCGACACTTTCCCCTTACTTTCCCAACAGTCACAAAACTTTCCCAACCCTCACCCAAATTGTTCACAGCATGATTAATTAATTTGGCCATTGATCTACAAACTCCCATTTTCCACCTTCCCCAGACTGTTCCCCTCTCTCCTCTCTTGCCGACAACAACCCTTTTTCAAAATTTTGCAAAAACAACCACGTACAGGACGACGCCAGTTCTGAGAGCATCCTTCCCAAGTCCCTTCTTCTTTCCAAACACCCACAAAGATCGTTACCCAAACCTTCACCGATCTGTCCCTCCATTGTTACCATTGCAGAAAAACCCAACAGCTTCATGCTGGGAAAGGTCACACGAGCAAGAGACCCGTAAGTACCTGCCTTATCTTCGTTAATTTTTTTTTTTAAATTTAGCTCAAAATTTCATTTCTGTTTTGGGTCTCCATTGTTTCTTTTCGCAGAATAACACTGCAGAACCGTGCTGGGAAAAGTCACATAAGAGAGAGACAGAGGTAAGTTCTTGCCTTTATCTCCATCTTCATTTTTTTTAGCTAAAAATTGCATGTCTGTGATGCTGCATGATCTGTTTACTGTGCCGTTCTTGGTTTGTTTGAATTAAGCTAAAAAGAGTAGTTTGATGTTGCTGCTTCTCTTTTGTTTATTGTGCCTTCGTTAATTTTTTTAATTGAGCAAATTTCATTGCATTTCTGTGTTGCTTCATGATGTAATGTGCATTCTTTAATTTTTTTTACTTGAGCTAAAAATTTCATTTCTGTGCTGCTGTTTGGTCTTTGTATTGTGCGTAATTATGTGTTGTTCTTTGTTGAAATTTTTGTTTTTCTGTTGATGTCTAGCCTACAGTGCTGCTGCTTCATTAAAATTAATTAATCTGGAAACAATGTCATGAGAACATGCTGATCTGTTTACTGTGCACATTGAGGTTGTTACTGCTTGATAAACTGTAGAGTTCTTTACCGTGCACATTACGTGTGTTTTATATTGGAATTAAGGTACCATGAAATTAATTTTGGGTCAATTGGATTATTTGCTCTATTGTATTCTGTTCCCAGTTGAAATATCTCGGCCCACTTCGTTGGTTGGTAGTTTCCTACTATTACAATACAAACTGATTTATTTCTCTACTTTTCATTTCATAATATTCACTTGTTTGTTGAATTTGATGGTCTTGTCCATAAATGCTGACTTTTTTTTGGTTGTTGGTTTAGATATTTCCCTTATCTCTTTAACAAGATTTTCATACAAGACATGGTTAATGTTTGTTGCTAACCACACAACTTTTATAAATGCTGAACATTGAGTGTTTTATTATTGTTTTAGTCCACGATTTATGTATGTGCCACAATGTAATTGATATCATTGATTGATTTCAAACTTTTGTTAAATATTTTAAAAGATATCATGGAAGGTCTTGAATCTTTTGATAAGGCTGCTTGGACAAAGGAAATGTTCCATATATTTTGTGATATATGCATTAAGGCAATTGATATGGGAATGAGACCTAATACTCATTTCGATAAAACGGGGTGGAAATTTCTCATAACATCATTCAAAGAACAAACTGGTCATGCATTCACCAAAACACAATTGAAAAACAAATGGGATGGATGTAAAAAGGATTGGAGGATATGGAATAAGCTGGTTTCTGAAACTGGTGTTGGCTGGAATAGTGAATTAGGCACAATTTCAGCTAGCGATGAGTGGTGGAAACAAAAAATTCAAGTACATTCCTTGTCATCCTAACAATTTCTTTTATTGTTGTCAAATTCCAACACCAAAATTTTACTAGTCTTGATCTTTCATTACTTGATTTAATTTATATGCAGGAAATTAGAGGAGCCAAAAAATTCAGTCATGTCGGTATTGAGCAGTCTTTGAAGAATAAATTTGACCGAATGTATTCCAACATTGTCGCAACTGGAGCGTATGCATGGGCTCCTTCATCAGGTGTACATGCTGATAGTGATGTTGATCCTGGTACAAGCAATGTCGACATTGCTCATGATGGTTTGGAAGAGGGCAGCGGTGATTCGGAGGAAGATGTGATTCCAGATTTCCAGACTGACATGGCTCGAATGGTTGGAGGGGTAAATATGTCTAGCAGCAGCAACACAAAAAGAGGTGACAAAAGAAAAGAACGAGATTATTATGATGTGCGAGGTAGAAAGAAGAAAACATCTGGAATTCAGCTGCTGTCAAGGTGCAATCAACTACTTGAGAGTATATCGACTAAGAGTGATTCCACGTCTGTTAATTTGGATCGCGAAGGCTGTAGTATTCGCGAGGTGATGGCTGAGCTGCACTCAATTCCTGGAGTTTCAATTGAAGATGAGTTCCACGACTTTGCTACAGAGTATTTGAGTTTAAGAAGGAAAAGAGAAATGCGGGCTAGTATGGGTGATAAGGAGTAGAAGTTGAGATGGCTGCAACGAATGTATGCACGCACCAAACGTGCTTAGCTGACATGGTATTATTACATTTTCTTAACCGTTAATCAATTAGCTATTCACTTGCTTAATGTATTTATACAATTTTATTTTATTGTTGCAGAATAATGGGATGCCGGTTTTAAAAATGAGTTTTTTCCAATTGCCGAAGTTTATCCGAGTCATTGTATTCTTCCACATTTCGTGTTGAGATATATGGGCATTTCCATTTGCGGTAATTTGTTTATTGTTGTATTTATATTAAACTACTTTTCGGGAGCTAATATACTTGTATGAGGATATTGTTGGTTTTTAATGTTGTATTTTATCAATGAATTAAAACTGTCACTTCTGTTGTTATTAATGTTAAATGGTTGACCATTGGATTGAATTTGTTGGTAATTTTCCTTTACTGTGTTGTTCCCTGAAGGTCTTGAATATTGAGTGTTGCTGTTAAAATGTATGTTCTATTATAATATACCATGTAAAGCCTTGTTTGTTTTCTTTTATGCCATGAGTTGATGGGATCTGTTGCCTTGTGTGTCCAGTTGTAATTGTAATAAACCATGTGCAGCTACTGTGTGAAATGTTGGTGTGTTTTCTTTTCTGCCGTGAGGTGATGGAAGCTGTAGCCTTGTGTATGAAGCTGTATTCATTGATATACCATGTGCAGCTACTGTGTGAATATTTGTTTGTTTTCTTTTTCTGCTGTGAGTTGATGTGTGTTGCATGGTGATAAGAAAGCTGCAAGTAATTGAGATACTATGTGCAGCTACTGTGTGCTTGTGCAGTGTGATAAGGAGCATTTGTGTTCTGTTCTGCAGTGAGAATTGATGGAAGCTGATGCCTTATTTGTTTTAATGCTATTCATTGCTGTTAACATGATTATTTCAGCTATTGTGTGCAAGTGAGTTTTGAATATTGTCTTAGCTACTGTGTGTATGGGAGCCAGTGCATGAAATATATGTGTATGTGCTACTGTCATTGCTGTTTGAGCTGCTGGATTTGTCACCTATTATTGGAATACATGCTGCTCTCTTTTGTGCGTTGCTGTTGGAGTTCATATATATAAATTATGTTTATTTTGTGAGGTGTCAATTGAATCTCCGGTTACAGTTCTTGGAATACAATATTTGTTGCTTTTCAGATGATTTATGTACATGTTGGTGTGCACTGTCATGGTGATAACAAAAGAAAAAAAAAAGTGGGTCAAGGAATCTTGAATAATATAATGAGAACAAAAGGTGAAAAAATACATGTCAGAATATATTAGTTGTAAAAGTAACATTATATGTTACTTTTACAGTCTATACATGTGATAATGTACTTGTATTGTAAGCTGAATAAAATTGCTTGTAAAAGAGACGTAAAAAGCAGTGAGTTTTTTCTATATAAAGAGGATTGTTTGTAAGTAACTTTCAAAGAACTTTTTTGCTTCATAACAAACCTCTCAAACCTCCTCAACTGCATTTCATATAAGCAAGTGGAACATTGTTTTTGTTTGGCTTTACAGGTATGAAAAAACTTATGTTGCACTAACTATTTGATAGTTCTTTTTTATTGAATGATATTTAATTATTTAAATATTTTTATTAACAACATATTTTTGTTTTGTTTTCATGTAATTGAAGTTATGGATGATTCATGGTTTAATGACATATTTAATAGGGATTTCGATGGCAATTATGATAATATAATGAACCGCATTGTAGACCACATTAATTATCCTAGTTGTGAAGGTAGTGGTGCCTCATTTTCTGGTGCTGGAGATGACAGTGATGGAAACGACGCCGACGATAGTAACGATGACAGTGATGATGACGGTGACGATGACGGTGAATTTATTTTAATGACGCATTTTGATATGAAAAAATTAATTAAATGCACAGCTGGAGCTATAAACATGTGTTATATTAATTATATGTATAAAGAACCATGTATGGTTTTGTATAATACAGGGATGCGTTGTTTGACAGAAGTTTTAAGAGGTCATTGGAAACGAAGTGTTAACATGTTCAGGATAGACGCAACCACTTTGTTGAGTCTGTGCACTAAATTAGAAACGCACCATGGCTTAAAACCATCAAGAAGAATGAGCGTTATTGAAAAGGTGGCAATGTTTCTATTTACAATAGCAGTTGGGGCGTCAAATAGACAAGTGCAGGAACGATTTCAGCATTCAGGTGAAACTATTAGTAGATGTTTTAAAGAAGTGCTTAAATCATTATGTTTGTTTGCTGTGGAAGTCATAAAACCAGTAGATCCATAATTTACGAGCATACCAAGAGAAATTACTATGAATCCAAGATTTATGCCACATTTTAAGGTAAGATGAATTTTTGTTTAATTAAGTAGTTTAATTAAGTTGTTCAAATGAATATGAAATATGTTATAAATGTTTATGAGTACTTAATGTTTTTTTGGCCTGTAGAATTGTGTCGGTGCAATTGATGGAACATATGTTCGTGCCTGCATACCATCTGCAAATCAAATTCCATATATTGGAAGAAAAGGTGTACCAACACAAAATGTCATGGCCGCTTGTAGTTTCGACATGCAATTCATGTTCGTGTGGGCAGGATGGGAAGGCAGTGCACACGATACGCGTATTTTTCTTGAGGCTATTGACAATAGCAATATCAAATTTCCAAAACCTCCAGAAGGTTGTGATTTTAACTAAATTGAAGATTTGGTAATTGAAGGAATATAATTTTTTTTTTAAGTTATGTTATTAATTACCATGTTGTTATTATTTGCAGGAAAATACTATTTGGTTGATGCTGGATATCCAAAAGAGTATGGGTATTTAGGTCCCTACAAAGGCGAGAGGTATCACTTCCAAGAATTTAGGCGGTGTGGACAACCAAGTGGTCGGAAAGAAGTGTTTAATCATGCACACTCGTCACTACGTAACGTGATCGAACGTTCTTTTGGGATATGGAAACAAAGGTGGAAAATTTTGCAAAACATGCCTGCTTATCCATACAAAACACAAGTTGAGATTGTAGTTGCATCAATGGCATTACATAACTATATTAGAAGGAGATCGCAAGATGATGCAGTTTTTTTCTGAGTATGATCGCAACCCCAATTTAATTCCAGATGACTTTTTACCTGATATTGTTCAGGCTTCGGCCGTTCAAGGCTCACAAAGGCCTTCACGTATGGATTTTGTACGCGATGGAATTGCAAATAGTTTGATGGAACAATAAAGGAGTACATTAATGTATAATGATATTTCATTTGGTTATGTAATCATAATTACAAAACACCTATGTTTTGGAATTATATATGTGTGTCTATATATGTCCTTTTAATTAATTCAAATCAAATATAAAACACAAACCATATTAACCAAACAAAAAAAACTATTTTTTTAACCACAATTTAAACCACAGTTTTACCAAACACAAAACTGCTTTTTTTCTACCACAATTTCAACCACAGTTTTTTAACCAAACATAAGAAACTGTTTTTTTTTAAACCACAACTTCAACCATAATTTTAACCAAACACCAACTTTTTTTAAAATCAACCTCACAAAAAGTACTTTTTATTAAACTGTTTTTTTTAAACCACAACCACAAAAGTTACCACAATACCAAACACGCTATAAGTCTTATCATTATAAATTCAACCACCCAACACTTCGTGGTGTCAACATCATTGTCTTGGTTTAACTTTTTCTAAATATTCCATACACCACGTAAGCAAACCTACTCATTCATGTTTTAAGTAAATTTGTTGATTTTTTATAGTATTTGGAATTTGTTTGTATATTTAAGTGTTTTACAACTTTTCATAGAGAAATTAAAGTCTAATTTGTATGTTAGATTATAGATAATTAGTTTGGTACTGATTTCTTGCTTTTAATTGGATTTATTTAGTTAATATTTTGACGTATCATTAAATTTTTGTACAAAAATTATAATTAGTTATTGGATTGTGAATTCATTTTAAAATACCAAAGTTGAATTTTAAATTGATTGTTAAATTATTAATAAATATTGCTATCAATATTCTATATAGGTTTTCTAAGTAATGAATGATTATTCTTGGATGTATCAAGATTCGCCCCAATGGTTATATAAGAAAGATAATTGTAAAGGGGTTAAGGGTTTTTATTATTTTTCACTTTCAAATCCAGAGAATATTAGTGGAGATAAAATTAGATGTCCAATATTGTGAAGTGTAAAAATAAAAAACTCTACCAATAAGATGTTATGATGATGTATCTTTTTTAAAAATGATTTATTGAGAAATACTTGTGTTGATTTATACACGGACAACCCTATGTTTCTTATGAGACCATGTTAGAGAGGATTGTTGGCTTAACTTGTAATTCTAGCAACATAGATGAAGTTATATATGGTAATAATAATCATTATAAGAGTATAGTGATGGATGCAATAAGAATGAATCATGATTATTTAAGTGAAGGTTCACATGTAGATGAAGAACTAAATATAGACGCATCTGTGTTTTTAAACTTTTAAAAGGTTTCGATAAATCATTATAGGATGGGTGCACAAATCATAGTAAATTATCGAACATTTCATAATTCTTTACCATCAAGTTAGATTATGGTATGAATAAAGCCAGTTATAATAGCATTATTGAATATACAAAAAGCATTTTACCAAAAGGAAATAGGCTGAAAGAGAACTTTTATGCTGCAAAATCCATGATGAAACCCCTTGGCCTATGATACCAAAAAATTAATACGTGCCTAAATTTTTGCATGTTGTACTATAGTGAAGATGTAAATTTAACCAAATGCAAAACATGTAGGCATGCTTGATATAAACCTATTACTGGTAGGGAAAGGACACTTGTTGCATATAAAACTAAGATACTTCCCAATCACTCCTAAGTTGCAAATGTTATTCATGTCTTTGAAAATAGTCGAGCACATAACATCATTCATATGATACATAGTATAGAGTCATAGTGCACCCTTTCGATGGTGAAGCTTGGAAGAAATTTAATATGTGCATCCTCAATTTTCAATGGAACCATAAAATGTGCATCTTGGTTTGTGTGCATATAAGTTCAATCCACTTGGGTCCTTTATTCCACCCCATTCTTGTTGATTGGTTATACTAATATTTTACAACTTGCCTCTAAGATGTGTATGAGACCAGAATTCATGTTCTTATTTACAATCATACCTGATATTTAAAATCAAGGTAGGAATATATATGTTTGTCTTTAACCGTTGATTAACAAGTTAAAACAGTTATGGTCATTTGGTCATAATCAAGGAAACAAAATTTTCAAATGAAGATAGTTTTGTTGTGGACTATAAATGATTTTCCTGCATATTGGATGGTCTTAGGATTGAGCACATATGTAAAATTAGCCTATCCATATTGCATTAAAAATAATAAGGCCTTTACCTTAATGAATAGGGGCAAACCGTCTTTTTCTTATTGCCACCGGAGATTCTTGTCAAGTCATCATCGATATATATAAAAAAGGACTTCTTGAAAGGGATGTTGCAACGTCGGTATTGTCTAGTAAAGAATTATATGATGTAGTCTTGCAGTATGAGGATATTATATTTGATTTTCGATTTGGTAAGAAGAAGTTTTCTAATTTTGGTGTGACCTATAATTAGGAAAAGCAAAGTATTTTTTGGGAGCTTTCTTATTGAAAGAATAATATCATTCGTCATAATTTGGATGTCAAGCTTATTGAGAATAATATGTTTGAAAACATTTTTAACATGATCATGAGTTTCAAAAAGAAAATAAAAGACAACATGAAAGCTATAATGAATTTTTTTTGTGACTGTTAGAATATGAAATTGCTTAATGATAGGTTACATGTCGTAAAGCCCAAAACCAACTTTGCCTTAGATAAAAAAAACATAATTTCTTGTCTATTAATAACTTAAAAAATCTATGATTTCTTGATGATTATGCTTCAAACATAACTAGATTGGTGTGTTTGAAGAAATGCATATTGTATGTAATAAAAAATTATGACTACCATGTGTTTATGCAAACATTCATTCTAATTGTTTATAGGGATTTATTGCCAAAAAGAATATGAGATGCACTCACGAAGATTAGTTACTTTTTTAGAGATGTTTGCTCGACCAAGTTGCGTTCTCAACATATTGAGCAGCTTGAAATGAACATCATTAAGACAATTTGCAAACTTGAAATGATCTTCCTCCATCATTCTTTGACTCAATAAAGCATCTACCTATACATTTAGCATATAAAGCAAAAGTTGCAGGGCCTGTGCAATACAAATGGATATAACTTTTAGAGAGGTTAGGAATTACATGCATTCTAAGTGTGTAATGTATTTTTTAAAACTTTTAGTCATTCAATTTATGTTTACCTTCATGCAAGTACTTGTTCAACCTCAAGAAAAATGTTAAAAACAAGATGCATGATAAGGTTTTGATATGTGAAGCTTATATTGTTGAAGAGATTTCAATATTTATCTTATATTATTTTAAGCCTCATATAAGGAAAAGAATCAACCACATTCCAGGACATAATGATGATAATGAAATGAGTGAGAATTTGTTAATATTTTCCCATCCTGGTTGACCATTGTCGAAGAATGTAGTTTTGAGAAGATATTTGACAAACATCAAATATA
This sequence comes from Populus simonii, assembly GCA_007827005.2. Taxonomy (NCBI): domain Eukaryota; kingdom Viridiplantae; phylum Streptophyta; class Magnoliopsida; order Malpighiales; family Salicaceae; genus Populus; species Populus simonii. Next base: position 1,630,197 of record CM017472.2, on the reverse strand, counting down.
GACAAGCACATAATTATGTGTTATATAATTGCAATGAATTGAGACCTCTTTTTTCTTCTTTTTTTTTTTTTCAGTAAGTCAATTTTACATTCTTAAATTATTTTCTCATATATTCTCATTTAAGTAAATTCTCAGTAACTTTCTTATAGGCAATATAGTTAATTTTTGTTATTTCAAATTTTTTTATCTTAATGAAGCTCAAAATTTCCAAATATAAGATGAACAACTCGCCACATGATTTAAAACACAAGTATGTAATAATTTGTAGCTATAATGGTCCATAGGCAATCCCCTTCAATTAATTACATCATTTTGGATTTTTACCTGTACTTGGAAAAGTCATTGAAGTCATAGTCTTAGCTTAAAAAATACTGTAAAGTTTAGGATTTTGATTAGGTTTGCCTTGATGTAAAATGGATTATTAAGGAGTTCATATCTTAAGGGCAGGTTTTAATCCATTACATGAGGGGTAGACTTTTACCTAGTCTCAAAAGGGTCTATTATCTGCTCAGTGACCACCTTTCATAAAGGCATTTGTAAGGGTCTTTTTACATACTAATTTCTTGGTCAATGAAAGGTTGACACATGGAATAAGATATTTAACATATCTTATCATAAATACAAGATTCCACAAATAAAAATCAACCAATAAAATAATATCATGTGGCATTGGAAAAGAACTTGAGAACCCTTACAAATCTCTATAAATAGAGGGTCTCACCCTATATAAAAGGAGGAGAAAAGGATACTTAAAGATACAAAATTTTCTTTAAGACAAGCATTTCAAGTAAGGAACCTTTCTCAAAAGCTCCCAAGCCTTTTTCATATAAGTTTGAGGTCTACCAAAAACGAAGCTCTGTTGAATCAAGTCTAAATGCCTCATAAGATTTCTTCAACAACACTTTGAAGACAAATTATAGGTACTCTTTAAAGCATCAAATAATCAAATCTCGCTTCGCAACACACGTCTAAATTAGTATTCTTGCACTACACAATCTTGGCTTGATTTCACAAATAAATCAAGTCACTACATATCAAATTCAATAGAAGAATCAGAGGATTGTTTATTTTTTTGTAAGAATATTTTAAATAGAGATTGTACTCAATTATGTATTTTAATAAAATCAAATATTTGTACATATGCACTTGTCAAATTCCTGGTGCTCAAAATTATGTTTACACTTTGATATATATATCCAGTTTACATTTAATTATTAACAACACATATTTTAAATATTAGCATTTATTGGACATAAGTCCGGTTACATGTTGTCAAGAATTAACAATAAATTAAGGCTGTGTTTATTTTTGTGGCAGCTTTTATCGTTATAGTTTGCAAAAGGTAAGTTTAGAAAAATTACTTTTTGTTGTGGTTAATTTGATTCAAATATGTATTTGGTTAAAATTGTTGTTGAAGTTATTATTTAGCAAAAAGCATGTTCAAGGTGTTTGGTTGTAATTGATGTTGGTAATAAAATGACCAAAATAGACATGTATTAATTTATTATTTTGTAATTACATTATGTGCATTTCATTATTAATACATTGTAAAAACAACCATGTGAATTACAACACTGGTTTTATTGTATAATTTAACTTGCTGCAATCTCATCATGGTTTTATTGTACAATTAAACTTGCTGTAATCTCATCATGAACATGATCCATAAGCAAAGCCCTCTAGTTTCCATGGGTTTGTGAATGTGTAACCATATCGTTTCCATAGGAACAAAATCAGGATGCGATCGAATTCCACAAAGGCCATATCCTCTTGCGACTTCCTTTTAATATAGTTATGCAGTGCTATGAATACAACTACAATATGAACTTGTGTTTTGTAAGGAAAAGAAGACATTATGCAAAATTTTCCACCTTTTTTTCCGCACTCTAAATGTACATTCTATCACACAACGTATTAAGGAGTGAACACGATTGAAGATTTCCTCCCAAGTTCTTGGTTTTCCTCGCCTGCAAAATTCTAGCAAATAATATTTCTCACCTCTATATAGATATAAAAAGCCAAACTCGTTAAAATATCCCAAATCAACCACGTAATATTTGCCTGCAATAACATATACTGACTTTGTTATTTACTCCTTGATTATTACAATAACATTGACTTCTTTGAAAATAAATAACATTACATATTCTGGTTAGTTAATACCTTCCAGTGGCTTCAAAATTTTGATATTATGATTGTCAATTGCATCAAGGAAAATCCATGTATCGTGTGCACTATTCTCTCATCTAACCCAAACAAAAATAAATTGCATGTCATAGCTACATGCAGCCATTACATTTTGTGCCAGTACACCTTTTCTGTCGATAAATAGTATTTGATTTTCTGCAGATACACACACTTGCGCATACGTGCCATCAATAACACCAACATAATTCTGCATGAAAAACAATAAGCCTTAAGCATCAGTGTTTAGTTATTAAGCTTAAATGTTTCCAAATAGGCACATATCTTGGATTGTTCATAATTTCACGCGTTATAACATCAAATGCGAGCACACAAACTGTTCTAAGAACTTCATTAAAATATACACTATTAGTTCTCTAGAATGTTGAAATTTCTTTTGAACTTTCTTATTTAAAGCACCCAATACTAATGTATACATAAATATTCTGACATTCTTAAAAACACTAATCCTTCTTAATGCTTTTGACTTGTACCGACTTTACAATTCAAAGCAAAGATTTTGAAATGTAATCACATCCATCCTAAGCAGGTTTGCACATTGTTTTTAATGTCCATGTACAATTTCATGCAACCATCGCATTCATGTGATGTGCGAAATCATACATGGTTCTTTATAAATATAATTATTATAATACAGTGCGAAAGCTCCAGCAGTATATAATATTAGTTTACGACGATCAAACTTTCTACTCCAAAACGGCTCACCTTCCTTATCTAAATTATTTTTGTCGTCATCATCATCATCATTGTTATTAAGAAACTGCTTTCATTCCTATAGTGACAAAACAAAAAACAAAAGTTTTAAGATAACAAAAGAGAAGGTGGAATAACTTTTGTTGTTTACTTTAGCAAGATCTATTAAAATATATGACATTAGTTTGTCAAGACATAATAAAAGAAAAGAAAATACAAATAGGTCTACATTAAGGAGATGATGCTTTTTAGAAGAAAATGAGGGAAATTTGGTTCGGTTTGATGAGAAGAAACGAGCAAAGAAACAAGGCATGCAAAAGATGATCCCCTAAGAGTTTTCAAAGAATACAGAGAGAAGAGGAGGAGGGTGCTTAGGAACGATGAGAGTAGAATGGCTTGCCTATGACAATGGTTATAAACACTTGTTATGTGTGTGTTTAGTAATACAATGTTTTATAAAATATTTTTTAAATAAGAATATATAATAATATTTTTTTCTATTTTTTATTTTATTTTACGTGAGCATGTTGAACCATGAAAAAAATCTAAGAAAATTAATTTAATATTTTTTCAAACAAAAAACATTTTAAAAATAACTTAAACAAGAACTACATGAGTCTATTTTTGTGCTTGTCCAATCCATTCAAGTGAAGTGTTTTGTAGCTATGGTTTTATATATATTACATACTATATCATATAAAATTAGAATAAATATAGAAATCTTAATTGCTATACACAACAAAAAAAAATAAGAAGAATCTATAATTCATTAAATTAATAAAAATAAGTTTCTTTAAAGTAGTATGATCGCGACATGATGTCGTAGGATGTTACAAGCAAAAGCCAAGGGTTTCCAAACAAGCTAGGTATTAAATTTAGCAGGTGAAAGCAGGCGGATATATCTAATATTAGAATGGTGTTTAGGAATGTGATAGTGGTTTTTTTTTAAAAGATTTTTTATTTGAAAATATATTAAAAAAAAAAAATTTTAACAGCAGCATATTAAAATGATCTAAAAATACAAAAACAATATTAATTTAAAATAAAAAAATTTAAATTTTTAAAAATTATTTTTAAAACATAAAAATAAATAAAAATTTAAAAGAAAAGAAAAAAAATAACATGTATATTTGTTGAGTTTTGCTGTGGAGTGAAGTGGCCGTTTTAGAATCGACATTTTAGCTGTGATCTTATTTTTTAGTTATGTTTAATAATACTTTTAAATATAATATTATCAGTTTTTTAATTATTATTATTCTCAAAAGCTATTTATAGCTATTTAAAAATAATAGCGAGATAGCTTTTCTAAGAGGGACCGTGAGTTAGAGATAAAAAAAAAAAAAGTGAAATAATTTTTTTTTTCAAATGGTATGTTTTATTTTGTGTTTTAAAAGTTTTTTTAAAAAAATTAAATTTTTTTATTTTTAATATTTTCAAATTGATTTATTAATGTTAAAAATAATTTTTAAAAAATAAAAAATATTATTTTAATATATTTTCATTAAAAAGTTCTTGAAAAACAATTATTATTATATTTACAAAAACACCCTCGAAGACAATGATGACGTTATGCAAGTGTGTTTGTATGTAATGAAAAGAGCAACGGTCTGGGACTAGGGAGAGAGTATTGTTTTGGAGTTTTGCGTTGAATAAAGAGGGTTTCTTTGTGTTAATGCCCTTTTATGTTTTATTTTTAAAAAATAAATTAAGATTTTATTTGTTTTTATATTTTAAAAAAAGTTTTTTATATATATTTTGACTTTAAATTATTTTTTTATGTTTTTAAATCTTAATATTAAAAACAACTTTTAAAAAATATAAAAATATATTATTTAAATATATTTTCAATAAAAAAATAACTACCAATGTCACCGGTACTCCCTGAATTATCTATACCCACCCACCCTCCCTCCCGGTTACCAAAAAACACACGAATGAAGGGAGGGCGGGCGGTTGGGGTTGTCTCTTGTTAATGTGTCCAATTCTTTAGAGAGGAGAGCAGCCAAGCCGGTGGTAGGCAATTAGCATCTCATCCCATCGACGATTTTAATGTCTGTCTCTGTCCCCTGTCCTCTGTCTCAGTCTCACTCGTCCTGCATCTGTTTGTCTGTCTGTTTTTTCTGTCTGAAATACAATGTCACATTCTTCGAAGGTGTGACCCCCCACATCTCCTTCCTTTAATTACCCAACCCAACCCTTCGAGAATTGATGATTTATAATTTCATTCCAAGGAAGTAGTAGTAGAGTAGATAATGTGGACTCTCTATCCAAACCAAGCTCCTGTTCTCTGTTAATAAAGGCACCGTGTGCTCCTTTTTTGGCCCTTCAAGAACAGGTGAGGTGAAAGATGGTTTTTCAATTTAATTTAATGAATGAAGTGGGTTTTCTTCAAATTTAGCAAGTTTTCGGGTTTTTTTTTCTTTTTTCTTGTTAAAACCAAGCAGCTAGCCATGAAAGAGACAGAGAAGAAGAGCTTGGATCCACAACTATGGCAAGCCTGTGCAGGAAGCATGGTTCATATCCCTCCACTCAACAGTATAGTCTTTTATTTTCCACAAGGTCATGCCGAGCACTCTCAATCCCCTGTCAATTTCCCTCAAAGAATCCCTTCACTCATCCTCTGCCGTGTTGCCACTGTCAAATTCCTTGCCGACCCTGACACCGATGAGGTCTACGCCAAGATCGGCTTCGTCCCTTTACCGAACACCGACCTTGATTTCACTCATGATAGGGGACTATGCGGTAATGGGAACGACAGTGACAGCTGCCCAGACAAACCGGCCTCTTTTGCAAAGACACTAACTCAATCTGATGCTAACAATGGTGGGGGTTTCTCTGTGCCTAGATACTGTGCAGAGACGATTTTTCCAAGGCTGGATTACTCTTCGGATCCTCCCTTGCAGACTGTGATTGCTAAAGATGTGCACGGTGAGGTGTGGAAGTTCAGGCATATTTATAGAGGGACACCAAGGAGGCATTTGTTGACTACTGGATGGAGCACTTTTGTTAACCAGAAGAAATTGGTTGCTGGGGATTCAATTGTGTTCTTGAGGGCTGAAAATGGCGATCTTTGTGTTGGAATTCGCCGCTCCAAGAGGGGGATTGGAATTGGAAGTAGACCTGAATCATCATTAACTACTGGGTGGAATTCCAACAATGCTACCTGTGCTATACCATATGATGGATTTTCACTTTTTGTCAAGGAAGATGAGATGCGAAATGGGGGAATGAAGGGAAGGGGGAAGGTGAAGCCTGAAGAGGTTTTGGAGGCTGCTGGTCTAGCTGCTAATGGAAAGCCTTTTCAAGTCGTTTATTATCCGCGATCAAGCACCCCAGAGTTTTGTGTCAAGGCCTCTTCAGTGAGGGCAGCAATGAGGATCGGTTGGTGCTCTGGGATGAGGTTCAAGATGGCTTTTGAAACAGAGGACTCTTCACGGATTAGCTGGTTTATGGGGACTGTTACCTCTGTTCAGGTTGCTGATCCCGTCCGATGGCCTAATTCTCCATGGCGGCTACTCCAGGTTCTCTACTTTGTCGTATCTCTGTTGTTGTTTCTTCTGTAAGAGTGTTGGATTGCTCCTGTTGCTCAATTGGCATTAAGTAACTGCTTTCTTCCTCGTACTAATTTATGTGGTTTTGCAAGTTTTTCTCAAATTCCAGTGTCTTTTTATTCTCTCTTCTACTACCCTTATTTTGCTTCAAATCTAAACCATGAACGAGTTTCCTTGAGATGTGAGTTGAGTTTGGAGATGGGTTATACATTAGATGCAGTAACTTGATCTGGACCTAGATGCAAGTTGTTTTTCCAGGCCTCTTCCTTGCTAAATTACATACTTCCTTGTGTCTTTCAATTCTTCAAGGATTAAATTTTAGATGCCATCTTCCTCGGGCTTGCTTTTAAACTTTTCGTTTGCCCAAGTTTGTTTTTGTTTCATTTTCTTTTCTTTTTTCGGTAATCAGTTATTTCCTCTTCTGCCAAAGATATTCTGCCACTTCCCAACCTACTTCTACCTTCCAACTATTCTATGATATGGCTGTATTTGATGCCCGAAAAAACACCAAGTTATTTGTTGGTTCTAGACAAGTTGACGGCGTAATTTTTGTGGAAGTCATATTAGTAGTATTCTATACAGTTAAATGTCCTGATGGCAGTGCATGACAAATATATGTAAATCAACGGTGGAACATTTGCTATCATAATTGAAGTTTCTGATGAGTAGAAACAGATCACAATACATGTTGAGTATCTACTCAATTGACAAGGTTCACAGCATTTCATTGTCCTTCAAGGTTTTGATGCGGGGTTTTGTACTGCTAATATTTACTTGTTGAGGGGTGCATCATTATTTTACTGTCTGCACAAATAGTTAACGTTGTCCGGCATGGCTTATTCATTAAATGATGTACAAATTGGTGCTCTAGAAATGGAACTCTTTGTATATTTGACTGGATAAATTAGGGATCACTGTACTGAAATGAATAATTTAGGATAAATGTCGAAGCCAATTTTCTATCCTAGATGATTTCCTAAAGGTTTCAGAATTTTATTTTATTTTCCTTACCTGATCATGTTTCAAGTATAGAACTGTTGCACTTTGGATAATTATGACTTGAGTTTGGCATGTGATGGCTTCCTTGCTGGTAATTGTTAGTTTCAGTATCAGTTGAATCTTGAAACTTTGAATTTCTGATTGTTCTTGCATTTGAAAATTGTGTTTAACGTGTTTAAAATTGTTATTAGCTTAAGTCTAAATTCACATGGCCCTGCTTTAGCGTCTTTTTCTTATAACTTCTACCAAATGGTGTTGCAGGTGGCATGGGATGAGCCAGATTTGCTACAAAATGTAAAGCATGTCAGCCCATGGCTGGTTGAATTGGTGTCAAATATGCCAGTTATCCACCTGTCACCCTTCTCACCACCAAGAAAGAAGTCGCGATTCCCGCAACAGTTAGGCTTTCCACTTGACCTCCAATTTCAATTGCCATCATTTTCAGGCAACCCCCTTGGGCCCAGCAGCCCCTTGTGTTGTCTATCCGATAACACTCCTGCAGGCATACAGGGAGCCAGGCATGCTCAATTTGGAATTTCATTATCCGATATCCAGTTTAACAACAAACAGCAGTCAGGGATGTTTCTATCAAGTCTCCAGCGGTTCAATCCACATTCTAGAAATTCTGAAACTTACCTGACAGGTCACACAAACAGCAATGAGAATATATCTTGCTTGTTAACAATGGGGAACAGCAACCCAAATTTGGAGAAATCTGATAATGTAAAGAAACACCAGTTTCTACTCTTTGGTCAACCAATACTTATTGAGCAGCATATATCTCATAGCTGTTCAACTGATGCAGTCTCTCAAGTTATTAATGAGAGAAATTCATCTGACGAGTCTTCCAGCAAGGAAAAAATTTCTGATGTATTACTGTCTGCACCTGGGAAAAAGATTTCACAAGTAAAGTCGTGCGGTACTGGGTTTTCATGGCACCAGAGTCTTCATAATACCAGTGAAATTGGCAAAGATACTGGTCCCTGCAAGGTATTTTTGGAGTCAGAGGATGTGGGATGGACCCTCAATCTCTCTGCTCTTTGTTCTTACGAGGAGCTACATGGAAAACTGGCCAACATGTTTGGTATAGAGAGATCAGAAATGTCGAGCCATGTGCTCTACCGAGATGCGACAGGTGCTGTTAAACAGATTGGAGATGAACCATTCAGGTATCTGTTGTAAGGGAAAAGACAAACTCTTTCATCATTAGTTATCTTTCCATTTTGCGGACCTGGTATTTTGGGGACAAGACCTACTTGACTCCTAACTTTGCAATTGTGGATTCAGATTCTGTGTTACTTGCATTTAACAGATCTTGTCTTTTTTTCTCATGTTGGAAATGCAGTGTTTTTATGAAAACTGCAAAAAGATTGACAATTTTGATGAACCAACCTAGCACAGAAAGTTGGGAGGTAAGACTACGAGGAGAAAAGAAGTGATTTTCATTTTGAAAGAGGAAATGATAGGCAATTTAGATGTTTAGATTTTTTTTTCCTTTCCAATGCATGCCTTTTTAGTTATTAGTTAGGGAATTCTTTGAATCGTAAGACAAATAAAGATTTATTTTGTACCTCGGCACATGGAAACAAAACTCAAACGGAAATCTTCGCTCGATTTTTCAGTCAGTTGAACGTTTTTGACTTGATCAAAGTTGATGATCTGTCTTGCAGGACATGGATCACAGGGATGCGAAATGCTGAGAATGGACAAGAGGCTCCAAATAAGACAGGTTGCATAACGCAGTGTGGGATTTGAGAGTAGTTGCTGTAAAAGAATGAACATGTGTTGTAGAGTTTTCAGTTGTTCAAGTAATTTGCTTATGGAAGCAGAACATAGAACTCCCATCTTTTATTGAAGTTGGTGTCTGAACATCACGTTTCTTAATTAAATGCAAAGTAACTGTGCTGTACTCGTGACTCCCTGAGTTTTCATTTCATGTATATGTTTTTTGATTCTGAGTCTTGAGTGCAATTTTTATAACTGAGCTTGCTGTTTTGGGCATAATAGCAGGAGGGATGGCAGACAATTGGGGTGAGAAAACTGTGCACAGTCGAGGTAGTTGAATCATTTGTAAGGGATGACAGGCAGACAAAAACATAGGGAAAGAAACATGTGTATCGTCCAATCTGTGTCCTGCCCCCATAATTATTATACATGAAAGCTGATGCTGAAACAAGACCAGCCCTTCCCTTCTACTCTTTAGGGTTTTAAAATCATTTGTAGGTACCAAGTAGTTCTTGGTAAAATAGTTTCATAAAAGATTGTGATCTTAGCTTTTATCGTCAGTCGTCAGTCGTCAGGTGTAAGCATGGTTGCGTTCGTTTATGGCTATTTACCAATAAACACACTCTTTATTAAAAAAAAAAATTACGAAAAGCTACAATCTTACATTAATAGAGTGATTGGGAGAATGATAATAATTATTTTTTAAAGTATTTTTTATTTTAAAATATATCAAAATAATATTTTTTTTAATTTTAAAAAAATATTTTTTATATTAACACATCAAAACAATTTAAAAACATTAAAATTTACTCAATTTGTATTTGAAACAAAATGCTAAATAGGAGCGAAGATTTAATATTTTAATGTTTCTTAATCCATCACATATGAAGATTTAGATATATTATAATGGTGGATTGCAGTAAATCAATCTTATGAATAAGCATTAATACATCATTGATTGAAAAAATTTATATTTTATAATTGAATTTTATTTATCTATTTACTTATTTTAAAAAAAATGAGGTTAAGATAGTAGCGAGGCTAGTTTATTTAGTATTGTAATAGTTTTTTATTTTTTAAATTATTTTTTATGAAAAAATATAAATATAATATTTTTATGTATTATATATATATATATATATATATATTATTTTAATATATTTTTAATTAAAAAATACTTTTAAAAATTATCATATCATATTTCCAAAACACTGAAACAAACTCCTGAAAACATGAAAAAGTGTTGACTGTCACGGCCAGGCTGGAGCGGTTTGGTCTGCTTTTTATTATTATTATTATTATTATTATTATATAACACTAATTTTACGATCCCAACAAAATAATTAATTATAGAATGGTGGGTGTTCTTTGTACAGTGTTCTAACTGTAGGAGGGTAAATAAAATAAAATAAAAGGAGAGAACAAACTTCTTGACAGGACATCATTAATATTACTTTAGTACTAATAAATAACATACACACGTGGAGGTGGGACCCAAGACAACTCACGACATCCACATGCGGCTTCCATTTTGTTTCGCCGTTTTGGTGGCCGGGCCCTTGGTCCACCTCCATGCTTGGATTTGACTCCACCCTATCCACCTTGCTTACCCACCCTTCCACTCCATTGTTCAAAGTTGAATCCCTAGAATACTTCCATCATTTCCAATTTTAATCTCTCTCTCATATTAATATTGTTTTTCTTTTTAAATTGATGATGATAAGGTTTTCTTAAATTAGTTTTCTCACAATGAAATTTAAAAAAAATATTTGAGATTTAAACAACCCATTTGCATTTAAATTAAAGTGTTTATAAAATATTATTTTTGTTTGCTTAAATGTCTTGTAAACCTTTAGATCATGCTAGTCTCTTATTTATGTTAAGTCGATGCCGGATCATTTTTAATAACTCTTGTCTAACTATGATTAACCTCTAAAACTTGTGATCTAGAATATAAAACAATGATAACTCTATGAAATTCATATTGTAATAAATTAGAAACCTTAATTCTAATACACCAAATATTGAAGGCTGAAAATTAAAAAAATTCAACAAAAATCACTCAAGTAAACTTATATTGGTGGTCGTTGCTACGTGGTGGGGAGAGCCAAATTTTTCTAAACACAAAAAAGTACTAAGTTACGGCGACACTATAGTTCCTAAAGAAGCATGAAAAATTGAGACCTTGATCATTGAATCGACTGAGTTTAATAAGTTTGATTAATTTAATAATATTAAAAAGAAAAGGCAATTCTAATTTAATAATCTGAAAAACAAAGTAAATCTAAGCGAATCTCCTAAACTTGGGTTACTTACCCAAATTCATGACCCATTAAATCCTAAACTCGAGCTCAATTAAGAAACTCAATTTTCAACCAAATTAATGTTGAAAGATGAAATAAAAAAAATAATCAATTAAAAAAATTACCAACATGAAAAAAATAGCAATTAAATAATGAGAATCAAACCTAATGGGAAAAGGAATCAAGGAGGATAAAGTTTTAAAAACCATCTTAATTTAAAAAAATGACAATCAAATTGACGTTGAATAATGAAATAGAAAGAAACAATCAATTAAAAAATCTTATTGAAGCAAAGGAAATAACAATCAAAATAATAAGAATCAAACCTAATAGAAGAAAAAAAGTTAAAAAGGATGGAATTATAAAAATTAAAAAAATTAAAAATCATCTTAATTAAAAAGAAATAGCAATCAAAAGAATTTGGATCAAATTTGAGAGATGAAAAAAAATTAAAGATGGATGAAATTGAAAATAATTTTCAAATTGAAATAATTTATTCAAATAAAAAAAAATCTCAACTAGAATAACAAGGACTAATTTTGAAAGAAAAACAAATTAAAAGGTGACTATGAAGTTTTTGAAGGCCAACATGTAATTCGAGGAGGAAAGAAATAAAATAATAAAAAAAAATTCAAATGGTATCAAACTAGTATGGATTACCATACACGCTTCATCCAGAAAGATAGGCATCATCGACAAGAGTTGAAAAAAACCAAGAATGGTTGTTTTGATAACTATAAGCCACCGCATGCATCGCATGAAAATGATGGGGTGGCTCACAAGCCAGCACGTGCAATAATTTTTTTATATCAATCAAAATACTAAATTATCTCTAAGTTTATATGAGAATAACAAAAAATCAATGTAAAAGTGCAAAAAAATCTCCTCGAGTCCTGTGTTTAGAATTTTTTAATCCAAGAAAAAAATAATGATTTAATTGTACTTTAAAAAGTGAAATTAAAAAAAAAACTTTCATAAGCATAGTTTTAAAAACCCTGTCCGGCCCAGCAGGTCGACCCGGGGCTAGAACCGGGTCAGGTTGAAGAAAAAATAGGGAAAAGAAAAATTCGATGTGACCCAGCTGACCCGGCAAGACCTGGTCAAAAACCCGGTTGCAACCCGTTGACTTTTGTTTTTTTTTTTACTAAAACGACGTCGTTTTAATTTAAAAAAAAATTTAACTCAGACGACCCGATGATCCGATCAAAACTTAAAAATCAAGTTTTAGATCAGACCAAGCACCGGACGAGATCTAAAAATTATGCTCATAAGACAACTAAATGGGTTTTTTTTTAAGAATATTTAAATTATTTTACTGAAAAGACTCTACTGCTTCCTATCATTTCGAGAATGAGTAATGGACACTATAAAAAGACCCATTTACTCCGCCAGTTCATTGGTTTTTTTGGTTTAGGGCAAAGGCATAATTTTACTTTTTAAAATCACAGTGAATTACGCTCCTTTTTTTTACAGTACTTTTGTCGCACCAATTAGGTTATGTTAATTGCTAGTCTTACTTTAGTTTCGAGATATTGTCTTGGTAGCTAGAAAGATATATTTCGCTCTTTGATTTTTTTTTTTTTTTTATTTCGGTTCAAGTTTCAGAGATAATATCAAGAGAAGTTTATTAATGTTTTTTTTTTAAAAAAAATATTTATACAAATACCCTTAAGATCGTTCGAAAACATAATTTAATTTAATCTAGGTTAACATAAAACTAATTCAAATATATCTATCTATTATTATCAAATAAAAAGATTATTGTTACTTTGGATATGCAATTTTTTTCTTAATATTTTATTTTGAATATCTTGAAATATAATTAATTGTAATGTTTTTTATTTATGTTCCTTTGACAAGTCAACCTCGAGATTTCGCACCATCTCTGCAAGTTACAAATCTGCCGCCTCCTCCTCCTCCTCCTCTCAATATTGGTGGCTCCATGAGACACGACGGCTTTAGCTCCCCTAGATTTGCTACTGCCCTTCAGTGCGTCCATCACAGAAAAGTTATTTGGTAACCTGGTTTCCATATCAGTTACTTGCATCAAAGCTGCTGCTCAAATACTGTATGTTCAGGCCCTTGCGTTCACTTCATTGCAAGATAACAGGCTTGGTCTGTCATTTTAAGGTGCCATGCCACTAATTATTAAAGGGTGCAGGGTCCCTCGGAATGGAATCTGCTGAGATTGCTCATGCCAAGTTTTTGTCGCAGGCATCTTGATTCAGACAATTACGATGCTCTTTAGCTTTTTTCTTACTCAACAATCAATTGAATATAGGACTTAAATTGAGTGTTTAAGTTTTTGGCATCATGCAAGCATATAGTACAAGAAATTATGAGTTTAAAGGAGATTATACATGTTTTATATGTGTGCCATGAATGCTCAAAGTATGCCCCTGTTAAACATTCAAATTTCAAGACATGAAGAATTTCAGGCATCTGGGATTTCCTTAATTCTTCAAAACTGTAACGAAAAGGTCTATGGGAAAGACTGGCAATTATTTTATTTGTTAACAGTTATACTGAGATTTTAAAATAAATGGCTGAATGAATTCAGCTAAAACTTTTTTTTGGTAAGCAATTCAGCTAAAACTGCCACGGCAAGAACATGGTATCTCCATGTTCCTGTCACCATCCATGTTCGATTGCGATGAGAAGTCGATTGTGCTGGCTTTATTTGCAGAGGGTATGGCTTGCCACAGTCGATTTTGGTTCTTAGTAGCAGCTTCAAGGGTGGATTCAGTTAGTAACCAATCCACCAGGAACACAAAATCATCCCTCATCCTTGAGACTGCACAGAAATGGAAAAGGGCTCAGAGAGTTCTCATTGCGACATGCTTATAACAAAATGACCCAAGGTAAAAGCTAAAGCATCCTTATTATCTCTGCAATATTTAAAACATACAAAATACTATTTTCTTTGCATTTCCCTTTTTTATGAGCAAGGAAACAAAGAAGAAGACAGTAACGTAGATTAAAATCAACTCAATTGCAATGTGGTCCGTATATTATATTATATTATATTATTTAACCCCAACAAATCTCATATAAGATGGAAAGCAAGATTTTGTTGCTATAGATTGCAGAGATAAAGCCAAATAATCAAGTTTGTTCGTTTCCTAAGAATCTCCCTTGGGAAATTATCTTTTTTTCTTCTTCTCTTTCTCTCCTTATTTTCCCCCGGTCATGTGATTGAAGAAAATAAAGAAAGAAATAGTTAACAATATTAGCATTTCTTAGAGAAAAAAAGAACGAGTTAAACATTAGGCTCGTCTCCCTTGACTAGTTTGTAATGAAACGAACTGGAAGTTAGCCTTCATATTTCAACTTGAAATTTTTTTTTAAAAAAAAAATCTTCTTAACCACTACTATACCAACCTTCTAGCATAAAATCTATCAATATGAAAATGTAATAAAGAAAGAAAACATAGCATGATTTCCTCAAATTGATCGGCTAAGTGAATATGCTTGCATGCAATGATTTCCCTTCCTTTCATGGATGATCGAAGTCTTGGTAAGAAATCACCACATTCTCCAATTTTAAAGGCCAAACTTCCCACGGCACTTGCAACACCAGACTGGCTTTATTGAAGATGATGTTGAGAATGTGGTGGTGCTCCCTATGCCTACACCGATAAATGTCGAGACGGTGAGTCTCCCATGGTTGACCATCAGTGTGGTGAGCGAAGACACGAAATATAGCCCAACTTGACAGGGAATGTCCAGGTGCTGAAGAACTCAACAATTAGTTCACCGAGGAAATCCCACGATGAAGGTCGAAGAAATCCTGGCAATAATGAAAAATATGGCGGTGTCGTGTATTGAATTAGAGGATGTCGAAGATGAGGAACTATATATATTTGAGGTTGTTTGTGTAGAACTAACTCTGAAAATAGGCTAAAAAAAGAGTATTGTAATATCTGAAGTCGTTAAAATCATAGTTATAAAATCTAAATCGACCCGGCAGGTAAACTCGGGGTCTAGATCAACATGGGTTGAAGGGGAAATGAGATAAGTAATTGACCCGGACTAATCTAGTCAAAACTTGAGTTGACCTGCAATGCAATTCGGTCAACCTAGGTAAGAATCGGGTAAGATTTGGTCCCTAAATTGAAAATTTGTTCTCTCTACATGGAACAAATGATAGAGAAATGGGTTCCGTTGAGAACAACAAATTTTACATGTTAGAAAGTAAAATATCTTTCTCCAAATTTGGATCCAAAACATCTCTTAATCACAATGATAGAGTTATGCACGACTCTGCTAAGACAGAATCAACAGAGTCCTTGTGAGCTGCTATTTGTAACAACTAGATAGCTAGGTTTAAATTTGTATTTTATTCAAATGTGTTTTACTTAATTTATAACTCTACAACTCTAGTATTTATAAATATTACAACATTGAAAAAAGTATTACTCTACAACTCTAGACAGAAACAACGGCTAGTATGATCTAATCTTTGTTGTTCGTATGATAATCCATCCCCATACAAAACGCTGCATCGAATCACAAGCGAAAAAATAGAAGAAAAAAATTATCGCTTTCGATTTTCCACTCGCTCTTCACTCTCCTCGCAGATCCCTCACATGATTACAGATGGGAGAGGTACAAGATTCTCTTTGCATTCCATGGATGGATTTAAAGCGTATACGGATCATCATGGTCCGTTTCGTGCATCGCATCTTGAAATCTGAAACTTGAATTGTCAATTTATTCTCCATAACAAAATGTTCTAAGCTACAAATAACCAATCATTCCCTCCCCTAAATGATCTAGGCAGCAGCCCCTCGGAGAAGCTAGAAGGAACTCTCAGGAAATTAAATCCCTGACACATAATTTACCCAAATTCTAAGATTGCCAAGACCAACCTGACCTGAATGAAACCAAGAATGAGACTAGCCAGAGTTGAATATATAAATATTGATGAGGGACGAGAGGGACCCTATGAGTCAGTCACAGGAAGAAACAGAAGACCTTGAATAATAAACAATTAGGGTAACAATGACAACTAAACAAACAGTAAAGCCATAGCACGACCTACCATCCAATCCCCATTTGGAAACAAAAATACTGTACATATATCTGCTGCATAATCCCTTTCCAACCAAAAATGGGGTCTGTGTGTCTTTAGGAACCAAGTTTTCATGTCCAGAAAACCTAAACAAGATCAATCAATCAATCAATCGTTCATCCTTCCACAACATCAACCCTCCAATAGTTCGCATCGTTGAACTCCTTGTTCTCTGCCTCGGCATCATCAGACTTCTCCTTCTCTGGCACCTTCGGTGCAATATTCCTCTTCAGAGGCCCTGCTTCACCAACTATCCCCTCCTTGAGAGCTTGGTCCATTGCCTTCTCGGTCCCTTCCAATTCAACACCAACAAATTCAACATCCTCTTCAAACAAGGAAGGTGAGGTGGGAGATTTTTTACTTGAATCACTGCTTACTGATCCATCACTAGAACCCTTGGTGGGTGATGATCCATTTGGAAGTATAGACTCTCCACCTGATGGGGAACTAGCATCAGGCGTTGCTGCTTCAGCTTGGCTGGAAAGATTGACATCAGAGCTGTCATGATCTTCAAATGGATTCACAGTTGATCCCCCTGCTGCTTGCAAATCGGATGGCTCTCCCCATCCTACCCATTCAGGTAAAGGCCTATCTCCAAACAAGTCTTCATTGTCTGGTGTCTCAAATTTAAAGAAGCTGGTATCAGGAGCATTTGCATCACTACTTGGTGAAACCGGACCAATCCCAGGAAATTGATCAAGGAGGTTTGTGTTGGAAGTGGATGTGCCATTGACAGAATCCTTGCTTTCAGTCAACTCATCTTCCTCTCCCACCACCACCTCGTCATGACTACAGCTGTTACCACCATTTGCATCTGTGTTTCCATTTAAGTTAATCTGATCCATCATCTCTCCAGGCGATGTGCTCACAGGTGCATCACCAATTCTGTCATCTTGGAATGCAAACCAGTTCGAATTTGTGAACAGACTGCTGTATTTAAAACAAAATTAAAAAAATCAGTGCGATTCCAAATCACATCCCAAAAAATATATAGCTTTAATATGCATGCTCATGATTTGACATCCAAGATATTGATATTATATATAGCTTTGTCCAAGAAAATTTCTCAAATGCACTAGTAACCAAAAAGATGTAAAGGTTAAAGTCAAAAGCATCAAGACTTGGCATAGTATTTTAAAACAAAATTTCCTATCGGGTTTCCAATAAATAGGGTGAAAGAAAGGCAGGCATGTACACACTAGACATTGTTAAAGGTTCAAGCCAAAAGCGTTGAGACTGCACATTTAAAGTTTAAAAACAACCTTTGCATACTGTTTCTAGAAAATAGGATGAAAGAAACAGATAGACCGGTTCACCTACAACTTATAGAAGACCCAATGTTTCAATAAAAAATGGTGGGATGGCTAAAACCCTTACCTCCCTTGGTCATCACCAAGCCTTAGGGATGATATAACAACTTCGGCAGACTCATCATCAAAGTAGACATCCTGATATTGAAGATCAAAAAACACATGTTTGAGATATCAAAAGGCAATATAGAGAAAAGGTCACTGCCAACACACCAACCCCCCTCCCACCCACTCGGAAAAAAAATGGAAACAAAGGGAAACAAAATACATGCATTACACATACACACATTAAAAAGCTAAACTGTTACCTCATCATCACGATCAAGGCCCCCATTGTCCTGCAACCAGAATGATAAAAAAAAATTAACCACCATTTCTTATAGATTGATACATAAAGTATCCATCTGAAATATCGCAAAATTCAAATGAACCACCCAGAACCATTGGCTCAAATATCTTTCTTTTAATAAAACAAACTGCCTGAAGTGATAGACACTACATTGAATATATTGCTCTTGTTGAAAAAGGGTTTAGTTGGATAATAAAGATAAACTAAAACACAAAGGTACAAGTCATCTCCCAATATCTTCCCTTCCATGTTCCTCGGATTCTTTATTTGAACAGGCTTGATTCTTATGAAAGTTTTTATTGCTTAATTGGAGTAGGGATTTCTCGTTTTAAAGAGAGGATGGAGAGGAGGGACAGTGGTGTTATTTTGGATAGGAAGAAGAGAGACTAATGGGTTTAGTGAGAGAGAAGGGACATTAGAGAGGAAGAGAATGATGATTTGAGTGAGAGAAAGATGAAGAAATAACGGTGGAAATCGTGCAAAGATGGGGATAGAGATGGCAGCTGGCAGGATACATGGAGGGATAGGCCACATCTGCAGAGAAACAGGCTAGTGAGTCACATGATGGAGAAAACTGCTGCTATCAATTGGGCCAGATTGTAAATGTAATAAACTTAGAAGGATTTAGTTTTGCATGAATCATTCACAAAGAACTCATTTGAATTCTAGATCCTGGAAGAGCTTATTGAGATCCTACTCCTTCCTGTTTTTGTGAGTGATACAAGTTGGGACCATAAGTCCGGTAATATAAATGATAGGTTAAAAAAAAAGGAGAAAAAAGGGGATGAAAGCCATCAGAAAGAGAAGCCACTGATGTACCTCTTCATTATCCTCATTCCCATATATTTTGTATCTAAAAGCCTGGCTTAAGTTGTTGGCTAGAGCTGCTACATCATAATCTCGATCATGAAGGTCATCCTCGTCACTGTCACGTGTCCTATCTTGCAATGCTGTTGGCCGGCTGCACAAAACAAGGAAAAACAAAACAAGAGGAAGATGAAGATGAAGTGAAATTACCAAGCTATTTTCTCTCTGTGGTGAAAAGCTCCATCGGCAGTAATTTACAGCAGAGAGGCAAATGGAGAAAATAATGCGGACGAAACTCAAAAAATTAATAGCAAATTTTAACATACAATTCATACTAAACAAAAATAACCTAACATATAGCTAGATTTTCAGAGGGGCACAAAAAAGAAAATTATAAGCGCGACACACAGATTGCCATTAAATTTAAATCAGCTCATCACCATATCACTATTATTTAAATCAGCTCATTAGCCTATCACATATTTGAGTACTCACTCAAGTGATAAGCATCACCACAACTACAAACACTTTTAGAGAGTGCATAAGCATAAAAGATATGAGGGAAAAATATACCCGCAAGCCCATCGGTAGACATTTTCAACTGCATTGCGCTCTTGCAAAACACTGGCTTGCCACTCATTCCATTCACTATTTTCCTGGAGACAAATAAAACTGCAGTGTGTCAGCTAGGGCATTAAACCAAAATTACATTCAAGGGTCATCATTTCAATCACACAAACATGCTGATGTTGGATGCAAAGATGCACAAAATGCCACAAGAACAAGTTGGAAAGAGCAAATAATGATACTATTAAAGTTGGAAACATTGTCTGCTTCAGTAGCAGCATGAAAAAGAATAATTGAAAATACACTTACAATTAGAAAGGTGATTAAATAAGAATAATAAATTTAAGAGTTCAGTTCCCAGCAGAGAGACCATAAACTCGTCGGAATTGCTCGAGGAAAGAACAGCACAGCGGATAGACAGGATCATCACCAAAACAAGCAACAGGTACAAAACACAGCTTATCACCCACTTATGGACACTTCTAGACAAAACACAGCTTATCACCCACTTATGGACACTTCTAGACAAAACAAGCTTAATGTGATTTATATCAGAGATTATAAAAGTCACTCCATGTGTTATTTCTTTCAGCGCTAATTCAGAGGACAGATGAGTTCTGAAGCATTCAGAATCAGTCCAATGCTTTTATCACGAGTTCCACATACCAGAAAAACTCTGGGGGTTTCTTTAAGGAACTTTGTACTAGAAATACAATTTTGTGCAATGTACATCCAGCTTACCACCCACCTGTAGATAAGTCTGAATACGGCTACTGCTGTTTCCCAACTGAACAAGCTTATTTGAAATTCGTGTAATGTGTCCAAGGTTTCCTACCCGTGGTGCTTGTTTTCCAGCAGCAGGAAGGGTTGGCTGCATAAGAAACATATTTATGAACAGGTAAAACACGCCAATGCAGGATATAAATGACCATACATCAACTAATTTTCCATTCCACCGAATTGCCAAGTGGCTATAAGCATGGGATTTTGTCTTTTTCTCTTTCCCTTTTGGCTCGGCAGATTACATGCAAAGAGGTCCTTATCATTATTATTGCTTAGATTATGCACTATCATACGAGATAATTCCAAAATCATATGGAACCCCACATACCTTAATAATATCACCAGATATTACAGGGTTTTTATCTGTTTGGAGAAACTTTCCTATCAAATCACACTCTTGAAGAAGATGATCAACCATAGCATCACTCTTGGTCTCCAAACATGACATTATGATACTCTCTACATGATGATGCAAGGCGTTATTGTACGGGTACCTACATCAGTTAAAACATCAGAATCATGCATGGTTAGGTAACACGCAATAACTAGATCAGCTACTTCAAAAAGAGAATGGTTATTTCTAGATACCAACTTCATTCATCTATTGATTCATCAATTCACCATTTCAAAAATGTAGAAACTTACTCAAAGAACAGATCAAGGATTCTTTTAATGGTTCTCGAGCTGACCAACTCCGTTTCAGTGGCTTCATTTCCAGTTCTTAGTAGCACCGCAATGAATTCCACAATCTAAAGCAAATTTGAGAGCAGTTAAGTTTCAAACAAATTTATACCTCAGTGTAATTCAAACTCAAGGTTTATCAATTCCGCCAACACCATACAGTTTATCAATGTCCATCAGTTTCCAAAACCATGTTATTGAAATTTTTGGTTGTGTTGTGACCCATATGAAGATTACAGAAGAAGCATGAAACCAACCTTTAGACGATGTTTCCCAAGAGGAGGCTTCAGTTCTCCATATGTTGTTGGCAAAATCTTCTCATCGGACAAGACATTCAATAGCATAAGCAAATCACCTGCAAAATGGAGTGTGCTGTCTTAAAAAACACCGGCATTGACAGGGAAAAGAAGGAAAAAATCTATATAACAGCAACTTCTGTCAGATACTCTTTTTTAATTTTGAATAACACTACTTAAAATTACAGATTTAATTTCAATATAGTTATGCTAATGTTAATTCAACTAGCATCCAAAACATGTAATTACTAAAAATGCAATGGGAGGGGGGATGGGGGGGCTGAAAAATTTATGCACACCCCCCCCCCCCCCCCCCCCCCCTTCCAAAACAATCTCAGGAAGATTGTCCCTGGATTTCTGCCTTTTTTTCGGTTGGGGAGGGGGTGTTCTCACAGCCATAGAAATCCACTCACCAAGTTTAGGTAACATTGCACTAATAGTCTCTGGATTTACAGGGATTGGAGACTCGTACATATGTTGGCTTCGGAAAGAATGCATCAAGGGAGAAGCCATTGCCGATCTTTTTGGATCCAGTATAGAGATACAAACAGAAAGTGAATTGACAAGACCAGATTTTGAATGTGAATCTTCCAATGCATGACCAAATATCCTTTCCACAAAACTGCATATGCATAAAACATCAAAGCCACAATTAAATTAAAACATAAACAGGGAGGGGAGATCACTTAAATAGTACTAAAAATTTAAAGAAAAAAAATCTCACAAACCTTGGACTAGAGAGTTTAGTAGCCAAGGCTGATGGAGCATTTCGAGTTATTGCACATAATGTTTCTGCTGTGTTAGCATTAACTTCAGGAGGATTCTGATCCACATAAAAAAAAATCAGATGATTCAATTATACATCCATTGTAAAGAACCTCTAGCTAATCATTTCAGATTCTTATTTCATTTTCTGTTATCTTTCCAAGCCAAAACTTATTAACCTTATATCAACAGACTTTTTCTAATACATATTTTAAAAGGAGATGTTATCTTGACAAAAATGCAGAACTTACAGAAGGACTCAATTTATCCACGATCATTTCTAGCAAATTGCTATCAGCCAACCATTGCATCACATCAGTAAAATTAGGATAAACGTGGTCATCAGCTCCTACCAGGCGGACCAAAACCTACATGAAGCAATCAATATCCAAAATCAACCAATTGTATTACAAGCAAGAGCTTATTAAAATAAAAAGCAGGACGGCAGTAAGAATCTCAATTACCTCCATGATGGATGTTATTCCAATTAAATCAACAAGTTGGCGGAAAACATCTTGATGGGCCTGTAAGAAATCAACTAATGAATGTTTTCTTCACAGACTAATAGCAATAGTCACATCCTCCAAGAAAAAAGTGCAAAACTGAAATACGAAAGGAATGCAATGTTTCACAGATTGGTCTCTGAGCAAATCATATGCTTTGCTTAATCGTTCATCAACTTCCTGAGATGATATATAAAGCAAATTGCAGAAAATAGGGAGTTTTTACATGTTGAATAGTGGAAAAGTAATTAGGAGGGAGGATATTCATGCAGTGTGCAAACTTTGGATGCAGTGTGCAAACTTTGGATGCAAGCAGATTTACAATTTTTCATGTCACTTTTATGAATTCCTGAGATTCTCTTAAAAGCTCTCCTAGCTTCTTTTGGTTGTCTTCAATTTTAACTCCTTGAAACTGCAATTGTTAGTATCTTTCCACTTGCTTGGTTTGGTATGGAAGATGAAGCCACATCCAAGTGTCGGTACAAGAGTCAAAAATGGATTTCACAGATGCACCCTTGTCAAGTTGTGTCAGCATGGGTAACTTCGGGATGAAATGCCAAGTCCAAGCAACAGATAGCAGCACTAATATGAGAAGTCTAGGTTGTTATTTATTCATGGAAGCAACTATCTCCTCATAAACCAATAAATGCACCTGCATCCTTTCTCCAGTTAACATAACATTGTGTATTCCCATATCTTATATTTCTTAAGCAAATTCTACACCATCAAATGCTATGAAAATCTAACCACAGCAATATACAAGTACATACCAGGTCATGACCCATAATAAATATTCATATGGTGGGAGTTGAAAAACACAACTTTCCTTGATTGAAACAAAACATTCTTTACAATTAAGTAAAGTAAAACTTGTGGCAAACCATAGCATAGATATAGTTAGAATATACTCACTTGGACATAGTTCATAAGTGAAACTGTCTTGCGTAACATAAGGCAGACAACAACCTAGAATACAAAGCAAAAGGCATCAATCAAGTGATCCTAGACAAACAAAATATTAAAGATACAACTTCTCATGAAAATTGGATACGGATTCTAAAAGCATACTTTGCTGAAATACCCAGCAAGCAAGGCACTATGAGACCGATTTGGTTCCAAGAACGAGAAGAGTAAGTTCATCAACTGAAATAGCATGAAAGTAAAGATAACCATCAGTAAAAGAGCATTTGCTAAACCAACCTCCTGATTAAAACAAAGTGTGATGATAAAAATGAAACCTACCTCCTCTTCTTCCACTAAAGTTTTAAGAATAACATCAATTTCGCATGTAAATATCTCACAAGCAATGAAGGGGAACCTGGGGAAAACAAAAGCAATTTGTCAGAGACAAGAAACAGAAGTTCACCTAAGAAACATCTCAGCACGAGAAAACATTTCTCTAGTAAGAGTGACATACTTGAAGGTTCGTTTGCTTTCAGCATCCTCTGAAGGTTCCTCGATAATGTATCTGAGCAACTGCTCCACTTGGGCTCTATCTCGCAGACTGCATACAATAACTTATGGTGAGCATCTACCAGGATCAACTTTATGTCATGCTCCCAAACAGTTTAAAGACCGTAAACCATGCATGATAGAGAATGGCCTTGTGCATAAATCAGAGCATTTCAGCATGGATTGTAAAAACAGAGAAAAAATTACAAATTAATGAGTCGGGTGTTTAAGGCTTTGCATTCTTGGATTATTTCTTCTTCATCCAGAAGCTCTTCCAACGTGAAATTTTCTTTGTCTAATACAGACTCCACCTACAAAAGCAATAGCAGGTTGACATCAGTCAACTAGAAAGAAAATTAGCAAATATTATTGCAGCATTTAAAAATGTTTGCTTATTAGAAAAATATTACCGAGCACACAGAAACTAATATCATTAGCAAAACTTTTATTGAAATCTAGTAAATCATGGAATTAACATGGTTCGGAGAGTAAAAAGCCTGGTAAGAATTTTTACCAAGGCTGCCCTCCCATTCAAAATTCAAAGCCAAATATAGTAGTGATATAGTAAAACTTAAAAAAAAAATTCAATATCATTTCTTTAATTTCCAAAGAAGCCGCCACGCACCCACTGTATGTCAATTAAATTAAGTGTCAATACCATTAAAAAAAACCCATTTATTTATTAATTAATTCTTCTAATAAATGTGACAAACAAATAAGGTTCAAACGCAAACCCAAAACATTCTAAACTGTATATATATTAAAACAATTACATTTCCCTACAATTTTTTATGCACGGAGTCAGTGATTAATAAATAAATGGCAGAGAATCACACAAATCTACACTATGAAAAACAACATCCATCTCAACTCAATCAGTCCAAACCGAGTCCCAATTAAAACAATAAAATAATCCATTTCAATTGAGAATTCACATATTCCTAGGGTTTATAGATCCAATTAACAGCGTTTGCAAAGCTCTAAATCCACCAATTGTTGCAAACCCTAGATAAAATTAGGGATGATAGAAAGAACTTACAGGAGAAGAGGTAGAGAGAGTGGTGAGCTTCCAGAACATGCTTAATAGAGTGGAAACAAAATTAACAGACGTAAAAGGCTAAAGAGACGTTGTAGATCTGTTAACCCTAAAGAGAGCAGCAAAATCTAGGTTTTGAAACACAAGATTCGATAAGAGAGGGAGGGAGATTGAGAGGAGGAAAACCCTAATTTTCGATCAAAATATGGCCAGATCGTGGAGATCGAGAGAGAAAGCCCAAGAATCGCGATAGTAGCTGCGAGCGAGCGAGTTTATTTATTTATTATTACTTTTTTCTTTTTTCTTTTTTTCTTTTGAGAGAGGGGGGGTGGGAGGAGGGATTCGACGGGGGAGGCAGAAAAGTACAAAAGAGGTACTCCGGATTTCACTAAACCAAACTTCTTGATGTTATTATGCTATGCATGTGCATTGCATTCCATGCATGTGGGGGCATCGGATAGATCAGATAAATCATCATATAAACATGGGTATAATCATAAAAATTATTTACGGATCCCACGTAAACGTGGGATCAGTAATATAATACAAATACAAGATGTTTTTGTAAAAATATTTTAATATAAAATAAATTAATAATTTTTTAAAAAATATATTTTTAATATAAGCATATTAAAACTATTAAAAAACACGCATTTAAAGTTTTTTGAAATGAAAAGAATTTTAAAAATAATTCATGAATTATTCTATAAATTATTATGGAGAAGCTGTGTACAATTCCCAAATAATTGATGAAATGGGATGGATGTTGCATGTGTGGGTTTTGATGTGTATGATATCAGATGGGTATATATGATGATTGATGATACAATTTTGGGTAAACTTCAAAACGGTCCCTGATATACGTAGCTAATCTAGATTAAGTCCTCAGCCAATTTTTTATCTCAATTGTATACCAAAACAAAGTTTTAGCAATTTCTAATCGAGTTCTTCGTTGAATTGGACATGAAATCTTATGTAAATGACAAGTTTTTCTTAGGAAACTTAAAGATTTCCTTTAGAAGTCTGTGAAGTGTTCGGACGGACCACTTAAGTGGGGATTTTTTACTGTTTTAGGGATAATTGAAATGAAAGAAGACTATTGGGACTAATTTAGACAAGGTGAATGATTAGGGACTTTATAGAGATCTGCGCAAGAATGTTTGCACAACCTGGCATATACGTGCTGCCTTTGAGAGAGCTTGAAAGGTTGTTAGAATTTATGTGTTTGAAAGATAGTTTTTAGTCCGCTTCGGTTCAAGATCTGGATTCTAGATTTTGATTAGGTTTTTGGATTTTGATCGGTTTACTTAAGTCAAATTTTTTTTAATCAAAATGACATTATTTTAATAAAAAAATAAAAATCAACGGATTGCAACCGGGTTTTTGACAAGATCTTGTCAGGTCACCGGGTCAACCCGTCGGGTCATACCTGATTTTTCCTTTCCCTATTTTTTCTTCAACTCAGTCCGGTTCCAACCCCAGGTCTACCGGGTTCCGGGTCGACCTGTCGGGCCGGGTTTCAAAACTATGGTTTGAAATATGATGGATTATCATAGAAAATTTATTTTTTAAAGTGTTTTTTATTTAAAAATATATTAAAATAATATTTTTATTTTTTAAAATTTATTTTTAATATTAATAATTAATAATTAAAAATTTTAATTTTTAAAAGATATTTTTAAAATATAAAAACAAACCAGCTATAAATAGATTTATTTAGATTCAGCTTTAATAGTTCCTGGGGATTGAGATTTTCCTAACGTTCACTTATGCAGTGTTAACTTAATTTGAGTGGACATAATTTAATATGTAATAAAATTGGTAATAACTTTATATGAGAGGATTCATCGATTTTTCTCATAATATATTTTTTTCACTTGATTTAAATAATTAAATTCATAACCGATTATGAGAGGATTTATCTATACTTGAACTCTCTTGTATTTTTAAAAGAACATGATCGGTAACGTTCCAAATGATCCGTACATTACTATTAGTAATTGATGTTTATATTTTTAATGTTATATTGTGATTGCATGTATGCATGATTGATTAAAATTTTACACAATTATTTACGGATTAATCTTACATTTTATCATTTTTAGTATCTTTTTAGTGTGACATTTCTACTCTTTATTGAATTAATTAGATTTGTATATACTTAAAAGTTTTTCTTAATAAGCTCCCTCCAACACAATTTCATTCTACATAATTATTTCTCGAGTATATATTTATGGATTTTTTATTTTACCAATTGTCATGATCCAATTTTAAAATCGTTTGTTTTTAATTTAATTTTAAAAAGAGTTTAAATTAAAAGATTAAAAATTGATTTTAATTAAACATGAGATTTATCAATTTATAAAAATTAAGGACTATAGTGTATGTTTCTTTTTCTAGTATTCGATTGAAACAAACTATCATAATCCTTTTCAATTTATAGGTACATGAGCCTCTATTATTCTAAGGTGTTCCAACATTGCAAGGTTCCAACAGCTTCCCTATCTTATTTTGACTATTTAGATCCAATCCAGCATATTCTAAAAGGTCTACTTTAGATTTTGAATGATTTTAATTTGTTGTTGTGGTTATTAGTTGTTTATTTGATGATGAACTTGGATGAGTGTGTGAGAAGACTCTGTAGTTTGATTAGGGAAGTGATATTGTGTGTATGGGATGATGCATGACTTTTCTTAGAATGTGTTAGAATAAAAAGGTCAAAAAGGTGATATTATAAAAAAAATATTATTAGTTTGTTTTTTTTTAACTTGCATCATGGCCAAGCATTTTTTTAAAAAAAAAAACTAAAAATATCTTACTTGAATGATATAGCATTTTATAAATATATCATGTTTTGCATTAAAAAAAAATAAGATGGAACATTTTATGTTAGCATATTTTCAAAAATAAATGTTGCATGCATATTTGGGCTTAATAAAGTTCTTTAAGCTCATTAAAAGTTTGGTCTAAATTAAAAGACTTGTTAGGCCTATACTCCCAAAAAAAAACATCCCTTGTTTTAGAAAGGAAAAAAAGAAGATAATAATAATGACATTAAATTTTTTCCCATGATAATTTCTCATTTGATAAATGATAGGAATTTTTTGAATGAATGGTCAAAACCTATTTTTGTTATCCATATGGGTTCAATGCCATTTTAAAACCTAATAAAAAAAAAATTTTGTTACTGTAAACCCTGACCAAGAATTTTTTTTAAGTTAATGAGTTGTAATAAAATAAAATAAATTAAATTGGGAAATAAAATGGCAAAGATAAAATTTTAGGGAGTTAAAATTAATTGAGAGAAGAAATTGAATGGAATTAAAAGATTTAGTGACATTAGATTAATGAAAGAAAAGACATGGGGTTGAAGTGGAATTAATAAAAAAAATACATGGACCATTAATGTAAAAAACAAGAAGTTATATATATAAATAAGTGAATAGTGTTCTCCCAACACCATTCCTAGCCGATCATAGAGTGAAAGAAAGAGGAGAGAAAAATTATGAAGAAAACCATGCAAACTCACCATTAAAACAAAGAAGAAGGCTAGATTATAAGGTTTAGGAGAGTTAGGAGAAGGATTAAATAAGAAAAATTCTAAGGATTTTCTATTGGGAATGGATGGTTTTGGAAGAACAACAAACGGGGAAGAAGAAAAGTATTTCCAAGCTTTTATTCCATCTTTTTTCTTTGTGATAGGAGGTAAGAAACTCTTTTAAAGTGATTGTGTAGAATAATTTTACATTATGTGTAGGATTGCAAATGTTAGTGTATATGCATGTTAGGGTATTTGAATTAGTGTAGTTATGGATGGATGATGTTATTATATGTATATAAACAATGGGTAAAGTTCCAATTAAGTGAGAATTCAATCCTTACCATGTTAGGATTTTAATTAGATGTTTGGAAATAATGTGTGTGATTAATTGATGGAAGTTGTCAAGGGTGTATAATATGTTAATATGAATGTTTAATGATTTGGTATTGTGGAAATGTTGTGGACATTAAAAAAAAAAAAAATTCACTCTTTTAGTTAGAAGAGGTTCGGCCAAATAAAAAAGAAAAGAAAAAGGGAAGCGTTAATTGATTTTGATGTTATTCTACATGAATGTATTTGGATTATAAATGAGTAATTAAGGATAAATCATAGAAGATTTAAGAAAAATCTGGTATTGTCTTCTTAACCATATTTCAGCCAAATCAAAGAAAAAAAAGGGAGGCATTAATTGATTTTTATGTTATGTTACATGAATGGACTTGGATTGGAAATGAATAATTGAGGGGTAAATCATGGAAGATTTAAGAAAAAAAATTATGTTTAAGGAAAAAGTTTTATCATAAAGGATTGAAAAGTGGATTTCTACGTATTCTTGAAATTTATATTAAAAAGTGTGATGGTTAGAAGTAATGTGACTTTTTTTTTCATATAATGGAGATTGGGGACACTACTTAGCAATAAGGAGCTACTAATCGAGCATCGTAATAGATAGATGTTTGGCACCTTGGTTTTGTAAATTATTTTATTACTCAAATTCTTTATTGTATTTTTCTTTAAATGCATTTTGGATTATTTGGTTTGTTGATAAGAAATTGTTAAAGAAATTAGATCCCTGGTTAATGGAAGTAATGTCATGTTGAATGTACTAATAAAAAAATGGATCCCTTTATAGTGAGACTATTGCCCTATCAAATGGGCTAATAAGGAAAATAGATACTTGAATAATGAGACCATTGCCTTTTCAAACGGGTTAATGGAGGAAACTATATCCCTAATTGATGGGACCACTACTCTGTTGAATGGGCTAGCGGAGAAATTTGATACCTAATTAGTGGGACTAGTGCCTTGATAAATGGGCTAATGGAGAAATTGGATCATTGGTTAATAAAATTGGTGTTTTGATTAATAGGTTAATAGAGAAATCAAATAACTTAGTAATGAGTTTGATATTCGTCTTAAACTAGAAAAGAACATGATATTTGTCTTAAACTAGAAAAGAACATGGATAGATCCATTTACTTTCATAGTTATAATTGAATTGTTGATTAACAAATTATTGAGTTGAATGATTGAATTTATTCGATTGTAATTATATTTTCAAGTAATATTGAGTAATAGACTTTTCTCTTCAAAATCAAGCATAGACATGCCCATATCATTTAATATTCAACCATGGATAATACAAAGGTTAACCTTACAAAGTTCACCAAAAACTAGAAATGCTTAACTAAAAGGTATTAAATATATGCATCCCATCAATAATCACCTGACAACATCAAGTCTTAAACGTAATAAAAATCATACTAAAAAAAAAGTGATAAAAAAATTTATTACAAGTCCTCAAACGTATTAATAATGAATGTCTAATAACAAGTCAAAATATATCATTCATTAAACATAAATCCTTCAGCTTAGCTAACAACTTAAACTGGTAACGTAAACTTCATGGCTCAAAACTTTCTAACTCTTCTACCTGTCTAGAGAGGGAAAATAAAGGAGGGTAAGCTAACCATAGTATAGCTAGTAAAGCTCTACTTATTCCCAAACCAAGCACAAGTTTCGTGTGTGTGTGTGTCTATATATATATATATATATTGCATTTCCAATAATAAAACAACTTATAATAAATAAATAAATAAATAATGTTAATGTCTCTTTAGTTTATAAGACATGCCATAAAATAAGTCATCAATACTTGCTTTTTCTTGACATTCAATTCCATAAACATGACTTTACTTTCAAATCAAATTCATATGACCACAGTATACCTACAACCAGGCCACTAGTCGACTATTTCCAACCAATTATTCTAACTCATTAGAAGGGCCATTGTCAATTATTATAACTCATTAATGGGCCATTAGAATTAGTTCTAGTGTCGACAACCCTACTCACTTACCAGAGGTCATTACTTCATTAATAGTCATCTACGAGTCATTATGCAACCATTTGCAAATCCATTAAAATACACTTTCTTTCATAGATGAATTTATAAAACATTTGTAAAAAAAATTCTATATCATGCATTCACAAATATCACATATAAGCAAATCAATTTAAACATGGCAAGTGCTTGATCTTCTTTTAAAAAATATAATACATATTGTAAAGGAAAAATGTATAATTGAGAAAAATATTTATTCCATTTAAGAAATAATAGAAAGTGTGAAGGTTTATTTATTTCCCTTACTTAAATAATCAAAGTCCAAAATCTCAGCTTAAACAACCTATTCATAATCATATAACTTGTTCAAGTCTATCTAACACTTTAACTATAATAATTTATCAACCACACACTATCTACTAAACTTATTATAACTTTTTCTAGAAAATTTACAATTCCATTACTCGATTCTCTTTCCATCCATATATGATTCACCTAGCAATTTCTTTTATATAATTTATAATGAGTCCAAAAATCATTGATGGGTATTGCTGCTAAATAACTTACGCATCCTTTACTATTTCACCATAACTTTCTTTACAAAAATCGGATTAATACGTCATTTATGATGTTAGAAACTAGACATGATAAACTTTTTCCATGTATAAAATCTGGATAAAAAAACTACTTCTATTTGATATGTTTTTAGGTTGAACAAAAACCTTTGTAAAAAACTTAACTAACAATTTCTCACTTTTATACATAATACTTTCACACTATTAAACAATTATTAACCACTCTTAATGCATCTTAAAATATCATATAACCTACCATATTAATTATATCTAGTCATTCATACAAATACCATTTAAATCTCTTTAAACTTATGCATCTTTTATATAGAGTAAACCCTAATCAATCTAAAACTTTTTTAAATAAAAATGATTCATGTTTCTTACCTTGAAATTAAAAAAATAGAATGAAGCCTTAATCCTTCAAGGTCAATAGTCTACACTCCTCTCAAGATTTATTTTCTCTAAACCATCATGAATTTTATAAAACTAGAGTGAATGAACTCTAACATTCTATCTCTTTTTAATATGGATATAGGACTTCATAAGCCTTTTTTCTTCTTCTACTTAGTACAAAGTAACATTATATTTAAACTTGGTTCTTATAATACTCCAGCCCAAAAATATTTGGGTTGAGGTATTGTAGTTGGGTTTGTTTTAAATTATGAGTTCAAGTGAGAAAATAAATATCACTGTACTTAGTTTATATATAAAAAAACTTAAAGTTGTCATATTTTATGATTAATGCTTATTTGTAAGTGTCTCTATTCTTTGCACTTGATGGTTAGAGAGAAGAGAGAAAATGTGAATTATAGGTTACTTTGAGATCTTAGATAAGAGATAAATTTTACATGACACCTGTAATTTTCTACTTTCTTATAATGAATTTCCCTGATCATTTTGCCTATGGAATAGACCTAACTTGTTGAACAACGTGAATTTTCTATGTGCTTTTCTGTGATTGATTATATTTGTTCTTTTATATTTCTCTACTTGTTAATTGGTTTAATATTTTAGATTTGTTTCTATAACAAGGTCTATTTGATATTGTTTGTATTATGACTATTGTTTACTGTGATGTATTGTGCTATAACTATTTTATTGTGTTGTAGGATAAAAACAATATCAAGTTATTTATTATGCTAAAAATATTTAAAATAGTTAAATGGTGGCGGGATAAATTTTTTTGTGGGGATTTCAAGTAAAAAATAACCAATAAATATACCATACTAAAAATATTTTATTTATATTAAATCGATTATGAACTCTTAAACTTACATGTGATTTTTTACATGAGAGTAATTCTTAAAATAAAAAAAAGTTAAATATGTGACTACACAAATTACTACATTGTTTCAATAAAATTAATGATATATAAAAAATAAAAATAAAAATATAATTACTTATAACACTTACATGTGTAATTAAAAAAAGGTTAACGGAAAAAAGTTGTAATTTTAATTTTTAAAATGGACCTTATATAGTAAATAGTTGTACTTTATTTATAAAAGAACATCAAATCAAATATTAATCGAAAATTATTAATTTTAAACCAAAAATAAAAAGACGCACAACAATAGCGAAAACGCGCACGAGGCTGAGGCATATTAAAACTTAAAAGTGCATTCTTTGGAACATTATAAAAGAAGAATAAAGAGTCAACCATATCAAGGGACTAACTCATGATTTCCAAAACTAGAACAACAAAATTATAAAATAAAAAAGAACAGGGACTAAATTACAACTCACTGAAAACTTTACCATTACCATACACATACAGTGAGTGAAATCGCATCATTAACTCAACTAGGCAGGATTTTCTTTCCCAGTCTCTCTCAAAATTAGAAGAGGAAATACTTGACCTTTCACTTTTAGAAAAAAAAAAGAAAAAGAATCTGAGAAAGAAATAGTAATTTTTGGATTTAGAGGAGAAAATAGAAGTATTTTCGTTTTTGTTTCGTTTTGTTTCAATTTTAATTTAATTTAAGAAGAAGATTATTACTATTATTGTTATAGCAATGAATTGAAGAGGCAGGTGGTGGTGGAGAGATGAGTGTGAGCCATGCATCAATACATCCGGTGGAAGATCCGACTACAACGGACGGCGGAAACAATAACGCGCCGAGAGTGAGGATGAAAGACATACAAGGGATGCCAGGCACCAAAGGCGGCCTTGCTTTGCGTCTCTCTCAGTTTATATTTGCTGCTACGGCTCTTTCTGTCATGGCCTCCACCAGCGATTTCCCTTCTGTTACTGCCTTTACGTAATTGAATTCCTTGCCTTCCTTTTTTTGTTATTTATTTTTTTATTTGTTGTGTTTGGCTCAATTGCTTGATTTTGCTTTCAACTTTCCTTAGAGAATTATATGAAATATTTAGCTTATTAATATCAGTTTGGTATTTTTAAAACCCTAAATTTTTTATTTGATTGCTGCTGCTGCTGCTATGTTAAAAGCAGGGAAGATGAAATGTTTCAACGCCGTAGCAAAATTACAAGTTAGGCTCGAAAAAAGAGAACACTTTCGTTTCCAATAATTTTATCTAGGGCTTGATTTGATCAGGCTGTGGCTGTTCATTTGGAAAAGAACACTCCTTTTGCGATACTATCTTTAGCATTTTGATTGATTTGTGTGGATCATTGGTATGAAGAAGAGAATTAGGAGCACTTGAGTCACGCTGGACTTGCATTGGTATGTCATGAAGAGCATGCCTCTCTAAAGAGCTTATAATTAAATTTTCACCATATAGTATCTTCAAACACTTGAGTTACACCGGAGTTGCATTGGTATGTCATGAAGAGCACGCCTCTCTAAAGAGCTTATAATTAAATTTTCACCATATAGTATCTTCAAACACTCTTTGTTTGTTTCCTTGTTACTTAATATTTAAAGCATCCTCGTTTTGTATTAGCTTGCTGTATCTGTATTTCAATGTGGTTAACAGCTTGGAAATATAAAAAGTATGTTTGACATGTTCTGGTTATTAATAAGATTTCACTGTTGATGAGTGAGTTGTTTTATCCCAACAACTGAATTAGTTGTGCTTTGGATGTCTTCTTTACGTAATCATGCTACTGAATTTTGCATATCCTACTATTAACAGGATGGGATGTCTAATTTTTGGTTTGCGAGTCAGTTTTTATGTGAATTATGATATTTATTGTTTGATGACATCAGTTCTTTTCTTTTATAATGCGCAATATCAGCTACCTAGTTGTGGCCGCTAGCTTGCAGTGCCTGTGGAGCCTTTGCTTGGCTATTGTTGATATTTATGCCCTTTTGGTGATGCGCTCATTGCAGAATTACAGGATTGTCATAGCTTTTGCTGTTGGTGATGGGGTAAGATGACAATGTCTTTAATGTAAAACTGAATCTTAACAGTGGACATCTGGGCCATCCTTGTTCTCGCGTGTTATATATTTGCAGCCCTTATCTTTACACTCCTAAAGATAGATGCATTTTGCTTGTGGCTTGTAGCAGCCAGTCTTCCTCTTACATAAGATTGTCAAGTGATTTGGACTGCTTGGTTTTGTCCCTTAAAAACTAGTTTTCCCCCCCTATTTATCCACTCAATTTCCTGTGCTCTATGGTTACTCCACTACCATCCCTTTTTACCCCTTCTTCTTTTCGTTTTGATTTTCAGCTTGTAAGAGCTAAAGCTACAATTACCATCACTTGCTGTTTTATTTCAACTCTTAACATTTTCATTATCACTAGTCTAATGTTTTAGCATCAAGGAGTGGAGTCTACATTGAGTCATAATTAGAGGGAAAATTCAGCTAGCTACATTTTACTAGAATGCAGACTAGAATCATATTTAAATCTACTTAGGGAGTGTCTAGGAATGCTTTTGCTTTTAGGTACTTTTCAAAAGTACTTTTGGCTTGAAAAAGCATCAAATTGATACTTTTAAATGTTTTCTGATGGTTTTGATGCGTTGATGTTAAAAATATAAAAAATATGAAAAAAAAATATTTTGATGCATTTTCAATCAAAAAGTTATTTTGAAAAGTATTCTGCACCAAAATCCCAAATACACATTTAGACTGAATATTTATGACTTATCTCTTTGTGAAATGGCAAGAAGATAGCGTTCACTATAATATTTCACAAGCTCAAGTGCTATAACTATGCTCATCATGGTTTCTGCATAAGCTTTTGGGTGCATGCTATTCTAGGATTTTTGAATATTCTCCCTCCATGTCAAAGAGATTGTCTGCCTTTCTATTTTTTATCTGTCCCAAAATGTTCGTCTGGTCAATGCTTTAAGTAGTCTACTTTCCTAAAATACCTCTATATAAAGTCCATTTTGCAAAAGATTGTCAAATACTTTTGTGGAGCTAGCAAGATATCATTAAATTTGTTACTAAGATCTGCTTTAAATTGATAAAGAAAATCAATTCTGTCAATTGGAAAAATAAGAAACTAAATGGTTAGTACACGAGAGAGTTACTGTGTGATTCAAAAACAAAATATTCTTTCATTTTTCCATTTCCTATTCTTCACTAACATGCACCCAATTAGCAACAAAAATAAGAGATCAAAATAGACATATATATCAAGATTAAACAAAATCAATGTTCTTTCTCCACTTTTTCCTTATACATACAAATATCTTTAACACAAGAAGATTTTTTGCAGCCTGAAAATATTAATTCTTAAAGAAAATTCATGGAAGCTTGCAAAATGAATATAGAGGATAAACACTACATGTTTTATGACCCTTGACATTTAGTTTTGTGGAGTTAGGTCTTATAAGTTTGATCAGGCATTTTCATGAGGTTCCCTTTTGGGAAATTTTTTCATGGTGCTCATTCCAAAATGTACATTGAACTGCAGAATGGAAAGGTTGCGATAATACTCTCTCAGTTACATGGATGTTTACTCTACATCCGAGTGTGCATTTTCTATCTTTCTTCACTTCACATCATTTAACTCTGTTGTATTATCTCGTGAGTTAATTTATTTGCATTTAGATTTTATTCTCCTCAATTTTGTGTCATTTTCATGCAGATAGCTTCCACTCTCACATTTGCTGCTGCCTGTGCTTCTGCTGGCATCACAGTCCTTATCAACAATGATCTTGACAGCTGTGCCAATAACCATTGTTTACAGTTCGAAACTGCTACAGCCATGGCATTCATCAGCTGGTTCTCTGCATTGCCATCTTTTCTCCTGAACTTTTGGTCACTGGCATCACGATGAAGAACAAAATAATTGCTGAATTAAAAAGATATTGACAACACTGGCCATTTTGTGGTACCAACTGAAATACAAGACAGTCTTGTTTAACCTTTGTTGCATGTGTGCATTGATAGAAGGATGAGTTCATTACTCTTGGCATGCGATTTTGTTGTAAATCAGAATGCAACGTAAATATTTGGGGTGCTTTGTATTTGCTTGTTTAGGCACAATGGATTTGATTGGATAACTTTGGTGTGGACATTCGCAAGGAGTATGTGTAATGACTTCTAAAGAGTGGACGCTCACATTCTATCTTCTCGCTATTTGGCGAGGAGTTATCTAACATGCAGCACCAAAGGTTTACTTTACGCAGGCATCGAGGCAATGGAAAGTACGTATCATTGAGATTTGCACTAGCTCCCAAATTTCATGTAAAACTGAAGGCACCAGGTAGGTGCTATGCTCTGACAATCTTTCACCTGTAGTAGTTTGGGATTTGAAAGAACTTGATCACCGCAAGTAATTTTGTGTTGGATGTTTAAACAACGATAGCGGGGCTTGATTTTGAACGGTCGGAAGACAATTGGTCGGAGATGGCCAGAGAGATAGATCCCAACAAGGGATTGGTCCCTGAAATGGGCAAAACCAAGAATTGGCTACTTCCCTTCTAAGTATCATTTCTACCACCTGCTGACTTGACTACTTTCGCTCACATTCTCGTAGAAAGGGAAAAGGTCACCACGAGAGTAACACTACACTGAAAGCAAAGCATCCTTGATTCATGTGTCAAAAGTAGTAGTATAAATGAAGCTGCATTCCCAAGCTAAACGTCGATATTTCTCCAAGAATTTTACTAGATCATATATTCATAAAAAAAATATAGAGAGAGATTATTGCCGAGGGAAGATGATGATGCAAGATTATATAGCTGTTTCAAGAAGTATGAAGAGATTGAGAAACGGGTATGTATGTATTAACATATACTGATAACCTTGCATGCCTTCATCTATCTATTGAAACAAGATTATTATAACGCATGTATTTTGTGATCAAATGATTTATATGTGATGCAACCGAACCTGATAAAAAAAAATTAATAATAAACACAAAGAAAGACCATTTTTGTAGTCTCGCAATTAGAAACTTAATTTATATTTTATTAATGAATATTTTTCTCTGGTGTAGTTTATCTCTTTAAAAAATATACAACTCCTTATATAATTTTAAATCAAATAGAAAAAATATTATAAAATACAAAAATACAAAGAAAACAATGAATTGGCCCAAATAATATCTTATAAATCTAATTTAAAGGCCTTTTGGACCTTCATTGGTTATAGCAAGTTGATTTTTTTACATAACTATATTGGTAAAATCTCTGGTCAAATTGAGAGCCAAATTTAAGAGTGATACGATAATTAAATAAAAAATTATGAATTTTTTTTATTAGACTACTCGATTAGCTTGGACATCTCTTTTATTGATCCTAGCTTTGCATTATTGATCCTTAAACAACTTTGTTAGGTTTTCTACTTATAACAAATCAACAAGTAATTCTTCAGAATTATGAAAATCTCCAGTCCCATCTATCAATATGCTTGTACGTGAGTACAAAATGTTTATTAACATATAATAATAATAATAATAATAATAGTCTAAGATCATTTTCACCATTTTCCATATATAACAGTGAAAAATACCTAAGAAAAATAATTGTTAAAGAATCCTTGTTAAACAAAGCTTGATGCCTTGTAAAATAAGAATTGATTTTTGACTAGTTAATTCTTCTTATTTGATATGAAATCCTTATAAAATAAGTAAGTCAAAGGATGCCATATAAGTTTTAAATAACATTAAGAACTCCTTGTAGTAAATGGAACCTATAACTCTTGTGGAAACAATGTTTTTTTTTGTTTTCACACTTTGCTGATATTTTCTAGGCTCAACTTCAAACATGTCGTTTTCTCTTTTCTGGATAAATTAGTTGGCCTACCATATATAGTTAGAAAATAACAGATGTCTAGTTTCCAACTCAATTGGAATTGCATCCAAACTTCTCTTATAACTTCATATATGACCTTAAAAGTAGATAAAGATCCATACTGACTTATTTAAACCTTTTTAACCCAAGTCTCTCAAATTAACCCATAGAACTCCTCTTGGATCCACTTCGTTTTAGGTCTTAGAATAGATCCAATAGACACTACTAATAGATCCTTTGATGTCGTAGCTAGGATCACATTACCTAACATGTGCACCTAGGAGTATTAATTTTGTTTGGTGATTAGCCTTAAGCAATGCAATCTCTTCAATCCTTTGTGGGAGTTATAAGTAGTTAATTTTAGCTAGCTTATATCAAAAGGCTTTAAAAGCTAAGTTAGCTAGCTAATAATCTCTATCATTGCAAAAACTACTTGATTTATACATTTATATCTAATTAACTATGAAACTAAAAGATCTAAGGTTCTTTATAGAGCTTAACTATTTATATGAATAGTGAAACACCTCCTTGGATTTTTTAAACCAAGTCATCCAAATCGATCCTTGAAAAAAGACAAAACAAAGTCATTTAACCTTTAAAATTCAGCCTCTTATATATTAAAACATAATTTTTCACTTTTAATAGACAACACTAGAAAAGATCCCTATTCAACTTCATTTCCTCTTCAAAACACATTAAATTACAAGTCTATAACCCAATTTTCTTGCCTTAATAAACAACACCAAACAATCAACACATTGAGAAAAACTTTAAAACGTGTGGAGTAAACCCTGTAGTCGACTTCGTGGAATACTTTATTTTCACTATTCATTGCTACAATGCAATGACTATTTTTTCCATCAGATAAAAAGTGATAAGGTTATAGGCAAGGGTATTTTGGTCTTTTCGGGTGACCATTAGTCATTAATTATTTGTAAGGGGGTATATGTGTCTTTCCAGCTGTTCTAAAAGAGTTAAATGACTTCTGTGTCATTCAGATAAGTTTTTTTCTAAGCTATAAACGAGGGTATTTAAGTATTTTTAATTGTTTAAATAAAAAATGACATTTTCCCTTAGAACCTAAAAAAATAAAACATGGGTCCAGTGACCTTTTGGCCCTTTTAGTATGGTTTTTTTTTTGTTAATTTCATGTCATTAGGGGTAGATTGGTCTTTTCAAGTTAATTAATTGATCTTAAAATTGAAAAATCCTTATACGTGTCAGCACTTAGGAGGCGTCCGTCTTCTTTGGACGGTGCGTGTGACGCCTCTTAATAGCCAAACTCGTGTTTTCATTGTGTCGTTGGAAGCACAATCACGTACTCTTCCTTTTAGTGAGGCACGTGTCCATGTAGGTGTGATGGTTTGTCCCCAGCGAGCTTTCTCTCTCTCTCTCTCTCTCTCTCTTTATTTTCTTTCTCCTCCCTAAACAAATATAGTTTGGTTCTCTTTATTTTTGATATTTCAATTTCAATCCTTATTCTTTTGATTTTAGATTTTATTTCTTGACCTTTTTAAAGTTTTATTTATTTTTGATTTAGTCATTCACTTTCAATTTGTCATGTTTTATTTCTTTCTATTAAGTACTTATTCTTTTGCTTTTTATTTTGTTTCTTGGTTTTTTTGTAAAAGTTTTATTGGTTTTCAATTTCATTCTTTAATCCAAGTTTATGAGGCATTGTTTTTTTTCCAATTTGATCCTTATTCTTTATTTTTTTTCTTTTGTTAAAGTTATTTTTCTTTTCGATTTGGCCCTCCAATCAAAATTCTAGTCTACCCTCTAATTTATTTGTTTTTTATTTTCACCTTTATTCTTTTAATTAACATTTTTTTTTTTATCCTAGATCCTTTTATTAATTGATTTTTCTTCGATTTTATCCTTCAATGTTTGATTTGTTGGGGATATGGTTTCATATTTTCTTCAGGTATGGTGCTTCTGATCTAATGACTTGAGTTATAGGTTTGAAAAATTAACACGGGTCGGCATTCTTTTTAAAAAAATATTAGCTTTGTGTTTTTCTTCAATTTCTTTTCTATTGTGTTATCTCGATCTCATTACCTAGGCCATAGGTTTCGCGGGCTAACTTGGGTTGGCTTGCATTTTATTGTCCAAATTACATGTTTATTACGCTACTCTAAGTTGACTCGTCCTGTTTTTTTTTTTTCTTTTTTTTTATCCAATTTCGTGCTTCTAAAGATTTTTTCCTCACGTTATCGTGATGGCTTTTTAATATTTATTTACATACATGGTTCTCGATTTATTTAATTAAATGTTTGCATAAACCTTTTGATTCACACTTAGAATCTTTTATGTTAAAAAACACATTGGAAAAACCTACATATCCAATTTTTATATGGAAAAATAATATACAACCCATGACGGAGCATAGGTCAAATAACTAGTACAAAAGAAATTCCTAACTTCAACTTCAACTCCTTTTGAAAACCCTAAATTCATTATACGCTTACCATTTTCACTCAATAACCACAAAATAACACTAACCCACTTTAATTTTCATTCAATTCAATTTAGAATCAGATCCAAAATCATAACTTCCTAAACTTCAAAACATTATCAAATACAAATTAAAAAAAAAACAAATAGAAACACTAAAAACTCACATTCATCGCAACAACGATATTGAACCAAAGCAATCTACAATGAATAAAACAAAACATCCATGGCCAATTTGGCTTATAATTCATATAGCAAACCCTAAAATAAAGTCGAAGAGAAACTAGGGTTAGGGTTTTGAAACAAACACAAAAAAATATATATAATGATTAAATAAGAGAAAAATCAATTAAAAAACCCAAAAAATAGCCCACAAAAGAGATTTTGAAGAAAAGAAAAAGAGGAAGAAGAGGAAGGGCTTAAAAAAATTGATGGAAGAAATGAAGTTTTTTAAGAAATTATTTGATGAGCCATCCATCTCTCGAAACCCTAGCCTTCCTCTTTCAAAACCATCAACAATGCCTCTCAATAGAAAATAATTACCAAATTGTCATCTCAAAAACCTCCATTTCAGGAAGTTTTTATAGAGAAAACTAGACTCTAAGATCTTTTAATTTTGTTTATGAATTTTAAGTGATATATTTTAATTTAAATTAATAATGATTCTATAACTATTATAGAGAAAACTAGACTCTACCATCTCATCTATACATGTTTTTTTATGTTAAATATGGAATTTTTCTATATAGGGTTGAGAAATACATGTTTTTATGGGTTTTGAATTAAAGGTAGCACATGGTTGTTATGGAGGCATTTACGATCAATGTAAGTTGTTTTTATTTAGTCTATGCTAGCCTATTTACTCCTGGTACATTGTAGAAGATATCAAAAATTAGTTTTTTAATATAAAAATGTGTATGTATTGTCAAAGTGCTTTTTAGATTGAAGATTTTTTATTATCATTATGAACAGACTCATTGATGCATGTTTAATTAAATAAATCAATCAAATTGATAAATAAAATTTATAGGTTAGATTACATCACTCTATTTTGATTTACAAAGGAAATTATTTTTGGCCTTTTTATCTAAAAGAAAAAAAAACAACACGTCGTTTGCTTGCCTAATTCTCAAATACTAGAGAGGTGGTTGAATATTAGGGCGAGTTTTTTTGGATCTACAAATTCATTTCTC
Source organism: Populus simonii (assembly GCA_007827005.2). Lineage (NCBI taxonomy): Eukaryota > Viridiplantae > Streptophyta > Magnoliopsida > Malpighiales > Salicaceae > Populus > Populus simonii. The sequence goes on along the minus strand of CM017472.2, from coordinate 1,587,830 downwards.
AACTTATTTTCACCTAAAAACACCTAATAAATATTTTTTCATCATGTCAATAAACCGATCTTTCAATTCAACACACCCTAAATTGGTCTAAAAATACAAAATCAAATCAAGATGAAAGTCTAAAATCACCTTAATGGATTTTCTCTTGTCGAATAAAACCTATTGACACCAAAATCGATTTTTTTTGTTACTAAAATACGACCAACCAACAATTCTCTCCCTCAATGTTTTCTAGCTAGTTTCTCTCTCCTCTCCTAATCTTAGGGATTGAAAAAAGAACAAAATAAACTTTTATATCAATTAAAATTTCAAAAGCAAAAGAGACTAAATCGAAGAAAAAAAGAAAATAGGTGGGTCAAAAAGCATTTCTTTACCGACTTTGACTCTAGCCATGTGTTTTCCCCGTGGTTTACATCGTGGTCCTCTCTCATTTTATTTTATATTTCAACAATAATTTAAAACTTAATTGGTAACAAAATGATTAAATTAAAACAAGAAGTTTAAATATGAAAAATAAAAGAAGTTGCTTCACTATGGCATATACAACCATTAAAGAGGTCATTGTAAAATTGGATTGAGGTTTTTTGAACCTAAAAATTTATTTTCAACATATTTTCACTTAAAAACACTCAATTAACATCATTCTCATGTCAATAAACCATTCTCTCAACTTAAAACACTCATAAATTTGTTCAAAAATACAAAATAAAACGGAAAAAATTCTTTCTCAAAATTGATCTATTTTTTCTAGTGAGATGAAGGCCTAAAAAACCTAAATAGACCTTCTCTAATCGAATAAATCTTGTTGACACTAAGATCGGTCTTTTTAATTGTTGGATAATGGCTAACCGACAACTTTCTCTCTCTCCTCTCTCTACCTCGCTGTATTTTTGATGAGTTTATCTCTCCTCTCCAAAAACCTAAAGACTGGAAAAGGAACAAAATGAGCTTTTGAACAAAAACTGAAATTCTAAAGGTGAAAGCCACATAATCGGAGAAGAAAAGAAATTAGATGGGTCAAAAAACACTTTTTTACTGATTTTGTGAATGGCCACATGTTTTTCTATTATGGTCCTCTCTCTTTTAATTTTATCTTTCACAATTTAAAACTTAATCTCAGAGAATTAGGTAACAAAAAGTTTAAATTAAAAAAAAAGTTTGAGATTTATTAATTTTATCTTTTACAATTTAAAACTTAATCTGATAGAATTAGATAACAGAATGATTAAATTGAAAAAAAAAGATTAAATTGAGAAAAAAATTTAAAGAACTAAATTGAAAAAAACATAAAGAATAAGAGAGAAAAAAAATTGAGCTGGTTCATTATTGACATGAATAATGATTCCAGCCCAATTCTTTTGAGTATAGTAGTTAATAACATCAAAATCAAGTCGAGCAAGCCCTAGATTAGATTTTTTTTGAAAAAGTGAAGCAAGCCCTAGAAAGAGAGAAAGGGAGAGTGAAGCCTTGGTTTAGAGCGCAAATAAGCTGAGAGATGAGAATGGCATATGAGAGGTGGAGCTTTGTGATAGGTGATTGAGGATATAACTGTTCTTTGGTTTGTAAAAGCGTACAAATAAGCTTTTTAATTCAAGATACACCTGACCTGTTTTTTTTTAATTTAAATTTATTTTTTAAAAAAATAATTAAATAATTAAATTAATTAAAAATATATTTTAGAGAATTTTTTATTAAATACCATCAAATTTTTATAATATTTTATATAACAATCCCTCGTAATAGTAGCAATTTTTTTTTATAACCCATCATTATTTTGCTTTTTTATTAATATATATTTTTATTATCATATAATTAAATAAAAATTATTTTAAAAAAATATCATTTTTAAGATGTCATCATATTAGTATTTTTTTTTTAATAAAAAAATACTTCATCATAATCAAGATTTGCTGACAAATAAAAAATACATAACAATATCTACATAATTTAACATTTAAAAATAAGCGAACCAACTACCTAGTAAATCATTGATGCCCGCATATTATGATTATTAGGTAGGAAGGGTTACTGCCGCGAGCTGCCTAAGGGCCTCTGGATATTTTTGTTCAACAAGCCTTTCTATTTAACTTGAGGCCGTGATGGCAATAATTAACAAAAGATGTCAGTGCACGAATTCTCAAGCACCTACGTTTAATGAGCTACCGGATAAAACAGACACGAATCTCGGATAGAATCCCACCTACGAGAGCAAGGAAGAAAGATGAGCGTGAACGAGTTTTTAAAAGCACCAAGATTCTGTAGCAGAAGCTGCAGAACTAGCATTCAGAGCCTCCTTCGTAAATCCAAGGGAAAGGAAAACTCCACACGAATACTAGCAGTGCGCAATGTGGAGCTAATAAATAGCAAAACATCTTCAAAGACAAAATGCAGCAGCACAGATGCAAGGCTCAAAATGAAGCTGGAGCTGGGTATAAACACTACAGTAAAGTTCAAGAAAAGCTCCGCTGATATTGGAGGACAAGTATATTTACATGGACAACGCGAAAAACTGGGTGTACTAAATGAAAAATAATTAAATTAATATGATGCAAACCTGCAGCTGGGTATAAATATTACAAAACTTATCTTTTCATTTTCAAAAATCTCCACCATGCCTTTGTTGTCTTCATATTCAACTGGGAGGGAAGATGGGCAGAGAGAGTTGGGTGAATGAACTGTGGTCTTCACAAAAAAGACCAGTTTACAAAAGAGAAAGCAATGCAGTGGACAGTGTTCTCTTCAGCAGCAAGCACTTTCCATGAAACAGCTTGTTCATATGATACATTACGCCCCATTGTTGACATGCAGATTCCAGCAGGCAAGCATGCAAATCCCTGATCACAGAAGGACAAGTGTCACCAATTAGGGTTTGTAAGTAATACAGTTTATAGCCAACCCGGAGACTAGCTGGGCCCAGTAATAACAGAAGACAATGCACAAGAAAACATATTTACTATAGCCAGGATCTCATTAATCAAACCAGCTATAACCATCCTCAACTACCCTTTTTGCTTAGAAAAATTTGGGGAATACACACAACAGAAACACACATTGTCTTAGAATTATCCAATCATAAGAAAGAGAACAATAATGTCACGGATCTTCACAGTGCCTTATAATGATGAGGGAAATTTTCATAAAGAACCTAACTTGAAGGCAAACATCCAACGTTTCTCAACACATAAGTCAACAAACGATCAGAAGGAACAAAACATATTTCCATGTAAAACTTGCCTGTTGCATTAACTTTGCGAAGTCTGTAAACAATGCCTTGCGTCCAGATTCATCAAATATCTTATCCAGTGTGATGTCTTGCAGAGCCACTAGAGTTGTCTCCAGCATGTCAAGTCCTGCCTGGTTAGCAAAGATGAACACTGGTAGTGCCTGCAACACCAAAAAACATAGATACATGAAACAATCTCTGATGTTATCTCAGATACTGAAGAATGGATGTTGTCCTCAATAGTGGCATCGCTGGTCTGGTGTACCATATGCAATTTTTAAGAGGCGCTTCAACTAAATATTTGACAGATAGATAATGTTATCTAATTGGATGCAAACATACCTCCAATGAACAACATAAAATTGCATCCGGATGATGCCATAGATGTTTCAGGACAGAATCTCCACTCACAGAATCAGATCTCAGTAATTCTGCTCCTAAATGGTAACTGGTTAAAAAAAGAAAGATCAGAAAGTTCTATCAAGCTCAAAATATCATAGAAGCTGCATAACAAGATGCTTTGGCAAATTAATGAACAGATATTCTACTCTAAAACACATAATAACAGTACATGGGACAACTTGATTATTATAGCTTCATTAATATTAATATTATTAACATAGTCACTAAACCATGATGAAACTTGAGGCAGGACTTGCCAATAACTTTGGCAGATCCAGTGAGCCAGTGTTAGAGCTTCAGGGGAGCCTGCAGATAGCTTTGGTCCCAAAGCTGGATTCAATCCTGATGGAGATATGGCCGTGGCAACCCTCTGGACAGATGAAATCACACTGCGGACATACTGACGGGCCATGGTGGCAACATTATCCTGTAGATTGCTCTCAAACGGGAACTGGAAAGCAATAGTCAACACTGATCGCAAATGACATGATGAACCATCCACTGAAACATGGTTTGTTACCGGGCCCACTTCAAGACTTGATGTTAGATCCAGAGTGCGATTTGTGGTCAATGCCTCCTGCGCATCCTTCTGTATAACAACATCAACATATTGAAAAAAAAAATGGGATGCAACTTCCGGTAAGGCCTCAAGCCAACACAGGGTAAAATGCAACTGAGATATGTTTACTTTATAAGCAACATACGTAACAAATGAAACTCTGGTCCAATGAGGCCAATGGAAAGGAAAAAAATCCACTCATACTCAACTGTTTTTGATTCCAGTGGAATGACGCGGAAACCAGAGGGTAGCAGCGGAGCATCATCCGGAAACATTTCATCAATTGGAGCAAAAACTAGTTCAGAACAGGCTCCAACAGCATTCTCATCAATTCCACTACATATCTGCCCAAAAGAAAGGAAACACCATTAAAGCATATGCAGTTCGTTCTTGTTAGTATATGCACGCCTGATTAAAGAACATGATCAGGCCTCTTTCAGGCAGCCAAAAGCATAGCATAAAAAAAAGTGCTAAAGAAATTTTCTGAATTCTGTAAAATAGTAAATAGGAATGAAACAAGAAACTGATCTCAACCTTGGTATATACACAGTAAAATTGTGAACCTAATAGGCTAATCAACCTGGTTACCATGCCCAAGTTGAACTGGTTGAGGTTAGCTGTGTCAAAAGAGGGGTGCAGATTGCAACTGTAGTAGCCCCAAAACTCTTTAACACTCAATTAAACCAAAAAAAAAAAACTGACTCCTACATGCTATAGAAAAGGAAAAGGTAAATAAATAGAAATGCTAAAAAATAGCACCTGTAGGAGATGGATGTCCCGTGAAACAAAAGCATCTTCTTGTGCAAAAGAATGGCCTTCAAGTCGAATAACTTCAAGCAACTGGACACAAGTTTCAGTTAGGAACAAAAGTACTTGAAGATACATGTTCGCAACACATGATTGCACTCATGGCAGTATATGGCCAAGTTAAGCAGGGCACAACATTTTTGTTTGGACAGAAGACTCGCCCACTAAAGCATGATAATGTTCTGAAATCCCTTGAGAGGACTAGGGTGCGAGGTCATGAAAAAAGAAGCAACCATGGACACAAAGCAAATGCTCAGTAATCATCGTGACAATCTGAATACTGAGTGCGGAGAAGCTCATGAAAAGGGAAACCCATAGAGCACCAAAATAAAATATGGATTGGGATATCACATCATATCATTTTTAAGAAATTACATAATCCTTTTGGTTACATTTATCAGCAATGTTGCGATAATGAGCATGAAACAATTCCCATCAGAAAACATACCTCTTCCTGTTCAATTGTGTGGCCCAATGGCATGATGATTTGGCTCCCAGTAAACCTCATAGATCTCATCCCTGGATATGCATATGAGCCAGCTTTCAACGATGCAGCAGAATAAGCATCAACACTGAAATCAGCCCACTCAGAGCGATGCTCCCTTAGGAAGCGGACCAGCACAGCTGGAGGCACATTCTAGCAGGTAAAAGGAAAGAGAAATCAGTTTTATCCAAAGACATGTTGCACTAAATTCTTTCTTTTAATCATACACAAGTGCTAACGCTACGTTTGGCATGGGGCAAAAGAGGTGAAAAGTTACCCCCTTTAGTAATGTTTGGTATGATTTTGGGGAGGGAGGAAAGTTTCTTGGGGGGTAACATTGACCCCAAAAGGGGGGTTAATGTTAGCCTTGTGGGGGGAAAGGTAAAGCAATTTTGGAGGAAAAATCTGGTTTCTGTGCCTTTCCCTCCCTTTTTTGAATTTATATTTATGTATTCTTTTTTTTCTTCCACTTCCTATTTTGAACTGCAAATATATATTATTTGATATTTTAATAATTATATTTTCATTTAAAATTTGATTTGATTTATATTGGGACCTACTATTACTCTTAATTTTTTCAACCCCTACCAAACATCCTTTAACACTTGCCTCTTAACACTTTGCACACCCTCAACACTTACCCCTCTTAACATTTTCCCTCCAGATTTTTAACCCCATGCCACATGCAACCTAAGATTTCCACATTGTCTATAAACAGTACACCAACATTTGACATCTCTTGATGCCAAAAGGAAGAAATAACTATCAGTTTCTATATTAATCCCTCTGTCCCCTTATTATTGCCCCCTTAACAAAAAAACACACAATTTAAGAAAACACCAATTGCTCATTAATTAGTGTTGACTTTAATATATTGTTCCTTTTCTACTCCTAATTTTCCTTAGCTAATCTACATTATTATATTGTAAATTTAAAAGGGCATAATAGAAATTTAGTATTTGTAAAACGTTTGATTTTCAAATTGGCCAAATAAAATGGGAGAACTAAAAAAATGAAAAAGGGCCAATAATAATGGGATGGAGGGAGTATAATCTAGCCTCAAACAAGGAAATTTCAGACAAAGACTTTCCACATATAGCAAGAAAGATGAAAAAGCCAGAGCATTCAGAGAATATCCTGAAAAGATTTCAGTTGTAATTTCAGATTCCAATGGCAAGCACAAATAGTCAGTTCAAAGTAAGTAAGCAGTCAAAAGAAGAGGAAAAAAATTAAATTGGTTAAAAAGTGCACTTTATTCAACAACCACAATTAGCACTCAATATGAAAATGCAAATGAACAACTTGCTTATTCAGGGTTTGCTAGAATGCAAGAGCATGAAGTTAACAATTACATGCTAAAGATTTCTTTATTATTTCTATGGGCCACAGAAAGTTTGTGATCATAGTTTCAAAACTTACTTGCAGTAGCATGGAAGCCTTTGCACAAAGAATCCCTCCCAAGAATGAAAGGGAATGAGCAGGATTATTAGCACTGATCAAATTCTTGGTTGTGTTAACAGCAATTATTACATCCTCAGCTCCATCAGAATTCATCAGTGACCAACCATCATCATTAAACCCATTGATTGCATCATTGAAGCCTCTATGAGAAGTTGACACAGAACAGAAATGCACAATTAAATCATATACACACACACCTCAAATGCTTAAATATACATTAGGTTGGCCCACATGAATGTCTTTGCAAGAAGACCACTTAAATTGACAGACAAGGTCATATAACTACCTGCTTAATCTTTGGCTAAAGGTTCTCAGCACAGCTGGCTGCCTGCCCAAACCATATACCACCTCACCACTGGTTTCATGAGCTATTTGCCTGACATGGCGCAGTGCCTTGAAAGAAACCAGGTAATCAGTACAGTAGTGTTGAAACTTGTCTTATCCATGAAAGCCATAACACCATATGCAGCGGACCAATAAATAATACTCCACATGGAAATCGTTTTATTTCAAGGATTCCAAACTTGTAAACATGCCAAAATAATGTCATAACAAGGTAGAAGCACATGCCCGCATTAGAAAAAAGAAAGAAAGAAAGAAAAGGTTCCTAATTTTCAACTTGCAGAACAATAGCCTGCAATTTCACAAGCATAAAAGGCATCTCAACCATATCAAACAATAATGTAAAACAGATGCAAATTATTACATGCATCAGCCCATGCCAAATCAGATAGATAATGAACTGACCGAGGGAAAGTCCTCTCATAATAGAGGTAAAAAGGGCAAAGATAGTTGATCCCTTATAATACAGCTTTATGAAAGATGGTCACATCAAGAACCTACTCACCATGATTGTCACTTTTTGTGCCACTGCTTTTGATGATTCATAAAGCGGACGCAGCACCTCAGGCACACTCCATGCCTGTAAAAAATATGAAAGACATTAACTCTGACTTATTAAGAGACACTTAATGCCAATTGTCAAAAACTGCACCTGAAGATTCAGGTGATCCACGATGTGGATAATTGACCCTCCTCCTTCACATGGCCTTATCAAATAGCCACTAGGAAGCATTTCAGCCCTCACAAACTGAGCAGCTGCAGCTGCATTTGGTCCAGCACCAGAACCAGAAAGAGATCTCTCACACACCTTAACATAAGATACAAGTGCAACATCTCATAAGGCCACTACAATTTAAAAATACAAGTGCAACATCTTGACACTAAAGCTGAATTGACAAATATCAATTAGTCCATAATAATCAGTTTAACTATAGAAGGCATACATACCACAAGACTGCCATTCTCTAAATTTATAGTGTATCTCAGAGTCCAGAAATCCCGCGCAGGAGCTAGAGTTGTCGGAGCATATATCTGAACCAACTTCAACTTTTAGCCGCTCTGGTAAAGAGCATAGAAGTCTAGAAAAAAAAATAGACAAGTAAATCCTTGCCTTTATCCATTTCTGATTACCTGACTGTATAATAGTTCAATTGTTCCACCGTTTCCAGCAGGAAACACAGTGAAAACTTCAAGGTTCCGACAATCCCGGAACCAAGATTGACGATCTTTAAGGATCTCTGCAAGCTGTCATATTTTGAAAAATAAATAAATCAAACAGCACATATATACCACATTAAAACAAGCAGTCAGTAATAAATGACAAGAAACATCTTAAATTATTTACAAATATGAGTGTGCATACCTTTGTAGGTTCTAAACTTACAAGACCGCAGGCTCTAGCTGCCACTCCACTGCACCTTTGTGAAATGGCAAAGATCCCAACCGAATCCGGACCAGGCTGCCAATGAATTTAAATGACTCATTCAGATGGGAAAAAAAGTGCTTACAAAAAAACTATCAACCAAACTACTGGTGGAATTGATGCATATAAGAAAATAATTAATGAAAACAACCTTCATCCCAGGCATCTGGACCCAATCGACAGCAGTTCCTGTAGCCTTTGAAAGGAACTCTGCCAAGGTCTCCTCTGCCAATGAGAGGAGTCTGCCAAAAGAAAACAAGGAAAAAAGAAACATTATGTACAGCAACAGACATACATCCAGCCAAACACAACGAAAACATGATGGAAAACAGATCCTGGTGAATGATTTACCCAGCAGGGTTATTGGCATCTCTGAGTGAATGCTGCGGAGTGGTAACCGCGGAGTCACAGCTCGCATCAGCTGCTGCAGGTGCCTGTACAAAATATCAAATTATGTGACCCATGTCCAAACATGAAGAAAAGAAAGAAAATTACACAAGTGCTGAATCCAGAGATCTCAATTAGAGCTATCATTTATAAAACAGTAAAACATACTATTGGTGCTATAACTAATTAACGAAGTGAAGCATGACCAAACACAGAAGAAAGTGCAGCAAGAAAATAGATGAACATAATAAGTATAAAACCACTAGCTTGAATGAAGACAAAAACATGATGTTAATAAATGAAATGTAAAAACTTACAGTTTGTAGTTGTTGCTGCATGAAACCATTTTCACACACCAGCTGTGACACCTGTTTTTGCAGGCGATCATTCTCTTCCATCAACAGCTTATTCATTGCAGTCAATTTCCTGTTCACAGTCTGGAGTCTCGAGGACTCTTTTCTCTGTTTCTCTCGACACCTGCACCCCCAAACACCACCTTCTCTCAGTGCCCAAGAAACCCCTTCATCCCCAAAAGAATTTTACACTGTGATTCTCTTTTCGTACATCCCAAATTCAACTAATCAAAAACCCATATTGGAGTAAACCACGTACACTAATGCATTTCCTATGAATAGAAAGTACATAAACCCGGTGTGAAATCATGACCCAATACAGGAAAGCTTGCATTTATAGAAAAAGGAAGAGACTAGCAAAACAAACAAAATTCAGGAAATTAAACCCAAACGCGGTAAGGATCTAGCCTTTCTCCCACCTAAAAATAAATAGAAGAAAGCGACGCCAGAACCCATTCATGTGAACTTAAATATTTATACAAAAAATATCAACGCATTTAATGTCAAAGTGTAAACCTTTTCTTCAAAAATGTCATTAATCCAGTCCCTTAAGACCTGATCGCCCAAAAAAATTCAATAAAAACAAACAAACAAAATGATTATGAGTAAATTTATGTTCTTTTATCTTAACCTGCGATTTTGAAACCAGACTTTGATCTGCTTGGGCTCAATATTAGCCAAAATGGGACACTCTCTGATCAACTGTTGCCTGCGCAAAGAGCTTGGCTTAGGGCACTCGGCGTAAACTCTTTCAAGAGCCTCCACTTGCTCTGATGTGTACCGAACATACTTTCCATTATCAGTAAGGTGCTTGTTTAAGCTCCCACTACTACTGCTCTCTCTGTGCTGAGGGGCCACCGCCATCGCCATTTCCACCACCAATTAAATAATCAAACACGGATATAAATATAGGTGTCCGCTTTCTTTCCTGAGGAGCTTATCAGTTAAGATTCTTTGGTCCTAGTAATGTCCGTCTCTTACTCTTCGCAAGATACAAGAGATGAGAAAGGAAAAGACGAGTATGATTCGAGCTTTAAAAAAAAAAAAGGGTTTGTAGAGAGGCAAGTAAAGGCCAGAAGGGGTGGTTTTTTTATCTTCTTTTGCAGAGGTTAAAACTAATATAAATATGTAATGCTATAACAAGACAGAAGCTGTGTGTGTAATTTTATGAGAAACCTCTCCGTTATCAGTTTCAAGAATCTTTCAAGAAAAAACCCAACTCCTGCTTTTGAGCTAAAACCAAAAACAAAACCAAAACCAAAACCAGGAGCCTTAAAAGAGAGGAAAAAAAACACAAGCTTTAGACTATCCCTATCTCTCTTGATCTAAAATCTAAAAGAAAACAGAAACCCAGTTCAGTATCACAAGAAATTTCACAAACAAGCTTGAGTGCAAGAGAGAAATCTAGAAGCAAGGGCTCTCTCAAGAAAGAGAGCCAGTGGGTGTGACATTAGAGAGCTGCTGCTGCTGCTGCTATGGAAAATTAAAGAAATGAAGAGAAAGAATGCAACCCTAAGCATGAGCACAAAAGCATTTTAGTAAGAGAGAGAATGCGCGTGTGACAGTGAGTGATCTAAGTCTGAGCTTGAAACAGTAAGGAAGGAAAAGAAAAGAAAAGGTGAGAGAGGAGAGAGGAGAGCAGTTTGATTTTGCACGCATCCCGACAAATTACTTAGACCGTGGTTGTGTAGTGTAGTGAGAGGATTGGTTTCTTTCTTTTCTTTATAATTTCGGTCGGCGCATTTACGCCCCTCTCCCTATTCCTTGTCTGAAATGACATGTTTAGACTCCGAGCCAGCCAGAGAGATGGCAGCACCTACCCTCCCTCCCTCCCGCTCCTTTTCCCACTGCTAAGTTTTTGTTAAGCAGCCTCTTCTTTACAAAAATAAAACAAAAAACTTTTATTCTCGCGTGCAAGTTGACCCGACTCGAACGAATTTTCACTATGCACGCCAATTTTTTTATTTTACGCGGGTCAAATAATTTTTTTTTATAAAAATATTATATAAACAAGTTTTTTTTACATGTTTTTATAATTAAAAAAATTAAAATTAAAATTAAAAAAATTATAAATACATCTAATCAAATAAATCATAAATATATATTAATAAATGAAAGTCATAAACAATAACTACAAATAAAATAGAAAAATAAAGATATAGGTGTAGATCAAGATATTTAATATCACAAAACGGGATATTTACCCGGTTGTATTTGCTAAATTTATTTATTAAAATAAATTTTTTTATACAAAACGATAATAAAAATAGACACATACATTAAATTGATTGAATAAAATAAAAAAAATATCTTACAAGACTACACATATTAGAAATATTATGTGAAAATAAATATTTTTTATTTTAAAAATAAAGTTCATCTATACAAAAGATAAAAAAAATATAGATAAATCAAAAACACCTCTTCCAAAAATTAAATCCATACAAAATTAAAAAAAAAACAAACGTCATTTAAAAGATTCTCTCTAAATAAAATAAAAGAGAGAATGGTTATTAATCTAAATATAAATGAATTTTAAAAAAAAATTAATTTAAAAAATATTAAAAAAGAAAAAGAAAAGGTCAGTCGCTACTAGGCCTAGCAAGCCAAGCCAACCCAGCCCGTCTGGCTCATTTCATTAGGGCCTTTTATGTTTTTGTAGCTGGGGCAAACGACATGCCACCTGCCTTTATTTTTAAAATAAAATACTTAGACGATCATCGTCTGTATTGTCAAGTTTCTGGCTATTATGGTGGTTGAAAAAATATGGTTGATTGTTACATCATAGGCAACATGATCAACCCATTTATAACCTCAAAAAACCTGAAAAACCATCTCAAAACTCGAAATCAACCTGAAATCAAAAATCTTTTCAATATCAAATATGTTTTTCTTTGCAACTTCAAGGTAAAAAAAAAAAAAAAAAACCCATTAATGTTAGCTCCCCTCGTTAAAAGGAACAATTTGGTCTAATAAGGTTTAAATAAAAAATAAGAATGAAAAAGGGCGAACAAAATGGCACTATGAACAGTCTGTTCACGGTGCCATGTGAGGGGATTTACAATGCATTTTGCACAATGAATCCCCCACGCGTTTTAGTTTTTTAGTTAATATTTTATTGTGAATTTATTGTTTAGATTTTTTTTATTTGATCCTCAAACTTTTTTTATCTGCGATTGCATCCCTTTTAGGCCAAATTAAATGATAATTTAATCAAATTTGTTGACTAAAGACAAAATTAAAAGACGAGGGACCAAAGTAGAAAAGGCACCACAAATGAGTGATGGTTGTTGTTACCCACTTTTGACCCCATAAAAAATCAAGAAACAATGGAAAAAGAAAATTCAAAATACAAGAGGACATACATGAAGAAAGCCTAGAAGATTGCCCAAGTTGGTGGTAAAGGACCAAAATGACAAGTGAACAAATTTGATTACCAAAATGTATAAGATTGGTAAAATTGACAACCCAATTATGATTGATAAAAGGGTATTATAGTAGTAGTTTCCAAAAAAGGCGATAAAATCAGAGTATGTGTAGACTATAGGGATTTACATAAAGTAAGCTTGAAAGAAAACTTTTTTTTACCACACATCAATGTACTGATTAATAATACAATGCGAAGCTTAATATACTCTTTCATGGATGGGTTTTTTTTTTTGTACAATCAGATCAAAATGCCCAATAAAGATAAAAAAAAAAAAAGACAACTTTTGTTACTTCATGAGGAACCTTTTATTATAAGGTGATGCCATTCGAATTGGTAAACATTGGGGTCACTTATAAAAGGGCAATGGTAACTCTGTTCCACAATATGATGAATAAAAAAAATCAAAGTGTATATGGACGATATGATTGCTAAATCCAAATAGAGCGAAGACCATTATCAGAATTTGAGAAAGTTATTTGAAAGGTTAAGATGGTATCTTTGAAGTAAAACCATGTAAAATGCTCATTTGGGGTAAAATCTAGAAAGCTACTAAGATTTGTGGTGAGTAGCCAAGGTATTAAAGTTGACCCTCATAAAGTAAAAGCAATTCAAGCCATGTTAACTCTTTAAATAGAAAAGGAAGTAAGAGGGTTCTTGGGTCATTTGAATTACATTGCTTCCAACTCATTTGAAAGAAAAATCCCGGGGTATGGAATAAAGAATGCCAAGAAATTTTTGATAAAATCAAGTGGTATTTATAAAATCTACTTTTATCGGTGCCTCTCGTACCTGACAGACTGTTGATTCTATATATAACAACAACAAAAAAAGCAATGTGATGTGTACTCGAATAACATGATGAGTCTGATATAAAAGAGAGAGCGATATATTATCAGAGTAAAAAGTTCACAGATTGCGAGTCCAAATATTCAATGGCGGAGAAGCTTTGTTGTGCACTTGTATGGGTTGCAAAATGACTTCGACAGTACATGTTATATTACACTACATGGTTGATTTCAAAACTAAATCCATTCGGATATATCTTTATAAAGCCTTATTTATCAAGCAGATAAACAAGATGACATATGTTGTTAGCTGAGTATAACATAGTATGTATATAACAAGAAAATCCATGAAAGGAATTGTTATTGCAGATCATTTGATAGACAATACTATTGAAGATTGTGAGCCTTTGAATTTTGATTTTCTAGATGAAGATGCGCTAATAGTAGAAAAATAGAAGAACTAGACTAGTGGACAATGTATTTTAATGAAGTAGTAAATGTATATGGAAATAGGGCAGGAGCAGTGACAATTTCTCCTAACAAAAAGCAATACCATGTTTCAATCAAGTTGCAATTTGAGTGCACCAATAATACAACTGAGTATGAGCTTGCATCTTCAGATTAGAAGCTGCATTATAATTGAAGATAAAGAAACTTAATGTTTTTTGAGACTCGATGCTAATAATCTATTAAGTGAAAGAAGAATGGCAGACAAAAGATGAGAAGCCAAGGCCATATAAAAAATATTTGTCCAAACTAGCAAAAGAATTTAACGAGATAAAATTCACTCATATAAAAAGTGACAAAAACCAATTTCCTGATGCTTTGGCCACTTTAGCTTTCATGGACAAAATTGATTATGAGAATAGAGTGCAACCCATAAGTATTTAAGTTAGAAATTCTTCGGTTCATTATTGCTTAGTCGAAGGAGAAACGGATGAGAATCCATAATATTATGATATCAAATAGTTTATCCAACACCAGAAGTATCTCCTAGGGGTATGCAATACAAATATCAAAACCTTGCAAAGATTAACCATGAACTATTATCTCGATGCAGAAGTGTTATACAAGAGGTCATCTAATGGAACATTGTTGAGATGTTTAGATAGGACAAAAAAAAAAGTGCTCCAAAAAGTTCATGAAGGGATTTGTGCAACTCATACTAGTGGACATATGATGGCTAGAAAAATACAAAGGTCGAGGTATTTTTGGATGAACATGGAAGAGGATTGCATAGAACTAGTCAGAAAATGCCATAAATGTTAGGTGTATAATGATAAGATAAACAAGCCTTTATCTCATCTATTCAATTTGACATTTCCATGGCCATTTGCAATGTGAGGAATTGATGTAATTGGGTATGTCAATCCAAAAGCCAGCAACGAACATCGGTTTATCTTAGTGGCTATTGACTACTTCACAAATGGATGAAAGACAGTTCATAAGCTCATATAACCCAGAATGTGGTGAATAGATTCATTGAATGAGATTTAATCTCTCGATATGAAGCACCTAGAAAGATAATAATTGATAATGCTCAGAATTTCAATGGAAGAATGATAGTAGAGCTTTGCGCAAAATGAAAAATCAAGCACTTAAAATCTTTGACTCGAATTCAATCAAAAATCTTAATTCTCAACCAATTAAATAAAAAATAGTGAGGATAAAATTTAATAGAAAAAACCCGCGGAGAAAGAAATTTAATGAAAAATTAAAAAATGATGCCAAATAAAATAAATAACAATTAAAAGAATGGAAAATGAATTTTTTTAAAAAAAATCACAGGAGGTGAAATTGAAAAAACATTTATAAAAAACAAGAAAACCCGAGAAAATATCCTAAACCTTATCAAATTTTAAAAACTCGCAACCTGTGAAACCTTTAACCTGAGTCCAATGAAGTTTATTATAAGACAATTTAAAAATATAAATTTTAAAAACTTGTCAAAGAAAAAAAATTGACAATTAAAAGAATATGGATTAAATTTGATAGGAGAAAAACAAAGAAGAGTGAAATCATTAAATAAAATCATTTATGATTAAAAAAAAAAGTTGTCAAGGCTAAAAAATTGACAATGAAAGATTAAATTTGATAGAAAAAAGAAGAAGCAAAGGAGGGCAAAATCATAAAACAAAATCAATTGAAAAACTAAATTCCAAATAAAAAAATATAAATCAAAAGAATGAGAACCAAATTCAATAAATTATTCAAGATAAAAAATCATAATAAAAATAAAATGGATATGAAGAACCAACAAATTAAAGGGTTGTTCTTGAATTTTTAAGGGCTGACGTGAAAATCTAGGTGGAAAGAGAGAGAAAAAAAAGGAAAAAAGAAACGGTCGTTGATGCCAAACTGCCATGAATCTTGGCACACGCATCGTCTCATCTGGTTTAGGGCATTGATATCTTTCAAATGCAGCCCGGAAGGCAACGTTTGATGGCTGGATGACCCCTATGCGCCGCCCGAACAATGCCGAGGCTGTCTACCCACTCGATGCATGTTGTTGCGCTTATGCCAACAAGTTTTTTTAATTATATTTAATAAATATATTTATAACAATGCCTCATGACACCCTTGAAAGTTACAATAAAAATAATGTAAAATGATGAAAAAAGCTATAGGGTGAGAGTTCAATTGTTTTCCTTTTTAAATATTATTTTAGATTATTTCTGAATAATAGATATTAGATTATTTTATTTTAGGGTTAAGTTAGTAACTTTATTGTACAAAGTAAAACAAAATTACTAATCTAAACCTGTACAATTTAAAAATACAATTGTAAAACACAATCTTATCCTCAAAGCTTAGTGCATTGTTTTTTTTTTTCTAAGAGTAAATTCATAATTATCTATTATAATGAACAATAATTTGAGTTTTGATGGACATTAACTTCCTTAGGGATTGGTGATGTCTGCTTACACCCAACATTATCCAGGCTTTTTTTTATTATTGTTGTTTTTATAGAGGAATATTTTCTAGATTTTATTTTTCTTATTTTTTGTAACGGGGAGGAATATTGTGATGACTGGTGTTGGAGGGAAGTTGTTTGACGACTGTTTTGTTTTTTTCTCTATAACATGTGTGTACGTGGCAACTGCCCAATGACTTTAGAGCTGTATTTTATATAGATAGTTTTCAATTTTACTGGAAACTGAAAGCTTCCACTTAAAAAAAATACTCCTATAATTTGAAGACATGAAGATCATCTAACCTTGATGCAAGCTTTTTCATTTTTTTAATTATTAAATTGATGTTTTTAATATTCTTTAAAATTTTGATATGCTAATATTAAAAATAAATAAATAAATATTATTTAATATATTTTAAAATAAATAAATATTTTTAAAGAACACTTTTCTCGAAAATATCAAACAAACTTTAAAGAAGATTATGTAATCTTGACACAAGCTTTGCACGTGGCTAATTTTGCCTTGGTGAGCTATAAATGAAACCTTATGTACTTATTTCAATCTTGAATTAATGATGTAGTCCAACAAACACACTAATGATCAATATAAACTTGTTACATAAAGAATGATTTATGAACAAGTTTATATTGTAGTGAGTTTTATGGTTGCATGCAGTTTCCTCCTTTTTTAAAAATAATTTTATGAAAAAATATAAGAAAAAATAGTTTTCTAAAAAAAAATTTACAAATTTGTCACCGCTACAGTAAAAAACTAGAGAAAATTTCAAATGAGTCATTTCTACGGTAAAAAACCATTTCCTTTTAGTATATGTACTAGATATGTTGCCCATGTCTCGACGAGGGCCGAAAAGTTTCTTTTAAAAGTAAAAAAAGTGATAGGTTAAAAAAAATTCAAGTCCCAAGTCATTGGTTAAATTAACAACATATTTACAAAAAAAAAACAATAATAAATAAAGTGACAAAAAAAAACAACGAGAAAAAAACAACACCCAAGTCTATTAGGATTATTAAACAACTCAAAAATAACTTAACTGAAGGAAAATCAGAAAAAAAGAGAGAGTTAAACTTGAAAAAAAAACATCAGCATAAAAAATAAAGGGAGGGGGGTACCAAGCAAACCGAACCGAACCTCCGAAACATAATCTAATTTAAAAAACTTGCAACTTGTTAAATTATGAACCCGAGTTCAATCAAGAAGCTCAAATACCATCCAAATTATTTTAAAGGATGAAATTATTGAAAACAATATTAATAAAAAAAACTTGCAAAGAAAATGAAAAAAAAATGGGGCTAAAATCTGATAGAGAAAAACTCAATGAGGATGAAATCTAAAAAAAATTATCACAAACAAAAAAATACAATTAAAAGAATTAGGAGAAAACTTGAAAGATTAAAAAATCATAGGGAGGTGAAATTAAAAATCATTTATAATCACCCTTAAAGGCTAACTCAATAGAATTAAACTAAGAAAATAAGAAAACAAAAGTTAAAAAAGAGAATTAAACAAAAAAATAACAAAATAAAAGTTCAAAAAAGAAATAAAAAATAAGACAACATCAATTTAGAAAAAGAAAAAAAACAGGGTAAACCTCTTAAACTTAGCCTAATCTCTAAAAACCGCATCATGTGAAATTGTTTACCTTGATTCAATCAAGAAGTATAATTCTTAACAAATTTAATTTTGAAGGATGAGATCAGTAGAAAATATTAATAAAAAACCTAAAAAAGTAATAAAAAGAATGAGAATAAAACTTGATAGAAAAAACCAAAGGAGGATGTACAATGATAAAAATAAAAAATAATCTCAAATAAAATATACAAATTAAAAGAATAAAGATCAAATTTTAAAGATTAAAAAAATCATAAGGGATGAAATTTAAAGCATTTGTAAAAATAAAGCAAACTAAGATAAATATCCTAAACATGGTTAAATCTTAAAAAGCTCGCAACCTATGAAACCCTGAATCTGGGTTCTATCAAGAAGCTTATTATAAGCCAATTTAAAAATATAAACTTTTAAAACTTGTCAATGCAAAAAAAAAAAAAAATGAAAAAGGTTTTGAGCGAACTCAGTAGCCAACCTATGTCAACAAATCAAACATATGATGTAGGATATGAAATTGGGATGACGCTATAAATAGGAAAGCAAAAACAATACCGCAAAAAAAATATTCAAAAAATAATGTTTTAAAGAAAGACAGAAGTCGACTCGGGCTAATTTTTCAGATCTATTACTTAAGTCATAAAACCAGAGTGACCTCAATAAAGGCAAGCTCGAAAAAATAAAGAAACAAGATTCTTAATCAAACAATTATTAAGGGATGAAATTGAGAAAAGCATCAATTAAAAAATAGTGCAAAATAAAAAAAAATAACAATTAAAAGAATTCTGACTAGATTCAATGTAAAAACTAATTGAAATTAAATGTTTAGGAAAAAATCAAATGAAATTAAATGTTTAGGGATGGAATTGTAAAAAACAAATCCATTAAGAAAATGATTAAAAAAATAGAAATTAAAAGAATTAAGACCAAATTTGATGTAAAAATTAAATGAAGATAAATGCCTAGGGGTGGAATTTAAAAAAAAAACAAATCAATCAAGAAAATGATTAAAAAAACAAATAGCAATTAAAAGAACAGGAACCAAATTTGAAAACGAATTAAAAAAATCAAATGACTAGGGAGGAAATAAAAAATAAAATACAATTAGAAATAATAAATGTAAATAAAACAATTGTAAATAAGAGAAGAGGGACTGAATCAAAAGAAAAATTAAATTGAAGGGCTGATATGATTTTTTGCAAGGCTAACATGTAATCGAAGGAAGAAGAGGAGGAAAAGAAAGAAAGAAAAGCAATTTTAGGTCAAACCATGTCGAACCACCATACATGCGCCATCCAAAGAAGAAGAGGACATCGAGATAAATCAAATAGTGCGGCAGAATCATGGTTATAACCACCAGAGTCAACCGCACGCGTCACCAAAACACGACGGAGCGACTAACGCGTGTGAGGCACGCGTCATCAACTATTTGTTTAGTACAAAACTGAAGTCAAAGCTAAAAAAATCGAATGGTAAGAGTAATGTAGTAATTATATTGTTCTATCAAATATGAAAGTATGAAAACACCCTTGTGTAAAAAGTATCGAATTATTTTATTTAAAGGTTACATTAATAATTTTACTGTGCATTAAAAAACACAATTACCAAAATAATCACACACAATCCTCGAAAAACTTTAATGTCATGGTTAAAAGACCACCTAACCCTGAAGCAAAGACAAAATATAAAATGACCAAGATGCAAAATAATAATTATACTATTGTAATGAATAGTAATATGTGTCTTAGGACACAATAATATCGCCAAGGGGATTAGTTATTTTCTTCCAAAAAAAAGTGTAAATAAAAAAAGGAAAAACTAATCAAATATTACAAAAAAAATAAAGATAAGAAAACAAAATGGTGATAAATAGGCCAAGTGTAAAATAATAAAAATATCAAGATAAGAAAATTATAAGAAAAAATTGTTTTCTAAAGAAAAATACCAAAAATTATAGATTTGCCATTTCTACAATAAAAGAACTAGAGAAAATTTCAATTGTGTCATTTATACAATAAAAGACCATTTTCTTTTATATATATATATATATATATATATATATATATATATATATATCGAGAACTATGTGTGTTAATAAGTGAAAAAAATCATAAACAATGACTAAAAATAAAATCTAGAAAAAATGTTAATGAAATTTTTTTTTTCATTCAATCAAATGATAATAAAAATAGACACACAAATTAAATTTATTGAATAAAAGAAAAGAAAAAAATAATATGCAAGGTTGCATTTATTAGAAATATTATTTAAAAATAAATTTCCTTTTATTTTAAAAAATAAAGTTCATCTATATAAAAGATTAATAAAAATATAGATTAATGAGAAAATATCTTCAAAAAATAAATGCATAATTAAAAAATTATCGTCATTTCAAATAGGCTTTCTAAATAACATAAAAGAGAGAAGAGATATTAATCTAAATATAAATAAAAAGAAGATTAATGAGGTAGGTTACATCTCTAATCAACCATTTTTGTATTTTTCACCATCTTAGATAGGTTACCTAATATAATGAGACTATCTTTGGTAGGTCACCCATTATAATGAGACCATCATATAATTTCTAAGGGTGTCACATCCTTTTTTTTTTGTTTGAAAATTAAGGGTATTGAATCCTTTTTGCTCTTTCAAGTATATGATTTCTAAGGGTGTCGGATCCCTCCATTGAACTTAAGGATGTCAAATCCCTTTCATTTAAAACATGTGATATTTGAAGATATGGGATCCTTCTTTTGGGATTTAAGGGTGTCAGATTCATTTCCTTCCAACTATGTGATTTTTAAAAATGTTAGATTCCTCAACTGAACTTAAGGATGTTAGATCCCTTTCCTTTTCAAATATATGATTTTTGAGGGTATCAGATTGCTTTCGTTTCAAATAAGAATTTTTCGAGGGTGTTGGATCCCTTTTTTGGAATCTAAAGGTGCCGGGTCCCTTTTCTTCCAACTATATGATTTTCAAGGGAATCAGATCCTTTTTTAAAATTTAAGGGTATCAGATCCATTTCCTTTTAACTATATGAATTTTAGGGGTGTCAGAATCCTTTTCTAAAATTTAAAAGTATCAAATATCTTTCCTTCCAACTATTTGATTTGTGAGAGTGTCAGATCCATATTTTAGAATTTAAGGGTGTTAGATCTCTTTTTTTCCAACTATGTGATTTCTGAGGGTGCTGGATACTTTTCATTTCAAAAATAAAATCTCCAAAGGTGTTAGATCTCTATTTTGAATTTTAAGGGTGTTAAATCTCTTTCGTTCTAACCATGTAGTTTTTTAAGGTCTCAGATTTCTCTATTGGACCTAAGGGTGTCAGATCCTTTTTATTTCAAATATGAGATTTTTAGGGTATCAGAATATATAGGTGTCAAATCCATTTACTTCCAATCATGTTATTTCTAAAGGTCTCGAATCACTCTATTGGAATTTGAGGGTGTCAGATCCATTTCCTTCCAACTATATGATTTTTTAGGGTGTTGAATCCCTCTGTTAAACGTAAAAGGTGTCAGATTCCTTTTATTTCAAACACGTATGGGATTTTTTTGGGTGTTAGATCCCTTTCGTTTCAAACATCATTTTTCTTTACAAGTATACTACATAAAGCATTTTACAAGACTTTGTACCGTAAACATTTTAAGGATGGAGCAACTGTCATAACTCAATTTTTGACCCTCTATTTTTGTATATTTTTAGAAAAATACAAAAATATTTCTTTTTAGTAAATTTAGTTATTTCATTATTTTTATTTTATTTTGTGTGTTAAAAATAAATCGTGAAAATTATAAAAAATATATAAAAATACAAAAAAATCTAGAAAATAAAATAAAAAAATACATAGCTACGATTGAAATTGGATCAATAATTGAGTATCACAAGCAAAAATTGAGTTTGGAATTTTTTGGACCATAATTGAGGGTTGAGATGAAGAAACAATTGAATAAATAACTTAAATTGGTTTAATTTGATTAAGATTGAAAGGAATTGGAAATTCGACGATGAGTTTGAAATAAATAACCTAGTTAGAAAATCAATTAAGGGCTCAATTGAAAAAAAAAACTGAAAGTGAAAGTCAATTTAACTTAAAAATGAATAATTCAAGAACCAATGACTGATATGAGAGCAAAGAAAAAAAAATCATAGGGCACATTGTAATTTAATCAGGGGAGAAATTGAAACAAATTAAGAGAAAAAGCTAAAAATTAGTCAAAATAAAAATATTAAAAGTCTAGAGATTGAAGAGCAAAAGGCGCTAAAATGGAAGGACTAATAGGAAAATTGATGTAATCCTAATTGAAGAAAATGTAAAGCAAGAAAACACCATTTTACATTAAATGAAATAATGTGTTTCACCTAAAAAAAGGGATAACAAAGTTTGAATTTTCAAATAAAATGACGTCGTTTTGATCTTAATTTTCTAGAAATTTTAGGCTTGAAATACATACAGGGAAGGCTGATTTTCTATTGATGTTTCACCCCAATTTCATACCCAAGTTGATAAATCTTACAGGATTAAAAGGAAAAAAAAAACTCTCTAGTATGTTAGCCTTAATCATAATGCAAATAATTAGACTTTAACTCTGTGAATCCACCCAAAATCCGAACCAAAAACATACTCTCAACCAACCTATTCAACACCTTAAATATATCATTTTCATCTTTGTTAAAGATCCAACTCTTGATTCACTCCCCCCAAATCCAAGCAAAATACCATAGGCATTGGCCTTTAATGACAAAATATTGTATTCCTTTTTTTAGCTAAGATTTCTAGCCTTATCTTATGCATAAAAATTGATGAACATTAAAGGTATACAACTAGCCTTTCACCTGTATATAACACTTAAAACTCTCATGAAAAGAAAGATGGGGTTCATGAAAATTGAAAAGAAATATATAAAAAAAACAGAGGAAAAACATTGAGAAAGAAAGATTAGGAAAAGCAATGTTATACTCACATCAAAGCACATAAGTTTATTCTAAATATTCTAATGCACTCCCTTTTAAATCAACAAACCAAATTTATTGGCACTGCAAAACCAGATACAATGCTCTTTCCACAGTAAAATATTTTTAAAGCCAGAATGTCTAGGTTTAATTCTGTTTTTATATTTATAGATGCATATTTGGACATAATAACAAATTTATTAAGTCCATTAAGACTTGACTAAAATGAAAATGCCTATCGGGTCGACATACCCAATAAACTCAAAAACCCAACCCTGGTTTTCTAAAAAACATCTTTTGTTATTTAATTTCAATGTTTGAAGCAAATGAGATCTTAGAAATAAAATTCAAGAACTTTAGGTGTTAACTTAGAAATTAAAAACTAGATCTTTAATTTAGCCTTTTTTAATAAGTCTTTTTATTTAGAATCAATATCAAAGTTTTCATGAATGAAAAGTCTTCTTTTAAAAAGGACCGATGTCAATATTTGATTTTTGCGAATAACCAAGACAACGAGTATTCTATTTCTAGGGATTGACATCAAATTTTTCTCAAAATGATTGAAAATCAAATAAAAAAACCTAAAAACAATTAGGATAATTAATAGTAATCGAAAAGGTAAATTTATGAGAAAACACATAATAAAGGAAAACTTTCATAAGAAAGGATGCCTTATGGGTGATTTAGTTCTTCCCATAAGAATGACTAACTCTTTACATGAATCTCTGGAACTAGTGTATATTTTAAAATCTCTAGTTTCCTTTAATTATTAGGTGGGAACTCCCGATTTTCCTCGATATATACCTTTCCCCTCAATTTCAGGGAGTCCCGACTGATATCACAGTGTGACAACATGGAATATGCAAACTAACAATCTCTTAAGTCTTAATAGGCCTATTAGACAAGTGTATGTTTTGATCATGGGTAATGATTTGTTATTTATTGTTACACATGTAGTCTATTTCTTTTTTAGGCATGTATTATCCTTAAGGTTCTAGTGATTCTCATGTTCTCATATCGAGAACTTTTGTTTTCCTAATATCTCATTAATTTCTACATTAGTTTGTTTGCTTAACAATAAGGGTTATTTTATTTTTCACTAATTATTGTTGTATTTGTTTTTTCAATTTTTAGTTAAAAATCAATATATATAACGAAAGTTTGTTTGGTTTGGAAGTGATTGATTAAAAAAACATTTATTAATTGAATGTTCATCATTAGAACAATCTAGATTTTTGGTCTGGATGTGCTTTATTATATTTTCAGTTTAAGGAGGTAAGAGGGAATGAGTTTTCTTCCTTTTCTTATTGATTGATTAATTCTTTAAATCTTGACAACTTTGCATGAAATTCCTCTTTTCTTGAATGAGTTTTAGCAATTTAATATTTTGTTAATGCCTTTTTACTCTATTTTTCTTGGTTTAGGCATAATAGTTTCATGTTAATTTGCAGCCTTGCTGCAACATGGGTTTCTTTCATATAACTGAACATTTTCTTGCATTTTCCCTCTGCTTTTGATGTGCCTTCACGGATGTTTTTGGTCTATAAATCATCTTTTATTTCTTTGTTGTTTGTATTTATTAGTGTTGGTGTAGAACAAGGGGTGCATGGTGCATTTTTTATACTTTGTAAAAAGGAGCTCGGTGATTTTGAGTCTCTATTTTATTGGATGGTGTATGGAATGCTAGACTGATTTAGCTTCCATTTAAGGATCATAAAATCCTTTTATTACTTGAAATGTTTCAATAAATGTTGATTGGTGCGATTTTTAGCCCACATTTAGGTGTTCGATTTAGCATTTAATATTCAAGAAAATACAATAATTATGTGTTATGACCTTCATGTGTTTTTAGAAAAGACTCATACACATGTATTACTAGAGTGTTTTGGCCAATTTATAATAGTGATTGACAATATTATTGTTGATTTCATATTAGGCTCTGGACAATTCTTGCTAAGGTTCCAAAACTTTAACTTTTATTTTGCATCATTATTTTTATATTGAATAGGCTCTGGACAATTTATAATAGTGATTGACACTACTTATTTTGCATCAGTCATAAACACTTTGAATTGGATTAAGTTGTTGTTCTTATTAATGTGCATCGTTATTCCTATATAGGTAGTGTATAATGTTTTCTATAATTTCTGTATTTAATTTTTTTTTCTTATAATTTTGTAATGATGTGAACTCGATTGTATTGCATTGAAGTTAAATGGTTCATTATTGTTATGAGACTTTGAGAAACATTTGAAGTGAAGGGACTAATCTTAGTAAATCATGGATTGTGATAAAAAAAATAGCATGTAAATAGTATAAATAAGAGTCTTAAATGTGCATGTGTAGTTCATCAGGGAAGTAGCTAATTCATTTGCTAACTTTGAGGTTGTTGGGGTTGAGATTAATTTTGTTTTTTTGTCTTAACCACAACAATATAGTGTTTGGTTATAAAATAAAAGTGTGGTTTAATTCGTGAGGCCTACCATTAAATGAGGTCTAACCTTGGTTATGGTACCTTGGTTATGGTAAGACTACTTTTTCATGCTTTTCTAAATCACAAATCGGCTTTTATTTTGTTCTTTTAGTTTTTTTACCATTGAAAAATCCATAGATCATTTAATCTTTTATAATTTAAACACTACATTGTGTGATTGGAAAAACAAAAGTTTTGTTTAGCTACATTAAACACTCCATCATATTTACACAAATTATTACTATAAGGTTTGGAGAGTTTTTATTACAAATCTTCATGCATGATTAATGCCAACAACAAACAACAAGAGACACATTTTTTATGTTTTAATAATTGCATATTCATTTAATTTGAAGCTATGAATTTAATTAATACTTATTTTTTTAGTCATTTTATTTTTAAAAACAGTTTTAACCAAACAATTTTGAATTGTTTTTTAATTCAATATAATAGTTATTTCAATAACAATTTTAACAAAATACATATAAAATACAAATAATAACAACTAAAATTATTTTTATTAATTTTTTTTTAAACAACAACTATAAAAATTATCATAACACCAAACAAATTTTTCAAAACTAAGATCGAGTGAGAGGCTTCTTGATGGACTACCCTCTTATTTTGTGTATTCTTTTGGTTCAAAACAACGACCTTTACGGTGATGACTTTAATTGTCTTTGAGTAGAATAGCTGGGTATAGGGCCCTCAATGGAACCATGAATAAATAATAAAAGGAAAATCAAGTAAATGGAGGAGGCAAAAAATTTTTTCAAATGTTCAAGCAGCTGAAGTTTCTTATTTGGACTGATCTCATGTGAATATGATGCCTCCTTTGGCTTCTTTTTACTCATGCCATTTCATTTGTTGTAGGCTTGCCACGTTTTTCATATGTCTTTGTTGGTACTGCTGGGGTATTGTATGTTGTCTTTTCGCGTCACGAATGCATCTTAGTGCTATAAAGGGCTTTAAGAACATTTTTTCGGGAGCTTTAGCCACATTTTGTGATTCCTGTAGGCTCCCAAACCATTTGCTACACTGGTTTTCTCTCTCTCTCTCTCTCTCTCTCTCTCTTTTTCGTGGCTGTGTTTTGCTTCTTGCTCTTAGGTTCATGTAGCATCTTACCAGTTCAGTCACGTTGTTTGTTTTTTTACTTTCCCCAACCCCTGCATTTGCTTTGAATGTTCTCTTTTGTTTTGTATTCAGTGTTGATGGTCATTTGTGGATTGCTTGATTCCTTCTGCGCTTTTCGAAGTATTAATCTTTTGTTTGCGATATGTTATTGGGTGACATTCAGGTTTTCTAGGGCTAACCATGGCTGGTGCTTGCTTATGCTTGGGATGGTCTTTTTGGTTTGTTGATGTGGCTAAGGACTGCCTATTACATGTATGCTGGCATGGACGCTCTTTTGGCTGTTTTACTTTCTAGTTTTGTTTTTTTAGATTCCTTCTGTTATGTTTTTCCAAATATGGTCATTGTTTTTCCAGCATCTTTTAATTTTGCCCGGTTGTTTTTAGGTTTTGCTGTTCAAATATATATTGGTTTTGGTGTTTTGAATTATGTTGTTTTTACTCTTTAGTTTGGTTTTGTTGCTGCCTAATTATGTGTGCTTGAGTTTTTCGTTTTCTGTGGTCTGCTTTAGGTTAGTTTTCTATGTTTTCATGGGGCCGGGGGGCCTTTTGACGTGGGTTTTTCTTACCTCGGATAACATGCATGGTTGCTAGAGGGTGACATGCTTGCTATTTCTCCTTCTTCCGCGACTGCTTTCTTATCGATTCATTAAGTTGATTTTGTTTTTGTTACTTCCTTTCTCCTCTCTATCCTCCCAGTTTACTCTTCTATTCCTCCCCCATTTCCATCCTTCGTGATAATTAAACAGATGCTGATTTTTAAGAGTTTACGGGGTGGAGCGTGACTTCTGGCAGGCGTCTTCGAAGTCTGATTTATTAGGTTACCGACAATTCCATGATCTTTCAAAAGAAGGGAAGAATTCTGACAGTATATGCTCATCTTACAATAAAAGAAATGTGTAAAAAAAAGCCAGTATAAGACCTGCAATTAGAATTTATGAATTTGGATATTTGGAAAGCAGTAGCTTTCAGACTTTCAGTTGAGAAAGATTAGTACCCGTCCTTAGACATCAGAGTGAGACTGGAAAGAGTTTTTCTGATTTAACCAGTAAGTGAACATATATTGGATTCTCGAAAGCATGATTGTGTAAAATCTGAGGGATATTGACAAGCTTTTTTTTGTCTCTCTGTTGGGACATTTCTTGATTCAAGTTGGTAGACAATGACATATATAGCTTAATGTTTCTATCATTTAATGGCGAGGTCGGAAGCGGGTTTGGAAAGAGCATCCATCTTAATATGTTAACTGGTGGGAAAGCAGGCATATTCGAAGACAGAGGACAGATCAGCAGCTGCCATGTCGACATTTGATGATACTTTACCGGCCGTCCAAGCAGATCAGACCCTCGATTTCCCACTGAACCCAGAAAGTGCTTCTTCATATTTAGATGCGCATTTTGTTCCGACGTCTGGCAATTCCACGATTGTGTAGCAGAAATCCAAGTTATCTCTGACCCGAGCACAAAGGTCATGCATGGCATTTATTGATATGAAATGGTAATTTTCAGAGGTGAAATGATTACAGGATGAAAGTACTGTAAAAATGGGGCTATACGCGAAGAAAAAGAAAAGCATTCAGAGATTTAAATCGATCCAGAAAGTCAACATTTGTTGCTTTTTGTGTGGGGACGCCATAACTAGTCTGTCAGGAATCAATCAACACTCCTGGGATTAGAATCTAATAAAAACTTATTTCGGATAATGGCTTTCGGGATCCAAATGCGTTCATGAGGCGCAGAATAATAACTTGAAGCAATAGAAAACCTTTTTTGAAAATATTGTATGATTAATTAACGAATCATAAGCTCATTGATTCCAGGGGTGTTTATAAATTTAGTTGGGTAATGTATCAGCTTATAATTTAATTTTTGATATTTTACAAATTATTACATATATTTATGAATCGAGCATTTTTATGTGTTGAGTTAATTGAAATTAAAATTTGAGCTAAATAAATTGTTCCAAACATGTTATAAGCTGTAATAAATAATTTAAATTTAGAATTGTGTTTTTAAAAAAAATTTTTTTTTTACTAAAATTTAATATGTTTTGTATGTTTTAAATTATTTTAATGTGTTAATGTTAAAAATAATTTTTTAAAAATAAAAAAATATCATTAATATAAATTTCAACATGAAAAGTTATTTGAAAACAACCACAATTAAACTGCTAAATACACTTTGAATATGAGTTGGGTTGAATTTGAAAATTTTATTCAAATTTTTTAACATGTTATTATATGTAATATTTATATTATTTAACTTTGATAAACTGAATTAGATCAAATAATATAAATATTACAAATAAACATATTATTTTGAACATCCCTGATCACTTCAATCAAGGTAGCAAGTAAATGATTTTTGAAGAACGAGGCATCATGACTAGAATTCCATAAGCTAGATTAATTTTCTCCATTTTGAAGTAATAAGTTGTTACCAAGTTTTTGCTTCGAAGCAATTGAAGATGAATTAAAGGTCATTTGAGAGCTCCATCCATGGCCATCTGTGGCAGGGCTAAAATACAAACCGCATGTTTGAAAACACCATCTCGACCAGGAGAGTAAAAGTTGGTATGTGATAACCATCTAGATGGTGGTCCAGTGATAAAAACTTGAGATCAAGAGGTTTGTTTTTTCTGTGGTCTCAGGTTCGAGCTTTGTGGTTGCTCATATGATGGCCACTAGAGGCTTACATGGTCGTTAACTTCAGGACCCGTGGGATTAGTCGAGGTGTATGCAAGTTGATCCGGACACTCATATTAAAAAAAAAATGATCTTTGATTAACAATTATTTATTTTATTTTATGGATACATAAATAAGTTCCATGTTTCCCATAAAAAACAAAATCCATATAAGTACAAATCAAATGTTTATGATGATGGGATGTAGCAAAGTCAAATGGCTATATATATATATATTATTTTTTTTCTTTTCTAAGCTTTAGGTGATGGGATTAACATCCTTCCACTTTGTCTCCCTCTTTTCTTTCTCACTTTTTATTATTATTAATATTATTATTATTGCCAGTTCTTCGTTTTTATTGGATTTGTTCCTCCTCCCTCCCTTGTTATGGGTGGATGGAGGGTTCCTGTCTCCTTTTTCCCTCGAGCCATTGCTTTTTCTCTCAGGAAAAGTAATCATGCCACTTCTTCTTAATCCCTTCTGGGCCCCGTCCAGGTCCAGTCATGTGGGCCCGACTCTTTTGGGCCGACTCCAAAAAACAAAAATTGTTGCGTAAATCAATGGGGGTGATGACGTGGCATTGCTATGGGGGGGCTGGTGTCGTTGAAGTGGAGACCTGGCCCACCCGAATTTAGAGACTCTATGGCACTGCGCGCTCTCTCTCTCTCTCTCTCTCTCCCCTTTGCTTGAGCACCACACTCATTGCGTATATCACTTTTTTACATCACTTCATCTCACTCTCCCTGCCCTATTCTTTTCACCATGAAGGGTAAAGGTGCCACCACTGCACTTCTTGGTGGTGGTTGGGAGTATTGCTGAAGCAAAACTACTCTCACTTCTTTTGAGCTGATTGCTTGTGCCATAAGGGAGTTAGACAGGTCCTCTTTATATTTCACGACTATGTTTTTTTTTTTTTTTTTAATCTAAAATTCCAGTATCTAAAAATTTATTAAACCCCAACTAATTTAGTTGAGCTGAATTGCCTACTAAAAGTTTGAACTTAAAACTTTTACTTAAAAGAAACATGTGTCGAACTGAGATTTTATCGTCTAATTCTTAATGACTAATTACTCCCTATATAATTAGCATGCATCGAACCACTACCTTTTGGAATGAAAAGAATAGACACAAATACATGGTTAAATTCAATTGAAGATTTTCCAGGCTTGGTTAAGGGAAGGAAAAATTTGATAGGAGAGATTTTTGGCTTACATTTTGTCAAGTAGATGATTTGAAAGAAGAAGAAATAAGGCAGGTGAGGCTAAGATCTTGATGTTCCTTTTTTGTAAGGCTCAGCTTTGACTTTGTTTTGCAGCGGAGGATCTCTGCATAGATTTGAAAAGAAATGAACGTTGGAGCAATCTTTGACTTCGGTCTTAGATAATGAAAAATGGGCTTGTTAAACCGGTTGAACAACTAAATTTTAAATTTTCTTTTAAAATTAAATTGCGTTAGTTATTACGAGATAATCCAGTTAATTTGACTATTTTAATGGAACTCAAATGACTTGTAGCTTAAAAAATATATTTTTTTTAATATTAAAATAAAAATGTATTTAATTTACCCGAGCTTTAGAGTTTAATTTATCAAACTTATAATTCAAGTTATTGACTCCACTGAATTTAAAAAATTATATTTTACTTAATTATATAATAAAAAAATTGATATTCATAGAATCAAACACTTTTTAAATTTTAGAATATTTATTTAAAATTACAATATCTTTATAAAAAACAAACCAAAATAATTTATAAAGACATTTAAAATTAAGCAAATATTAAAAAAAAAAAAAGAAGGTGAGTTGGCATCCTGTTGTAAAATTTAAGGTAACTGAGAATATGATAGCAGTTGCAGTTTAAAGTGTTTTTAGTTCAGAAATATATTAAAATAATATATTTTTTAAAATTCTTTTTAACATCAACACACCCAAACAATCTAAAAACATTAAAAAATTAATTTAAAACAAATTTTTTTAATTTTTTTTTAGAAAACGTGGTTTTGCTTAAATAATGATTCAAAACCATCTTGATTTCTTTTGAATAAAACTGCCTCGCTAGCTTATGTTTTTCAAAGTATCATCAACCAGACATTTCCTAACAGTCTTGAACCTTCACTTCAGCAAAGATCCTTGCCTAGTGAAATTATGGAACCTAGATCAAATCGTCAGTAATCAACATAAAGTCTTGTTATATTGACAATTATATTGTTGTCCTGATAAATGGATAAACAAGGGAAAAAATCTCAAATTTTATTTCATATTTAATTGAGGGTTAGCTTTGACCTGCAATCTGTAGATGTTCTGATAGCACTCAGCGGCAGATTTACAGGCGGGAGTCGTATAATCAGGTCCAAGTGTTCCTCGAGTTCTTCACTTCTACGTTGAAACAAACAAACAAGAATACTCTGGAAGCCTAGGCTTGAAAAAGAAGAAAAACGAGGAAGTTTTGGCTTCCCAACTTATACCCAATTCCACAGGAGTGTATACCAAATCTAATATTCGTTGAGTTTCTGCCAACGATCTGATATTGCAAGAACTACTACAATTTCTGGTAACAACATGAGGATGCAACTGTATGCAAGCCTTTAGAAAGTAAATGAAACAGATTTTTGGTAAACTATTTGCATGCTTAAATTAAACGTGAGATTCACAGAAATTAAATGTGGGATTTTATTGAATAAACAAACCCTAGTATACATGCTGTGTTACAAGATATTTTTGGGGTCACCATGAAAAGGGGCTTGCTCCCAGCAAAAATATCTCATTTTCAACATCTTTCACCCATTGACAGACCCTGTTGCAAGTCTTTATTGCCAAACCCTGCAAATTCAATACAGTTAAGAAGTCAGCATTGCATCCAGATTGTGCCAAAAATATACCAAGAAGGACCATGCAATCCATTTGCAGAGTTATTTTAAGAGGAGCAGCAAGCAGAACGATCTAGTCTGATCACGGCAACATAATTAAGATAAAAGTATTTTAAATGAAACAAGAATATAATAATGAAAAAAATGAGAATACACGAGATCAATTTGGAATTTGGAGAACAGGTCACCCTCCAAATTATGAGGACATCAAAACAATAATGAGCTTGGCCTTCAGCCCTTCACAATTAATGATCCTGGAAGCTTATATGGTGTGCCGAAGAAATATCTTGTTCGATAGTAGATTATAATTTATAGTTGTCTACAGTTTTTAGAATACAAAGGAAGAACTTAAACATGCATGAGAAAATGTCAAACCTTGTCTGCAAGTGGATCAAATGTCGCATAAAGCTCAAAATCTGGGGTGACCCAACAGAGGAGAACTGTCACACAAAGTAGATACAATTTCACCATGAAAGTAATTTGAACTAGTGCTAAAAATTGAGCCATTGAAACAAACATCAAGGAACATGATTAGGGTAGAATTTCAGACAGCAAAAAATGAGGTTTGTTGAACAAAATATCAATCATCAATCAGAACAATAAAAATGACCTTTGCAAGATATTTAGCATGGTTATTCAAATTCTAAGTTATATGCACAGAAATAAGTTGCTTGATCCATAAATCTACTGCCACCATCACCTTGAAGGAATATTATATATATGCAAAATGGATATTTAAAAGCACGTCTACCAAGACAAGAAAACACTTTCTTCATTTGTGCTTACTATAGATAAATGCATACTAATGGATCTTCCATAATTTCATAAACTATGGAGCATATAAATGCACGCATTGATATATTTTGTACTTTGTGGATCTGATAATTTTATTTTTTTTAAAAAAACATAACATAAATAAAACATAGTTTACCATAATTCTCATCTCTTCTAAACTGTGTTTTGTGGGCCCCGTTGCCTTTATCATGCATCGAAGCGTAAAGTTTCTGGTAAGCCCTGTACAATCTGCAAATGAGGATTTTAGTTTTGAACTGATAGCAGATGGCCAGAGCATGGTCAACCATGAAGGGCATTTGAAATTTCTTTCAACAAAAAGACCCGAAGATTCAGCAGCTTTACCTTTTCTGCTGTTGTGGACTATTAATTGGTGCCGAAAACTCAGAAGATATATATTGCTCCAGATAGATACTACGATATATGAAATGCCAAAGTCCAGCAGGACCACCAATCCCAGCAAATGGTTCCCTAAATCTCCTAGGAGAATCGGTCGGTTCCTGATGCTCCCCAAAATGAGGAGAAGCAGATCCAGGACGAGACAATGGATCAGCAGGCAAATCCTCAACATGCATCCCACCATCCAGCATGGACCTCTGAACTTCACTAAGAACATTTGACTTCAAAAGAACCATTTCGATACGAATCCTATAAAAATTGTCAAATTTTTTAATACAAAATAGAATGAGAACACAAAACTAATAGAACCACGCACTCCATGATAACTAAGATTTAATTTCATTAAAAGCATATTGGGTAATAAAACCAACTCCTACCACTCTTATTGCATGCTGAAAATCAGGTAGAAACTGCGAGGTAATTTCGAACTCTAAAACACCTTCATACCCCGTAAAAAAAGTTCCTAACAGTGTTAGAAATATTAAAGTTACGAGAAGTGAACTTTTACTAATCTCAATGTATTTTCAACAATAAGCAAAGTAAAAGTGATGAAATAGTAATGACTTTACTTGACATTAGCGGGATTATTTGTTTCCTTATTTTTAACACTGTAACTGCTCACTTGCAATGTGCATTTCAACTTGTATTAACAATAAAATCTAAGCCATGATTAATTTAATTAATTTGGGTTTAGTATAAGAAAATCCTGCACGTAATTTATGGTGAAAATATACAATAAAAGGTTCAGTCATTAGGAGACAATAAGATGTAGCTCTGGTTATCACTTAAGTTGATGATTTGGGAATTTATTGAATAATGCATAAGTTTGACTTTTTTGTCCAAGAGAAAGTTACATTTTAAGCTATTATTATATATCACATAGATTTTGATCATGTGGGAAAAAAAGTAGTTAGTACACCAAAACATCTCTTCACTTATTCTGAAAGTCTCTTTCAAAGAGAAACAACTTGTCATTTTTCTCCTCTCAGCAATTCTCATGAATCAAATACCTAAATAAGCTCAATTTCCCTCCACTTATCTCAATCCAAAATACACAAATCATAGAGTAAATTGCTTACCTGCAATCCTTAAGATGATAAAAGGCATCTGAACTAGTGGTAAGCAACATCAAGTATGTGTCAACCTGCAACAAGATTAAGGTCATGCCAATTTCTATCAACTCTGATGACAATTAGAAGTACAAACACATCATTTAATGTGGATCAAAAAATTGTATATATCGATTGTCTCCTACAATCACTGTCCAGAAAAACAGGAGTATGAAATTGAATGTGCTCAAGAAGAAATGCTGTTAAACAAAATTTCTCTCACATCAAGATAACGGACATAAGCATACAAAAATGCCATTGGGTTATATCTTGGCAGGCAAATTGGGGAGAAAGATTCAGATGTCCTGCATAAAGTTAAAAGAACATGTCAGCCAGAGTCTCAAGAAATAACTTGGAAATGCCAACCAAGTTAAGATAGAAATAACAAGCACTAATGAGAGATAACTTTTTCTGTTTTTAATTATTGTGACCCATGCATTTTCTATTGGAAGAACTTGGAAGTGCCATCCATAGGTTAGGATAGAAATAACAAGTACTAGTGAGAAAGGACTTGGAAATGCCATCTCTTGGAAGCTCACTGACCTCTTTGGGCTCAAATGTGGCATTGCTGATTTCAGAGCAATTGAAAAACCAAAAACCCATAAGGAGATGAGATTCAATTGTTACAAACAGAGGTACTAGCCTATCGAAAATTCCAAAGTCACTTCGCACCATCAAAATGCCCATAGCAGGTTCTTAACAAGAGACTACAAGATTTCTCAACAGAGAGAGAAACAAATGGGATAACAGAAGTCTAATGAAAGTCCATTTTACTTGCCTAAATGATTCTGAAGACATTATGAAGTTGGAAAGTAGCAGCATGTCATCAGGATGAAGAGAAGCTTTTTGAGCACCAACAAGACTAACAACCTGAAATGAAGCCTCAAGTAAAAAAGGGCTACAGCAACTAAAGGAAATTCAAACTAGAAAATAAATGCAGTTTTTAAGAGAGATGTTTCTTAAAGCCAAAAAAGGGGAAAAACAAGAAGAATGGGGGAAAGAGCAGGTATTTACTTTGTGTTTGCACATTAATATTGCAAAGAGAACACCAGAATCAGCAACATCATGCAGTATAGCACCTGCAGCTTGCCTCGTTCCATAAGCAAGGGGAAGACAAGTGTATGCATGGAGAAATGTTGCTGGATTCCTGACAAGAAAGAAGCAAGAATTCCAGCACCATCCAATTTAAAATAGGGGTACAAAGACATGCACTTTGCATCTTATTTCAGGACAAGAGGAAATGAAAACATCAGTTAAATAATTCAATAAAAACAAACAGGAAAATGACAGACAATTACATTCTTGTAAAGCGGGAGAAAATGAAAATAAGTATTTCAACTCACCGATTGTCAATGACAAGGAAAAATAATGGGGAACAGAACCTCTATCATAGTTCAAGAACCTAGCAATATTGTCTACCTAAAATAGATAGGATAGTTCAACTAATACCACTGCTTTTCTGGTTACCAGAGATGGCAACAGAACCATATGAACATCCACCCAAACTGGCCTGAATGGGCGGGTTTTAGTTTTTTGGATAGTTACTTGCCAATCCAGACAGTTGGCCACCAAATATCTTTGCTCGTTCTTTAATAATTAATACATATTAGAATTTGTCAGCATTGTCTATAAAAAGAACAGAACAAGTACAAATCATAACTTCTGAGTACAAGTTCTTAAAACTTTTTATAATGAAGGTTATTTTGGTAGGTATTATAAGAAAGTTTTTTATAAGAACAATATTTAGCCTTAATCACATTTCTTGTATTACAAAGATAAGAGAATGATATCCAGTTCTGTCACATTGTTCATACACAATCTACAACAATGTGTCTTTTCTTTTGGGTATGGGGATTAAAGCAGAGAGGTCTTAATTAATAAATCTGCATCCATGAGATCCACTGTTTTGCTTCAGCAATTTAAAGACTCCCACAAAATCAACAAAGCAAGCAGCAAAAAAAGAACTCCAACCATCAGAAGCAGAGACATATTTCTATTTTTCAACACCAGCAAAAGGAGCCATGAGAAAAGGGAGCAGAGAACAAACCAACTAAATGAATGGATGAGAGATGAGAAGACAACATCCGTTCCTCCAAGCAATGGAGTCATATCAAACTTCGGATTTTTCTCAAAACATCTATTAACCGACTTTGTTAAAATGAGTATCATCTGCATCATTTAGACAAAAAACATAAGAAAATATGAACATCAGGAGAGGAGTTTTTGATCCATTTCAAAAAATGTAATCATAATTAGAAAGTCAGCACATAGAAAAGTGGAGTAGTGGAATTAATGCTACCTGACCATAAATAAGCTCCAATTCCCCCCTCAATGATTCATATGGCTGTTCCGTGCAGCTGATGCACACCAAGTAAATTGGTCCTTTTACAAGAAAAACCACCTGAACCCAAAAGAAAACATTCGGAGTTCACAAATTGGTAGATGTTAAGTAGATTTATCTCATGCTCCTACTAAGAAATCCCACTCCAACAAGATAGAAGTAACAGACTTGGTTTGTTTGAGGTAGATGCTCTTCGGTCTTTCACCGACCAGAGAGCTTCGAGAAGACGCTTCCACAAAACACATGCACAATTGAGGAAATTGCTATGAAAACTTTGGAGTAGCATATTAACTTGGAGCTATTTAAAATCATCTCAAAAAAATAAGAGGATATTCTTTTATTTTTTAATGATTGAAAAAAAAAGAGCTTGGGCAAATTAAATTTGCAGGAGGACAAAAAAAGGTTCTATTTTCAATCTAGGCCCCAGAGAACAAAGGATTGATTAGACAACGAAGAAGAGGATCAATTTTTTGAAAGCCACGTGATAAAATATGAACAAACCTGGTGCTTTCCTGCCCTAACCAATTTGACACGATCCCCCCTGAAAAGCAAATAATGAATGAATCTATTGTAAGTCCTCAAAAGAATGCACTTTAGAGTAATAGGAATTCAAAAGATGGTCATTGAAGAAAATGAGAGTTCATGGGTTCATCCAGTACCCATTCTCCACAAATGAAATTATGGCCTGCAGTGTCGCTGAAAATCCTGCTAGCTTGTGTTCATCTCCATATCTGGAAGTTAATAAAAGAATTTGAGCAGAAAGCTAAGACACTGAAACAAAAGGTGATAGATTACACTATGGTTTGCATCAGTATGAATAAGAAATAGTTGCACCAAACCTGGAATATATTGGTTTTCCAGAGTGACTCAATATAAAAAAATGCTTCTTCCTTTTCCTCCATGATATGGAAGCATCATCCTGCACTTCATTTATTAATCAAACAGGGTGTAATATTGCAGGAGTCTTCTTTTTGTCATGTACAAACAGTAGGTAAAAATGATAAACATACACAATTGAAATGAAATTTCAGATATATGCTTAATCATTGAAAGATGCAAATATCATTCACTAGTAACCGACAACCAGGACTTAAATAATGCAAAATACATACATGTGTCCTTTAAAGGCTCCTGTAGTCTACGTTCTTTCTTTCTATCTATCTTCTGCTTTTCTTGTGATTAAGTGCTTTTGCTTTCTTTCCTTTGACCAATCTTTTGACTATTTGTGCGTGTTGTGATACTAAAATAATTTCTCCTCAATTTGACAAATAAATGACCACATTAGCACAATGTACAAGACGAGCTTTTCGCAAGACTCTGATATGGCTAAAACAATATTGGAACTTCAATTTGAAGATGAAAAGATAGGCAAATGCAAATGCAAATGCAATTGCAACTGGGTACAGGGAAGAGAAGGTGTCAAAGCCCTGTCCTGAAGCTCTATGGGTGCAGTCAGGATTGTCCTGAAGCTTAGTTTCCAATCATTTGTCCATTCCAAAACTGAGAACTGTCTCCCCTCAGTGATCACAATAGAAGGCATTAGATCAAAATTATTGAGGGACTGGCTAATAATTATGGCTTGTTTTGCCCTTTTCCTTTTCATGTTAACTGTGCAAATAACACCACACAAACATGAAAATATTCTTAAAATTGCAGGATAACGGGAATTTTTTACCTATTCCAAAATTTTCTAATAAACTTTCCAGCACAAAAATCAGTGCTTGTTGGATTGCTTGATTTAAAATTCTCTAGATGAAACATGCTATTAATCAAGTCAGCAGGCCTGTGTGAGGGAAATGGCTGTCACATATTTTGCACATTGAGCTTTAGACAATCTGTTTGGCATCCCTCAATGAGTATGTGAAATTCAGTGGGTGCTTGGTTCATGTTCTATTGCTTGTTTGATGAGAACCTTCTCCCACTATTTTAAA
The DNA here is from genome assembly GCA_007827005.2 of Populus simonii. Lineage (NCBI taxonomy): Eukaryota > Viridiplantae > Streptophyta > Magnoliopsida > Malpighiales > Salicaceae > Populus > Populus simonii. The sequence goes on along the minus strand of CM017472.2, from coordinate 1,548,953 downwards.
ACACAAGAGAATCCTCAAATTTAAGTTACATGGTTCCAAAGGCATGTGTTTTAAAGAAAATTATTGCTTGACAAACCCAGTCAAGTTTGGCAAACATCTAAGCATAACTACTCTGCCATTTTATTTTTTTTTAATTAATAAAATCTTCTGATACCTAAGAAAATCTTAAGCAAAACTAACAAAAGCATATACTTTTAAGGAGAACTATTCTTTACAATAATGACTTCTAAAGAATCCAGCAACAAAACTGATTTTTGGTCTACATGTCAAAATCAAAACTTATAAACCACCTATAATGCTCTCTCCCATAACTAGAAAGGTAAAAACTAAGAAAAGAAACAAAGAAAATATCACACCAGCACCATTCCCAGATAAATCTATCTAGAGGTATAAAAAGGCCCACCCCTAATGGAGAATAAAGATTTTCATCCACACAGGCCATGCAAGGAGGTCAAGAAACAAAGACCCAGAGTCTTAATTATGAGCTTCCTTTAACCACAATGCCAGTGCATTAATCAATTTTGCATAGAAACCTTGCTACTCAGTATCAAAAACAGGAAATTTACAAAGCTAATTTCTCTTTGTTCAAAGTTTCACAAATCAAATTTCAGCATAGATATAGTAAATTCCACCAAGTTCAATCTATTAACAATCAGTAATCTAAAAAATTCACAATTAATCCATGCTTTTAATACGAAGAAAAATAAAGGTGAAAAACCAAAGAGTACCTCATCGACATGACGTTTGCCAGGCAACCAGGCAGCTTGTGAATCAAAAACCTCATGGAGAGCACTATCAATTGCAACCTCCTGTATCTCATCATCCTCACTGACGCCACTGCTCCCTCTCTCGCCGGCGTATCCACTACTGCTCGGGCTGGAAGGCCCGTTCACGTCCACTTCCACCTCCGAGTTCGTCCGCGTCACCACGACACTCCTGACGAGGCCAATTCTGTCATCTTGTTCTTGATTGTTACTGTTTACATTCAGCGATCCATTTACAGAGGAGCCTTGATCTTGTTGTCGTCCTTCTTCGTCGTCGTCGTTTTGGATGATGATGCTACCGGATCCTTGTTCAAGGTTTAGGTTTTCCAATTGGTAATCCAAAGGCTTGGGGTTAGGGTTGGGATCGTCAACGGAGGAGGAGTTGGAATCGGATGAGGACATATTTGGAATTTCGTAATTGCGAGAGAGGAAGAGGAAGAGAGAGGGTTTTTTTTTTATTTTTCTCTTTTTGGGTCTCTGTTATATCATTTCGGGTGCGTTGGCTGTTAGGTCTCTACCAGTCGGTTTTTTTGTTGGATTCGAGGTCTCTGCAATTAGGTGCGTCGTTGCAAAAGAGGGAGAGAGACACGAGAGACGAGGCTCTGACCAGTAGGTGGATTACTTGGATCCGACTTTACATGTGTCGGGTCTACTCTGTACTCTTAGCTTATTATGACGATGTGATTTAAAAAAAAAGAGAGAAAAAACGGTAATGATGGAATCTAAGAAATGAAATAAAAAGGTTTAATGGGTTATGAAATGTAAAATTATATATATTGAATGAGTATTTTGCACTTTCACATAATTCTTAAGTTTAGCATTTTGTTTTTTATGACAATATAGTATTCTTTAATGTTCTTATTTTTTTATAAATAAATTACTTATTTGATATTTTAACAATTAAAAAAAATTCCTAGTAAGAAAATTTCTCTTTTAAAATTTATTATGAATATTTTATATTCTTATTTGTTTTTTTATTTTTAACACATTATAACACTAGACATGAAACATATTATTTTTTTTATAATAAAAAAGAAAAGGTATAATTTGAATAGTTAAAGAGTCGCTACCTCGTATTGTAGTCACTAAAAAATCTATTGGTATGCAAAAGTCTAGGTAAAGAGACTAGTTATACATGAAAAAATGCATCACCCTCAATACATTTTACTTATGGTAAGTTGTATTATTGATTATTTTTCTAAGTCGTGTTTTTATTCTTCAGTCCATTTAAAGTTCAAGAAAAGTTCTCCACATAAAGAAAATTCATATCTTATTAGGCTTAAACCTAACAATTTTAAAGTCCAAAATTTAATAGTGTATTTATTTCTATTTTGTATCTTTAATGCCTTAGAATATACTTTACAATGTAATTTTATATTCTCAAATATTAAAGTCTACAATTAATTCGTAACATTTTATTTTTGTCAATTCACTTAGTTTAACACCGGGAATATGCATTACATTGTAAAATTCATACTCCAAATATTAATTAAACAAATTGATTTTTGCGGTGTTTTTGAAATTTTTATCAAATCCTAATGGATAATCACAAATTTGTTATGATACCCATTAACTGATTTTTATAAGCTATCATAACAAAATAAAGGAGGGGGGTTTGTACCTATGCTGGAGATGTTATTTCATTTATGTTTCTCTGATAGCTGGACCCCTTCTCTTCTTACCAAAGTTGCCAACTTGTGAGTTATGAAAGCGAGCCCTGATTGCTTGAAGAGACTGAAATTGATAGTTGTTATTACAGAGGCCTTATTTTTTTTAAAAAAGAAGATGGTGTTTGAGTGGTGGGCCGTTTGAACTAGCGAAGAAACGATAATTTGGTCCCTTCATCTCTCATTTGTGTATTTAGATCCTTCTTCAGCCTATTTTTATCAATCAAGTTGTTTATCCTCTTTTATTTTTTTAAAAAAGAAAATGATAATTTTATGGAATCTAAAATTGGATTATGACAGCTACAATACTAATCTTTGTTCCTAAACAACTAGTATTGTAAGTTTATGAAGAATTAAATAAATTAAATGCAGTTCCTAAAGAACTAGTATTTCTAAATAACTAAATAAATAGTAGTCTTAAAAGACTGATTTTCCCCTTTTTATATTCATGATTTCATTTAATAACTTATTTTTTATATATAGATAATATTGAATCTAACAAAACTTGAATTTACCACTCTTGACATCTTTTTGGAATAATTATTTGTCATGGATTTTTTATGCTGAGATTCATCTGGAAGTTATGAATCTTGGAGAGACCATCAAAGAAGAAATAATGCATCCTTGTAGAATCACATAAAAGAAATCATTTTCATTAACCACCATCTCTATGAAGGATTGAAAGTTGAATATCTCATAATAAAATATCCTTTTGTTCAGTGGCAAAATCTAAAAGAAAAATATGACCAACAAAAGTATAACATACTTCCTCAAGTTCATTATGATTGGTTGCACATGAGGTTGTAAGATTTTAAATCGATTGCTGAATATAATTATACTCTTTTAAAAATTACTTCACAACTAAAATTGTGTGGTGAAAATATCACAGAAGACCAAATGTTAAAGAAAACATTCTCTACTTTTCATGTCTTAAATATTGTCCTACAACAACAATATAATGAATATAATTTCAAGAGGTACTTAGAACTAATTTCATGTCTCCTCGTGGTTGAAAATAATAATGAGCTTTTGATGAAAAATCATCAATCTCATCCTAAGAGTTCTAAATCACTCCTTGAAATGAATGGAACATTTGTCTAAAAGACAAGGAAGAACCAAGGGTATATATATGAAAAAAAATAAATGGAAAAGAAGAAGATATAATCCTTCAAAAAGCAACTCTTCATACCACCAGGAGTGGAGACATAATGATCCCAAACAATAAAAAAAGCAAGAATTTGCATAAACTTGAAGATAGGTGTCATAGGTGTGGTATGTATGGTCATTAGTCGCACGCCAAAATATCTTATGAATTTATATCAAACCTCTCTGAAATAATATGCAGTTAAGACTAATTTTATTCATAAAACTGATTCTGAAGATCATAATGTTTATCTTGATGTTTCTGATTTCTTTGAAAACCTAGATAAAATAGAAAACATGCTTAATGGTGGAATCCTTGAGGCTGATTAATATTTTTTTTATTTGTATTAGAATATTTATTTTATTTTATTTTAGTTAAATAATAAACTTCAATTATATTTTGAATAGAGGCATGACTTTTCATGATGAAGATTTATGTCTCGCAAATACTGCAAAAACACACACAATTTTCAAGGAAAAGAAATACTTTGAATATTTGACATTAACCAAATCTAATGTCACTACAATATCAAGTCTAATAGACATGATTAAAGGCTTCAGAAGAGCTAATATTTGTTACCAAATAACACAAAACAAGGCATCAAAGATGCATTATATTCACTTGAGTTTAGAAGATATTTACTCATTTTTAAAGTTATATGTGCTAATAATTATTGTATTGAAACAATTGATAAAGACAAAAAAGAATATTTTTATATTATTTCATGCATTTTAGGCTAGAAGCTTATACTTGAAAAATTACCTGCTTTCTCTCCTGAAATTTATTATATGATCATGAAATCTATTGAAACAAACATTGTGATACACCAGAAGTGTTCTCGCTACTCTTATCGCTCTATCTTTTGGAAGACCCAAAAAATATTTATGCTTTGGCATGATTGACTTGGACATCCAAGATCAATAACGATGTGGTAAATTATTAAAAATTCACATGGGCATTTTTTAAAGAACCTGAAGATTCTTTTACCAAGTGAAAATCCATGTGTTACATATTCTCAAGGTAAATTAATTACCAAACAATCTCTATAAAATGTTCTTATAGAATCGTCAAATTTTCTCGAAAGAATTCAAGGTGATATATGCGAACCTATTCATCCACCGCAGACCATTTAGATATTTTATGGTATTAATTGATGCATCAAGTAAACAATCACATGTTTATTTACTTTCTAGTTAAAGTGTTGCATTTTCTAGATTGATAGCATAAATTATCACATTATGGATTTACTTTCCTAATTATCCAATCAATAAAATTTGATTGAACAATGTTGGTGAGTTTACTTCTCAACCATTTAATATTTTTTTCACTTTTATTGTAATTGATGTTGAACATCTTGTTGCTCATATACATACTTAAATGGTCTAGTAGAATTATTTATAAAGTGATTTCAATTAATTATTTGATGTTTACTTATGAAATCATAATAATCTACATATATTTGGGAACATGTTATATTACATGTTGTATCATTGGTTAGAATTAGACCAAGTGTTTATCATAAATATTCTCATTTGCAACTTATTTTTGGTATACCACCAAATATATTCAATCTATGAATTTTTTTTATAATTAGTACATGTGCCCGTAGCACCCCCATAAAAAACCAAAATAGATCCACAATGTAGACTAGGAATTAATGTTGGTTTTACTTGTCCATCTATTATTAGATTTTCAGAACCTTTGACTAGTGATGTTTTTAAAGCACTTCTTAAAGATTACTATTTTGATGAGAACATTTTTCCATCATCAGTGAAAGAAAAATTAGTGCCTGAAGCACAACAAGAAATTACTTGAAATAACTCAAAGTTATCCCATTTTGATCAAAGAATAAATCAATGTGAACTTGAAGTTCAAAAAATAATTAATTTACAAAATATTGCAAATCAATTACTAGATGTTTTCACAAACAATAAAAAAGTGGTTAAATCCCACATTCCAGCTGTAAATACTCCATTCAGAATTGAAATCCCTAAAGGAAATAAAGCCACCATAGCAACAAATGAATCTATACCACGTTTGAAGCGCAGAAGACCTGTTGGCACTAAAGACAAAAATCCTAGAAAATAAAAATTATAACAAATAGATAATAGTACTCTTGAAAAGTCTTCATCCACAAAACATACAACAAATATTGTGTCCAAATCATCTCCTATTATTGATCCTCCTGAAGAGGGACCTTCTAAAGTGGTATCTGTTAAAGAGATCCAAGTACTTAAATATAATAAGATCTCCATAAACTATATTAATACATGAGAGATTTTGGACCGGAATAAAATTGTCATAAATAATGTATTTGTATTTAAGGTTGCTTTTGGCATTACTAGAAATGATGATGAAATTTAACCACAAACTATCCAAAAATATTGATATATAAATGATTGGCCAATTTAGAAAAAATTAATCCAAATAGAGTTAAACTTATTTGCAAAATATGAAGTATTTGAACATGTAGTTCATACACCTAAATGTGTTGTACCTGTTGGATATAAGAGAGTTTTTGTTAGAAAATGAAAGGAGAACAATGAAATCATGCAATACAAGGCATGGCTTGTTGCATTAGGTTTCTTATAGAGACCTGACATTGATTATGTGGAAACTTATTCTCCGGTTATTAATACAATCACTTTCAGATTTTTTATTGGTTTAATATTCTTGAAAACTCTAGATATGCATTTAATGGATGATGTTACAATATATTTATATGGTTCATTAGATAAGCATATCCATATTAAAATCCCTAAAGGATTTAAAATGCTTAAAGCCTTTTATGATAAACCAGAAGTGTTTATTCCATTAAACTATAAAATTTTTTATATGAATTGAAGTAGTCTGGTTAAATGTGGTATAATCGTCTTAATGAACACCTTTAAAAAAAGTTTAAGAATAATGAGATTTGTCCTTGCATTTTTATTAAGAAAATATTATCTAGATTTGTTACGATGATTTAAATCTTTTTGGTACTCTTGAAGAGCTCACAAAAACTGCAACCTATTTGAAAGATGAGTTTGAGATGAAAGATCCCGGAAAGACAAAACTTTATCTTGGTTCACAGATCAAACATCTTTTAAATAGAGTATTTATCCGTCAATCGACGTATATAGAAAAGGTACCGAAACACTTTTACATGGATAATGCTCATCCTTTGAGCACTCTTATAATTGTTTGATCATTTGATACGAATAAAGATCTTTTTCAACCGCTATAAGAGGATGAGGAAATTCTTGGTTTAGAAGTACCATATCTTAGTGCTAATAGAGCACTTATATATCTTGCAAATTGTATAGCTTTTGCAGTCAATTTATTGGCAAGATACAATTTTACTCCCATAAAAAGACATTGAAATGATGTCAAACATATACTTTGTTATTTCTACGGAACAACCAAAAAGGGTTATTCTATAGTGGATCAAATCCACAATTGATTGAAGATGCAAATACATGTTATCTCTCTGATCCTCAAACAAACATTAGTGGCTACTTCATCAAATCATTTAGAAATAATTGTAATCCATGAAGCAAGTCAAGAATGTATAAAGCTAAGTTCAATTATCCACCATTTAAAAGAAAAATATGGATTGTCAACAATTGAAGATAGTCACATAATATTATTTGAAGATAATGATGCATGCATCACTCAACTTAAAGGAGGCTACATTAAAGGAGAAAAAATAAAAGATATCTCACTAAAGTTTTTTATATTCACGAGTTTCAACAGAAGGGGAAAAATTGATATCAAGCAAATCAGGTTTAGTGATAATTTAGCAGACTTATTTACAAAGTCTTTATTAGTCTCAACTTTCAAGAAATTTATCTATAATATTAAAATACATCATCTTAAAGACTTATCATAAAACATGTAATTTTGAGGTGAAGTCAATGCAAATTATACTCATTTTATTTCACTTAGATTCTTTCTTATTTGGTTTTACTTTACAAGGTTTTAATGAGGCAATTTGACATTTTTTTTAAAACCCCAAAGTATTCAAATATAGATCTTAAAGTATCTATATAAAACCCTCTATTGAATTATGAAGTATTCATAAATCACACAATAATGTTGTACTCTTTTTTCCTTTGCTTAGGTTTTTTTCCATTGAGTTTTTCTTTACAAGGTTATAATGAGACACATTTTTAGTACATAGTCAGTTAAGTTAAGAGGGATTTTTATAAGATATATAATTATATATATTGAATGTACATTAAAACCTCTTGAACTTCCATGACTCTTGGGTTTAGTCTCTTGGATTTCCACGAGACCTGGGTTTTCTAATATCATTTAATGTTCTCATTTCATGTTATAAATAGACTACATGTCTTATATTTACGATTGAAAAAATTTCTAATAAGAAAGGTATGAATTTCTTTTTAAAGATTTATTCTGAATATCCATATTCTTTTTTTTTCTTTTTTTTTTTTAACATAATGATTATTATTATTAGTTTTCAATGAAAAAAAAGAGAAAAAGTTTACCGCTTTAACAAAGAAAAAAAGAAAAAGGTGGGAGCTGAATATAAGAACAGATGACTCCTATATCTCATCTCATATATATAATATGAAAAGAAAAATAAATGGAATGGAGAGTTAGATTTATGAGCACAAGACAATCATATATATTGTAAGAGATAATAATTTAATTCAAATTTAATAGATACTGAATTAATTTATTAGATAGTTTGTTTTTTTAATAAATAATAGATATACTATGAATAATTTGCAAACCTCATTCAAAACTCAATCCATATATATATATATATATAATAATAAAACTCCATTTATGAGTATCCTTACCATTCCTACATTTAAGAATCAAATTCTATTATAGCCCTCCACTATCCTAGATTTAAGGTGTATTTGTTTTTGCAGTTTAACCTGTGTTTCATCTAAAAAGATATCAAATTGATTTTTTTAAATGTTTTTCAATAATTTTAAAAATTTAATGTAAATATATATATATATATATATAATATTTTAATATATTTTAAATTAAAAAATACTTCTACAATAATTTTTTACATACACTACATTACCAAAACACACTTAATCCAACTTAATTAAAATTGTGTTTGTTAATATACATCATGAAAAGCATGAATTTCATGAGATACGCCCCGCGAAACACATCTCTTAAACAAACACACTTCATGGTTTCTTTAAACAAAATAGCATCCATGGCCTCAGCTAGATGGTCGTTACCACATCAGCACAAAAATCGGGTCATCCTTAAAGCCCATCCACTAAAGCCCAGAACCTGACCCATCTCTAGTCAAAGTGGCAAACAGCAACGTTTCACTAGCTTAAAACTAGCCTTCGAACTGCACTTGTAACTAAAAATGCCTTGAATTCCAAAATGGAGCTTTATGGGTGGCAATGATCTGATAGCAAAAGGAGATTTCTGCTGAAGGCTCTAAGAATTGGTACCATAGAAATAATCAATGGAGGTGGACATAGCTGGGGGCTAGGCATGATTCAATTGCTGCGGAGCTGAGTAGAACATTTTTCTCTATCGATGTAGAGTATTCGTGGAGGCCTCATTATTGTGCTAATCTTTGGAGAGAGGAAACGGCCATGGCGAAAATACATAAAAGATTGGTGTAGTCGATTAATTCACCCTTAAGAAAGAATATGATAAAATAAGATATTTGAGTAACAATTGTTCTATATTGCCAAAGAAGAATGACTTGCTTGAGTTAAATAAACCAATTTCTAATGGGTCCTAAAATAGCTGCTAGTTCTATCTTGAAGGAGAAAATGAATGTGATAAAATAAGATATTTAAGTAACAATTGTTCTAAACAGCAAAAGAAGAATGACTTGGTTAAGTTAAATAAACCAATTTCTAAGCAAGAATGAATTAAAATTTTAGTTCTAGAATAATCTAGTGGGAATTTGATTTATTAAATTTTTAAAATTATCCTTAAATAATATATGAATATTATTCAAGGGACAAATTGATATTTTGCCAACTTATAAGGTTTTTCATATTTCCCTATAAATAGTAAGTTATGCCTCTTATTTTTTAGTGGTTGTTTGTTAGATAAAAAATCTGCGTAAATCATAGAATAGATAGCTAGGAATTTAGAATATTTCTCACTTGTGGTTCGCGTGGATTACCGTTAGATACCGAACAATTGGATAACTTATGGTTTGTGATAACCTAGCCTTTTAAGAATTATTCAAAACCAAAGAAGATTAAATCTTCAAGTAATAAATCCCTAAATAACTCTAGATCTATCTAACGAGATCATAGGGACTCCCATATAATTTTGTTTTATTATTTTGGCTGCGTGTATGATATTCAAAAATCCAACGGTGGTATGAGATCCTTTGTTAGATAATTAGGGTTGTTGATTACATGTTTTAATTGTTATTAGTATTGTTACGAATTAAATTTGCGTGCAAATTTATTTTTCCCAAAAGTATTTTTTTTCTCTTATTATTTTTTTAATCTACTTTTTTGTTACTGTTCTGGCCAAATTTGGCTGAAATTCACCACTAATTAAAAAAAAGGTTTTGTTGGCTATACGCCACCACTGCTGGCGTGCCTGATGCCCCAGGCCAGGTCACCACTGGCAGTAGAGGCAGCAACCATGATAATTGCCCCTACCATAACAACGCCAATGTGTCTGACGCTATTGCTTTCTAGTGCGAGTTGCCTCGTGTTGGAGGCGACAACCTAAGCCATTAAGCATGAGGCTTCTGCTCGTACTGGAGGTGGCGCAACGCGAGGACAATCCATGTCGTTGTACTCTAGATTTTGTCTTTCTACATGCAATGCATTATTCACAGATTTTTTGCACATCTTTTTTCATCTTGGACCAATAGAAATGTTCATGTAATACATCCAAAGTTTTTGCAACCCTACAATGACCCATAAAACCACCATTATATCCTTCACGAACAAGCAATTTATACAAAGAACTAGCAGGAACACACAATCGATTCTTTTTGAACAAGTAACCATCCATCAAATAAAACTTATCAAAAGCTGAATGGCGACATACATTATATATTTCGACAAAGTCAGAATCATTAACATATAATGCCTTCATTTATTCAAAGCCTAGCAATCTAGTACTCATAGTTTTTAGAAGAACATACCTGCACACACAAAAGTGCATTAACTATGTTGTCTTTACCTTGCTTATACTTGCTTACACAAGAAAAAGTCTCAATTAATTCAACCAATTTTGCATGTCTCATATTCAACTTACTTTGTCATTTTAGATATTTCAAAGACTCATGATCTAAATGGATTACGAACTCTTTTGGCCATAAGTAATGCTGTCATGTCTCAAGTGTTCCTACCAAAGCAATTAGTTCTTTGTCATAAGTGGGTTAATTAAAAGTCACTTCACTTAACTTCTCACTAAAATAAGCAATGAGTCTTTGATCCTGCATTAACACAACTTCTATTCTTATTTTAGATGCATCACATTCAATTTCAAATGTTTTCCTAAAGTCTAGTAAAGCTAAAATAGGTGCAGAACATAATTTTTCTTTTAAAAAAGCAAAAGTCGATTCTTGTTCCTCTCTCTATTTAAATCCAACTGACTTTTTAACAATTTCATTCAAGGGGGTAACTAATGTACTGAAATATTTCACAAAACAACTACAAAAACTAGCTAACTCGTGAAAATTCCTTACCTCACTTACCGATTTTGGTGTAGGCCAATCCTGAATGGCCTTAACTTTCTCCTCATCTATCTCGATATCTTATGCAGTTACAACATAGTCAAGAAATACAATTATATCCATGTAAGAAGTACACTTCTTAATATTAGCATATAATTTCTCACTATGTAACATACTAAATGCATTATGAAAATGATCAAGATACTTATTTAAGTTCTTGTTATATATCATAATGTCATCAAAATATATAACCACAAACTTACCTTTAAACGCACGCAAAACATAATTTAAACACATAAACATACTAGGTGCATTTGTAAGTCCAAACGACATAACTAACCATTCATACAAACCATGCTTAGTCTTAAATGCAGTTTTACACTCATCACCTTATTTCATCATAATCCGATGGTACCCATTTTTCAAATAAATTTCAGAGAAAATACATGATCCACATAACTCACCTGGCATGTCATCAATCCTAGGAATGAGATGTGTATACTTTATTGTTATATTGTTGATGGCTTAGAAATTAACACGCATCCTCCATGTTTCATCCTTCTCAGGCACAAGTAACATTAGCACAACACATAGGCTCATACTCTTACGAATACACTCCTTTTTCATTAGTTCATCAACTTTCTTTCGAAGCACATTCTTCTATAGGCTTGTCGATTAGGAATCACAGCCCAGGGTACAAGACCAATATGGTGTTCTATTCTCCTCAAGAGTGGTAATCCGTTAAGGATATCTTCAAGAAACACATCTTTAAACTCCTGCAATAAAGAAACAACAACACTAGGCACAACATGATCAAGATTGTTAGTATTATGGTAAGCCTCCTTATACATAAGTAAAACCTTTGGCTTGTTAATGAAAACTATAGATCTAACCTCACCCTTCCTAACATAAAAATTAGGTTTTTTACAATTATTATCACACTTACTGACTTTCAGCCACATTTTGGGTGTTTTTAAGTAGTGGTTGAATGTCTAATTTGTTTGGAGTGTTGGCTGAATGTTTGTTTATGTTTGGATGGGTGGCTGAATAGGATGCAATAGTGTTTTGGGGTTTGACTGAATTTGATGGTCCTTTCTCCTTATGTTCCTCACCTTGATTTTCTCTTTTCATAGCCTCATGCTCACCTTTTAGCTTTATTTGATCATCATACACCTCTTTGGGTGTAAGAGATACAAGAGTGATAATTTTATCATTTTTTACAATGGTATACTTGTTTTTAACCCCATCATGAATTGTCTTCCTATCATAATATCATGGTCTCCCCAATAAGATGTGACTCGTTTGTATTGGTATAACATCACACATAACTTCATCAACATACTTTCCAATTGAAAACAAAACCACAACCTATTTAGTCACTTTCACTTCATCACTATTATTCAACCATTGCAATCTATAAGGTCTAGTATGCTTAACAGTACACAAATCCAATTTACTAACAAGGATAGTGCTAGCCACATTAGCACAACTTCCACTATTTATAATTAAACTACACACCTTGTTTTCTATATAGCACTGCGTATAAAAGATGTTTTCCCCTGACATCTAAAACATTTAACATTAAGAGCATGTTTAGGTTAAGTGTCATATTTACCTTTAAAACCCATAGAGACTTCAACCTTAGTTTTATGTGGTTCGACTTTGGTATGGATAAAAGGTTTTGGTTGGGCAACCCTTCTCTCTTCAAATTCGGCTTTCATGATGATAAAAAACCTAAATTGAATATTGATCAAACATGTCCTTTCCTTCTGAGTTGTCTCTCCACTTTCGTAGCCATATCAACCATGTCCTCTACCTCCACATAGTATTGTAACTAAAAAAAATTAGCTATCTCTCTATTCAGTCCATTAAAAAACCTAGTCATAGTAGCTTTCTTATCTTCAACCACATTAGCCCTTATCATTGCAATCTTCATCTCATTGTGGCAATCTTTCACACTTTTCTAACCCTGATATAAACTCTATAATTTTTGAAAAAGCTCTCTGTAATAAAAGTCAGGAATAAATTGTTTTCTCATAATGGCCTTCATGTCACCCCATTACTCTACATGTCTTTCATCATTCTCCATCCCACTCAAAACAAGTTAATCCTACCATATTAGTGCATAATCTGTAAACTCAATGACAATGAGTTTTACCTTTACATGTTATATATAGTGATGACAGTCAAATATCCAATCAACTTTTTTTCCCACTCTAGATATGCTTTCGGATCATTCTTTGCTTGGAAAACATGTAATTTCAATTTAATGGTACCTAACTCTCCGTCTGAATCGTCATGATGCCTAAAATCTCGGGAATTCTCTCTATGGTTGGAAACTTCACCATAGTTGAAGCTTATATTCCTTTTTACTCTATTCGGGCCAAGGAAACTCCAAACCTGTTTCCTTGGCCCACAGATGCAAACCCATAGTCATCATCACCCACATTTGTGTTATCATCAACAAATCATCAAAATCAGTTCTAACATTTCATATAACCCTTCAGACATTACTTCCTCAGTGATTAGCCCCACTAATCTGTTGTTTCATCATCTTTCAACTCCTTGGTCACCCTAGCTAAAAGTTCAGGTTGCTGGCCAATAGCTTATATTTGGAAAGCGCCATCAACGTTTAGTGTCATGAACTCGTGATTGTCAGACATGTTATGAATTTGCAAAAATTGATAGTAGCATAAATTATATCCTTATGCCTCTCAAGTTTCACACAAAATCAAGGCTTCTCACTTTAATTAACTCAGTACTTCTTTTACCTCACAACTTGCTTTCTTTCGAAACTAAAAATCCAATCAATCCAAGTAAGAGGCTTTCACAACACAATCCAATTATGAATATAGACTCAAAAATAAATAAATATACTAAAAAAATACAAAATGAAACTATCATTACGATTTCGCGAGTAGCAATGCAAATTCGTACGAATTGTGGACAAAACGAAGACGCGAAATGAAGCAGAAGAGAAAATTAATGAAGACACTTATTTGACTCCTAAATAACAAAAATATAATAGAAACAAACTAATTTGGTCAAATCAAATAGTACAAAAAACAAGTTATGGAACTTAATACAAATCTGACCTATCACGCAATTTTAAAACACTAGAATTGAAACTAAGACCTAAAGATACCAGAATGACCTGGAATTTAATATGTAGTATCCTGATACCCAAAAATACTCCATATCTCAGTTTATAGGTTGTTCTCTTATATCTAGGTATCGATACCCATGTATGATCAGTTTGTGATAAAATTAAACCCCTAATCGAAACCTTAAGAAAAAATTCAAAATAAGCTGAAATTTAATATGTAGTGTGACTTCACCCCCATTAAGTATTGTATGAAATTTCAATTAATTCTAAGGTGGCTTGCTTAAGGTTCTCTATAAGCTATGTTTTTACGATAAAATTGCAATAAGCTTTGGATAATGCCTTTTCTTTTTTTACTTTTATGCTACCGATATGTTTAAGGATAATAATAAAAAGAAATATTAATTTTTTCATAATAGGATGTTGCAGGTACAATGAAGAATAAGAATATTAACGAAAACATTGAAAACTTAACAAACACTAGGAAAGGAAAACAAAAATTTCAGAAAGATATGACTTGTTCTTAGAGCCTAGCTATAATACCATGATCACAAGGTCACATAGCCCACAATCAAGATTGATATCTGATCATGGAAAGCTGGAAGAGGTCCGATAGGAGTGTGCTATAATGGAAACATGTCCTAAGACAATAGCACTATTGGAATAAATTCGAATGATGCCATAAAGCCAATTATTTTTCAAGAAGTAAGATTTAGTTCGTTTAAGAACCAGAGAATGCAAGAACCTCTAGCATCATCAAAAGATTGATGTCTTATCCCAAGTGCAGGAGTGTTGAAGTAATAAATAACCCGGCAAGACCGAGGTAGAACCAAAGGGAGGTGAACTATATAAAATTAAACAACAAATGAAAAGGAGTTGAAGAGAACTTTTGAGATGTGATATTAATGTGAGTATTAATCAAAGATAAAAGCAATTGTCAAGGTTAGAGGATCCACTAATAGTATTAGAAATAAGTATAGTATAAACTCTTTTTATTAATCAATTGGAAACCACACACAAAGGAGGTTCCAATCGGATGATTTATCCTTAATAGTTCATTATAAATTTTTAACATGATCATATTAATTATCTTATTTTAGTAACACCATACTTTTAAATATTGTCAGGAATTCATGATGCTAACTTATGTTAATAACAAATCAAGTTCCTTTCACAGCACAGGTGTCGGTTATACCATACAGTAGCTATGAAAGTGTCAAGGGTTGTACAACATAAATATAGATTAATGATTTAACAAGCAAGGTATTAAGAATTAATAAAATAAAAAGATAAGACATGTTAATAACAAACTTTTTTGGATATAAACATTGAATTCCATGTTGAGTTTATATTATACCTATTCTAACACCATTAGTGAAACCTTTTCACCTTGACATAATAAACTTAGCTAAACATTGTGAAGAAGAGAAACATAAATAAACTAGATAAGAACATAGTTATGATGAAAAGTATAAACAATAGATTAATGAAAGCAAGACTTAAACGTTACAAAAATACAAAGAAAGAAAGCAAGAATATGATCTTGATTTGAAAAACCAAGATGTCTAAATGTATGGCAAATGCCTTCTTTTATAGGCTAAATTTAGAACTATTGATTTGATGACTAATTATTGAGTGAGTGGCCACCTCTTGACTTGGTGACAACCATTATCTTCTTGTCTGAGCAAAATGTCATTGCTAACGTCAGAATTTGAACAGATAGTCTTTATGAAAGTTCTGGGAATTTGTCTCAGCTTTCCAACAAAACAAGAATAAGCTCATGTGAACTTCTAGAACTCCAGATATGGGCTGAACACTAAACAATGTCTGGGTTGCAGGACAGATTCTGACTTCTCTTTTGTTGCTACAATTTGAACTTGAAAACGGTTATTTTGAATCTTGGACTCTTCATGAAAGTTTTAGGCCTATGTCTTAGCTTTCCATCAATATAAACCAAACCTAAATCCATGTTCTATAGCTCCAGTTATGATGCAATAACTGAATGATGTTCCAGTTTGAATTGAACTAGCATCTCTTCTTTAAGCTTAGCCCTCTCTTTGTCTTTTCACTTTCAATAGTTAAACACATCAATCAATCCTTTAAATTGTGAGATATGCCTGCATTCAAAATGAGCATTTACCATTGATTAGTACTTAAAAGTGCATTTTTATCAAGGTTTTATATCATTATTTTGCATTTGAAGTATCAAATAACTCCTTAACTAGAGCATGTTGTATAATAACATGTCTAATAATATAGGATACCTTTAATTTATAGTAAATGTTCATCTTAAATGTAGGCCTATCACATAAATCAAAGGATTGATTGATGAGTTCAACTACAGAAATTGAGAAGACAAAGAGAGGGTTAAGCTTAGAAAAGAGATATTGGTTCAGTCCAAACTAAAACACTATTCAGTCATTGGGTCATATCTGGAGTTGTAAATCTTGGATTTTAATTTGGTTTATATGGCTAGAAAGCTAAGACATAGGCCTAAAACATTTATGGGAGTCTAAGACTCAATTCTGTTGTTTAGAAGTCCAAATTTTAGCAAAAACAGAGAAGTCAGAATCTGTCCTGCAGCCTAGACACTGTTCAATGTTCAGCCCAAATCTCGAGTTCTAGACGTCCAAATGCACCGATTCATTTTTTGTTAGAAAGATGAGACAATTTCCTAGAACTTTCATGTGGACAATCTATTCAAATTCTGACGTTAGCAATGACATTTTGTTCAGACAAGAAGATAAGGATTGTCACCAAGTCAAGATGTGGTCACCCACTCAATAATTAGTCATCAAATCAATAGTTCTAAATTTTGGCCTATAACAGGAGGCATTTGTCATCCATTTAGGCATTTTGGTTTTCAGATCAAGATCATGCTCTTTATTTCTCTCTTTATATTTTTGTAATGCTTAAGTTTTGTTTATATTAATCTCTTGTTTATGCTTTTCATTTCCTTTCCTTTACTTAGTTAACTTATATCTTATTTATGTTCTTATCTTGTTTATTTATGTTTCTCTTTTTCATTATGTTTAGCTAAGTTTATTATGTCAAGGTGAAAAGGTTACACTAATGGTGTAAGAATAAGTATAGTGTAAACTCAACATGGACTTTAATGTTTGATACTAACATGTTTTGTATTTGTTATCTTGTTCACTTTTAATACTTTGCTTGTTAAATGGTTAATCTAGATTTATGTTGTATAACCCTTAGTACAACAAATACTTGGCACTTTCATAGCCCAACCGTATGGTATAACCGACACCTGTGCTATGAAAGGAACTTGATTTGTTGTTAACATAAGTTATAATCATTAATATTTGACAACATTTACAAGTATTAGCATTATTCGAATAAGATAACTAATGTAATCATGTTAACAATTTATAATCCGATTGGAACCTCCTTTGTGTGTGGTTTCCAGTTGAGTAATAAAAAGAGTTTATATTATACTTGTTTGAAATACCATGAGTGGATCCTCTAACCTTGACAATTATTTTATCCTTGTTTAATCCTTATATCAATATCACATCTCAAAGCTCTCTTCAACTACTTTTCTGTTATTATCTATTTTTTTATTTATAGTTTTTACGTGATTTTGAACCACATTTGAGAACAAGAATTAATCGTGTTGCACGGCATGATAATAGTGGTGAAGTGCCTTCAAGTGGGAACTTGTCAATATTTTCCAATCCTGGACAACCTACACCTAAAAATGTCGTAAAGGAAAGATATTTGTCTGAAATATAGTTCAGACAAGCACACAATTATATCCTATTTAACTATGATGAATTTAGACCTTTTATTAAGTAAGTAGATATATTACTCAAACTTTATCAAGAGTGTACTATTTATATATTGTGATATTATAAAATCATAAAATTTAATAGCAGACTCAATCTACTCTTCCAATCATCCAATTTTTTTAGCAGACTCAAATATTGAGAACATCACAATCACAATTTAAGAGCAGACTCAATCTACCTTTTCAATCATCCAATTTCACATTCATTTTTCATAATTAGCATTAAGTATACTACATTATATTAAAATCAACAATTATGAATACAATATAAATTACAATACATGTGAATAAATAATAAACAAAGTAAGTTTAATGTCAAGTTACAAACACCTGAGTAGACATTATGCCATTGTTTTCGAAGATTCAGACATTTCAAAAGAAACTCAAATGGGCCAACACACACGCAGTTATTTTTGGGAAGTTCACATAGCAAACACAAACATAGACAAGTCGAAATCTTCTTTTGGTAAATAACATTGTTACAATGTGAAGCCAATTTATATCCTATTGCCAATGAAATAGTTGGAATTATTTCCACCAATCTAAAACATATTCCCAGCACCACAACTCAAAGACATGTAAATTTATTCTTATATATTCAATTACTAATTACAAGGTAAATTTAACAATAACAATTAAATTTCAACAAAGTTTTCATTTATTATGGCAATACAAACAATAAAATATATTGAACAAATTAAAAAAAAAAAACTATAGACTTTAAGAATGAAAAATGCTTACCTTAATTTTGTCTTTATTTCAAAACTTTATCTACATTATAAAAATACACGAAAACAAAAAACACAACAAAAATAACAATAACTAAGACAGAGAAAAAATAAAAAAGCATATTAAATAGAAACACATACCTTTTAATTTGCTGAAGATTGAACTAGAGATTACAAGCGAAAACAAGAGATCTGAAGCAATTGAGAGGAAAAGAAGAAGAAGAAGAGAGCTGTGAAATGTTGAGAGAAAAAATGAACTGAAAGGGCGGTCGCAGGGATTTATAGCGCAGTTTTCCCGACGGATTCCTAGACGGACATTTAAATAATATTATTTTTAATTATTTCATCAGTGATGTTTCAAAAATCCATCGGTAAATTTTGAATTTCACACCAGAATTTTTAATTACCCTCTATATTTAGAAAATCCTTTGGTAATTTTGTCGGCAACTGCACGCGGTCAGAGATGCATTTAATACCCGCCCTTTGAAATTCGCACCGTCCGTCGATGAATTTGTCAGTAATTGTGAACTGCCGATAAAAACTAACGGACTGTAATCCATCTGCAAAGTCGTCGGTGATTGTGTAAAATGCTGACGAACGTAATCCGTTCGCAAAGTCATCGGTGATTGTGTGTGGCATTTCCAAGGAAGGTCTATGTTAAATGCCGACGGATGAAATCCGTCTGCAAAGTTGTCGGTGATTGTGTGTGGCATTTTCAGTGAAGCTCTTTGTGTAATGCCGACAGTTTATAACCCATTCGCAAAGTCGTTGGTGATTGTGACATTTTCCAGAGAAGGTGTCTGTGGAATGCCGATGGACTGTAATCCATCGGTATTGACGTCGGTGATCATGCACTATGCATGAAAGATTATGTTTGTGTTGCCTATTTACCTTCCTGCAAATACTTAAATTACAAACTGGTCGTCGCACAAAACAATAACAACAGTTAACACTTATAATATAAATATCTTGTGTTCCAATATATCATTCATAATATATATTACATTATAAAAAAATGCTTTACACTTTCCTTTATTCTGATAGTTAGTCAGAATTTTCTTCTTCTTCATCGTCAATTGAATAGTCATCAGCTCCATCGCAATCTTTAATTTGGATATCATCATCATCATCTTCATCGACATTTGCTTGTCTGCTAGAGCTTAAAACAACATTCAACTCTGCGTCAACATCAACAAGACTATCATTGAAAACATGAAAATTTGAATTTTCTTCCAAGTCAATCGAAGGAGCAACTCGATATGGTTCAACGAACTTACTAACTTGAAAGACTTCATCTCGCACACTTATGTCTTCGTTCTCATCCTAAAAAACCTCGACATGACCCCTGGGTTTTGTTTTTAAAATGAATAACCAATTAACTCTTGATCGATCCTTTCTAAAGAAAAGGGTGCATGTATAATAAACTTGTTGACATTGCTTTGCGAAAACAAAGACATCATTTACGTTGCGGAGTCTAGCTTTTGAGTTGATTTCGACTAGACCATAGTGAGGATCAACTATGATTCCTCTGTCAGTGGTGTCATACCAATAGCATTTGAATAAAAACACTTTATTCTGCTTGTTATTATATTGCAGTTCAACGACCTTTTCTAATATACCATAGTAGTCAACTTCTAACTCACTACTAGTCGATCCTTTAACACAAACACCGCTGTTGTATGTCTTTCTTTCATGCCCGTATTCTTCAGTATGTAACACATATCTATTGACAAAATACCCATTGTAGCACTTAACTTTTCTTTCAAGGCCCAGGCTTAGTGAAGACAATGACTTAGCAACACTCTTTCCCATTTGATAAACCTTGTATGTAATGTATAGCAATAAATAGTTAATGAGAATTTTGTAATGACATACAATAACTTTG
Source organism: Populus simonii (assembly GCA_007827005.2). NCBI lineage: Eukaryota > Viridiplantae > Streptophyta > Magnoliopsida > Malpighiales > Salicaceae > Populus > Populus simonii. The sequence goes on along the minus strand of CM017472.2, from coordinate 1,528,206 downwards.
CAAGAGATAATGAGTTTGTGATAGTACTTACATGTGTTCTGAACCACGTGGCAAATTGTTCATCTTATAATTGAAAGATTTGGGATTCGGTCAGCTATGAGTTAATGAATAGTAAATATTATCGTTGTTGCTTGCAAGGTTGTTCCAAATTATATGCATTTATGATATTACAATATATAAAAAGTACATTCTTAACAAAGTTTAATTAGAAGTACATATACTTATTGAATAAAAGGTCTTAGCTTATCACATTTATATAGAACATAATTGTGTGCTTGTCTGAACTTTATTTCTGACAAATATCTTCCCCTTATGACATTTTTTGGTGTGGGTCGTCCAAGATTAGAGAATATTGACAAGTTCCCACTGAAAAGCTCTTCATCGCCATCATAATACCATGGAACGCGATTGATTCTCGTTCTCAAATGAGGTTCAAAATAGTATGTGATAAATGTTGAGATCTCCTCAACAATATAGGCCTCACATATTGAAGCCTCAACATGAACCCTGTTCTTAATCTTTTTCTTGAGATTGAACAAGTACCTGCATTGAATTAATCAAATATTGTCAATTAAGAAAAACAAAGAAAATATTTTTATATATGAATTACATTGCAACTATAATATCTAACCGTTCGAATGGGTACATCCGTCTATATTGAACCGATCCTCCAACTTTATCCTCGAACGGTAAATGTATAGGAAGATTCTCCATTGAGTCAAAAAATGATGGAGGGAATATCATCTCAAGTTTGCATAGTGTCTCAACGATATTTGTTTCAAACCTCTCGATGTGATCAACATTCAACTTGCTGGAGCATATATCTCTAAAGAAATAATTAATCTCCTGTGAGTGGATCTCATATCCCTTTTGACAACAAATCACGATAAGCTAATGGAATGAGTGTTTGCATAAACACGTGAAAATCATGACTCTTCATTCCATACAATCTGCATCCTTCGTATTAACCAACCTGATATGTTCGAGGCATGTCCATTGAGAAAACGCAGACTCTTAAGCCATTTGTAGACTACTAGTTGTGTGTTTTTCTCTATCATGAAGCTTGCTCTTGGTTTTGCGACCCATGACCCATCACTAACCAACTCCAAAGTTTTACGGTTACATACTAAAGCTATATCCAATCTAGCCTTGATGTTGTCCTTTATCTTTCCTTTCACATCCATGACGGTGTTGAAAATGTTCTCAAACACGTTCTTTTCTATGTGCATGACGTCAAGGTTATGGCGGAGGAGATTGGTCTTCCAATAAGGAAAGCTCCCAAAAGATACTGCTTTACCCAATTGTGGGTCAAACCAAAACCAGAAAACTTCTGCTTACCTGATTGGAGACCAAACACAATGTCACCGTACTCTGATACAACATCAGGCAATTCTTCACCAGAAAGATGCAGGGATGCCACATCCATTTCAACTCTGCCAACAAAAAAAAACCCTTTTTGTTCTTTCTGTACCTGTGATTCGATGGTAAGAAACGACGGTGACAGTAAAAAAAAAACTTTACCTCCGTTTGTTAGTGTGAATGCCTTGTTATTTTCCATGCAGTATGGACATGCTAGTTTTCCATGCGTGTCCAACCAGAAACCATTCCATAAGCTGGAAAATCATTGATAGTCCATCTCAAAGCCACCCTCATAACAAAATTATGTTTCATTGATATATCATAAATCAAAGCTCTGGAGGACCATAACTGCGTCAACTCGTCAATCAACGGTCAAAAACAAACATCTATATTCCGGCCCAAGCTGCTCAGACCGGGTATGACATTAGATAAAAACATGAACTCCGGCCTCATACATATCCTAGTGACAAGTTATAAACCGTGAGTATAATCGGCCAACAAGAATAAGGTGCAACAAATGACCCGAATGGGTTGAATCCGTTTGTACACAACTCAAGACGCATGTTTCTTAATTCAGCTGAAAAATGAGGATGCACACTGTTGAAGTGTTTCCATGCTTCGCCGTCAGAAGGATGCACCATCACTCCATCAACCGTGTCATGTAATTGGTGCCATGTCATGTGCTCAGCAGTCCTTAGTGACATGAATAACCTCTGCAATCTAGGTGTGATTAGGAAGTATCTAAGTTTTTTATATGCCACGAGAGTCTTTCCCCTGCCAGTTCTGGGTTTGTAACGAGAATGCCCACATGTCATGCACTCGGTCAGCTCAGTATTTTCATGGTAATATAACATGCAGAAGTTAGGGCAAATGTCAATTTTTTGGTATCCTAAACCGAGGGGTTCCATCATGGACTTTGCAGCAAAGAAGTTCTCTTTCAGCCTGTTCCCTTCAGGTAAAATGCTTCTCGCCTCACTTAACCCGTGATCTGACTTGATGGTGAACACCTGTGTTACGACCGATAATTTACTGTGGTTCGTGCAACCATCCCATAATGGTTCATCAGAATCTTTCAACAGATCAAAAAACCTAGTTGCATCTGCATTAGGTTCTTCTTCTACGATTGGACATTGACTGGCATTACATTGATTCATTCTCATTGCATCCGTAACCATATTCCTGTAAGGATTATTGTTGTCATTTGCAACTCCCTGCACGTTGCTAGCACTAGAAGTTGACCCAACCATCCTTTCTCTCATGCTCTTATTACGAACAAATACTTCTCCGTGTGCATACCAACACAGGTAATTCTCTATGAACCCTTTGTGTAGAAGATGCATCATTACAATATCTGGATGCAGATACTTTTTAATTTCACACTTCCTGCATGGACACCTAATACCGTCTCCAGTAAAATTTCTAGGAATAGATGTTGTGAAATTAATAAAACCCTGAACCCCGTTACAATAATCCATCCTCCGCAATCCTTTGGGGTGAATCTCGATACATCCATGAACGATCATCCATGACTTTTATCGAACCTCTATAAAATTACAATGACAACATGTATTAATTAATTATGTTAGGTAAATAAATTTGCAAAAATATTGGTTTACCTCGACATTATCCAACAAGCTAATTACAACTTCTCATAAATATTCATTATCAATTATCAACGTCCATACAAATTTATACATATAAATTTATGAAAATTACAACTCCGCAATAGCATTGATAAAAATTAAAACGGACCCGTTAAACAAGTTATTAATTATTTCACCACGACATATATAATTCGGCAATTCAACAAAGTTTCAACAATTTACAAACAAATACAATTTTACAAAATCTAAAACAAACCATAATAAGCACAAAATTATACATTCATACTACAAGTTTGTTAGAGAAATAAAATAAACATGTACATATACTAACAAAATACATATACTAAAAAAACAATAATTAACATTTAAATGTTAAAATTAAAAAAGATAGATTTATTTGCAGAAAATGATAAAATCCATAATAAATCAGAACACGAATGTTGTGACCACAAAACTTAAAAAAAATATGACTTGTGTTGAAAAGAGGGGGATTTTTTTTTAGGGGGTGGTTGTTTGCAGTTTGGGAGGGGAGAGTTGGGATGAGGAAGAAGAAAGAGAAATAGAAGAGGAAAGGGTCGGCAAAGTGGTGATATATTTACTTTTGCCGATGGAATCACCGACATACTCATTCTGTCAGTGATTCCGTCGGCAATTCTAACGGTGAATTGATCATGTCACTGTACGAAGATCCCGGTTTGAATCTCTTGGTGATTCCATCGGTAAAATCGCCTGCAAAAAGTTCCACGTCAGCGAACCATCTTTTTTTTTAATTCTGAATTTCCTTCTGTAATTCGGTCGGTATATACCGACCGCAGTATTTTGTCGGTATATACCAACTAAATTACAGACGGAACAGTGTCCATCGGTAATTATCACCGTAATTTACCGATATAATTATTTCATCGAAAAGTCCGTTGATATTAAGTTAATTTTTTGGTAGTGTACTGCCAAGCCCTACTCGCCTTCATTGGGCGTGCTTGTTTTCCCTAAAATCTTTCTTGATCTATTATTTTTTGGTAAAGATACACTTATAAAAACTTGGTTTATACATATGAAAATATATTTATTATTTTTTATGAATTTAAATATGATTTTTCAGTTTCTTCTTGATATCGATTTTTTTATATAAAAAAACTAAACTTATTAAATAAGTAGGATTTTTTTAAAAAAATTAGTATAATAATTTAAATTTTTAGGTAGAATAACACTTTTTTAAAAAAAATTATGAAATAACATACTTTCATTTTGTTATTTTGTCGCGTCGACAATAATTACCGCATTTCTTAGCATGTCACTGTTCAAAGGGCAATATGTCGCTATGAATTCTTCCAGAGTGCTACAATGGATGTAACAGCAGAAATATCACATCAAAGCTCAGGTTTCAGACTTTTCAAAACACATACAAAACCATAAAAGTGACACGCGCACCCCTTTAAAGTGTTATGGACCATACTATAGATATAAAGTGTTTGCACTATGAACTACATTGTACATGTTAAGGGGTCCATGGAGACGTATATCAAAAGCTGTTAGGTCTGGCTTGGCCGCCAGGCCTAAGGCTATTGAGAACATTGTCTTTTCTTTTTCATATTCCAAAAGTTATTAGGTCTGGCATGATGGTCAAAATTAAGGTTATTGGGTCAACTTGGCAGCTAAACCCAAGTGTCTTGGGTTTGGCATGCCATCAGACCCTTAAAAAAAAGATAAAAAAAACTATATAAATTGATGTTTCCTTTCCATGATCAGTTCTGATTTCTGTAGGTGGATGTGTGCTTGCGACCAAGGTTTGTTCGCTTGATAATTTTCTGATTTTATTAAATTTCGTTTGATAGTTTTCTGTTTTCTTTTGCTTTAGCCTAGATAACGTCCAAACCCCCCCAAATTGCATAACATCTAGCATAAAAATCTGACTTGAACTTTCCTCGTGGGATCGACCCCTTGCTTGCTTTATACTATCTTGTGTGTTATGTTTGAAGTTAGGGTAACTAATTTGTGCGACAACGACATCGCAATAAATTTTGGCGCCGTTGCCAGGGAAGTAATTTTAGTTGATTCTTGTGCTATTATTTTTATTTGTTGTGATTGTTATTTATTTTTCTGAAAAAAAAGAAGAAAGAAGTAGAATTTTTGCTTGTTGCGGTACTGTTCATTACGGCAGCGGTACTGTTCAAAATAGATTGTTTGGTGGACTTTGGTATCGGCCTTTTGTTCCCTAAAAGAAAACGACGTTCTAAACAGGACTAGTGATAAATCACTAGCCCCACCCTATCGAGGCTAAATTCCACTGTTTTCTAGGGTTTTTAGGCAGTTTTAGTTTTCTAGCGTAGGATTTTCATACAATTTGCATTGTTTTTTTTTTTTTTTTATCTCTTGTGTGGTTGGTTTCTTTTAAGTTTTCTTGATGATTTATGCCAGTAACCCGTTCTACTAATCAAAGTCAAGTGCAGTTGGATCTCGAAATAGAAAAAACTTTACGTAGGTTACGAAAGGAAGTTCGCCTCAATACCATGGCTGTTGCACGACAACAAACACTCAAGGAGCTTGCTGCTCCTAACGTGGAAAATCAGCCATTGTGCATAAACATCAACAATAATGTAAACTTTGAGCTCAAATCTGGTTTTATACATTTGCTATCAACATTTAATGGTCTTGCAGGAGAAGATCCTCATACTCATCTCAAGGAGTTCCATATGGTTTGTGTTGGAATGAAACCGAATGGAGTTGATGAAGAACAGGTTAAGTTGAAAGCTTTCCCTTTCTCATTAAAAGGGGCAGCAAAGGCATGGCTTTTCTCCATTCTCCCAGGTTCAATTGGAACTTGAAATGGCATGAAGAAGATCTTCCTTGAGAAGTATTTCCCAGCATCTTGAGTTGCCAACATAAGGAAAGAAATATATGGGATTCGGCAATCTCATGGAAAGACACTTTTCGAGTATTGGGAAAGATTTGAGCAACTGTGTATTCAATGCCCTCATCATCAAATACCCGATCAGCTGCTCATTCAATATTTCTATGAAGGATTGATGCCTACTGACCGTAGTATCATTGATGCTGCAAGTGGAGGGGCATTGGTAGATAAGACACCCGAGGCTGCATGCCAATTGATCTCAAACATGACAGCTAACTCGAAACAGTTTGGCACCCGTGGAGACTTCGCAAACAAACGAGTAAATGAGGTAAGTATTTCTAACCTTGAGAATAAAGTTAATGATCTTACTTCTCTTGTGCGTTCTTTGACTTGTGGTAATGTACATCAGGTGAAAGTTTGTAGCATATGCTCCTTACAAGGACATGCTTCAGATATGTGCCCCACAATGCAAGAAGATTACATTAAACAAGCTAATGCAGTTGATGAAGCATTCAATGGACAGCCTCAGCGTAAGTATGATCCTTTTTCCCACACGTACAATTCTAGATGGAGAGATCAACCCAACCTACAGTATGGGAACCAGCCTTAACAAGGCAATCAAGGCCGACAATTCCATCCCTATGGATTTCAGCGCCAACAGAATTATCAAGCAAGACAACCCCCTCTATTCACAAACTCCAATGTTATGGGGTTGTCATCCAGTGATGATCTTCGTGAGATGATGAATACTTTGGCTTCTAACATTGTGACCTTGCAACAAAATGTCATGTCTTTTCAACAGGAAACAAGGTCAAGTATTCACAACTTGGAAAAGCAAATGGGGCAAGTAGCTTCAAGTGTGGGAAAATAGAAGCATAAATGAATGGAAAATTGCCCTCCTAAGCATTGAATCCAAAAAAGAATGTTAATGTGATCATGCTGCGAAGTGGGAAAGAACTTGAAGAGAAAAGGTCGAAACAAATTGAGATGGAGGAAGAAGAAGAGATAGAAACTGAATTGAGTACAAAGAAGGAACATCCTCCTCCTTCACAAATTGAAACAAAGACCAACACTCCAAAGGTAACTCCTCAATCAATGACTTCCAGTTTTAAAACAATTCCACCCTTTCCTGTGAGTTCTTCTAGGTCAAAGAAAGAGGACAAAGAAAAAAAGATTTTAGAGGTTTTCAAGAAAGTAGAACTTAACATTCCTTTGCTTGATGTTATCAAGCAAATTCCCAAGTATGCCAAATTTTTGAAGGAGTTGTTTACTACCAAGAGAGCTTTCAAACTAAAAGGTCATGAAATGGCAAGTATGGGTGAAGTTGTATCTGTTGTTGTTCAAAAGAATATGCATTTGAAGCAAAAAGACTCAGGTGCGTTTATTATCCCATGTGTTATTGGTAATGCTAATTTCAAAAGGGCCTTGTACAATTTAGGTGCATCCATTAGTGTTATGCCCAAACATGTTTATGATTCTCTTATTCTTGAGCCTTTGAATAAAATTAGCACTGTAATACAACTTGCGGATCATAGTTTTGTTTACCCACTTGGTGTGATAGAAGATGTCCTAGTCAAGATTGATAATTTGGTCATTCCATGCGACTTTTATATTCTTGATATGAAACATGATTCTTGTGATTCATCAAACAGCACTACTATATTATTTGGGAGACCATTCTTGAAAACTGCCAATACAAAGATTAATTGTGGTAAGGATACTTTGTCTATGGAAGTAGGAGATGAAAAGATTGAATTTAATTTTCATGATGCAATGAAATATCCTTATAACAATGTTTATTCTATTACATGCTATGACCAAGTTGATAAGTGTGTGCAGCAAGTTTTTGATTTTGATTGTGAGGATGGATTAAGCGTAGCTTTGAGCTATGACTATGATTTTACCGAGATAAAAGAGATGAAGAGGCACATATGTGTGTCCCCAAAACGTGCACGAATTAGCATTGGCTTTGCAATCTTTGCAAACTGTTCCCCATGGTAATGTTTTTGTTAATTTAGTACTTTCACATAAAAAGCTTTTGCCATCTATTTTACAAGCCCCCGAGTTAGAATTGAAACGTTTGCCCGATAATTTGAAGTATGTATTCATTGGCGACAACAATACACTTCCTATTATTATAGCAACAGGTTTGACAAATACGCAAGAGGAAAAACTTGTGAAGCTGTTGTGTGATCACAAGACGGCCATTGTATGGACTTTAGCTAACATCAAGGGCATTAGTCCCTCAATGTGTATGCATCACATACTATTGGAGGACAATGCAAAACCAACAAGGAAAATGCAAAGGAGGTTGAACCCGTCTATGATGGAGGTAGTGAAAGCTAAAATTTTGAAACTATTAGATGCAGGAGTCATCACGCACGAACAGTAAATGGGTGGCGCCAATCCATGTGGTGCCTAAAAAGACCAGAATCACGTTGGTGAAAAACAAAAATGATGAGCTCATTCCTACTCGCATCTCGAGTGGATCGAGAATGTGTGTTGAATACAGAAAGCTAAGTCTTGCTACACGCAAAGATTATTTCCCATTACCATTCATGGATCAAATGATTGAACGCCTAGCAGGTAAGTCTTTTTATTGCTTTCTTGATGGATATAGTGGATACAATCAGATTGTTATTAATCTTGAGGATCAAGAAAAAACTACATTTACATGTCCATTTGGTACATATGCATATAGGAGAATGCCTTTTGGTCTTTGTAATGCACCTGCAACTTTTTAAATATGTATAATGAGTATTTTTTCTGACTATGTTGAAAGAATAATTGAGGTTTTCATGGATGATTTCACGGTGTATGGTAATTCTTTTGATAAATGTCTAGAAAATTTATCTTTGATCTTGAAAAGGTGCATTGAAACTAACCTTGTCTTAAACTATGAAAAGTGTTATTTTATGGTAGAACAAAGAATAGTTCTTGGGCATGTTGTGTTTTCACGTGGATTAGAGGTTGATAAAGCTAAAATAGATGTTATTTCATCATTGCCTGCGTGAGGGAAATTTGTTCTTTTCTTGGCCATGCAGGTTTCTATTGACGCTTTATCAACGATTTCTCGAAGATTACAGCACCCTTTTGCAAACTATTAGCCAAAGAAGTGGATTTTGTGTTTGATCAAGCATGTAAAGATGCTCATGATGAGCTTAAAAGGCATGTCACCTCTGCCTCTATCATCCAACCACCAAATTGGGATGAGCCTTTTGAGATAATGTGTGATGCGAGTGACTATGCGGTAGGGGTTGTCCTTAGGCAAAGAGTAGGGAAGAATTTGCATATTATCGCCTATGCTTCCCGCATGTTGGACGGAGCACAATGCAATTACCATACAACTGAAAAGGAACTTTTTATAGTGGTGTTTGCTCTTGAAAAATTCAAGTCATATCTACTTGGTACAAAAGTCATTGTTTTTACTGATCATGCAGCTTTAAGGTATCTTTTGAAGAAAAAGGAGTCCAAACCAAGATTGATTAGGTGGATCTTGCTTTTACAAGAATTTGATCTTGAGATCAAAGATAAAAAAAAAAAAAAAAAAAAAAGGTGCCAAAAATCACGTGGCTGATCACTTGAGACAACTGAGGATTGAGGATATACAAACTGAAACAATACGAGAGACATTCCCCGATGAGCAGTTGTATATGTTACATTCCTCTACAAGACCATGGTATACTGATTTGGTGAACTATTTAGTCACCATAGAATTCCCTCTAGGTTTGTCTACATCCCAAAAAGATAAGTTACGAGCTGATACTAAATATTATTTTTGAGATACTTCTTATCTGTGAAAATTTTGTGTGGATCAAGTAGTTAGGAGATGTGTACCACAAGATGATTTCATTCCATTCTTACCTTTTGTCATTCTCATTCTTGTGGTGGGCATTTTGGAGTAAAAAGAACGGCCCACAAGGTACTTAAAAGTGGTTTTTATTGGCCTTCTATTTTTAAGGATGCATATCATTTTTGCAAATCATGTGAAAAATGCCAAAAAATAAGTAATATCACTCATAAGAATCAAATGCCTTTAACGAATATTCTTGTAAGTGAAATTTTTGATGTTTGGGGTATTGATTTTATGGGTCCATTTCCTTCTTCTTTTGGCAATCTTTATATCCTTCTTGCTGTTGATTATGTGTCCAAATGGATAGAGACGAAAGCCACACAAACTAACGATGCTAAGGTTGTTTTAGATTTTGTCAGGACGCATATATTTGACAGGTTTGAAATCCCTAAAGCTATCATTAGTGATCGTGGCACTCATTTTTGCAATCATTCAATGGAAGCATTGTTACGCAAATATCAGGTGACTCATTGGACTTCCATAGCATACCATCCTCAAACGAATGACCAAGCTGAAATTTCAAATCGAGAAATCACGTCCATTTTGGAGAAGACAGTGCAACCTAACCGGCGAGATTGGAGTCTACGACTTGGTGATGCACTTTGGGCTTATCGGACTGCTTCCAAATCACCTATAGGAATGTCACCTTATAGGATGATTTATGGAAAGTCATCTACCAGTGGAGCTTGAACACAAAGCTTTTTGGGCCATTAAAAAATGTAACATGGATTATGATGCTGCTGGGATTGCAAGAAAGTTGCAATTGCAAGAGTTGGAAAAGATTTGAAATGATGCTTATGAGAATGCAAGGATTTACAAAGAAAAGACTAAGAGTCTCCATGACCGAATGATTACAAGAAAAGAGTTTAATGTTGGAGGCAAAGTCCTTCTTTATCATTTACGTTTGAAACTTTTTCCTGGAAAGTCGCGCTCTCGTTGGATTGGACCCTTTGTTGTTTCTAATGTTTTTCCTTATGGTGCAGTTGAAATTACAAGTTTAGAAATCAACAAAGTACTCAAGGTCAATGGGCATCGCTTGAAACCTTTCTATGAAGGTTGAATGGTAGAACTCACCGCTTCTGCGGAGTTCGCTAAACCAATCTATGAAGAATGAGCATGCAACATGTCAAGCCAATGACATAAAACAAAAGCGCTTACTGGGAGGCAACCCAGCACAAAAAAGAAAAAAAAAACAGATTTGCTTTCTTTTTCCCTAATCTGTTATTTTTTGCATCTTACTTTATTTTTGTCATTCTCCTATATTCCTTTTCTTTTATTTCAACATTGAGGACAATGTTGTGTTTTAAGTGTGGGGGTATTGGGAGAATGTTGGTTTTCTTATTTTGATTTTCTTTGTTGTTCCAAAAAAAAAAAAAAACAAATTTCTATGTTTGATCTTTTGAACTCCTACTGGTTTATAAGAATGTGAGTATTACATATGAGAATTAATTGAGATAGATGGAGATATGAATCGAATGAAAGAGTGTGCATGCAAGTTTTAAGGTTTAATTGATTTAGGGATTGACTTTGAGAATATGCCATGTTGACTTTATAGTGTTATACCAATACAAGCTTTTGAGCCTTCAACATTATATTCTTTGATTATGCATTCTTTCAATGATATGTATCTCTAGAACTTGCTTCATATCTTGTTGAGATTACATTCGCTTTACATATATACATGAAGATGATAAAGGCATTAGAAATTTTAACCACTTGAACCAAAAAGCCAACCTAAAGCATATTATCATTAGTGAGCCCCTTTTGAGCTTGTTTATTTTTTTTTGTTTTATCCATGCATAAGCCTTAACTTTATATATGTTTTCCTTTTTCATTGGCCAAGGATTAGTAGAGCATATACTAGTGATATTTCATGGAATTATGGTTGGAAATTATGTGAAAAGAAAGAAGAAGAAGTGATGTTTGATGAAAAGATGGGCAAAGTTGCCAAAAGTAAAAAAAAAATTAATAAAAGAAAATAAAAGAAAAGGAAAAAAAAAAGTGTTCCTTTATGTTCTTAAGATTTTACGTTGAAAAAGCTTGAAATCAAAAGAAGTTAAGCATTGGTGATTAAAGATGGAAAATTTATGTGCTTTGATGGAATATCTTGTTTGAAATATTATTTTTCAGAATGCTCTATTTTTTTTTGGTTTGAACCTTTTCTTTTACTATCTTTTACCTCACCTTAACCTTAGCCCTATTACAACCAGAAAATAAGACCTTTTGATTCATGCATTGTTTGTAATATGTTAGTAATGGAGATGAGATTGAAGAGCAAGTTTATGGTAGAACATATTCATTGATTGAATTTGAGAGATTTAAACACATAAGCCTTAAACACGTGAGTGTTGGAGTGTATATCAATGAGAGGACCTATCACTTTGGCATGACATAGATTTCATTTAAATCCCGACGATTAATTGAGTTTTGAAGTTTGCATGTAAATAAATTCATGAAAATTTATACTCTTTATCCTTCTTAATTGTGTTCTTGTTTGTAATGTATATATTCTTGGATATTGATGGGAGATTAGGAGATTAGTCATAGTGATTTGATTTGATTTGATTTAACTTCAATTTAATTTTACCTATCCTTTCTCGAGGACGAGCAAGAGCTAAGTGTAGGGGTATTTGATACAACCATATTATTCGATAGTTTCATCCACATTTAACTAGTATTTTGCCTATGTTTGATATATAAAATGTCTTGATATTCTTTGTTTTATGTTTTGAAGGCACTTTTGGATGAAAGATGCAAAAAGGAGTAAAATTGAAGGTAATTGGCAGATTTGACCTTCAGTCAATGTTTTGTACAGAGCGTGAGCTCTAGAGGTCGAAATGAAGTGATTCCAATGGCATTAAAAAGCTAACATCCATACCTTTCTGGAAATCTAAGGAAAGAAAATAAAATAAGGAAGAGCATGAAAATCGCAGCTTTCAAAGTCAAATATCGCAATTTGCTAGTGTTGACATTCGGTCATTCCGACTTGAATATCCGGAGCTACAGAAGTCCAATTGATTCACACGTAATTTTTTTGGATTCCTGACTCAAAGGTCTATAAACGCTCCAAATTTCAGCTAAAAACGATGTCATATGAGGGAGATATGATTTTTCAAAGATGACAACTGAATTCTGCCAACAAACAGGTTTCGTGAAGAAACGAGTCCAAATTATGTTCCGAAGCATCTAAACCGATATCCAAGTTTTTATTTTTGCAATTTAGAATTGCTTCTCTAATTCAAAGCTTGAAGATTTCATGCAAGACTATTTCTTCTTTTTTAGGAAAATAGTTATTAAAGTACTTAAATGTAAACAATCTACTTAAGGGAGGACTATTTTGTAAAATAGAGTCTAGGGTTTCATAGGATATAAAAAGAATGAGAGAAGAGAAGGGGGGCAGCCAGCCAAGAAGAGAAAAACACCCCCTTCCTATAAGAAACCCTAAATAATGCATTCTTCCTTCTTTTTGATTAGTTTTTTAACAAACATGCAAGGCTAAATACTTTTTCTTGGTTGCAAGGACACGGAAACCTTCGGATTTCAAGAACTGTGAGATTTATTTTACCTTTTCTTTTCAGTTTATATGATGAATATGTTTGTTCTCCTATGCTTATTTTTTCTATGATTGTTTATTTTAATTACTAGAGCGGACTCTAAGTTATTATTGTAGACAATCTATTGTTAAGTTTGATATTAAAACTGGAATTGTGATATATGAACTTGTGAAGCAACTGAGTTTAATAATTGTGGCGGATCTGCATTATTAATCTTAGGAAGAACATTCAATCAAATCAAACATAGACTGCGGACAATTTTGTAAAATAGAGTCTAGGGTTTCATAGGATATAAAAAGAATGAGAGAAGAGAAGGGGGGCAGCCAGCCAAGAAGAGAAAAACGCCCCCTTCCTATAAGAAACCCTAAATAATGCATTCTTCCTTCTTTTTGATTAGTTTTTCAACAAACATGCAAGGTTAAATACTTTTTCTTAGTTGCAAGGACACGGAAACCTTCGGATTTCAAGAACTGTGAGATTTATTTTACCTTTTCTTTTCAGTTTATATGATGAATATGTTTGTTCTCCTATGCTTATTTTTCCTATGATTGTTTATTTTAATTGCTAGAGCGGACTCTAAGTTATTATTGTAGACAATCTATTGTTAAGTTTGATATTAAAACTGGAATTGTGGTATATGAACTTGTGAAGCAACTGAGTTTAATAATTGTGGCGGATCTGCATTATTAATCTTAGGAAGAACATTCAATCAAATCAAACATAGACTGCGGACAATTATGTTTTCTTGATTAATAAACTTATCTAGTTTTTAAGGTTGCCATTGAATTAAATTACTAGTGCGGACACTGTGGTTGTTTGATGGTTAGGGTTAGTTATACGGCGGATCCGTTAACTAACCAATGTTAAGAAGAGATAAATATTCAGAATATAAATTGATGTTTCGTTTCCATGATCAGTTCTGATTTCTGTAGGTGGATGTGTGCTTGCGACCAAGATTTGTTCTCTTGATAATTTTCTGATTTTATTAAATTTCATTTGATAGTCTTCTGTTTTCTTTTGCTTTAGCCTAGATAACGTCTAAACCCCCCCCCCAAATTGCATAACATCTAGCATGAAAAATCTGACTTGAATCTTTCTCATGGGATCGACCCCTTGCTTGCTCTATCTTATCTTGTGTGTTGTGTTTGAAGTTAGAGTAATTAATTTGTGCGACCGCGACATCGCAACAACACTTTAATGGTAGTTTAAATGTTTTTTTTTTAAATAGAAAACATTTATCAAAAACTTATTTAGGATACTTCAAGGTAGTGATATTTCAATAATAATTTAAATATTTTTTAAAAAATAAAAAATAATTATAAAAAAAATTATTTATAATACTTCAATAATAATTTTAAATATTTTATCAAACCATGGCTATTAGGTCTAGCTCGACCATGAAATCCAAAAATATTTAAAATCTAGCTTAATTGCAAAACTTAAAATACCTAAAATATTTTTTTTATGCTCTTTATATTGTTATTATTTAAAATTATTTCATATTCTCTATACTTTGTCAAACCCGTTATGAAGCGCGTGCCAACATCATAGTTAAATACTTTTAAACTTGTACACAACCTAAATAAGATGGCTGAAGTCACATGTCACCCGTCGCAATCCTAAGTTAAAAGTTCTTCCACGCACCTCCCTTTCTTCCCTTGGCCTCATAAGAGCCATGGAAGTCATGGTGACCACATCATGTCAACACTTCCCACAAGAGAAAAATACAGTTTCATTTTCATATTCCCATGTCGCCATAAAGTGAGAGACAGGACAATGAAAACGACGCCAAAACTTGACCAAAACCACAATTCACACAGTCTAGGCGCTAGGGTACGGGGGGTACCCTACCATATATAGATATATCTAACGGCTATCCTCCAATCTTTGCCTTAAAACGAAAAATGGTTGTCAAATCCTTTAGCATTTCCAGACGCCTGGTGGTACAGCTATTTTTATTTATTTATTTATTTATTTTGTGTGTTTTTACTTTTTAGTGGCTTGGAACGTTTCTTCATTTAGCCACAGAATCAAAGTAGTTTCTTTTCTCCTTAGTGACAGAGTAGTCCTTGTTGTTTGGCTATTACGTAAAAGGGTTTGAGCCAATGAGGTGTTCTCCCTTTTTAGGCTTTTTCTCCTAAAAGTGACATTTGATATTCGGAGCGTGTTTTGGTATCATTATTTATTTTATTTTTAACATCAACTTATTTAAATTAACAATAAATATACTTCCACTCAATCAATAACCAAATCTATTTGAGTTTTGGAATAAACAAAACCTCCATGTCATCCCTTTGCTGTCAAACTCAAAATCCAAAAAGTAGAAATAACTTTGTGATTATATTTGAATTTAATTTTTAAAGTGTTGATATATATTAAAATAATATTTTTTTATTTTTAAAAAATTATTTTTAACATCAGCACATCAAAATGATCCGAAACATAAAAAAAATTAATTTTTAACAAAATACTTTTTAAAAAAAAAATACGAGTTGACCTGCGTTTTCAAATGGGCTCTTAAAGCTATATTTGATAATAAGTTTATATTGCATTTAATAAGAATGTTTTTACTGAAAATACTATGATTTGATGATTTTCAATTGTTTTAATAAGATTTTAAAAATAAAAAATATATAAAAACATTAACTTAGTGCTTATTTGGTATTATAGTTACTTTTATTTTTTTAAGTGTTTTTCAAATTATTTCTCACCCGAAAAGATATCAAAATTATATATTTTTAGTATTTCTTTTCTATGATTCGATTGTATAAAAAACAAATCTAAAAATATATATATTTTATATTAAAAAGTACTTTTAAAAATCATCATACACATAATTAACAAGCATAGCATACATTAAATAATCTACTTTCTATAATAATAATAAAAAAAAAAGAGGGAAATCGCAGGAGACCCACTTCTGGCAATTATTGCCCAGCTCCAAGCTAATGGATAATAATTTAATTAAATCGCCCTTGTACTAGGTGGATTTCACGTGTGGTTTCTAACACCAAGATCGCATATTTTGATATCCAGTTTCTTGTTTATCAAGATTTACAATTTTTAATCTCTCAGAAGCAGCAGATCCAATGTCTTGATTGTTATCCATTTGCCCTAGAATGATTAAAGAAAAACCCCACCATTAATTAGAATCATTATAATATAATTATTCAACAAAGATAATTAATTGCGCTGTTATTAGGATAAAGCACAACAGCCCCGCCTACCCTACCATTATCTTATCCCCTTAACAAGATTAATTGGCTGGTACCCATGTTCCCTCCTCACTAAATCATTCACGAGTATTGCTAGTTATTTCTGTAATATTCTCTCTCTTTTTTTATGTATCAGTATTGCCAAGCATTAATTAAGTCCTCAAAATCAGCGGTGATTGTGTAAAATATTGACGAATATAATTCATCTGTAAAGTTGATTATTTGTGGCATTTAGAGGGAAGATCTTTGTTAAATACCGACGGATAAAATTTATCTACAAAGCTATCGGTGATTGTATGTGGCATTTTCCAGTGAAGGTGTCTGTGGAATGCTGATGGACTGTAATCCATCGATATTGACATCGATGATCATGCACTATACATGAAAGATTATGTTTGTATTGTCTATTTATCTTCCTAAAAACATTTAAATTATAAATTGATCATCGCACAAAACAGTATCAACACTTAACACTTATAAAATAAATATTTTGTATTTCAATATATCATCCATAATATATATTACATTATATATATAAAAAAATAATAGCTTGGTTAAGCTTTGAAATCTCTTCAGCATTATTAGCTTGTGTGCACGAAATACATCTTTGAAATCACTTAAAAAACAATTAATCTCTGGATTCAAGAAATTTAATTTCTATTGACAACAATAATACCTTTATAATCTAACAGGTTTAACATCTTGAAGAAGTTAAGGGAATTAGCATGTAAAATACAAATAAATAGTAAAATGATATATAAATAAAAAAAAAGAAAAAGTTAAATAACATATAGTGTTGGGAACACAATAAAATTATAATTAAAATTATAATTTACAACCATGATAACTATTCAAAACTAAATAGTAGATTGGTTTATAAAAAAAATAATAAAATTATCAAATTCAGATCCTATAATGAAAGTTTTTAAATATTAAAATATGAGGATTAAAGTAATGATTTTATAACTATTCAACGAAGCCGTCTTTGAATATTTCTATAAAACTTTAAGCACAATTTAGATTAAAAAAAAAATCATGATTTTTTTAAATTATTATTTTAATTTGATAGGACTAGATGTTCTCTTAAATATTTATTTTATTTATTTATAAATATATCTACCACACTATTCATTAATTTGTTTAAGACATATCTTTTTTTTTATTTAGTTATAACACTCCTACGTAACTGGTCAAAAATTACAACAAACCCACAATTATCGCTTAAAATTACCCATAAAAACTATTACATGAACATTAATTTTTTAAAAAAATTTTAATTAAAGTTTATTTTCTAGCATTCAAGTTGATAGAAGAAATTCGTTCGGTTATATAAATATGACGAGTTATATAACTGTATCTAATTGGTTGATAGCTATCACGCTTAAAAAATTATTACGAGACGCAACTATCCTGTAGGCGACAAGATGGGTCATTTATTCATGATTGTAGCCTCTGCTTTTCTTACCAACCCTACCCACATCAAACCCAGACCCCACCCCCCCTTTGTTGAACCTCAAACCAATTTCTCTCCTTCTCATCCATGTTTCCAGAAATGCCCCCATCTCCCTCCCCAACAATTTCAACCTCCATACTTGAAAATAATACGCAGAAATTCCACCAGCCAAAACACGCATCACTGTTCAAATTGTAATTAATCACATATAGTAACTGCCTTCATTAAAAAAAAAAAAAAAAAAGCATCGTAGTTTCCTCATTCCAGTGTCGTGTACAATGTCGAAGAAGTTAGCATATCACAGGGCTTAAAAATTACCACACCGGAGCAGTAGAAAAAAACAAAAACAAAATTAACCCCTTCAAAAAAGAAAAGAAAAGAACAAAATGGAGTCGTTTCATCTACTACCGCGTACGCCCTCTTAACGTAATAAATACCTCTCTCTATAAAAAACCCCCCTGTTATTTTCCCATATTTCTCTAATAGACCCCAAACTTTTTGTTTCTGTTCAGTCTTGGAAGCCAGTTTTTTCCCAAATTGCATTTCTGACCCTACTTAGATCCCTCCCTTTCAAAGTCCTCCCTATCCCCTCATGAACCGAGAAGGACGCAATCCTTGTCCTCGCCATCTGCCTTGCCAACAACTCGTGAGGTGGGACCCTCACTCCGCCATCAAAACAATCATCGCCGTCCATGCCGTCGTCGTCGCCGTCGCCGCCATCAACAACGTCAGGCCCCCTCCGGTACTCGTCCTTCAATATCTTAGACCAGTCTGGTATATTAACCGGCAGCGACGACGGTGTCCCGCATGCCCTGCCCCCGGGATCTGTTCGCCTGCAGGCAGCCGCAGCGGGAGTTGACTTCTTCGCGAGGCGGGAACTCAGGACTGGCTTGCGGAACTCGGGCGAGTTAGAGCGGGCTGTGGTGTGGTAGTAGATGTCGGACTCGTCGAGTTCGAAGGGTGAGTTGTGAGTGAGTGGCACGTGGTGCGTCAAGTCGGTTGAAAGGAATCGGTAGTTTTGCCTTGCAAAGCAGCCCTTACCTGTGGCCATTTGGAAGAGAATAGAGGAGGAGTTCCTTAGCTGGGCTTAAATTTAAAAGGGGCGGATTTAAAACAGATATGGCGATGAGAAGATGAATGATGGTATTGGTCTGCTTTTATAAAGGTTGCGTTGAATAATGGATAAGGCTCTTTCTCTCTGCTTCTCTGTTTTTTTCGTTGAAATTACCAAGACACCCTGCGAGTTTCATGGAAATTGCCACGTCGGATTTATCCACCTCCCCCAGAGCAGCCTTGTCGATTTTCTGTTTTTTTAGATGAGATTTCTAATAAAACATTCAAAACCCCATTTTGTATTTAAATCCCACCGCGTTTCTATATATAACATTTTCTTGAAGTAAATGATTTTACACGAGTAATTGCAATAAGCTTAAAATTCAAGAATATAAATATTTATTTTTATTTATGTATGATAAATGTTATGAAAATAAAAATATAAATACTTGAAAGAATAAAAAAAGTATAAACTCCTTGCCTAGATGCTTTCGAGAATATTTATAGTGCTTGAATTATTTTATTTCACTAAAATGGTGGCTAATCATTTTCTTTTAAAAACATAGAAGAAAAATAAATATTTTTTACATAACATTAATGTTGATGAAAATAATCAATACATCAACATTAATGTTGATGAGAATACGAAGGATCCGTAATAGACTTTATATATTATTTTATATGCAATATTAATATTTATTGGAACACATCAATATTAATGTTGATGAGAATACGAAGGATCCGTAATAGACTTTATATATTATTTTATATGCAATATTAATATTTATTGAAATATATCAACATTAATGTTGATGAGAATATGAAGGATCCGTAATAGACTTTATATATTATTTTATATGCAATATTAATATTTCTTGGAATAGCCTTCAATCAATATTAATGATGATTAGAACAAGACATGTTATTAGAAGACTTTTATATTTTTAGAAGTGTAGAAAAATGGTTATCTTAAATTTTGATTATTTTATATTAATGACTATAATATAGCCTTATGATCTAAGATAGGGCTTATAAAGACTTTTAATTTTAGGTATTTTTAGACATGGATTGTTTCCAAACCAAAAGTTGTTGGATCATGCATCTTACTAGATTCATATGCACTCGAGCTCAACGAGTAGCTGAGCTCTAGAGTGTTAGGTCTTGCGTTTTGCCAGATCTGCAGACACTTGAGTTTAGCGTGTATCTAAGTCCTAGAGTATTGGGTTTAACATCTTGTCAGATTTACTGGCATATAGAATCAATATGTAGCTAAATTTAAAAGCATTAAGTCTTAAAACAAATCGATTCCATATCATTTGAGCTTCGTATAATATCAAGTTTAAGTATATTAAATTAATACTCTTTCTTTGGCTTCTAAGTTTTTGAAAAGAACAATTGTGTATAAATTTTGTTGATCTTGGATAGGTGATTAATTATTGTTTTGACTATTATACCAAAATTCTAAAAAATTAATTGAGTTAATTAAAGTTTTCTAATTTGTTTTTATTGTAATTTATTTTAATTATATAATTGTAGAAAATATTCAAAATGAATACATGAACATTTCAATTTCAAAATTCAAGTGCTCCAGAGTTACGAATCAAGTCTCTCTCTCTCTTTTTTTTTAACTTTTTTTTTAATCATACCATAACAAAGGTAAAAAAAATGTTTTTTTTTATTTCTATTTAGTCTTTATTTATGCATTGTGAAAAAGTGATTATATCTTGTAAAAAAGAGAGAGGATAGATCCACATTTATCTTTTTACTTGAAATCAGATGTTGTTATTTTTTTACATATCTTGATTTCATCCCTTAAAAAATTGATTAGTAATAATTTCTTGAAAGAATCTAACTCCATTAAAATATTTAAAACTGCATTACACGAAATAATTTTTTGGTAATAAAAAATAGTTTCTAACAGTTTAAATTAAAATTTACAACCAAGTAGTAACTGAAAACAAAGATAAATTTAAGTTGCTTTTTAAACGTGCTAACTGATATCTCAAACACCACTCTATTGCCACGTGCTACTACAGCTCAATCCCTTAAACCGTGAAAGTGTGCCACCTCAGATCCATAACCTCGAAGCGTAACGCAAGAACCAACCACTTGTAGACGACAAAAAGGGACATTCTGGGGAGTCCAAGATTTGTCTGCATACGATAACATCTTCGTACTGCTAGTTCAAATTTGTCGTGACGCGACAAGAGAGAGAGAGAGAGAGGGGTTCCTGACCTGGTTCTAGGAAGAAGACAAAAGTGGCCCTCTTCAGACGATCGATGATTTTGACACCTGTCAAATTATGGCATTGATCGACAGGTGGCCTCGTCTCGTCCCGCATAAGAAGTGGGGCGTGAATGGCACGTGAAGGGGGAGCCCTCTCTCCGATCTAGCGCGTCTTTCTTGCCAGCTGGACCTCCTCCTCCCGTCCTATCAGACGCGACACCCTTAGCATATCTCCACCGAGAAGTTAGTTTATCGTATCGCAAGACTGCCCGCCTGCGTGGAGTATAATACTATTATTAGTGATTTATCGTCTGCTTTTTTTGTGGTTCTTGCAGTTGAGCGTTGAAGAGAACATCATGCTTTACGTGTGAAAGCGAAATGATGTAGCAGTACTTTAATTTCTTTCGTGGTGTGGGTTCGGTTCGGTTCTGTTCTGTTCTGAAGGGTTGTCCAGTGAAGATATGATAAAAGTGATTCAAAAAGAGAAAAATTCCCATTGAATTGAAATTGAGTTCAAGATTCTAAATAAAACTCGATAAGATGATGCGTTTTGCTGGCTGCCATTAGAATATAATAATATTATTATTAATTGGGTGGCTACTGCAGTCTGTACAATGACATTTCGAGGTGTCTCATCTTTTGACGATAATATCTCTCTCTCTCTCTCTCTTTATATTCTTTGGTTCTCCAAAGCCCAAAAAGTTTGTGTTTTGACCTTAAGATGCGTGATATATTCTATTATTATACTCTTTCTTTCAATCAAACTCTTGTGCTCTTGCGTTAGTGTTTGATTGCTTTTGACATCCAATGATTTTAAAATTTATTTTTTTTTAAAAAAATAGAAAATATATTAATATTTTTTTCATTGCATATCAAAATTATTAAAAACTAATTAAAAAATATCAATTTATTATCTATTTAGATGAATTGTATTTTTAAAACACATAAAAACATAACTTATCGTAATCTCAAACTTATTTAAATATTTTTTTTTGAGATATGGTGAATTTTACTTGAGAAAAATAAAATAAATGTACCCAAAATAATATGATTAATTGTTTTTGAAATTTGATTGATATTTAGGAATTTTACAAAATAATTTTATGTTTTGTGTTCTTATTTTACATATTTATTTTCTAATAATTTGTTGAAAAATGTATACAATTGTTAAAGGTGGGAAGTTATTTCTCCAAGATTGAAAACCAAGCATACACTAAATTCATTACTTGATAATTTTTTTTAAATATAAAATTTTGATTTGTTTTCATATGGAATGTCTCAATTTTTCCTCATCAACAATTTGCTTTGTATCAAATAAGTACAATAACGAAATATATATATATATATATATATATATATATATATATATATATATATATATATATATATATATATTTCAGTTTTGTTTTTAAAGTTTAATAAATTTTGATTGGAGAAGCACTTTCCACGCTCTAGCTATGCCTCTGTACATATCCGAGACGGAAGGCATGCTCTGTTTATACTTATTAAGCAGGACTCGAACCCACTAGGATTCGTCGTTCGTTAAGAGACTCCACCCTCCTACAAGTTCTCTAAAACAACAAAAAAATAAATAAATCTGAAAGTTATTTAATTAACTTGATTGGTTAAATAAATTAAATTAATTTAAATAATATAAATAAAAAATATAATAATAATAATAAATATATTGAAAACAAAAAAAAAGGGTAAAAAAACCCAAGCTAAGCTCATCCAAATTAGCATGTTAAATCTGCGATATAATCATATACCATAATAACTTCATTAAAAGTAAAAAAATTAAATAAAATAATGAAGCTCATTTATTAAACAAAAAAATATTAAAATGTAAAACTGAAAAAATTTTATTAGAAAAATACTTGAATCAAATCGGGTTAACCCGCTAAGCCCGTGACTAAGGACTTAAGATTACGATACCCTTATAAAAAGAAAAGAAAAAAAATTAGAAGCATTAGACCAATTTCTAATCAAACAGATATTGAAAGATAAAATAAAAAAATTAATTTAAAAAAATTAAATTCTTGAAGCATCTTATTTGGTAATGAAACAAAAATTAAATGAGACCTTAACAATCCTATAGAAAGCAAACTATATAAAAAAAAATCAAAACTCAATTTCTAGCAAATAAAATATTGAGGGGTGAAATTCAAGAAAAAAATATAATTAAAAAAAGTAAAAGAAAACCCGGCTTGAGCCCACCCTAATCAACATACAAAATATGTGACATAGTCATGATACTAGGGTAACACCATCAAAAGTAAATTGAATAAAATTATGAAACTCAATTATATATATAAAAAACTAATGTTTAAGAGAGAAATAAAAAAATAATTAAAAAAAGCAAAAAAAAAATAAATCTAAGTCAACCTGAGTTAACCCGCTAACCCCACGACCATAGTTATAAGATTGGAATAAACCCACATAAAGAAAAGTGAAAAACAAATATCAAGACCGATTTCTAATAAATCAAATGTTGAAGGATAAAATTATTTTTTTTTTATATAAAATAACATAAAAAGACCAGAGTCTACTCGTGTTAATTTTCAAAACTCATGAACTTGGTCATGAGCCTAGGACTAACCCTATAAAGACAAACCTTAAAAAATAATGCAATAAAAAAAATCCAAAACAAAACAAATAGAAATAAAAAGAATAAAGATCAAACTTGACATAATAATAAATAGATATCAAATGCTAATGGATGAATTTGAAAACAAAACTCAATTAAAAAAAAGATAAGAAAAAACATCAATTAAAAGAATAATGACTAAATTTGATTTAGAAATTAAATGAAGCCAAACAAAGAGGGAAGAAATTGAAGAAAGAAATCATTAAAAAAAAGATAAAATAATAAAATAAATAACAATTAAAAAAATGATGATCAAATTGAATACAAAAAACAAACCACAATACACCTTTATATTTTGGAAAGGAGAAGAGAGAGAAGAAAAACATCCATCAAAACCCAACATTTGTGTCGTTGTGCACATGCACCTGACCACCAGGAAAACCACATCGAGATGCTTTCATTGCTATTATGAAATGAGGTGTTTGGCCTCCATACGACGTGTCACATGATGCCTACCCGCTATTACACGCGCCAACCATGTTTACTTTTAAAATCATATATATATATATATATATATATATATATATATATATATATATATATATATATATTAAAATACCAAATTGTCAGGGTCTTTTTTTGTATTTTCCTAGTGGGTTTTTAGTTATTATCAAGTTGGCTTAATGACAATTTGGTATTTTAATATATATATATATATATATATATATATATATATATATATATATATATATATATTAAAATACCAAATTGTCCTTAAATCAACTTGATAATAACTAAAAACACCACTAGGAAAATACAAAAAAAGACCCTGAACGCAAGTTAACAATTTTGTTTTTTTTTGTTTTTAAGAATGATTAAGTCATTTTACTATGCTGACTAAATATGAAAGAACCGTCATGCGCTCATTTAATTTGAAAATGAATAAAGTCATGAGAAAAAAACCGTATTATCCTTAATAACAAATTTATTGATTTTTATTAGAATAGCAAAATGTTCATTTCAATGCTCCAATCTACGATGATCAGTGTTTTACAATACAATGAAAACATGAGCTCTTTTATATTTTTATTAATACTATATAAATTGAGACAACCATACTCCTATAGGTTGCTAAACAAAAGTCTTAGATGAGTTTCTTTCCCGGTGTTCGAAGAACCCCATACCAAGGATCTACCCTGCTTCTTTAATAGCCCAAGTGACAAATCTAGGAGTATTATTGGGCTAAAAGACTGTAAAATCCGGCTTTTGCAAAGCCAAAACAATGAGATTTTTTTTCACCTTATCATTCCGAAAATTGATAAACCAACTTCCACTCATTATCGTGGCACAATCCATATGCAATAACATCACTCAACATTTCATAAGGAGTAGTTCTCACAAATACACATAACATCACATTTGCATAAATACAAGTTTACATCATAATATATGTACATAATCATAAGTTTGCATGCTTAACTAATAATAGTCATTACGAGTTTAAACAAAAATATAGAGTAATAGTTATGCATTAATATAATTTGCTCATAAAAAACACACCTTAATTTAAAATGAGACTATATGATTCTTTGCAAAAGTAGGGTCTCGTGCATTAGAGTTCCTAGGCACCTCGTTGGTGTGATGTCCCTGCTGCAATACAAATATTTACAAGAATTATAAATAATTAATAATAAGCAAATAAATAGTTTAAGGAAAACATTATTGTTATTTTCTGATTAAAGCATGACAATACTAGTTCTTTCATTTACTTGGTACACACAAAACATAGTACACATGAACGCACCAATTCTTGAAACTAACTCATAACTTCCCAATCCGGCTATCCTCTTATAATGCCCTTAGCCGAAGCTAATTATCAATCACAACCCGACCATCCGCTTCGGATGCCATTAGCTAGAGTTAATAATCTATTCATCTCGGTCATCCACTCAGGATGCCATTAGCCAAAACTAATCACCAATCACAAAACAAATACTCCCATGACCGCCTGGTATTCATACTAATGCGATATCATGACATTCATAATAAAAAATTTCATATATTAGTATTATGCAAGGGGAGGTGAAAACCACCTACATGTTCCCCTCGTGGGGTGTCCTTGTCCGGTCGAAGGTCCGATCCCGATCCTACCACTTAATATATCAATGATCACAAATTAGCATGTTTGCATTTGCTAATCAAACAACTCGTCACTATACATATCTCAAGATATACATGTTCACATTCAAGTGTTCCACATATTACACAATCATACAATGAAATCGTTACAAGCATTAAAGCCAATTCTGTTATGGAGGTTTGTCGCAGTAAGTCAGTAGCGAAAGCAGGTTTGCTGGTAGCATAAAATTCGATAATAAAAACTGATTCGCTGGCAATATAAAATTCAGCCGCGAAACTGATTCCCTGCTAACATCGCAATTCGGCAGTTAAAACTAATTCGCTGGCAACACAGAGTTCGGCAGCGAAAACTGATTCGCTGCTGACACCACAATTCAATAGTGAAAACTGATTCACTGACAACATAAAATTCGACAACGAAAACTAATTCGTTGATGACATAGAGTTCAACAACAAAAACTGATTTGCTGCTGATACCACAATTCAGCAGCAGAAACTGATTCGTTGGCAACACATAATTCTGCAGTAAAAACTGGTTCGCTGCTGACACCATAATTGGATAGCAAAAACTAATTTGGTAGCGACATAGAGTTCGGTAGTGAAACCTGGTTCGCTGTTGACACCACAATTCGGCAGCAAAACTAGTTCACTGGTGACATATAATTCGATAGTGAAAACTGGTTCACTGCTGACAACACAATCCAACAGCGAAAACTGGTTTGCTAGCGACACAGAATTCTGCAGCGAAAATTGGTTTGCTGCTGACACCACAATTCAACAGCCGAAACTAATTCGCTAGCGACATAGAGATTGACAGCGAAAACTAATTCGTTGGGGACAACATACTTGGTAGGAATTGCCAACCCATATGGGCTACTGCTGACTCAGAAATCATTAACAAAAACTGAGTCGCTACCGACTCAGAAATCCTCAATGCAACACAGTTTCACAGTTGACGCTGAAATCGTCAGTGTATATGGTTTGTGGCTAACATAGAAATTGTTGATGGAAACTGAGTCATTGCTGACTCAGAAATCATCAACGTAACCCCTGTCGCTACCGATTCAGGAATCGGCAGCGATGATGGAGTTGTTTCTGGTTTCACTTCTTCCCTTTAGCCAAACGTAAGGCTTACGCTAGGCTACCCTCTACCAATGTTTCTTACCCTAGGTGGATATAAAACCTCACCGAATCACACTTCATTCATCATTCATCATCAAACAACATAAACATCAAACACATGTTTATTTAGCAAGGATTTCCACATTCATTCCTTCCAACATCGACATCTAGCATTGCTACTACCATGCATTCTCATATTAACATTTGTATCATGGCTATGCATCAACACAGGTGATAACAATTCTACAAAACATAAAGATTCTATTTCATTTTTATTACAAGTATAATCACAAAAAGTTGTTGCAACTTATTTCTATCTCAAAATTCGAGCAAGAACATCAACATCATTTCGGTTCTAGCACGCAAATTGTTCTTAGAAACCAGTACAATCACACAAATTCAAGTATGAACACCCACATACATTTTGGTTCCAACGCATAATATGCTCTTAGGAATACAACAGAATCACACCTCATGCATTGCATCATTTCTTCATACATTTCATCTAAGTTTTTCCATTATATGTGAAAAATAAAAGCATCAGTCATCCACACGCATTCTATTTTAGTTTGAATATGATCTTAGGAGTTCAACAATGTCATTTTCAAGCATTTCATCACACAACACATTTTGTCCAGCCCTTCAGCTATGACCGACTCTCTACCAAGTTTTGTCCATTCAAATTAATCATTTTTTTTTATTGAGTGTTCTGGAATTTGGCCCCCATTCATCCTTATTTTCATGTATTCTTTAGTTTAGTTTTCCTTAGCAGTTGGTGTAAATATCCTAGGTCATCTACTTGGGGTTTCCTTCATCGTTTTGGTCCCAAAGACTCAAGAATAGGTGGGGAAGGAGGTTTGGTTCATACCTTATGATTTTTCAGTAGCTTTAAGAAGGGATTTACAGTTTTCTTCCCCTCAACTCTTAGTTTTCTTCTTCTTCTTCCTCTCCACTTTTGTTTTTCTTCCTTCCTTCTCCAACAGCACCGGGCGACCTCCTACACTCCTCTTCTTACTATAGTTTTTGCCAATTACAGTTCTCTTTAACTCTCCTTTCCTTTATAAGGTTCAAGAGAGATGCATGTAGCTGGTTGGGGGTCTTCTATTTGAAAAAGAAAAAGAGGGTCTGCCGCATGCAGCTGGCTGGTTTTGGGGAAGAGCAAGGGTCACCCCCCTCTCTCCTTGCATTTATATCCCCCTTAAATGAGGTGGGGTGTTTGGGGTTAGTTTAAATGTGTTCTTGTTCCTGCTTTGGTTTCTCTAAAACTAGTTTTTCCTACTCTAATCTCTCCTTTAAGACAAACTTGTTTGCTCCCCTAAACTTTTACTTAGTATGAGCCAGCCTTTTACTTAAATTTCTGTAGGGTATTACAGCCAAAGACTAAATTTTTTGTTCATACCACGACTGACACATGGATTCGTCAGCGCACACAACCATTGTTGACTCAGGAATGGTCAATGAAAACTGAGCCACTACCGACTCAAATTATCAATGAAAACTGTGTTGCTGCCAATTTAGAAATCGACAACAAAAACTTGTCGCTGCCTATTCAAAAATCGACAACAATGGTGGAGTTTTTTCTGTCTTTATTTTTTGTTGGGTGTTTGTATTGTCCCCCCCTTAATATGAATTTCATCCTTAAAATTTAAGAGGATTCATAATCCATACCTAGTAGTTCAAATAGATTGGGGTACTTTTTCCTCATTTCGGACTCCCTCTCCCAACTTTCTTCTTCTCTTTGGGTGTTTCGCCAAAAGATTCTAACAATGGGAATCCTTTTGTTTTGTAGTTCCTTCACTCCCTGATTTAGTATCCTTGTGGGATTCAATTCGAGCGTTAAGTCTTGACTTCTACCAAAACTTGAGGTAGGATTCCGGTAGGATCCACATTAACAAGAAGACATGGAACACGTCATGAAGCTTGGCTACTTAGGGGGCAAGTCTACTTTGTAGGCTATTGACCGATTCGCTGCAAGATTTTAAGGGGACTGATAAAGCAAGGAGCTAACTTCCCTTTCAATCCAAACCGCAACATGTTCTTTCATGGGGCTACCTTTAGGAATTCCTGGTCCCCCACACTGAACTCGAGGGGTCTTCTTCTCACATCAACATACTTCCTCTATCTATCCTGTGTGACTTTTATGTTATCCTTGATGGTTCTCACTTTCTATGTGGTGACCTGAACCTACTTCACGCCATACAACTTCTAGTCTCCGACTTCTTTCCAACATAAGAGTCCTGCACCTCCTACCATACAACGCTTCATATGGGGCCATCCCTATTGTGGCTTGGTGACTATTATTGTATGTGAACTCCACCAATGCTATGTGTTCCTCTTAGTTTCCTCCAAATTCTAGTATATATGCTCGTAATAGGTTTTCCAGGACTTGGATGACTCTTTTCGCCTGGCTATTAGTATGAGGGTGAAACGCAATGCTCCTATCCAATCTTGTCCCTAAGGCGTGTTGTATGCTCGGTGAAAGTCAAAAGCTGAACCTAGGATCTCGATCCGGAACAATGGATACCAGAATCCTATGGAGCCGTACCACCTCGTTTATGTAAATCTTGGCAAGCTTGTCTATCGAATCGGTCATCTTTATGGGCAGGAATAAGACGGATTTCGTCAAGTGGTTTATGATGACCTATATTGCATCATTCCCTTTCCTTATTTTAGGAAATCATTACACAAAATTCATGTTGATAATCTCCCACTTCCATTCTGGAATTTGTAATGGTTGCAATGGTCATGCGGGTCTTTGGTGTTCAATTTTGACTTGTTGACATACTCTGTACTTGGACACATATTCGGCTAGTTCCCCTTTTATATTAGGCCACCAATAAAGATGTTTCAGGTCCCGATACATCTTTGTGCTGCCAATATGTATGGAGAATTTGGATTCATGTGCTTCTCGTAGAACCATCCGTTTAACCGTCTCGTCAACAAGTACGTACAACCAGTGTCCCATCATCAATGATCCATCATATGCTACTCAAAACTGAGTTTCTATCCCACCATCCATTTCCTTACTAATCTTGGACCTTTCAATGTCACTACTTTGGGATCGTAATATTTATTCCCGATACGTTGGCTGTACTATCAATTGAGCTAAAAGTCCACCTCCTGAATTAATACCCAATTTTGCACCCATCTCTTTCAACTCCGCCAACTGTCGTTCATTCCACATCGTTGGCTTACTCAGAGTGGCTTTATCCTTGCGACTGAGAGCATCTGTTACCACGTTTGCCTTTCTAGGGTGGTATTCTATGGTGTAGTCATAATCCTTAATAAGTTATATCCACCTTTTTTGTTATATATTCAACTCCTTTTGCGACATTAAATACTTCAAACATTTGTAATCAGTAAAGATTTGGGTTCAAGACCCATACAAATAGTGTCTCCATATCCTTAAAGCGAATACCACAATGGCTAATTCTAGGTCGTGTACCAGATAATTCACCTCATGGGTCTTAAACTGTCTTGATGCTTAGGCGATCGCCTTTCCATGTTGCATAAGACACACCTCAATCCTTTCCCCGAGGTATCATTATAAACTACAAAACTTTCAATCCCTGAGGGAAGTGTTAACACTGGAGCGGTGATAAGCCTCCTCTTCAACTTTTAGAAGCTTTCCTCACATTCTTTCAACCACACCCACTTCTTATATTTCCTAGATAACTATGTTAAAGGGTTTGCAATCAGGGAGAACCCCTCAATGAATCTCTGGTAGTATCCTGCAAGTCCTAGGAAACTACGTATTTCAGTGATCAAATTCGGTGTTTCCCATTTCAAGACTATTTCGACCTTCTAGGGGTCTACGAAACACCTTTGGCCAAAATGACATGTCCTAAGAATGTCACCCTTTCCAGCCAAAATTCACATTTACTTAGCTTTGCATACAACTGGTGATTTCTCAAGGTTTACAAAGCTTGCCTCAAGTGCCCTTTATGCTCCTCAAAGGAGTTCGAGTAAACCAGTATATAATCGATGAATACCATCATAAATTTATCAAGGTATGGTTGGAAAAACCAATTCATTAAGTCCATGAAGAGGGTTGGGGCATTCGTCAACCCAAACAGTAGCACCAAAAACTCATAGTGCCCGTAACGGGTCTTGAATGCGGTTTTTGGTACATCTGCCTTTTTAAGCTTCATTTCATAGTACCCTGACCTCAAATCTATTTTAAAAAATGCTCTCGCTCCCTTTAGTTGATCAAATAAATCATCTATTCATAATAACGAGTACTTATTTTTCATCGTTAGTTTGTTCAATTAACGGTAGTCAATACAAAGTCTATGGGTTCTATTTTTCTTTCTTATGAATAGAACCGATGCTCCCCAAGATGAATTACTGGGTCGTATAAACCCCTTGTCTAACAACTCTTGTAGTTGGGTTTTTAGC
The DNA here is from genome assembly GCA_007827005.2 of Populus simonii. Taxonomy (NCBI): domain Eukaryota; kingdom Viridiplantae; phylum Streptophyta; class Magnoliopsida; order Malpighiales; family Salicaceae; genus Populus; species Populus simonii. The sequence goes on along the minus strand of CM017472.2, from coordinate 1,496,795 downwards.
TCATTCAATTCTACTGGAGCCATCCAGTACGGTTGTTGAGCTATGGGTGGGAATCCTGGGAAAGTGTCTTTAGACACTTCTACCTCTCGCTCTAGGGGTAGTCCTGGTAGCTCCTTGAAAAACATGTCCAGGAATTCCTTCACCACAAGATTTTTTTTTTAGTCGTAGACCTTTGTCATCTGAGTTTAAGATGTATGCAAGGTATCCCATATATCCTTTCCTTAGAAGTTTCTAAGTTGTTATAAACGATATTAAGGTGGTCAGGTTGAGAATTCTCTCTCCTTCAAAAACCATCCTCCTACCCTTAGGTATTTGAAATGTAACAATTTGAGCATAACAATCTATCAGGGCTTTCTATTTACTAAGCCAATCCATGCCTAGAATTATGTCAAAATCATGCAATTCTAAGGGAATCAAGTCTACTTCTATTTCATACCTAGCTAGACTAACCTTTACTCCCACATACATATTATTTATTTCAACAATGTTCACCATCGGAGTTCTAATTATGAACCCCTTTTCTACTACTTCTACTCTCATCCCTAATTTGGTGAAAATTGTCCTAGAAATAAATGAGTGGGTGGCACCCAAGTCAAACAACACATGCACATTAGCGTACCTGTCACCACATCCAATGTAACCTTGACCTATTCCTGTGTTAGGTGGAAGACCCTTCCTAGGGTCCGGTCATTTTATTTCTTTGGCCTCCCTCAACTGGAGTTTGCCCTTGATTGAGAAGATCTCACTGGCTTTTTCATAGTGACTGATTGTTGATGGCTCTGACTTAGCTGCCTATAGCTTGTACCTGTCAATGTTCCTGTTGGTGCACTCCTTCTTATAATGACCTCTTTTCCACAGTAATGGCACCCTTGCCCCAGATACTAGTAGTTTATCCATTTATGACCTTCCTCTCTGCATACAAAGCATCGCCCTAGTAAAATTGAGTAGTCCCTAGGGTGCCTTTGTCCACATTTCACATAAAGAGAATAATCAACACTCTTGCGGTCAGCGATCCCTGCTGAAGAGTTTAACCTTAAATGCACTGTACCCCATTATTCTCCCACTTGATTGTTGGTGGAGCAGCACTATTAAAGCCTCTCTTTTCCTGTATTGCTCAAGCACTCCGCTCTTTTCTTTCTTCAGAAGTGGTGGTCTACTGTTGGGATAATCCCCATCTCTTTTTTTGCATGTACTTTGATGCCCTTGCTGACCTTCTCCTACACGCCTCCAGAGTTTGTGCAGCCTTAATCAACTCCCTCACAGTTTTAAACCTTAAGATAATCAACCCTTGTCTCAACTCCTGTCGCAAGCTATCTCTTAGTTTCTCAATCATATGTTCTTTTGTCAGAATATAGTGTGGGGCGAACAATGAGAGGTCTTGGAACCTCCTTTCATACTCTAATACTGTCATATTACCTTGTTTTAATGTTAAGAACTATTGTTCCTTCACCTTGCGATGGTATCTAAAGTATAACTTATTCTCAAACTCTTATTGGAAGTCATTCCAGGTTAGTGTCTTGATTGCCCGCCTCAGCTAAACCGTTTCCCACCACGTCATGGCTCAGTCGGACAATATTTGAGTAGCACAGTTTACTCACAAGCCCTCGAGTATGTTAATCTGAATCATAGTCTTCTCCACCTTCTAGCTATCTCCATATTCTGTTTCCTTAAATACGGTTCGCAACCCATTTCTCATATACTCTTGACCAATCGTACAAGTAATACCATGTTGTCCGTGGTTGGGATAATCCTCTTGGTGCCTTGTGGAACCTGTATGGCTGGGACTGTTTGTGTCGTGGAGGTAGTCATGCCCTCCACCACTACTTTAACTATATGGACGAGAAGTCTCGGGTCCATATTTGGTGGGGGTACTAACGTTGGGGTTATTGAGGGCACCTCCACTCCCCTCTACGGCCCCACCCCTGTTGGGCGTACTTCCTCCATCTGATTTGGGACCTGTTCATCTCTAGCTTCCGTGGTCTTTCTTTGTAAGGATTCAAATGGTCTTAGTAGGCATGAGAAGCCGTGCTATCCAGTGGATCTTTGTTTTGCCAATCTTAGGGATTTCAACCCCTGTTTCCTCCTTTCTATGGAGGGTGGTTCAGTAAAGGTCCCCTGCTAAGTGCGTACCATCATGAAATTAATCATGACAATATTAAAATCATTGATCCTCAGGATCCAAACCAGGTGCTCTAATACCAACTATAATAACCCGACTTTTTCAAAGCCAAAACAACAGATTTTTTTTCACCATATAATTCTGAAAATTGATAAACCAACTTCCACTCATTATGGTGGCACAATCCATATACATTAACATCACTCAACATTTCATAAGGAGTAGTTCTCACACATACACATAACATCACATTTGTATAAATACAAGTTTACATCATAATATATGTAAATAGTCATAAGTTTTCATACTTAACTCATAATAGTCACTACGAGTTTAAACAAAAGTATCGAGTAACAGCTATACATTAATACATTTTGCTCATACAAAATACATCGTGATTTAAAATGCAACTACATAATTCTTTACTAAAATAGGGTCCCGTGCAATTGGGTTCCTAGACACCTTATTGGTGTGATGTCCCTGCTGCAGCACAAATATTTACAAGAATTATAAATAATTAATATTAAGCAAATAAATAGTTTAAGGTAAGCATTATCGTTATTTTCTATGTAAAGCATAACAATCTTAGTTCTTTCATTTACTTGGTACACACAAAACATAGTACACATGAACACATCAATTCTTGAAACTAACTCATAACTTCTCAATCCGGCTATCCTCTTAGGACGCCCTTAGCCAAAGCTAATTATCAATCACAACTGGTCATCCACTTCGGATGCCATTAGCTAGAGCTAATAATCTATTCATCTTGATCATCCACTCAGGATCGATGCCATTAGCCGAAGCTAATCATCAATCATAAAACAAACACTCCCATGACGGCTTGGTATTCATACTAACACGATATTATGACATTCATAGTAAAACATTTCATAGATTAGCATTACATAAAGGGAAGGTGAAAACCACCTACCTGTTCTTCCCGTGGGGTGTCCTTGCCTAGTCGAAGGTCCGATCCTGGTAATACCATGTGATATATCAATGATCACGAATTAGTACGTTTGCATTCGGTAATCACACAACTCGTCACTATACATATCTCAAGATATAAATGTTCATATTCAAGTGTTCCACATATCACAGAATCAAGAAAGAGCTCTCAGTCAGTCGGCGAGAACGTCTCTCTCTAAGCTTTCTCTCTCTCTCTCTCTCTCTCTCTCTTTTGAGAGTTTCCTTTCTGGCAATACCGTCTACCTTGTATTTTAGGTGGGTTGCTTTATCTGGTTGAAAATTGTTTTTTTTGCTGCGCCTATAGCTAAATCAAAGAAAAAGACATTACTACTTCGATTTGCACAACAAGATTGTCTCTGTTAGCTTCCTCGTTCTTTGCCTCCTTCTTCTCGTAAAACTATGGCTTAGACTCGAAGGAGTTCGCTCGACTTTCAAGATTTTCAGACTCCTGCCTTAATCGTGTCTCCCCCACGAACCCTTTACCCTCGTGGTTCTAGCTCTGTTGGGATTTGCCCTAATATGGCTTCTTCTAGTCGTATTCCTCTAGGTGCTAGCCCTGAGGGGTTGGGTCCTTCTTCGGACCATGTTCTGGTTGAATCCTGCTTTGAGGATCCTGTCCTTAAGCCTAGTGACGACCATGACTCTCTATATTGTAGTGCTTCTGCCTAGCCTCCTCTGGCTCCACAACCCTCGATGGTTTCTGCCTCCTTGGGTGTTGTTTCACTGAACGACAAGAATCCTTAGGATTGCAACGAGGGCACTGTTGCGGTGAGTGTTTCTCCTAATAGTCTTAGTCGGGTTCTACATTGAAGCCATGTTGTTCCTTCGCTAGGTACATCTCCACCCCTTGTTCATTTTTTTCATTCGCACTCTACTCTGGTTCATTACCCGGATTTCAACAATGCAACATCGTGTCCCTTGTTAGCTGATGATCTAAGGCACACTAGAGACATTTGGAAACAAAGTATTATAGGCTATGTTATAGGTAAATTCCCTGGCCACACAGCTCTAAACAACCTCATTTCCAGTGTATGGAAATGTTCTACTAAGTTAACTGTCCATGATTTCGGATGGTTGATATACACTTTTTCATTCTGAGGCTGATAAGCTTGTTGTTCTGTCTGGAGGTCTATACTTTGTTTTTGGAAGGCCATTGGTTTTAAAATCTATGCCAAATTTTTTTGATTTTGAAGCTACTAACATGTCTATGATCCCGGTTTGGGTTTGTTTTCCTAATCTCTCGTTCTAGTATTGGTCCCCAACTTGTCTGTCCAAGATTGCAAGTGTTCTTGGCAAACCGATTCATTGTGATCTCCTCACCTCCTCCATGTCCAGGCTTTCCTATGCCAGAGTTCTTATTGAGGTGGATTTTCTCTCTGCTTTACCAACCACCATTAACATTGTACTGCTTAATGGAATGCCCCTTTTCTCTAAACTAAAAGCCATCCTCCATAACCTGAAGCTTTGGTATTTTTTTTTTTCCAACCATGGACCTAATGCCATTTTCCTTCCAAAAAATAGCTCTCAAATCCCTCCTTCATTGTCAAAGTAACCTCACTTGCTACCCATCCTTTTCTCCCTTACTACTAGCCACTAACAGCTCTTTAGCTCATGGCAAAGACCAGCAGACTCATTGGAACCACAACCTCTCATCTTCCTTATCCCAGTAACCCATAACTATGCGTAACACCCCTGAATTATAATCTTCAACTCCTTCATATCTCAAGAAAACTAGACACAGCTCTCCCACACCTTATGCCTTTTCCTCCCTTGATTTTAATCGCAATCATTATTTATAGCAGAGAGAGAAAGAAGCAGATTTGTTGATGAAAAAAGGAGGAAACTAAATACTTGTTGGTGGGATTTTATCTTTAGCAGATATTGTTTAGGCTCATCGCCGACACAAAAAAGAAGAAAAGTAAAAGCCAGTCTAGATCCACCCCTTCTTTCATTTCACCAGCGATGACATGTTGATACATGTGCCACCACTATTCCACCATTTCTGGAAGCTTTGCAATATTCTTCCTATACCTTCAACAAACTCCAGGCTTGGTTCATTTAGTTCATGGACATGCTAAACACCTCGGAAGGTCGATTCATAATCTTAAAATATTTTTTTGGACAAATTGCTATAATGTTGTGAAATTTGGGACAAAATGCTTATTATCATGTATAATATTGGACAATTTAGACATTTATTTGGTTTGTTGTGTGTTTTGATTTTGAAATGATTTGATCATTTTGTGGTGGATTTTGAGTTTATTTTTTTTAGAATTAAGATTGCTAATTGAACATTAATTCACGAATCATGATTGTTGCTTGGGTTTGTGTTGATTTATTTGAATTAGCATGCAATTTGAATATAATTTATGAATTTTACAAGACTTGATGTTTGATTTTTTGGTATTGTTGGATTTTTAAGTTGTTGAGCTATTGAATAAATAGTTTGCGTGGAGTTAATATTGTGGTTAAAATAGCTAGATTAAAATGCATTTTGTGCTTTTGCCAAATAAAGCCCAAATGATTTCCAAAAATTCTGAAAAGTTCTAGGGACCATCTTAAAATTATTTGTGCCTCCCTCGTATGTTTTTCAACAAAGCCATTTAATATTTGGGCTGTAAACTTACACTATAAAATATTGACTTGGTATCAAATATACCTGCGTTTTTCTTCAAAATTTTGGAAAAATACAAAAACAAATAAAAAATTCCTTATTTGAAAAAAGCAAAAATATGTTTTTTTATTTGCGTGCATACGACCAAACTCTAAACATTTTGATGCATATTTTATAAAAAAAATAAAAATTATATTTTTATCATACTTTAAAAAATACAAAAATCAATTAATGGGTGTCATAAAAAATTTGTGATTATCTATTATGATTTCGCCAAAATTTCAAAAACACCACAAAAATCGTTTTATTTAATTAATATTTGGTGTATGAATTTTATAATTTAATGCATATTCTTGATATTAAATTAAATGAATAAACAAAAATAAAATGTTAGGAATTAATAGTAGACTTTAATATTTAGAGATATAAAGTTATACTATAAAGTATATTCTCAAGTATTAAAGATACAAAATAGAAATAAACACCATTAAAATTTGGGCCTTAGAATTGTTAGGTTTTAGCCTGATAAGGCAGAGACTTCTTTACTGAGGGGGATTTATCTTTATCTTATAAAGATAAAGACCTCCTTACTAAAGAGGGTCTACCTGAAATCTATAAGATCTGGATCTCCTTACTAAGGATAACCTTTCTTGAATCTTTGACAGACCAACGAATAGAAACATCACTTAGAGAAAAACAATCAATCAATAATGCAGCTTACTATAGGTAGGGTGCTTTGCGGTAGATGCATCTTTCCCATGAACAACTAGTCACACTACCCAAAACCTTGATGACTAGTATGTTTTCTAGTGACCATAATAATTGGTGGCAACTCTTACAAATCATAATTTCATGATTAACTCCAACACATCTAAACTCCCCTCAATCTAGGAGGTAAGTCCGCCATTCGATGTCGTGTACACCACAACAACATTGATAGTTCAATGTTACCTAGTTGTGCTGTGATTCTCCCAAACCCTTATTGGAATAAACTTGTCAACCTTATCCTAGTGAAAATTTTCCTTGCACATCAAATTTGTAAAAGAGTTAGTTTATTAACATTAAAAAACTAATTGAATTAAAATAAAAAGAATTATTTAAGTTTATATACTTCCCAGTATATACACCTCACTCAAAACAAACACCTCTTTTATGAGGTGACATCACACTCGACGAGTCTGCATCGAGAGAGAATGCATCTGCTAGAATTGTCTATTCATGGTCGGCACCTAGTGACTTATGGTCATCAGAAATGCTGCTAGAAGAACTAGCAACACTCTTGTCTATATGATGCACTAATGTCTTTTCCCTTGACATCTATACAAATTCAAGGATTAAAAAAATTAATTACATTTATATTTTTTAAAAAATTATGTAGCACCTCTCATATACGGGAGACCACTCAAAATTTTATTACCTACAAGTATGCAGTAATAAATAAAGCCACAAACCAATTGATTTAATTTACCACAAACGAATTCATATCTTTTTGACTAACAAAAAAAGATTCTTTTTTATCTCGAGTTTCTATATGTTACAATTGATTTATAGCCATAACGGTTGCTAATCAGATTCATTCCACCACCTCAATGATATAATCCACTAAATCACACACCATCTAATGGTAAAAAACCCACAAAAAAATTTAAATGAATCAATCCAATGCCCTATAAAACCATAACCCCACAAAAAATTAGTCGTTACGAAGAGCATCCACAACCCTAAACATTTGTTTTTTTCTTCACACTCCATCTATGCTATCATAACCTATTTCTGAATTATTCTTCAAATTCATGTTTTCTTTTTCCAAAATAAAAATAAAATAAATACAATAATAATAGCAAAAAGGCTGACATTTTAGGAAAAGCAAGCTGAGAGGATTTTACATGTAGAAAAAATCAAGCTGCAATTTTGGATGGAAGAGACAATACAGATTCAAGGTCAAATTAAATCATTATTGGATGAATCTACATAAAAATTAAGCCTAAGGACATAACTAGATTTTAATAGGCCAATTTGATTTAATCATGGGTCAAATTAAATTTTAATTATGTTTAATAATTAATTTTGATTCAATTGAAGGATTTAATTAGGTGCAAGGACTTAATTATATTTTAAATAGGTCAAATTAAGTTTATTAGGGGCTTAATTGGTGAAAACTTAAGTTTGGGAGACCAATTTGGGCTTAATTCAGAAGATTGAAATTTTAGGAGACCAAATTTAATTTTTACAAAGTCAATTGGTTCAAATAAGAGGTTGACTTTTCTTTTGTTCGAAATGTTAGCAATTAGTTATATTTAGGAAATAAATGTGAGCTATAATTTGAACTTTAAAACGACTAGGATTTCACCCAATAAGGTAGAGACTCTTTCACGAATGGAGATCTGCCTTGGACCTTAAACGAGATCAATGAATAGAAACTTGACCTAGAAAAACAATCAAACAACAATGTAGCTTATCTTAGGTAGGGTGCACTAGGAGTGATGTGTTTTCCCCTTGCATAACCACTCCCTTACCCGGACTCTCACAAATCACAGGTTTCCTAGTAACCATAATATTAGGTGACGACATCTGAACCTTATAATAATAATTTTATGATTATACTCAAAATTCTTTTCTTTCCCATTACCACTCTCATGAGGCATATAACACATCATTTGATGTCGCCACGCGACATATGCCTCATTCATTGTTCTCCCTCTATCTTTCTCTCTCTCTCTCTCTCTCTCTCTCATTGATCAAAGAGACAAACCCCCACCTCATTCACTCTCAATCAAAACACTTCTAATCAATTAAAAAAATGATTATAAACAAATTCAAAACCCACAAATTCATCGCATTTATTTATATGGACAAAATATGAGTATAGGAAAAAATACAACTAATTTCAAAAGCAATCATCAAACACAAAAAACAATAACCTATATAAAAAAAAACACCATGGCAATTAAAAAAAGAAGGAAGAACAAAGAGATTTACCTATTCGAAGACCTTGCTGGGATTGAAAAAAAGAGAGAAGATCTTAATAGAGGGAGAAATGGAGAAAGTGAGAGTGAAAAAAACAAAAAATTAACCCATATACCTCAAACACAATGACAATAAAAAAAAATGAAAGAGATGGAGATTTACCTGGCATAAAGGATTTTGGCATTGAGGATGGATTAAGAGAGGAAGAAAATGAGGGGGAAGAAAGAGAGAAAATGTTGACAAAGAAAGAAGAGAGGAAGGAAATGTAGAGAGAGAGAGAGAGAATAAATTACAGATAGAATAGAGGAAGAGAGAGGAAGAAGATGAGTTTCTTTTTCCACTGTTAGGGATTCAAGTCTTTTAATTGGGTTTTTTTTCACGATGGAATTACTAATGGACAATTCAAAATTGTTAATTTTTAAATTCCATCGGTAAGTCCATCTCTAATTATAAATTAAAGATTTCAACTAAACTTGAAATTTTCAGAAACCCTCCAAAATCAACTGAAAAGTTTTTAGTCCAACGACGATTCTATCTATATTGGTCAATGGCATGATCGTGTAATTTCTCTCTAACTCTCTAGAAATTTCTAACGGAATTAATTCGTTGATAATTATATTTATAATGGTTAGTGGCATGGTCATGTAATTTTTATCCAACTCTTTAGATTTTTTCGATAGAATTAATTCATGGGTGATTCTATTTGTAATGGTCAGTGGCATGGTTGTGTAATTCCTTTTCAACTCTTTGAAACTTTTTGACAGCATTAATCCATCAATGTTTTTATCTGTAATGGTCATGTTATTTTCCTTCAACTCTTTAGAACCTTTTGATGGAATTAGTATGTTGGTGATTTTATTTGTAATTTATAACCCATTGGTGATTTCATCGGTATAAAACAATTTCCCCCCTAATATTTTTGTATTCCATATCTATCCAGCCTGCAAATATAGTAAAATCATAACACAATAACACCATTTCTATTTATAATAATAAAATCACAAAAACAAACATTTCATTCCTGTCATTAATTATAAAAAGAACAACTAGAAATATTACATTAAAGTCAATTTCATTATACATTGATGTTTTATAAATTAATCAACATTGTCTTCTTCTTCTTCAATTTAATCATTGTCATGTCCACAATAGTCTTCTTTATTGAATTGTTGCTTGTCGATATCATCATCTTCATTGACCACTGTATGTCCATTGGTTCTAATACATCATTTAAATCCCCATCATTAATATTAACAAAAGTATTCCCTATGAAGTGAAAATTTGAATTTTCTCTAAGTCGGTAGATAAAGCAACTCGATATGGATAAACTAACTCATCAAGTTGAAAGACATCATGTCCCGCAATGACTTCATTTTTACAATCCTAAATAACTTGAACATGACACATAGGTTTGGGTTTCACTACGGTTAACCAACCAACCCTAGTATAATCCTTTCTAAAGAAAGGAGTGTATGTGTAATAAACTTATTGGCATTGCTTGGTGAAAACAAAGACATTGTCAACGTTGCGAAGTTTAGCCTTTGTATTAATTTTGACCAAACCATGATAGAGATCAACTCTAATTTCTTTATCGATGGTATCATACCAATACCATTTGAATAAAAAGACTATATTATGCTTGTTATGATATTGCAATTCAATCACCTCTTCTACTTCCTATAATAATGAACTTCAAACTCATTAGAAGTCGATCTCTTAACACAAACTCCATTGTATATGTCTTTTTACCCTGACCTTACTTTTCCGTATGAAAAACATATCCATTGACAAAATAGTTGTTATAGCACCTGGCATTTCTTTGAGGATCCAAACATAGTAAATTCAAACTACTACTAGCATTCCCTCTCAATTGATAAAACTGGTACAAGATTCCAACCATTAACAATTAAAGATAAAGGTGTAATGAAATTAAGTATTACAAAAGATAAGAATTGTTAAGTAGTTTTTACATGTATTCTGAACCACGTGGCAGATTGTTCATCTTGTAATTAGAAAATTTAAGATTCAATTATATTTGAATTTTAAGATAGTAAAAATTGACGATGTTGCTTACAAGGAATTAATCAATCTATTAGTTTATAAGAGTATAAGAGAAAAATTATTTGAAAATAACATGTTAATTATTGTACTTATTGAATAAAAGGTATAAAGGTCATTCATGATGGGAAAATATTGACAAATTTTACTCAAAGGCACTTCCCTGATGTCGTCATATCTTGGAACATAGTTGATTCTTGTTCTTAAGTGAGCTCGAAATGGTACGAGTTGAACAAGTATCTGCATGGAATTAAATGAATGTTTTAAATTAAAAAAAAAGTGACCATAGAAATTTAATTAGGATGAATGTGTAATCCCTAACTTCTCAAATTGATACATCCATCTTTATTATCATCTCATATTTACAAATTGTCATGACAATATTCGTTTCAAGCTTTTCCATATATTGGGTATGCAACTTGTTAGAGCATATATCTCTAAAAAAGTGATTGATCTCTGCATTCCATATTTTATTTGGCAATAAATCCCGGTAAGAAGGTGGAATGAAAGTTTGCATAAACACGTGAAAATCATGACTCTTCATTCCATATAATCTGTCATCCTTCAAATGACCCGTATGATCTAAATCCATCTATACATAACCGAAGATATATGTTCTGTGATTCCATTAAAAACCAAGGGTACTCCTATTAAAATATTTTCAGGTTTCATCATCGAAAGAGTGTACCATGACTCCATCCATCGCATCATGTGAATGAGTGTCGTGGTGATCGAATTGATGATGATGTGAGCTTGATTTGTGATAAAATAGAAGGGGTTGTTGTTTGCCTTTTTTTTTTTACAGAAAAAATGGAAGAAGAAGAAGAAATGAGGAATGGAAAGAGAGGGGGTCGATTGACAGGTTATAACTTAAAAACTACCATGGATTAACTGACAAATATTAGCGACGAGTTTATTTTTTCGGTAATCCTTTTGTAATAATAACACATCATTTATCTCTCTCTCTCTTTTTCATTCCATTATTTCCAACTATAATTCCCTAAATATACACTAACATAAAATTGTTGTCAATAGATACTGAGGGACATAGCAAAGAAATATTCTATGAGTAAATATCATAGTAATTTACCATGGTAAAAATTCAATCACTATTTCCGTTTGTATTTAACTTCTTATTCCTATAATTTGGTAAAAAGTGCGAGGTTTAAGGATGTAAGTCTTGCAAGTGTACATCGAATGGAAGTTGGGAGAGAAAAAGAAAAGGATTCATTGATTATTCAATGAATTATCACCCTAGAGAATTGTTTGGAGGAGAAGGGCAAAGGTACACTAATACTGTTGGTAGCAGTGGTAGTAAAGGCCATATCGTTAAGGATTTAAATCGTATGTCAGTAAGATGATTATGCCTTCATTGAATAACAAGATTCATGCAAGGATACATTTATAGGTTATGGTAAAATAGTTTATAACATTCTTGGATCGTGATGCAGTTGAAAGTTGTATATAAATAGAGGTAGGTGAGGATTGAATATGTATTTTATGAGTTACCAGAAAAAGAATCGCCTAGAGATATTATGATGCCCTGAGACGAAGTTGGTGATACGATATAATTGATGATGTTTTGGGAGTATCATAACCAAGATTTTCCTTAACATGGTTATGCTGTTTTTTTTTTTTTGGGGGGTGGCTACTAAATCCATCATCCGTTGAATAATTTTAACCAGCATCGATCATAGCCATTTAATTATAGGTAACTTACTAGTGAGCCCACCTTTGATCGAGTGCATTTGTCGTGGGGCAATCATGTGGTATTAGGAAAGAATTAGGAAGACTTTGAAACGCAAGTAATCCAATGTTCTCTTATGCTATATGGATGGAAATGTGTGACTGCATGCCATTGCTGGCAAAATCACCTCCACGATCAGCACAGTTTTTGGACCATAACAGAGGTAGAAGATGATCAAAATACAAAGAAAACACTTGATTGTATAATGCGATGCCTGTAACGACTTCCATAGGTGGCCAGATTGATCATTCAATGATCATTCAATGAACCATGGACGAGCTAGGGACATATATGTTTTGGTTAAATGGGTAGAATTATCAAATAATTGGATCTTTATTGACTAGCTCCATTCATAAGACACAGCTAATGAGATTTATAATAAGTTTTATGTGATGCAAACTAGAAGTACCAATTATGATTTAGTTATTGCATTTACAGTTTTCAGACCCGACCCGGTTCAAGGCTTGGGTTCCGGGTTTTGACTGGGTCACCGGGTCGTCCGGGTCAATTCTTCTAATTTTTTTTAAATCAAAACGACGTTGTTTTAATAATAAAAAAACAAAAGTCAACAGGTTGCAATCGAGTTTTTGACCGGGTCTTATTGGTCAATCCGCCGGGTTACATCGGGTTTTTCCTTTTCATATTTTTTCTTCAACCTAACCCGATTCCAGCCTCGAGTCGGCTAGATCCAGGATCGACCTGTCAGACCGAGCGGGTTTCAAAACTATGATTCCAGTATTAAGCTCATTGTTAAGAATGCAAACTATAAGGATATCATTGTTGTGTATAAATAAAATATTTAAAGATTATGATCATTATGCATTTGATTGGTATTTTCCAAGTTGATATTTATACTTTTGAGATTCGTCTTTTGCCATTTTCGAGCATTGTCTCAATAGAGGCCTAAATAGCTTAGCCTCAAACCACCTCCATGTTTTTTCTTCTTCTTTTTGTTGATGCTTATATATGTTGTTGATGCATGTTAAGATAACATTCTGCCAATGCCTTCTCCATTGATTAGGGTTTGTTGATTAGGGTTGGCCTTGCAACATTCTGCCAAAGCCTTTATTGACTAGCTCTATTTTTCCTCTTTGGTTTTATTTCCTTCGTGTATGTTAGGTTGGCCTTGCAACATTCTGCCAATGCCTTCTCGATTGATTTATTGCTCAGGCGAGACCCTCCAACTCCAGGTGATTTTCTTCCCTTTTGGCACTATTAACTTTTCTTGCGTTATAGCTTAGTGTTGGTCAGTTAAATGGGTAGAATATGGTTTGTTTTATGTGTTTTCTGGCATTTATCCTACTAATTCAAAGATGATTACACCAAAGCTTTAGCTTTTTTTTTTTTTTTCATATGTTTTTTTGTCTATTTTATGCACTTTTGTGCCCTTTGATTTTGGCATTCCAGTGGTCCTCTTGGAACTCAGGCAGGTATCTCCTTTTGTTTTCGCTACAATTTTTATTTTTTTGTCATATATCAATGAAAAACGATTTCCTCAAATCTCATTCCAATTAGCATTCAACTTCCAAACTTTCATGAACACATTCAATTATATAAGTTTTTATACGTTTCCTTTTAGCTGCTTTTCATCAGTTCGAAACGCAAGACAAGCATAAACAAATATGCTCCAAGTGTTTAATAGAATTGAGAAGTGGTGATTATTAGGTAATGAGCTATGCACGAGCTAATACGAAAGTTTCAATGGGGATCATGAGAGTTGAGAAAGATGAAGCATGGAACCAGTGCCTGATTCGATTATGAATAATGTCTTTCAAGGGTTCAACTGAACAAGTTGAAAAAAGGGCAAAAAATGCAGTGTTTTCCTCTTTAACAACGTTGTTTACAGCTTTAACTCAATCATCATCAATCATGGTGTTTAAATGTGCTTATGATGAAACATGCAGAGCCCAAAAATGTAATGCCTATCAACGAATACATAAAGTCGCAGTCATCGAGAGCATCGTTGGTATTACCCACCAAATCATCACCGGGCTTATCAACATGAAGCTGTTTTTTTCTTGCCAGCTGCAAGCATAGAGTATGCAAACCATCAACTGGTTAGTTTCAAATTCGTTGACAAAAAGTTGAATTAAAAAGCTATATGCTATATTCATCAACATCCTAAGAGATTTTGGGCTAAGTTTATGGGATTGAGACTAGGATTTTGTGGATGAATTTCTGTGATTTTGGCTGAGTTTTTTGGATGGAATTTCTATAATTTTAGCTGGAGAACCATTTTGCTTCTTTTATCATAACCTCTGGATTTAGTTGTTTATTCTAGTTTAGTGATTGGTTTCCAAAAGTGTGTATTTTTGGTTAATTTGGTTGCATTTTTTTATTTTTTCTTTTCAATTGCATCCCTAATTGAATCAATTAGACCCCCGGATTTGGCACTTGTTACATATTTGTCCTTGGTCTTTCAATTCTCTTAATTTCATTTCAATTATGTCTCCAATTGCATCCTAAGTTTTTTTTTTTTTACCTACATTAAATTCAATTATATATCCCATTTTCTCCTCAACTATATTTTATCCCACTCTCTCTTTTTTATTTTTATCTTTCTTATTTTTTTAATTATTTATAACTTAAGTTGACACAAAAATAAATAAAAGTGATTAAAAATAATGAAATGATTAATATTGACTAGATTTACTAAAATAATATTTTTTTTTTATGTTTTCAAGTATATAAAAAAAAATAATAGGGTTAAATTTTAGGTTATGACAATATATGTTATAGTTTTATAATCTGAAAACACGAGATAAAAACATTACAATCACAGTATACTAAATAAGATAGAATTGATCATTGCAGACAAACATTCTTACATAAATTCATCATAGAAACTTAGTTTTGTATGCTGGTTATTAATGTGATGAAGGCATGGATAAGGCACTAATCTGTGAGGATATGGAAAAAAAGAGATGGGAAGGAATTCGATCCGTTGTATCTCTAGTTTATTTTACTCAGTTCCAACTCAAGTCCATTCACTTTAGTTTTAGAAGATCCAACATCACAGAAGCAATGAATGTAGTCTTGTGGTTAGACATGGATCTTTTAAGCCAGCATGTGCGCGCGTGTGTGTGTGGAAGTATGCTGACAATGGATAAAGAACAGAAGGCTTCAACTTATTGGTTTAGCTATACTGTCAGTGTTAATGCTTGAGAATGTTGTTGCATGGATTGCTTTTTACTTAGTAATAGGATTATGTGCTTTCTGCAATATGTTATTGTCATTAGAATTCAGGGTGACATAGAAAATTACAGAAAACATACTCTGTAGGCAGCTGCTCCCAAAAACTTCTAAGTTCAGCAAATATAATAAGCTCTAAGTTGTATCTAGAAGGTCACTAATGGAATGATTATTTTACATTACTTATCCCAACAATTGGCAGCAATTTGTGATGTGAATTCTTGATCGCATAACCCATATGCAAAAAAGATAAATCCTGAAAAATTAAAGAATCATTTTGTATAGGAATGTGATACATAGATTACCAGAATCAAAGTACCAATACTATTTGGATGAAGTACCAATACTATTTGGATGAACTCCTATCTAACGATTGACGAATTACAAATAGAAAATATAAGAAAAACACCACAAGATCAGTTATACCTTGATAAATCAAATTTGTTCTTCATCCCAGCAAAGAGAAAAGTGTTGCATAATGCAAAACACAAGTTTATTCAAAACATCATGGCTCAAGAGCTAAAACCTAAGTACAAGCTAAATAACCCTATTTATACCAGGTAAAAACATCGTAAACAATTCTAAAAAATAATAAAATAATTCTAAATAAAATAGAAAAAAAAAATCCTAAATCAATTAGAAAACTAAATGGCAATTCTTGCGTAGTAGCTTCCGGACCTTATCTCAAGGTCTTCCTGATGTCCAATTGATTTTAAATCTTAACCCAATATAAAAAAAGACCTCTAAAACCTTCTGGTAAACTTTTAGCTCAATCCAACGATCGGGTAAAAAATTATACTTGTTAGCGTAAAACTATACATTAAAAAAATTCAGCTTAAAACTGACTTTAACTCTTCTAAATAAGCATGAGGATCTTTATAATAGTTTCTGCCCATTAATTTTCTTATAGAATATGGAAAATACGAAACTATTTTGTCATTAAATACCACCAATCTTCCTTTCCTTGTGTAGCTAGGATAAATAAGAACTCACTGTAAGAAAATAATTTTGAAACATTAAAGGAATTCTTGCCATACTTGAAAACTATGTTACTGCCTATTATAAATCCTTGTAGAAATAGAAAAAGTCCCAAAATTAGTTGTTGAATATCCTTGCATCATTAGAAAAAGAATCATCTCTAAATAAGAGGTTCACAAGTCAAAAGGAAGCAAATAAAAAAAATTCTTATTGCATTTGCTGACTTGTATCACAATCCCTTTCAAAACTCCAATTGACCTAAAATTTTAACATGATATATAAAAATATGTCTAGAAACTCCTAGTATAATTTCAGCCTAATTCAACGATCAGACTAAGAGTTATACTTGATAGCGTAAAAGTGGACAATAAACATAATTACGCTAGAATGCAAATTTTCTTATTCAACCTTTTCTTGTAGCACATCGTTTCCTCTCTCTTTAATGTGATTCATCCTTGAATCATAAATAGATATAATGGATGTTTTATAGGTATCTTGTTTAAGCCTTTAAAGCTTTTTTTCTTGCCAATTCTCGCCTTTAACAACTTTGTAAGAAAGTAGCAGCTCTTCTCTTTTGTCTTTCATCATTTCAACATTGTTTCTCCTCTATCTCTAAAGCTTGACATTCATAGAATAGTTCTTTTAACTTATCAAATTCTTGCCTCAAAACCCCAACCATACAGGATAGATCTTTGTGTGCTTGAGCGATAACCTTTCTCTGTTCCTTCTCCTTTGGTGAATACATGACACAAGTAGCAAAACGAGATAGAAGACAAATAAAATATGAAATAAAAACACGATGGAGAATGAATTCTAACCCAAAATTTTAAATCTAAAACTATAGGAACCTAATCAAATCTGATAACTTTAATTTACCTTGTTACCCCTATAAACCTGAATTTACGATCTTGTTTTTTTTTTTACTCCAAATAGATATTCTAAACATAATTAGATGGAATCTTTTATATATATATCAAAGGACTTTGAGCATAAAACTAGACAATAATGAAAAAAAAGGGAAAACAAAGTTGACCCGAAAGAAGACACAAACACACACACACACACACACACACACACACACACACATATGGAAACAAATTTAAACAATGAAAACAAAGAGGATATGACCTAATTAATAGAGCCAAGCTTTGATATCAACTGATTCAGACTTGTCAATCACGGGGTCAAGCAACCTCTAACAAAGTTCAAATACAACTTAGAAATCTGAAAACCAGTTTGATAAAACCTTAACCTAGAGGTAACCTTATACCTAAAAACCAAAGGTATTGGGATAAACTTGGACACAAAGATAACCATGTACCTAAAAACCCAAAGTATGCGAATAACACCACGAAGCCAATTAATCATCAATAATTCAGTTGTATGATCTTTGTCCCTGCAAAGGAAGGATGTTTTACCATAAACAATAAAAAAAAAAACTCGCGTTTATTTTCTCCAAGGTGCTGGAATTTGCAACTCCAAAATATTATATAATCTCCTCTAAATAACCAAGTCAAGTTTGAATTTTGCCTTTTCTGTTTTGTGAGATT
Source organism: Populus simonii (assembly GCA_007827005.2). Classification (NCBI taxonomy): domain Eukaryota; kingdom Viridiplantae; phylum Streptophyta; class Magnoliopsida; order Malpighiales; family Salicaceae; genus Populus; species Populus simonii. The sequence goes on along the minus strand of CM017472.2, from coordinate 1,478,598 downwards.
AGGCATATTTTCAAATCGAGCTGAAATTTTACAAGGACATACTAGGCACATGAAACTATATTAAGGTAAAGTCTCAGGTTAATTGGAGTTTGGAAACATATTATATTAAAGCATCACAGTTAACCAAGACCACTCGTCTTCAGCTTCTCTCCTCTTGCTCCCCTAATCTCACTTTGAAACACAAAATAAAAAAGAAAAACTCAAATACAAATTAATATTTTAAGATAAAATCATAGAAAAACTCATATTATTTGTCACATTCTCTCCTTTCACATAAAAGTTTCTTATTGTTAACATCAAATTTTTTAAAGAACCCAGTAACAAAAGGTATGTGGAATTGTTTTTAACAAACGAGATTTCAAAATTTATGAATGTATTTTGTTATTGTTAAATCATTAGAATATAGGTTTAGTTTCCTTTACTTAACAAAAACTTAATATTATCAGTAGTTAAAAATTGAAAATTGAAATCCTAAATGAACATGATGATGTTGGATATTCTGGTAGTGGTCTTAATATGAGTTCTAATGATGATTCTGATTATGAAGTATATGATGATTATATCCCTTTTGATGAGGATGTATTTGAATTTTATAATAAAGCTTGAGATGGATGGATTGATAGTTTACAAGTTAATTTTTCTACTAATCAAATATTGAATGGTGCTTCTGATTCCAACAATGACTTGAAGATGAGTAGTGAAGAAGATGATATTGATGTGAAAGTTAGAGAGAAATCTAGTGATGAGGACAATAAGGATGAAAATGAAAAGAAGAGAAAAATAATAATAAAAAGAAGACAAATGTGGATCCTACTGTTGGTTTTATATGTAAGAGGTTTAAATTTGTAGTTGATGGATCAATAGAGTTTAAATAATGTTAAATTTTTTAAAATGTAACTCACTTTAAAGATGTATTCCGAGAGTATGAGGTTAAACATGATATCAAGTTAAAAGATATATTAATTAGAAAGTTAAGGTAGGTGCCTTATGTATGAGTGATGATTGTGATTTGTGGATTTATGGTTCCCTCGTTCTTGATAGTCAGAAATTCATGATAAAATCATTGAGGGATAAACACACTTGCATTCAATAACAAGTATAAAAGATGCAAATTCAATATGGATAGCAAATAAATTGCTATCAATAATTAGTGTTGGCCCATCTATATCCAATAAATCATTTCAACGATTTTGGATTATAAATTTGGTATTAAGCCACACAATATACAATTATAGAGAGCTACGACAAAGGCTAAGAAGTTTGTGGAGGAAATCACAAGGAGTCTTTTAAAAGACTATCTAAATATATCCATCTATTAAAGCAATATAATCCAGGATTTGATGTATATTTAGGATTTAACCATAATTATAATTTGGATGTTCATTTACCATGAAAGTTTCAACATATATATGTTTGTTTAAAAGCAATAAAGGAAGGTTTTGTTTTTGGATATAGGCTTTTTAATGGAATTGATGGATGTCATTTTAAAGGTCCAAATAAAGATGTATTGTTGAGTTCAATGAGTTTGGGTGAAAATTATAGATTGTTTTATGTTGCTTATGTTGTTGTTAAGTGTGAACACAATGAAATATGCCATAGGTTTTTTTTATATTCTTTGTATGGATCTATAAAACATGGAATACATCAAAGACAATTTTGCATAATGTATGACATACAAAAGGTTAATTTAACTATCATAATTTAATTGTATTAGAAATTTTATCTTTTTTAAACTTGCATCTATTTGGAAATTTTATCATAATTTACTTTCCAGAGTTTACCTGAAACTGTTGTCGAGGTATTCCTAGAGGTAATGCATTGGCATTGTTGAAGGCATATTTATGCCAACTTCAAGAAGAAAGGTTTCGTGGATTGAAATTGAAAAATAGGGGTTTTAAGGTGCATTTATAGCTTACACAAATCTCAATTACTATATTTATTTGAGAGACATTAGGGATGTTGACAATGGAGTTGTCAATTGGTTGAAGTATATTCTGACTAAGACTTAAGCAAGAGATATGTTTGATCCTAAAGTTAATGTTGATAATGTGACTAATAATATGGTCGAATAATTCAACAACTGGATTGGTAAATAAGAAACATGCCAATTCTTTTGTTATTAGAAAAGATTATATTGAAACTTATAGCTAGGTTTCATGAAATATTTGCTCATTTTGAAAATTAGACAACAAATACGATATCTCATATTAGAAAAGTGTTGAATAAATCTGTTGAAAAAATAAGGAACATGAGAAATATTGTAGATAGTTTTGATGAATACCAATTTTATGAGGGCTAAACAAGGCATTGTGTTGATTTGGGAAAAAAATCAATGTTCATGTGGAGAATGGGTAATGACTGATATTTTATGCTTACATGTTATCTGTTATGTTAATCATAAAATAATTGAGTTTGAAGATCCGAGTAGTGAATATTATAGTATGTACACATTTTGAAAAGCTTACTTTGAGGTGGTACACCTATTATTGGAAGCTGATCTTGATCTTCAAGAAAATGTAATTGTTCTACATCCAAAACTCAAAGGGAGTGTGGACAGATTAAGAAACAATGGATAATAGAAAGAAGGAGAAGATCAATATGGTACAATTAGGAAAAGGTCTTCCATACTTTAATGCACCATTTGCAGACAATATGAACATAATTACAGGACATGCCAATGAGATAGTATTGAGCAAATTACTGGCGGCAATGCTGTGAGAGGATCTGGTAGTGTTAGAAAGGGATTAGGTAATTCTGGCAGGGAATTAAGAGGATCCAGGACTGTTGAGAGAAGGCTCAATGTTCCTCGTATCTTAAGAGTTTTAAAAGGAAAAAGAGGAGGCAAATATGGTAAAGGTTGTCATAACCCCATTCTAGATTATTCTCTAAAATTTATTTTTTCAAAATAAAAATAAAAAAATAAAATAAAGGTTGGTAATGTGGAGAAAGCAGGTTGGGTAGGATTAAAAAAAATAGAAAAATCAAGTTGTAATTTTGGAGAAAAATCGAGATCTAATTGTACCCCATTATACCCAAAAGTGGAGAAAAAAAATGCAAATTCAATGTCAAGTTAAATGGTTATTGGATGAATTTGCATAAAAATTAAGTCCAAGAACATAATTAAATTTTTAATAGGCCAATTTGATTTAATCATGGGCCAAATTGAGTTTTAATTATGTTTAAGAATCAATTTGGGTCCAATTGAAGGATTTAATTAAGTGCAAGGATTTAATTATACTTTAAATGGGTCAAATTAATTTTATTTGGGGCTTAATTGCTAAAAAACTAAGTTTAGGGGTCTAATTTGGGCTTAATTGAGAAGATTTGAATTTTAAGAGACCAAATTTAATTTTTACCAAGTTAATTGATTGAAATTAGGGGCAAAATTACAAGAAAATTAAAGTTTTGGGGTCAATTAGGGATCAAATTAAAAATTTTCACAACCAATGACTAAATTGCAAAAGGCGCGCAAATACAGGGTTCAAGTTGAAGTTGGCTAGAGCTTAATCGCATTAAATCAAAAGTTTGGGGTCAATTAGGGGTGGAATTGCACAAAAATAAAAGCTAGAGGACTAAATTGAAGTTGGGCCAAACTCCCTAAATTAATCATAAACGATGCTATTTTGCATAAAAAAATACTAGACGATGCGTTGTTCTGTCACTATTTATTATCTTCCCTGATTTTTAGCTAAAAAGTTGTCCTAGTGGCTACTTTTCAAGTGCATTTAATGCCTTATATGTCCATCAAATTTCACAACTCATGAACCAAAATGATCACCCAATAACCTTTTATCGTATGACTCTGAATGATAACATAGAGTCCCCGGCGCCGGCCTAAAATGACCACCTCAGGCAGCCTTAAACTATTAGATTTGACAGTTCATGGTGCCTACTTTGAACCAACAGTTGAGATCCGAACCAACCGAATTAAGGGCTGAAAGTTTTATCCTCTGTAGACAAGATTACCCTCTTCCACCTTCTATAAATAGAGATGGATTTTATGGCATGAAAAAGAAGAAAATCGGGTCAAAATGCTGAAAAAACCAGCCATTCTCCAGTTCCCAACCAACTCTTTTCTCTCTTCATTCTCTCTCCACCGTGTCTTCAGCCTCGTAGACCTCACAAAAACCTTTCTCCTCCACCAACAACCAGAAATATCCTTCACTGACTCACCCTTAGCTCTTTCAACAACCTGCACCATTCATTGTCTCTTCGCCGGACTTTTCTTCCCTTTTCTTTTCCAGCAACCAATGCCAGCGATTCCTCCCTCTCGTTCGCAACTAGCCTCCACCGTTTCCACCACTGGCCTCAAGTCGTCCTCCCATGCTAGCCATCCATCGCTGCCATGTCAAGTGGTTTGCTCCCTTTTCCCTTCTTCTTCTTCTTCTTCTTCTTCTTCTCTATGCAGTTCCATTGTTTATACGTGAATAGTGGACGTCAATTATAATTCATGTCCACTATTCTAGTGGACTTTGGGCCGGACTAGTACTGGCCCAACCCAAATAATTGGTCTGGGACTAAAAAAAGAGATTTATTAGGTCAAGATCGGCCCAACCCAATTTTCCTGAGCTCGGCCCAGTTAGTTGGGTCGGACCAGTCCATATATTATAATATTATATATTTTAAAAAAAAATCAAAAAAGAATTTTAAAAATCCTTTCAAATTTTTTTTATTTTCTCGCAAGTTTTTCTACCATTTTGGCTAAGTATTGGCTTATATTATTACACTGTAATATACAAACTCAGTATTAAAATACTCGGCTTTCTCCAAAACTTTTCAAAAAAAATTCAAAACAAATTTCAAAAAACTTCTCAAACATTTTAAATTAATTTCCCCTTTCTAAAAACAAAAATAATATTTTTTTCATGAATACGATTAAATCCTAAGAAATGTTTCAAGCATATTTTTATAAAAAATAGCATCTTTCTCATGTTTTGAAAAAAAAAAATGGATATTATAACCAATCTATGGTCATTCATTAAGGTTTGTCCAAAATGTCAAAAACCTTTTTCCAATTTTTTTAGGTTATAAATGTAGACTTTAATATTTGTGAGGTGTAAAATTACACGATAGATTACATCCTCAGGTGTTAAAGATACAAGATGTAAAATAAATGCGATGCTAGAAACTGACTTTAGAACGGTTAGGACTTTATCCGATAGGGAAGAGACTCTCTCACGGAGAAATATCTACCTTAGACTTTAGAAAATACCAACGAATAGAAACGCGACTTAGAAAAACAATCAAACAACAATATAACTTACATTAGGGAGGGTGCACTAGGGGTGATGCGTCTTCCCCTTGCACCACCAGTCCCTTACTCAGACTCTCACAGACCATAGGTTCCTATTGTTCATAATACTAGGTGGCGACTCCTGAACCTTAATCATAATTTTATGATTAAATCCAAAAACTCTTCCCAGCAACACACACACACACACCTCATCATGACACACGATAAAGCTCATCATCGCCGATGACATCGTGGCTCCCTCACGACAGAGGTGATGCTGGTACATCCTCATCGCAATAATCAAATCAAACACATGTGATTTTCCTAAACATACATCGTAGTTTTATAGATTTAATGAAAAAATTACAATTACTAATCAAAGTTGTTTTTTAGAAAATATAGGTTTGAAGATGTATAGAAGACTTCTGTTATTTATATAAATCAATGTCATATTGTGGATCATTATGGTAATTATATTAGGTATCATGACAATTTAAATTATTTATGGATGCTTTATGTGTACATACTGTTCAAGTAGCATGTGTTTGATATGATTAATATGAATTTGCTTGAATTTTGACTATACTAAGGAATACATTCATGCACTTTTCATTTATTTAATATAAACAATATAGTTGTTACAAACGTTAACATTGTACACACTAAATTAGCTACAACAAATAATCTTACACTTGCGTTTCTTCATCCAAACTCTATATAGTTCGCCTTTCAATTTGTTCATTTCATCTGTTATTCAGTGAACATCATTAGCATTATTAACACCTCTTTCCCCTCTTGTAGATGATTCAATTTCATTCATATGTTCGCACCAGTTAATGATTTTGTTTTCACATGACTTATTATCGCATCTATAAAATAGCTTGTTTTTACTAGCTTTTGCTTCTGATATTCTGACTGCAACTCTCTTTCCACATTTCATACACTTCATAGTTTTGGATTTTAGTTCATCCATGTTATACCAGCTTTGTATGTTATTAATACTTGATGAAAATGATGCAATGTTCGTAATAATTTTTTTTATGGTTGTGTTGATTATAGAATTACAATGAACATGAAAAAGGAATTGTTGAAATGTTATTTATGAGTTATGGTGAAAATTGATTGTGTTTCTTTGATGGAAAAGGAAATGTGGAATTTTGTCAGGTTTAACAAGTTTATTTGATGGAATTTTGGTGAAAAGAAGGGAGGATATGTTGAGGAAAATGATGGAATGATGCTATTTTTTTTGCTTGGTAATGCATGCTAGAATGTGGCTGGAAATTGTTGTTAGCTATGATTTATCATATTTTCATAATTAAATGAAAACTACCAACAACTCTTTTTCAAAATAATAATAATAATAATAACTCAACAACTCTAGTGGCGTTTTAGTTATTTTAACCTTTAGGGGTTCATTGGTCTTTATCACAAATATAATGGCACTCTTGTAAATAAATACATGTTTTTTGCTGCCTTTTTTCTGCGTCAACTTATGAGAATGTAAAATGTTACCCTCCATCAAAGTACATGATGAAAAGTTTAATATTTAAAAATATGGTTGCAAAGTGAAAAATGAACCAAACCTTAGGGTGCTTAGCATGATTTTTCCTTTTTTAAAATAATATTTAATATTTTAAAAATTCTCACCTTATAATCACAAAGAAAACCCATATGAAATGACAAAAAAAAACCCTTGAATGCAAATCTAAGAAAATTTAAATTTAAAGGCATTTTAGTTATTTTAATTTCTAAAATAAAGTGAAACACCAAAAAAGCCTCTAAACGCTAATTAAATAAAATTTACTTACAAGGGTTATTTAGTAATTTTATTATTCAATGAAAATGTGAGATGACTAAGATGATCTTGGTGAATTCGATAATGACAATTTCATCCCGTGAAAAAAACTATATTATCATCAAATCGAAGCTAAATGTTTTTGTGTTAGAGGAGTAAAACAATAATTTTATTGTGCATATCCTTAATAAATTTTGAGTGTGTGCATAGTGAATCTCTAATCACTTTTAACTCTTGTTTTAATATTACAAGGAAATTAAATGAATTGAAGTAATTAAGACTAAATCCTTCTTCCTTTGAGAAAATTACCATCTATGTGTGTACGTATTTGATAATGTAATATAGGGTATTTTGATAAAAATGTTTTTTAATTTAAAATACTTCAAAATAATCTTTTTTTATTTGTAACATTAACATATTAAAATCATAAAAAAATAACTTAAAAAGTATCAATTTAATATTTTTGAAATGTATTTTTATTTTTTATATCAATATTAATTTAACATTGTTTTTGAGTGAAAATAAATTTAAAATGCATTTTTAAAAAATAAGTTAATCGCATTACCAAGCAAGGAGAGCATAAGTATGCTGCATTCTTCAAATTTAATTCAAACTCATGACTGAAAAGTGAACTTTTTCACTTCAGTAATTCAGACAAACTTGAAGTGATATGTGTGAGTGTGTGACTGAATGAGCTCTATCAGGCCTGTGATTTGTCTTGTGCTGTTAGAAAAAAAAATTATTTTCAATATTCAGCAGAAACAAAGTTAAATAAATAGATTCCAATTTCTGAACCGGACGTGTAGTTCAAACCGAAAAATGTTAAGAGTCATAGTGGAAATTAAGAAGGGCGACAGGAATTTGAAGAAAAGCACGATCAGATAAATAGTCGCAGTAGCTGCATAAACTGCGTTGCATAACAATGAGAGGAAGGGCAGAGGCATGTAAGGGCTCGGGTAGGTTCTAGTTCAGGTCAAGATTTTATCAATATTTTTTTATTAGTTTTATATAAAATAATTTTATAATTTTTTATTGAGGTATCAAAAAATTCTAAAAATTTACGTAGAGTCTTCTAACATAATGTTTTAGCTTGGGTTAAAATTTCAAAATTTTTGAAGAAATTCAGAAATTTGATAAAATATCACAATTTGACCAGTTTTATGTTATTAGGTGTAATTTTCAATCCGACCGTCAGATTGAGCTGAAATTTTACGAGAGATCTTAAAATATATTGAATAAAATCTGGTTAAAATTTTAGAATGAACAGAGTTTGACAGTGCTAACAAAAAAAAGACCATCAAATAAAAGCAAAACGACTCATTATAGGTAAAATGGTTATTTGCCATTAAAAAATAAAACAAATTAGTTCTTCCTTCCTTTTATATGTTGCTGACTAGGCAGAAGCAGAATAGGAAAAGAAAGAAAAGAAAAGGCAAGAGAGAAAGAGAGAAAAGTAAAGGAAAAATATAAAAAAAAATCCAAGAAAAAAAATAAAAAAAGTGAGAGAATAACCTTGTAAACTTTCAAAGTCCAACTTACAAAAAACTAATATAAGGAAGGAGGAATTGAGAGAGGGAAAAAATTTAATTACTTTGTTTTTCAGTTAACATGAGATTGTTATTTTATTCCGGTTGAGGGGTTGTTACAATATCGATTTAGATTCGATTATAAATGAATTATATTATATTCTACAAAATATCGAAGGATGTAACTTCAATAGTAAGTTTAGTTTTACTTTTATTTTAATTTTATGTACTTTCAAATTTATTTTTTAATATTTTGGATAGTGTATTTGAATTAAAATTTTACTATTAACTTTAAAAATTCATATATATGAATTAATAATTTATCTTAAAATAAATTTATATATTTATTAATAGTTTAGAACAGGAAAAATTCATATTTCCGACTTGAAGAGAGGCCTGTTAAATGTTGAGATTTAAGAAGCACAAAGACACCCTAGAACGCAAGCGATGTCCAGAATTAACTTTTATCTTCTTTCTTAAGAAAGGAAAAGGTCCAGGAATCAAAAGAGTCATCAATATTGCTGACCTCCCGTCGTTCGATGTCTCCACCGATTTCCTTTTTCTTTTTCTTTTTTTTGGGGGGTGTCGAGCTGGACGTACTGACTTCGCCGCCAACGACCTCGACCACCTGAGATTAAAATGCTGACTTTAGCCCAGCAAAATGAGCTTTCACAATCGGGTTAGACTTTGGACCGACGAAAGATACAGTTATGCTTGAAACATGTAAATTGGGCATAGTTATATTTAATTATTATTATTAATTTTTTTATTTATTGATATAAATAATTTTTAATTTATTTAATTAGATGTATGAATAAGTTTTTTATATTGACAATGGATGAGTGCTAAGTCGCTATCGGAAAGGTGATTTAATTACGGGTTTAAAAAACGAAGAAACGCCACCGACCACTATTAAACATTACCTTACAAAGCCAAAAGGGTAGAATTATTTTTTTTCTTCAACTTCATTTTATGCAAGACACGTGGTGAACTTCCAGCCATAACTGAAAATTCAAAGAAAGCACCACCCTCGTCCACTCGGCAGACTTGTGCACCAAAATATAAAGTATATTAAAGAGCTGATTATTATTATTATTAATTATGAGTTTGCTGTTATCCATTTTTAATTAAAAAAATCCAAAAATACAACAAGTTGGTGGTAGATGATTAAGATGACAAGTAAAAATATTGGGGGATCAAAATGTATAAGATTTACAAAATTGATAACCCAATTCTAATTGACAAAAGGCTTTATTGGTATAACTATTTTTATTTGGGGTAAAGAAATATAAATTTAGATGGTTAAGGATTCAATGAGAATTTTGAAATACTTAATTAATTTTATTGAGGACTTGTTTGCAAGGAAAATAAATTTTTGGAGTCAATTTGAGTGTTAATTAGAAGAAATTGAAGTTTGAGAATTGAAATTTGGGTTTAATTGTAAAAACAAATTAAAGTTTGGAGACCAATTAAGGACTTAATTGTAGATTCTCAAGACCAATGATCAACCTGTAAATGGTGCAAAATTTTAGAGGTATAAATTGATCAAATTAGGAGCCACATTGAAAGGAATTGACATTTTGGTAGTCAATTAAGGATGCAATTGAACAAATTAAAAACTAAGGACTCATCTATAAAAGGCACTAAACTTTGGGGCTGATATTTGAATTTGGCAAAAGTGCAATTGCATGTAATTAAAAGTTGGGAGATAATTACGGGTGCAATTAAAAGGAATTGAAAGAGCAGGGACCAAATTGAAATTAGTCAAATCCCAAATTAAAAAAACCATAATTACTAGGGTTTAACCTAGACGACGTATTGATCACCTATTATTCATCTCATTCATTGTCAGTTTTGGATGATCGAGTGAGCATGTTCAGGCAAATTGATTGTGGCGTTTCTAATCACCCCAGGAGCTATAACCACCACCATTCAACTGAGAAACACCCCCTCTACAACCTCATGCCCATGAAATTGGATTTTTACACCTTAATTCTTGCACAAAAATCTCCAACATCTTGTCCTCGATCAGCTTTCCTTACATTTTCAGATTCTAGACTGATCGAGTTGGCACCTTTGAACGAATAAATGTGAAGCTACAAACCTCTAAATTGAGAAAGGTTGGATCCAAAAGAAATGTGTGCACCTCCTCTACCAACTTCAAGTGATTCCAATGACGTTTACATGGAAGTTGCTTCAGCAGAGCCTCGAAAATAGTCAACCCAATCAACGTGACACTTATTTTTCAAAAACCAACTATTTTTTCGTGTGTTCACACTTAAAGCTTATCAAATGGTTCTTATCAATGGTTTTAAAACCTCCATCTTAAGATCAAAAGCTGGAAATAACTCATTGCCCTCAAAGTCCAGCAAAACCACTAAGTACCCCCAAAACCAAAACTACTATTATAAAATCAACCTAGTACAAGAGCTTCTAGTTGTTAGCTTTTGTCCAGAACCTTCTCACTTTGATTAAAGGGCTAAACTTTGATCAATCTTTGAGGGAATCTACCAAAAAACCTAGAAAAACTCTATAAATATGCCTGGAAATCAGAGCTAAAAAGAGAAGAAGAAAAGGAGGAAAACAAAATATAGGAAAATGCTATGTTAATAGACTCTATTTTGAAGGTTTAAGAGCCTAAAATAGAAGGTCTAACAAGTTTTAAAAGAAAGAGAGTGAAAAGGAAAGAAAGAATGGAAATAGAAGAAAAAACAGTTGTTTATAGTCAGCAAACTTGAAGAAGGTATAATCATGTAAAAACTCAAATGTGGAGTCCATGTGGCCTGACCATTCATGCTTTCTTAATGTTTAAGTCTTTTTTTTAACTTGTTTTAATGTTATGTTGTTTTCTAGTTTTGTTTTGATTAATACGTAAAAATATTATTTTTATTTTAAAATCTTGTTTGGAGTTACTGTTGATGTTACTGAGTGTCAAGGCAATATATTTGTGGCTAATTTTGATAAAATAGGGTAGTTTTGGATTTTGTCAAAAGGTGGGGGTGGTTGTTTAATGTCTTTTCTGTTTTGTTAGTATATGTTTTTGGTTCCTGAGCATGGTTTGGGTTCCAAGTGTTCAAAAAGTTAGTTAAGAATCGAAATTTAATGTTTTTATTGTATGTCATTGGGGTTGCAGTTATGAAGTTGAAACTTCATGCATGTTATTGATGATTTGATGTTATTTATTAGTTCTTTGGATTCAACTATACTTGGTATTGATAATGTGGTTTGTTATGATAAAAAAACAATGTGTTTAGAGGTCTAGAAAGCCAAATCTAGGTTTTAACATTAATTCTTTGATTTTTAGAAATTTTCTAGATTCTAAGTTCATGTTCTTTGCATGATCTTTGCCTTAGCCTCTATCTTTTGAGCTATTTTTGGTTAATTCTAGGCACAAACATATGAGGTTGTAATCTTTAGCAAATAATATAGGGTTGCGCATTAATAAAACATTCATGCATTTAGATTCTATGGTTCTTTTGATTGCCCAAACACATTTTGATCATATCGTGACTTTTAAGTGTTAATCAAAGAAAATAGATGCTTGATTCTTGATCTATGCATGATTACGTACAAAGCCTTGCTCTTGATTGTATAAAAACTAGTTTGGTTTGAGATTTGTGTTTGATGGGTTTCGGTTTAAATGCTCATCGTATTCTTTATGTTCTTGGTGTTTGATTTGTTTTTGTCTAAAAAAATTATGTTTTGTGTTTTTTTTTTTAGTTTTGATATGTTTGTGGTTTAATTGTTTGTTTTGCTTTAATTTCATATCAAACCATGGTTTTTGATTTAGTTCAAAGTTGAACTAGTGTTTTCAAGTAACTTGAATAGTTTTATTTTGGGTCACATACTACAACTTTGTTTGATTAGTATTTTTTTTTTTTTAGGATTTTTTTATCTCAAAGAGTTGAAGAAATACAAGAAGGATTGGCAATGTAATCGACGAGGCTAGAGTGGAAACAATGTGTGGCTGTCGGTTCATCACATCAGCAATATTTCACAAATAAATACAAATGATCTACATTGTAATGTGGTCGGCTTTGTTAATTCTTTAATATATATATATTATAATCTAATGGTTTGATCACATATAAACAATCACTTTACCAGTAAATCTTATTTCAATCTAATATAATAATCCAATATAAAAATACACATACATATAATACATTTTACATTTTTGTATATATTCATTTTAAATGTTTTATTGTTCTTAATTTTTAACAGAAATATTATAAACTATAACATATGATTTAATAATTTTAGTGAGTAAGAATTTCATTAAAAAATAATAAGTGTATATATTTAATTAATACACTGCATGTTATAATTTTTAAACAATCTCAAGAACTTTATAGGAATTGATCTTAGATTAGAAGTATTTTTTTTATTTAGAATGAAAATGAAAAAAAAATCTAATATATATCTTAAAATTAATGCTTATAGTATAATATTTTAATTGATTAGGTAAAACAACAAACATATTGCAATAAACTTTGGTTTCAATTTTTTATAGTTAAACCTTTTCTATATATTCTTTATTTCTATTTTTTATGATATATATTATTTACACATATGAGATATACGTTATTTTATAAGTTTTTTATACATGCATATTTACATGATACTTAAAATATAATTGGCCAGCAATTCAATCATTATACCCCCCCCCCCCGGGAGACCCATTCTTGCATGTATACATGTTTTTTTTTAGTAATAAATAAAAAGAAATCAGTTAATCATAAACCAAGTTAATTTAAAGTGCATACGTTACCATCACAATCAGTTGATGATTATCCTCCTCTGGGCTTCCTAATTACTAGTTACCTACTGAAAAAGGGCATGCACTTGCCATTTGATTACTAGTTAATTACAATTAAAAGAAAGCCCTTGCAGAAGGATTTTGATAAGGTTGAACATTAATTCTTTTTTTTTTTTAGTTTAACGTGGGTGTCCGGGCTAGCTTGAGCGTACCTCGACTAATCTCACGGGCCCTGAAGTTAACGACCATGTAAGCCTCCAGTGGCCATCATATAAGCAACCACATGGCTTGAACCTGAGACCACAGAGGAAGCAAACCTCTTGATCCCAAGCTCTTACCACTGGACCACCACCTAGATGGTTGAACATTAATTCTTAATTGTATTCCTTCAATCCTCCTAGAAAACCAAGGCTCTCATGTGGTGTTATAAGAAAACTAAGGCGATTTTGGATCATGACAAGAAGCATTTGAAGTTATATCGGGTCTGAAGGAAACATATTTGAATAAGAGGATGCATGGTATCTGCTTTTCGGTTGCTTAAAAATAAGATTATTTGGTGTTTGGATAGTGATTAATTACTTATTTATATTGATTTTTCTTTCTCCATAACACAGGAAGTAGGGGTGAGTAAAAAAACTGAAAAACTGAAAAAAACCAACCCATGAAAAAAAAACCAATTAAACTGATTAGAATATTTAACAAAATATTCAGTTCAATTCGGTTTCATAAGCCTAAAACTAAAAAACCGAACCGAATCGAAAAAAATAAAATAATCAAACCAAACCGAAATCAAGCCCATTAGAAAGTCTCAAAAAACCCACAAAAAACAATGTAGTTTTTGGTTTTGAATATAAAAAACCAAACTGAACCGAACCGAACAAAAACTGGTCGGTTGGGTTTTGGTTTTTAATATAAAATAACTGAACCGAAACCGGTCAGTTTGAATTAGTTTTGGTTTGGTTTCAGTTTTATTTTTTGAATTTTACAAAATTTTAGTTTGGTTGTTTTTATAGGTAAAAACCAAACCGAACAAAAAATGATCACCGCTAACAGGAAGTATGTGATTATTGGTAAAAGTTTTAATACTTGCAAAACAGTCCCTATCGGTGGAGTTTAGGGACCTTTAATGATATAATTAGTGACTTTTAAATATGAGAATACAATAAATAAAAGAAAGAGCTTTAAATTCTAAGAACAATAATGTCTATTCTTATTTTTTGTATGATAAATGCTCTAAGAGTTAAGGTATGAATGTTTGGAGGGTAGAAATTGTGAATCTTTTACTTAAGTGATTAAGAGGGTATATATACTGCATGAACCTTGTCGTTTTGATGGAGTAGATGGATTGGAGAGTCGTTTTCTTTAGATGACATTAATGATGAATAAAAATATCTTACACATCATTAATGAGATGAAAATAGGATAGGTCCTTCTAACACCTTTCATACACCAATAGGTGTTAGGAGATTATTATTTCTGACCTTTTATACACCTACAGGTATAAGGAAATGATTATTCATAACATAAATAGGTCATGTCAATAATCTTAAGATAGAACCCTATAGTCCAGACATGGATCTCTAAGACCAATTAGATCCAGTGCATAACCAAATCTAGGGAAGATGGGTCTACCAGTTTATTATATCCATGATGCTTTGGGTACAACTCACGGCTGAACCCAAGTATATTGAGTATAGCAAGTTGTCAGACATATGGTGCCTTGGGCTTAACTCATGGTTAAACTCAAGTATATTGAGTCTGACAACTTGCTTGGGCTTAACTCATGGAAAAACCAAAGTATGTTGACTCTAACTACTTGTCAAACCCACGATGTCTTAATTTATGCTCATGGCTGAACCCGAGTATATTAGGTACAACAATTTGCCAAACTCGTAGTTTCTTAGGCTCAACTCATGACTAAACCTAAGTATATTAAGTATGATAACTTGTTAGACCCACAATGTCTTGGGCTTAGTTCATAACTGAACTCAAGTATATTGAGTCTAACAACTTGTCAAACTTAAGGTGTCTTGAGCTCAAGTCAAGGCTGAACCCAAGTATATTGGGTCTAGTAACTTACTAGATTTATGGTGCTTTGTGTCTAGCTCATGACTGAACACAAATATATTAAGTTTGACAACTTACTAGATCCACGATGCCTTGGGCTCAGCTCATAGCTAAACTTGTGTATACTGGGTATAATAGCATAGGAGACCCACAGTGTTCTAGGCTCAACTCATGGCTACACCTAAATATATTAGGTTTAGCAACTTATCATACCTATGATTCCTTGAGCTCATCTCATAATTGATCCCAAGTATATTAGCTTTTTTGCAGCTTGTCAAACCTAGTTATAATGAGCAAATAGTATTAAACATAAGGTATAATCACTAATGTGTAAAAAAGAATAGTATTAAGCATGTCTTGTCTCCTGGGATTGATATGGAAAGTTTGTGATTCAAATTTAGATGAATATCAATTTAAATTATAAAAGATATTGATTTGATAAAATTTAATCGACTAAATAAATTGTTTAGTGGCCTGATCAATCTAGTTAAACATGTCTAAATTTGAGAGGATGGACATTAGAATTTTTTAAAATAAAATAATGTAATTTTAATAATAATAACTTAACTGGATTGATACAAAAACTCATGAATTGACACAAAAACTCAATGACTTAAATTAAAAATATTTTTAAAAATAGTAAAATTATCCCGTCATCTTTTAACACCGGAATTAATTAACCTTTGAGCGTCGTAGCAGCTAAATTATTAGTGGTGGGGCCATGCAAGCAGAGAAATCAAATTCAAGGGGTATGGACGGCTAAAATCTATGTCATCAATCGAAATGCACTTATATTAATCATTGTTCATCTGTCCACTCCTTTTTCTCTACCATAAATACTCCTTCACCACTCACATCCCCAGCGACACATTAGTAATAGCCTTTCTCTACATTTGAAGTTGAGGTAGCTAAGTATGGCGAAGGACAATGAGGTTGCAGAGCATGGAGAGACTGTGAAGGACTACCAGGACCCACCTCCAGCTCCATTGATTGATGCTGAGGAGCTAGGACAATGGTCCTTTTACAGGGCTCTTATTGCAGAATTCATCGCCACCCTTCTCTTCCTTTATGTCACAGTCTTGACTGTTATTGGATACAAAAGCCAGACAGACCCAGACAAGGGTCTGGATGCTTGTGGTGGTGTTGGCATTCTTGGTATTGCTTGGGCCTTCGGTGGCATGATCTTTGTCCTTGTTTACTGCACTGCTGGTATCTCTGGTCAGTTAATGTACTCATTATAATTAATTAACACTTAATTACGTCAGAATCACCATTAACAGCTAGCATGCATGAATATTACAGATTCCTGATTGATTAATAGTAATAATTTTGCACTTTACACATGCAGGAGGACACATCAACCCAGCAGTGACCTTTGGTCTGTTTCTGGCGAGGAAGGTGTCGCTCATCAGGGCTGTTTTGTACATGGTGGCACAGTGCTTGGGTGCGATATGCGGCTGTGGTTTGGTGAAGGCCTTCCAAAAGTCTTATTACAATCACTATGGAGGCGGAGCCAACGAGCTGCAGGAAGGGTACAACAAGGGCACTGGATTGGGTGCTGAAATCATCGGTACTTTTGTTCTTGTCTACACTGTCTTCTCCGCCACTGATCCCAAGAGGAATGCTAGAGACTCCCATGTTCCTGTAAGTATCCCTGTTATCAATTTAACTTGAAATTCAGAATCCAAATTAATGTAATGGGTTGAATAACTATGATTTGTTGTAGCATGAGGGTCGTTTCCTTTCTGACTTTGATTGTTTTTCTCATCTCGGGATCTTGGTTTGTGGAGACTCCATTAATACAGCTACAATCTTGAATTGAATTCATTTTTTCTTAGGATAATTGATTATAAATAGTAATTACTATGTAAATAAATGGTACTATTAACCTTATTTCATAGCTCACAGAAACACCCTGCAACTAAAATTTGTAATGATCATGTAGCCATGCTAGTTTTCATAAAAGGGCATGAAAAAACCTCATTAAGTATATTTTTTTTGTGGTTCCCTTGTCTTCTTTGCTATCAAGGTATTGGCACCTCTCCCCATTGGATTTGCTGTGTTCATGGTTCACCTCGCCACAATCCCAATTACTGGTACTGGCATCAACCCAGCTAGGAGCTTCGGAGCTGCCGTTATCTTTAACCAAAGCAAGGCCTGGGATGACCATGTACGGATATCCTCTTTCTCCTCTCCTCGTCTTTAAGAAATAACAAGCAGACGAGTCTTATAGTGATTATTTATTATTTTCCCCTGATTATGTTACAGTGGCTCTTCTGGGTTGGACCCTTCATTGGAGCTGCCATTGCTGCCTTCTACCACCAGTTCATTCTTAGAGCAGCGGCTATTAAGGCTCTAGGATCCTTCAGGAGCAATGCTTAAAGCCTTGTCAAATTAATTAAGGGTCCCTTGTGCAAGTGGGAAAACTCTCTCTTTGCCTTCTCATGGGAAATTTAGATGGCAGTGGAAATATAAATAATAATAATAATTAAAAAAAAAAAAAAAGAGGCAGTCTTCTCAATCCCTGTTGGTTTTTGCTATTATTGTATTTCTCAGTTGGGTCATGTTATGTCTATCCTTAATCTTTCTCTTCCTTTTTAACCATCTTTTCTTGTCGTGGTTCATGTGTTATTTCAACATCATTAATCTGGTGAAACGAACTGGTCTTCTTCTCTGTCTGCTTGATTGCCTATGCTTTCCACGTAATTATGGTGAAATGCATAGTTGTCTTACCGGCTTAAACATGGTTTTTTTTTTTTTTTTTGCGGATGCATTTTAAAAATATATTTAGTTTAAAAAAATATTAAATTAGTATTTTTTTTTAAGTGTTTTCATATAATTTTGATAAGTTTATAAAAAATCATTTTAATATATTTTTAAATAAAAAATATTTTTTAAAAATATATTACATTATATTATCAAACAGGCACATAGATTTAGGGCTACCCGAGTAATCAAAACAATAAGTTAAACTCATATACAACGATTGTAGGCATATTGCCAGCCCTAGCACTTTCAATTTGTGGCCACATGTAACATGTGGTATATATATGTTCATGTAACCTAGTTAAACATGAGTTGTGAGAAGATGAATTCAAAGTATGAGGGTTGATTAAACTTATCAAAATATAAAACTTCAGACCCCATCAAGGCATAGAGTACTTTCGAATTAAGGATCTCACCTTGTTTGTTTTTATGTTATTATTTAGGCATTATTTGTTTTTACATTTAAAAAAAGCATAGGTAAATTAAGGATCTTTTAAGACAAAAGAGTCCATTCCGCATGGAAATTAAGGATCTTTTAAGACAAGAGAGTCCATTCCGCGTGGATTTAGAATAAGTGTCTTCTCCCAGCACTCTTTAGACCTCAAAATAATATGGAATTTAACACTGGTTTTTTTTTTTTTGCAAAAAAGCATTGATTTTGTCCGACTTGATTTGATGTTGTGGTGCTGAATACTTTTTAAAGATATTTTTAATTAATTAATTAATATATATATATATATATATATATATATATATATATATATATATATATAACATCAATATATTAAAATCATCCAAAAATACCTAAAAAATATTAATTTGATATTTTTTTCAAATAAAAAACACTATAAAAAATAAATTATAACACAAAAACAAACACCCACTAAACATTGTATCATCAACCACTCTATTAGACAATTACAAAAAAAAAAAATGTTGATTAAAGAGCTTATGGCTACCAATAAGTATTAAAAATCCTACATGTACTTGATGATGACATCCGATTAATGGGAATGTGATGATGCATTTGATTCTTTATGGTATTAGACACACACACACACACATGTTGGTGTTGATTGTATTAGGTAAGGGCAGGGGGGGGCCTTGAGATTCCTTGCTTTTCTCTTATCTTCCATAAATTATTTGGTGGTCATAATTTACCTTATCTTGTCCTTAATTTATGGTTTGTGATAATATTATAGAGCTGAGTAGGTGAGGGTTTAGCTGTTTAATGATGCACATTTTGGCCTAATTAATGGGGAAGGTGTGAGCTCTTGGCGTTTGTTCTTGGACATGATAGGGAGATGTTTGGCTATAGAAGTCAATCTATCCCTATGTTGGATTGTTTTGAGTTGCTATTGATGTCACTTCATCTCCTATTCCTTATCTTAATACAACATAAATAAATTTATAGAATACAAATTATAAAGGTAAATAAATAAAGGTGTAAATAAGTTATATATTCCATTTCTCAAGTATATTCCATACAACTAAGAGATATTCCACCAAAAGCATATTTAGATGCTGCGTGATGTCACTTTGATTCTTTCTTTCCTTGGGGAAAAAAAATGTATAGAATACAGGGGGATGATTTTCGATTCGGTTTGGTTTTGGTTTTTTTAATTTTGATTTGGTTTGGTTTTTTTGGTGTGGCTTGGTTTTGGCTCGGTTTTTTCCAGTTTGACTCTTTTTTTTCTGGTTTGGGTTCGGTTCAGTTTTTTTGTTTCAAACTTATAAAACCAAAACCGAATCGGTCAGTTTTTTTTAAATTTTAATTGATTTTTTTTTATGATTCGGTTTTTTCTGTTATTTTTTTTATTTTCTCGGTTTAATCGGTTTTTTTATTTTTTTTTGCTCACCCCTAGTAGAATATTAAGAAAATTTTATATAAACGGGATCAATTTTATATATTAAAATTAAATTTCTTAGATTATATTTTAAGCAGGCCATCTATAACTTTTTTAAGAAACAAATTATAATTTTTTGTAGGATTTGGATCTTAAATAAAAATTTCATATTTAGAAATTTTTTTGAAAAAATACTCTAATTTTCTTGATATTTGAACATGATAATATTTTATTTAGATATTTTTTACATTTGATTTTATAATTTGTATTTTTTTTATTTAATTTTATGTACCCATTAGTTATCTCTTACCATTAAAAAAAAAAACTTAATGTTGTTTTATGACGAGGAATAAGAGATGAAGAAGTCACATCAATAGCACCTCAAACACAATCCAAACCTGAAGATATTCCACTAAAAGCATATTTAGATGCTGCATGATGTCATTTCCATATACTATCGTGTTTGCCAAAAAAAGAAAATATCTAATATAAAAAAGATTGTTAAATGGGGTGTCTCAAAATAAATATGAAAAAAGCATATAAACCCTTTTTTTTAATATATTATAATATTAATTTCAGTATATTAAAATTAAAATATTTTTTAATTAAATTTTAAGCAGATCATTTATTTATTTGAACTGGTGCATTTTAAAAAAATAACCTTTTATAGGATTTGAGTCTAAAATTAAAAAAAAAAAAAAACAAATTAAAGAATACATATACTTTATTAACCAGACTGAATCTTCAAAACAATATAGCATAATGATTTAAATCCTTGGATCTTTAGAAATCAACATTTTCAAAAATTTCATATTTGTAAAATGAATAATACAAGCAAAATAACAAAAGAATTTTCTAATCTCTATCAGGAAACAAAATAATATAAAACATTCTTATATTTCTAGAGCTGTTGCGAACCAATTTTGGCCAAAATTGATTACATGAATTGACCCAATCAATCCGAAAAAATTAAAATATATATATTTGATTTCATATTAAAAAATTAAGAAGCAATTCATGTGAATATAAGTTAGATATGTTATAATAATAAAGTTTAAAAAATTATTTCAAAAGATTTTTTATCCCACATTGAAAAGATACTATGCTAATATGTTATCATTTTAAGTTGAAGTATTTAAATCAAAAAGATTTTTTATCCCACATTGAAAAAACATAACTTTTTTTCTTGTGAATATAGAGTATATATACTAAAGGGTTTTGAATCCCACATTAAAAAAATAATTTTTTCTTAGTGAATATATATATATATATATATATATATATATATATATATATATATATATATATTAAAGAGCTTCAAATTCCACATTAAAAAATAAAATATTCTTCTAGTATTTATATAGTGAACTTTAAAAAGAATTAATAACCAACTAAAAAAATATAAAAAAACATAAGTCTTTGGCTAGGAGAAAAAACACATTTAGCTTGGTTTCCAAGAAAGTGTTTTCCTTTTATTTTGGACGGAATATATATTCTAGAAGTTGCAAAAAATTCAAAACCATCATATTATTTGTTGATTATATCAAATTTGATCCTCAATATTTTGATTGTTATTTATTTTATTTGAAATAATTTATGAAATTAAAAATTTATTTTTTATTCTCATCATTTTTCAACTTTTTTATATGTCAAATTTGATTCCCGTTCATTTGATTGTTATTTGTTTTATATGAAATATTTTTTTTTTCAATTTCATCCTCCTTTAACATTTTTAGTTGTTAGATTTGATTTTTATTCTTTTAATAAACTTAAAAAAAAGTCAAAATACTAGTAAGTTATTTTTCAACTCATTTCTCATGGGATAACCAAATACTAGAAAATATTTTCCAACTTATTTTTTATGATACTGTAAAACATAAAAAAAAAAACTTTTTAAGAATTTTCTTTCCATGAAAATTATTTTCTAAAAAAATTACTTTCCAACAAAATAAATAGAGCTTAAATAAAAATTCAGTGAAAGATTTTAAATTGGCAAGTGGATAAACATCTTTCATCAATGAAATCAATGGTGGTTTAAGGATGCTAGAAGTTTTTATAAAGACAACCTAAACCTAAAACTGAATTTCAAATAATTTAATTTACAATCCAGATAGTTTGAATTAATAAAAGGAACAGTTGTTAATTGAAAGATATTTTAATATTTGTATTATAATCAAACTCATCTTCAAATTTTGAATATAAAAAATAAAATAAAAAAGCTGATTCATTAACTACCATTTAAATTTTGAATATAAAAAATATCTTTTGTGATTGTAGTTTAAAAAATAAATTTACAAAAAAAATTTGTAGTTGTGATTTTAAAAAAATTATATTTGATTAAAATTATTACGAGATATATTTTTAGGTCTCCATGATTGAAAAATAAATTATTTTAGTCTTTACATAACCAAGATTTAAAATGTAATTATTTATGAAGTTCAATGCAAAAAATAAAAAAAATTTACTAACCAAACAATTTTTTTCTATGATTTGGTTAAAAAACAGAAGCTACCACAATAACAAAATCTCTAACTCGTTTTGTGTTTGGCATGATGATGTGGGTGTTTTTAAAAAATATTTTTCAATTAAAAATATATTAAAATAATTTTTTTTTCAGTGTTTTTTTATATTGATACGCCAAAATTATTCAAAACCATCTAAAAATATTATTTTAATGTTTTTTCAGTGAAAAACAATTTTAAAAGCTATAAAAATAAAAGTTTATACTAAATATTTTTCAAGACACTGAAGCAGCTAATTTGAAAGGGGAACGAGGATCTTGTGCAGATGGTAAATGGGCCTGTTTTATTTATATTGGTTTATTGCAGGGGCGTGCAAGTTCGGTGGGAGAGAGGGAGATGACAGAGGTCACGATCATCCCCACGAGAAGTAAAGAAGGGAAAAAATGGAATTTTGAAATAGGATATAATAACAAGGAATAAAAAGCATGAATGGTCATGACCTAATTTATTAGGGGGAGGAGAGAGCGACACAGAGAGAGAGAGAGAGCATTGATTTAAGCCCTAGCATGCTCACCGTCCTCTGCAATAATGTTAAGGGCAGGTGACACCGGCTACTGTTATTATTAGTTCTTTACTCAACATCAAATGCATGCTTGTAGCCTTAGCCTTTGCTGATCCTCCAAGCTAAGAAAGACCCCATGTTTCCATTATCCTCACCTTTTCAGCACTCAAGCAACAAAACACAAAAAAGGGGAAAAAAAACAAACCTTGACAAATTTATAGGATGATTAAATAACAAGTCTTGATGTTCATATAATGCGTGTTCTTGGGTGGGTTGTAATTACTTGCAGTAATTAAACAGGTTTACATGTGATGATCGCATGAGTATTAAATAAATTGACTTCCCATTCCCTTTCCTCCTACTCTCTTGACTTCCTTGTATTAAAAGGCACCAAGTAAAGCTAGAAGAAACATGAATTTTTGACAAATTCATTAACAATAGATGAAATGGAAAGAAAAAGGTTTGGAACAATCACAAATCATTTTGTTCCCTCCTTTCTAGCATTAGTCTCTATCACTGATAATTCAATACCAAGCAACAACCCCCTCACAACACGACCTTATAAATGTCAGTTCAAAGCACACTACTCAACTAGAGGCTAGAACTACTTCACTTTCGACTCAGAATTGGATACTCAAAGTAAACAAAACAAGACAGAATGGCTCTCATACCTTCTTTCTTTCTCTTCTTCTCCTCCTCTTTAACCCTAGTATTCTTCACCGGAGCGGGAGCACAAGGGAGAGCTCCTCATGGCCTTGTTTATGAGAACCCAGTGGCTTTCTCACCATCTGCAGTTGAATTCTTCCATCCCAAAACACATGAACCGAATGTGAAGAGCCCATGTGCTGCTTCATCTAGTTGCTCACCGTTGCCTCTTGCAGCTCAATTAGAGGCTACTGATCAAGCACAAGAAAGTGAAATATCAACATCCCAGAAAGGAGGGAATCGACTGAGAGCTGGTGGCATTGCTGGCATTGTACTTGGTGTGGCATTTGCAGTGCTTTTGACAATGGGTGTCTACCATGTAATGGTCACACGCAAAGCCAACTTAAATCGAGCCAATTCTGTTCAAACTAATGCTTGATGTGGTCATCCAATAAGTCTAAATGACTCTCACCAACTCCCTCTGTTACTGCTCTGTCTCTCTCTTAGATTTTGGGCATCGAGTATATTTAGTGTCATTAGTTAGTATTGCGTGGTATTTTACAATTATGACTACTCATCAGGTTGTTAATCATTTCAGTCTTTTAGAATATATAAACAAAAATTGTTCCTTTTCTTTTCCAAATTCAGAGCATATTAGTAGTGTTAGGAAGATAAACATCCAATCTAAGCTGTAAAAAGGTGCGCACCCACAGGATCCAGAAGTGAACACTGTTAGATTGGAGAGAAGCAATTCAGATTACACTAAAGCACGAAGGAAACCATGTAAACACCTTAAAGAAAACAAAGTATACTGCTATCACAACCATTGGGATAGCAAAAAAAAAATTCATGAAACCACAGCCCCCACAGGAATGGTTACTTATATTGATCGTGGATCTGTTACCATCCAGATTCGAAGGGGGGAAAAAAAAAACTTAAGATCTCCCTATTGATCATTCCTCCTAATGGTTAAACAAGGTTACCCACATATAAGCTAACGATTTCTATACAATTTTATTTTTCTAGTTTAAAATTAAAAAGAGAAGGAAAGAAAACATGCACTAACAATTTTATGTTTTAATTATATTGCATCAAATTTCATTACCATGTACTGAACATTAGCTAGAATAGAAATAGATGTGAAACAGCTGATCTGATGAACAACTCATTTTGGGGGACATGAACTATCACACACATTTGGCTTCTTTCATTTATTTGTGATGAAGAGACTGGTTCAGCATTATAAATCAAGAACCATTATGTCTATATAGCACCATTACCTACTACATTTCTTTGCAGAATATGAAGATCCATTTAGGTGTAATAAGTTAACAGGACTGCACAGAAATGTTTTGGGAGGAAACCCAGCTACATAAACTCAAACACATGAAACCCAGTTGATCACGAGAAAGAATGCAGAGTCCTATAATTTGTAATTTAAAACATTTATTAGCACTGTTTTTGTAGAGAAAGCCCTGGGACACATGTGGCTATTCAGTGTAAAGCTTAAATTCTTGGAAGTGAAGTCTCCAAGAACAGAATCTGTGAATTCATAGCCATGAGGTCTTGTAGATCCACAGCCAAGAACAGAACTAGGAAAGCAGTTCTATCAAATTTGAAATATTTATCACAATGAATGATTCGCTTAAATGATATAACATGAGGCTAGATCTAAGCTGAGAGATAAGAGTAATTCCTATGAAACTAGATCTTAAGGAGAAGTACTAGATTTGCTCCAGTGGCCTCCCATATTAAGGGACATCCAGATTTTGAAGGTGAATGGGGTGCTGGGAAAGGTTTTACCATTCAGCCAAGGTCTAAAACCTAGTTCTAAAAAAGGCCTACTAAAAATCAAACGACTCCCTATGTATCTGTTAGGCACATGATATATAGCAATGAATGAAATCAATATGAAAAAGGATCATAAAGGACTTAGGTTAAGATCCTAGAGCAAATCAGATGGTTCAGATAACAAAGAAGATAAACAGAAAATAAGCTATGTCATACAGCTTTATATAAATTCCAAAATACTCCAAGTGCAGGTAATATATTATTTGACTTTCATTCATAGCCCATCTCAGTTCAAGTCCCATAAAATGACTTAGAAATCTTGCATGTACATGGCACAAAACTTGATAGAAATGTTCAACTGATAGAAACGAAACTAATCCGAAGTTCTATTGCCTACGTGAATTAAGAGAAGCAACCACTGGTGCTTGGTCCACAGCTTTGTTCCAAGTTTGAACTATGAACAAAATTGCTTGCCAAATATAGGCTCTCTCAACTGTCAGAAATTCAAAGTTAAGACAATTAAAAGTTCATGAACACAAAGGTTTGACTTGTCAAAGAAAATCTAGTTGTATTGAGCATTTATGATAGCTAGTGTAGTTAATGGTCAATAGTTTTCCACTTTCATGAGAAGGAAGATCACAACAGAAATGAAAGCACAGTGTATATGCCAGTTTGAAACATATGAAAGCACAGACCTCTACCCTAGTGAAATTTCCAAACACGGAAGTTAAGTAAAAACCTGTCAAATGACAAGTGTATTGTAGCATGAGCTAAAAAAAGATGGTGGAGAAAAAATCTTGAATAAATGGCCATGCGTACAAATGGTGTCTATTGATGATGAAAGAGGGAGTATAAATGCTTTCAAACACCATATGTAGCAGAAAGGTTAGATTTTAATGTCAACAACCTGAATCCCCCAGTATCTCACTTGACAAGGAGCGAAACACCATACACACAGAAGCATATTTATCTTATTAGGTCATACAATATCCATCCTGTATCTAAACGAGTAAGAACAACCCTTGGCCGCCCAGCAGCGCACTAAAGTATCAACCAAAGGGGACCATATCACAAGTCTTGTGCATCATAAAACTGAAACTCAGAATTTTGATCACAACAATATGTTTTATAATAGAAATGCAGTTGTAACAGATCATTACGATCTATCTTATCGACTATATACTACAAGTTTCTTTGAAAGAAACATTGTGTAATCCAATCCAATCGGAAGTCTCTTTTTGGCTTTGGTATTGTATTACCAAGCAAGCAACTTTGTGATATCAGCATTAGACAAATCTAGAGGGTGGTCTTACAATAAGAAATTGCATGCCTAACCTCTTCTATTCTTAGCCTTAGGTAACTCTCTCGTTTTTTGCAAACGTAACCTATTCGTTGAAAAATAGATAAAGAAATAGATAGATAGATAGACAGGGTTTCATCTTTCCTTGTTTTTAGGTGAAATGGGTTGATAGATGCTTTTTCGTAGCTCAAAAACAAGGAAACCCGCAAATGCAGCCCCCAATATGGCACCCAGCAGAGGCCCCTGCAATTTGCCATCAACAACACCAAGCAACATATCAGTAGCGTGTATAAATCAATTTATAATCAATTCGTAATCCAATCCAACAAAAAACAAAGAAAGAAAGAGTTGGAAGATTACTTGTGCAAGGATACTGATCATGGTTTGGTGCTGCTCCATTGTATTGTTTTGTATTGAAGTAGCAATCTGTGAGATAGATGGATAGACTTGGAGGAGGAGGAGGAAGCAGAAGACCAGACGTACCTATTTGCAGAAATAAGGAATGAATGAGGTGGACCACGATAACATAACCTATTATCATTATTATAATAATTATTATTAATTATTATTATTAACAAACACCAAACGTCGTTCCCTTCTTGTGGACACACCATGAGTGTGTTTTTTTTTTTTAATTTAAAGTTAATTTTAGACAAAATTGGCCTTAATTAAGTTAAATTGTTAATAGATGGTTACAACTAAATTATACGTGGAATTAAATTCCAGCATTGGTTCTTAAGCAATTCCCGCCAACTAACAATATCATCTTAGATTTTTTTCTATACTCAGAAAAAGTCGTGTAAATCATGGTTTAAGCTAAAATATGAATGTGTTTGGGAAACGGTGCAAACCACGTTCCTAAAAAATTTAAAATTTTTTGTTTTTTATTAAATTTAATATGATTTGTATGTTTTGGATCGTTTTGATGTACTGATATCAAAAATAATTTTTAAAATATAAAAAAACATCATTAGCATGTATTTCGGCACAAAAAGTTATTTGAAAAGCAACTGCTACCATACTGCCAAACATATTTAAATTTTGTAGAGTTAAACGCACAAGAAAGCATATTATTATGGCATCTACTTAAAACCAGTGTCATCACTACTTAAATCCAAAAAAAAAAAAACAGCTTGGTGTTGTTCAATCAATGGCAACCCCCATTTTAGTTTTAATTCTAAGCTAACGAATGCAATATGGAGAAACAAACAATAACACAGGGATTCGACTTGACAAAGTGCCACAACATGAACAGAGAAAAGTGAAGATAAGGAGGTGGTCGCAACCATCTAGATGGTGCCCTAGTGGTAAGAGCTTGGGACCAAGAGGTTTGCTCCCTCTGTGGTCTCAGGTTCGAGCCCTGTGGTTGCTTATATGATGGCCAATGGAGGCTTGCATGGTCATTAACTTCAGGGCCCGTGGGATTAGTCGAGGTGCGCGCAAGCTGGCCTGGACACCTACGTTAAAAAAAGAAAAGAAAAAAAAGTGGAGATAAGGCAAGTAGGAAAAAAAAAGGAAGAAAATAGAGGAGTGCATAAAAAAGCATGGGAAATGAAAATAATAGTTTGGTGATTATTAGGAGAGAAAAAAAAAGAGAAAATAGGGGAAAACATGGTTTATATAAAGCTACATAGAAAAGAGCAAAAAAATAATAATAATAAGTGGCATGTGGCTCTTGGGTGTAGTGAAAGAGGAAAAAAAAGGCTTATATAATGTGCGAATTCACAATGTAATATGTCTACATTCACGTTACAAATATCTCTTTTTTAGTTTGTTTTTTTTTGTTGTTAATATAGGGTGAGAGAGAGAAAGGAAAATAAAGAAAAAAAAAACCCATCAATTTTAATAATCTAGTCACAAAAAAGGTTACGAACTCACTGAGTAGCAACTCATGAAGCAAATAATCAACCCATTTAGCAACAACCAACATGCTGATAAATATATAACACTAATGAGGAAGCAATAAATACAACAGAGAAATAAAACTTCAACGAAACAAAATGACAACAATATATTTAAAAAAAACTCAAAGTAGTAGCCTCACCAGTTCAATGAGAAAAAAAAAAGAAGCACCAACTCATACATCGAGAAAGCAACATCTATCATAACTTGTCTAACCAATGGCTCTACCTAAAAAAATTCAATCCACATCACTTAATACAAAAAGGCAATATTAATCAAAAGAAAGACTAATCAATCAAATATAAACCAAATAGAAAATCCAGGCAAAACATTTTTAAGTAAAGAAAGCATATTGCTTTCAACACACTTGTCGAACAACTATTATACAATTTAAAGCAAGCAAGTTAATTTGTTTCATATCCCAAACTCACCAAAACTACATGGTTCCAATCATCAACAATGGTGACACAAACATAAAATACCTCTTTTAAAATAATAATAAAAAAGGCTAAACAACTTAACATAAACCAAGCATCAAACTCATCCAAAAAAATAAAGGCTAATTTCTTTCAAAATCTTTATTAGACACCCAGTGTGCAAGGCACGAAAAGACATAAACCTAATCATTTGAGTCAGAATTCAGAATGGTTTCAATCCTAAAAATAGTAGTAAACACTATATGAGTCTTTCCTAAACCAAACAACATAAAAAAAATCTAACAAAAACTCAACCTCGTATGACCAAAAATATATGGAAATTGTAGCAGCTCTTTCAATAATAATAAAAAAACAACCAGATGCTCACATAATCTATAAGATGATATCCAGACTGAGAAAAGGATGATGTAATAATCTTACTGAACTCCATGGTGACTTGCTGATCTCCTAGCTTCTTCTTATTTCTCCATGGATACATTCTGATAACCTATTATAATAACTAATGTTCAAGTCATATTATGCTTCCTTTAGCAACATAATAAACCCATAATTATCCAAATTTAAAATGCATATCTAATATACATCAAAGCTTCTAGATAAAATCAATTTCTAATAAACTAAACCTTAATTCTCGAATACAATCACAAACCCTAAAAATTCCATTAAAAAACAGAAGTAACCAAACATATCTAAAAATCCATAGAACAACAAAATTCAAGGAGTCCAAATAGCTAGACATATCTAAATAAGCTAAAAAGCAAAAAATAAAAATAAACAAAACTAACAAAAAAAAACTTAAAAACTACATGAAAAAAAGGAAACATTAATTGGAGTGATGGTGATGTGGTTGTGTGGAGCCTTGATCAAGAAAAGACGCACCATTAACTCCTTTCCATCAATTGCTACCATTGATTTTATGTTGCCTTATCTCTTTGCTTCTCTTTTAAAAAGTTTTTTTTTGTCCTTTCAAACTGCTTTTTTTGTCCTGCTCCTACTCCTTTATGTACAAAGAGAAGAAGAGAAATGAGGTTTATTGTAGGTGTTGCTTAGGGCTGAAATTAAGAGAAGTCATGGCTTCATCATTGGAAAAAAGTAATGAAAATAAAAAAGAAAGGAGAAAAGGAAGATAAGGACATAGAAATGGGAAAAAAAGCATGGCTTCAATTTAGTCATGTTTTTTTTTTGTAATATTTTATATAATTAAAAGACATAAATGCCCCTTATACTACCCGAGTAAAACAAAAAACCAAGAGAAAAAACAAAAAAGCTCTTGCAAGAAAGTTTTAAATTCTTTGATTCTAAACACATTTAAATAATTTTACTAAACAGTTAAAAGGGGAATGTTCATAAAGCCCAGGATAAAAGTTCATTTTTTTTAAAAAAAAAGTTATTTTAGTAACTTAATTATTTAAAAAAAATGTTAAGAGACCTTTTTGACCTAATGAATTTGTAAATGATAGATGTGTATATGTAAAAAGACAATATTACCTCAAATTCTAGCCACCACAAAGTTTTTCCAACACGGTTTAATGTTTTACTTAATTAATAGCTTTGAACTAACCAAAAAAAAAAACACTCAAATCATTTCTATATAATCTTACACTCTTTTAGCAAATAGAGAAAAAGTTTCAAATTACACCCAAAGTACTTATTGCTGTTACCAGATAACTCGTTATATTTTCATGTATTTTAGAACCAAGATGCTTATTATCTAGATAAATCATACAAAACTTGTAACTAGCCTATAAAAATACGAACTCTAAAATCTGAATCTAGAAAGTAACAATAGCTCGCCCCCTCTTTATTGTGGTCAATAGCAGCATCTGTCACGTACGACAATAGCAAAACTAGCTCCACCTAATCATTTAGGTGATGGTCCAGTAGTAAGAGGTGATGAGCCAGTAGTAAGAGTTTGGAACCAAGAGATTTGCTCCCTCTGTGATCTCAGGTTCGAGCCTTGTAGTTGCTCATATGATGGCCACTGGAGGTTTACATGGTCGTTAACTTCAAGGCTCGTAGAATTAGTCGAGGTGCGCGTAAACTAGATCGAACACCCACGTTAAACTAAAAAAAAAACCCCAGCTCCACCTTCACCCAAGTTCGATCCGGCCAACTAGCTACAGCACGCACGAACCGAGAGCAACCACCGCCTATGACAGACAAGAAATAGTTGCTGCTTTTGTATGACAACATTATAGGCCTATGAAACTGTAGTTCATATGAGAAAAAGCGAGGACTTCTTTCGTAAATGCATGTCTTTATTATCAATGGAGTTTAAAAAGGTATGGGTCACCTTTATGGGTCTTCTGTGTATGTGTTTTCTCACGTTTTAGAAATACAATAAAATAAAAATGGGTCATTTTATTATTGTTTTTTAAATGGCGTTATTCTATATAAAAAAAAAAAATTGATTTTATTTCTCTGGCCTGCCTGTTTTTTTTTTCTTTTCCCCTAGCCTAGTATAGAAAGCGTGATCGAGTTGGGTAACGCAAGGATATCTCCTCCCTCCCTCCCTCCCTCTTCTTGTCTTGCTCTTGCTCTTGCCCGCTCACATCACATGCGCCTACATCCCATATGCCCTTCTCACGCACGCTGGCACTCTTCAAATTGAGCTGTAACTGTAATAATAACACCAGAGAAGCCGGAGGAAATAGGAAATTCACTTTGGCTAAAATAAATATCAAGACGACGTCGTCCAGGACCTGGTGCCGTGCTGACTTGAAAAGCGCCATTAGAATTACGTTTCATGAAAATTTAATTTTTTAAAAAATATTTTTTTATATTTTAAAATTGTTTTAATATATTTATGTAAAATTAATTTTTTAAAAATAAAAAAAATATTATTTTAATATATTTTTAAATAAAAAATACTTAAAAAAACATTTCCACACCTACAAACACTCCAATTTAACTTTGACTTTTTTTCCTTTTCTTTCTATAAACCCCCCCTACTGGCACAGCGCTCGCTACCGCTATCAGATCTCTCTCACTCTACTGGATCTAAAAAAAAAACACAATGTCGACTCGCTTCATTTTCCTCCTCTCGCTCACCGCCCTCCTTCTCTTCTCTCAGCTCTCTCCCTCTCTCTCTAAACTCCAAAACGCTGCCGCCGAAGATGACGATGAGGATCTTAGTTTCCTCGAAGAAGAAACCGACGCCGTTCCTCACGGCCACGACCACGACCACGACCACTACCCCGATCCGGACCAATTCGACGAAGAATTCGACAACGAAGATGACCTCGACAACTACTCTGATCTCGATGATTCCGAATTGGATTCTTACAAGGAGCCTGAGATTGACGACAAGGACGTCGTCGTTTTGAAGGAAGGAAATTTCAGTGATTTTGTGACTAAGAATAAGTTTGTGATGGTGGAATTCTACGCGCCATGGTGTGGTCACTGCCAATCGTTGGCTCCCGAGTATGCGGCGGCTGCTACGGAGTTGAAAGTGGAAGAAGTGATGTTGGCTAAAGTGGATGCAACGGAAGAGAATGAGTTGGCTCAGGAATATGATATTCAAGGCTTTCCTACTGTTTATTTCTTTGTTGATGGAGTACACAAGCCTTATCCTGGCCCAAGAACCAAGTAAGTGTTTGTGTTTTTTTTCTTTCTTTTTTTTATATAAATTTACGATTGATGTAATCGAATGCAATGTGATGTAGAGATGGAATTGTGACATGGATCAAGAAGAAAATAGGACCCGGTATTTACAATATAACAACAGTGGATGATGCTGAACGTTTGTTGACTTCTGAAACTAAACTTGTCTTGGGCTTCCTCAACTCTTTGGTGGTACGCTTTGCTGCTTTCACTATTTTCCGGTTTGGTTTGGTTTGGTTTCACAACAATGCATCCTGGTTTTGTTTCATGTCTTTCAACCTATGATCTGCGTTACAATTTGAAATTAATCGCTTCAGTGTCAAGTAGCAATTTCCTTTCTCACTGTGGATCATTTAGGCAATTTATGCTCTGAATTTTGCATCATATTCAAAGGTACAGATCTGCTGGGTAGAACATGTGTTAGCTTTTTTTTTTTTTTTGCAGAAATAGTTCTGACCATGAATATCAAATTTAGAAATGGAAAGAGCACAACTCATGAGCTGATTCTTGAATGGTTTTCACATCTTGAGATTATCGTAGTTGTTAGAACATTATGTGCATTTGTTCTATAATTGATTCTATGCTAGTTTACTTCATAAAAAAAACAGGGTCCTGAAAGTGAGGAACTTGCTGCTGCTTCAAGACTTGAAGATGAGGTCAGCTTCTACCAAACTGTGAATCCTGATGTGGCAAAGCTTTTCCACCTTGACCCACTAGCTAAACGCCCAGCTTTAGTCATGCTTAAGAAAGAGGCTGAGAAACTGAGTGTTTTTGGTTTGTTCTTCCCTATTCCCATTTTTGTTGGAGCTCTTAAAATTAATCTTTTAATAGGCATTGCTCTTATATATAGTTTCTCATTCTGCAGATGGTAATTTTTCCAAGTCTGAGATAGCTGAATTCGTATTTGCCAACAAACTGCCATTGGTGACCATTTTTACTAGGGAAAGTGCCCCTTTGATTTTTGAGAGTACAATTAAGAAGCAGGTTTGGATACACATTGCTTTGTTTTGGACTTCTGAGTGCAAGTATGCTGTTTCTAAAAGTGTACTAATCTGAACAATGGTCCCATATTTTCTTTTTCTCAGCTTTTGCTGTTTGCAATTTCAAATGATTCAGAAAAGGTTGTCCCAATTTTTCAAGAGGCAGCCAGATTATTCAAGGGAAAGGTAACTTGAGTTCAATAACCAGTAACCTTCATTTTAATACCTTTTGCAGCTGATAATAGACATGCAGCTATTTTTTAGACAACTTTGTGGGATATAACTGTAATATATCATGGACTGCAGCTTATCTTTGTATACGTGGAAATGGACAACGAAGATGTTGGGAAACCTGTTTCAGAATATTTCGGTATCAGTGGAACTGCCCCCAAAGTAATTTTTCTTCTCAGTGCGAATTTATGATACTGATTGTTGGTGATTTCATATGTTTGGTGCAATTGAAGCTTTTGTTGGTATCAATTTCTATCTAGGTTCTTGCATACACAGGAAATGATGATGCTAAAAAATTTGTACTTGATGGGGATGTTACCTTGGACAAGATTAAGGTGGGAACTTTCTCCTTGTGGTCTTCAATTTATATTCAGCTTTAACTGTGGTTGGGTAATGGTTTTTCTTCTTCTTCATGCATCCATTTGTTCGTTCATAGGTTGCTTTTCCTGCTATTTTGATGAGTTCAATGAACAGGTATGCCAACGCCAAAATCTGTAACATTTTGATCTTTTTATCTTCTCTCAGGCTTTTGGGGAGGATTTCATTGAAGACAAGCTCAAGCCTTTCTTCAAGTCGGATCCAGTTCCTGAATCAGTGAGTTGCTAGGTTTTGTTTTCTCAGCTAGGTTATTTATTTAATCATTCTTTTATTCGAGAAGAACTAATTGATTTATTTTATTTTGTCTTATTTTCTGACATTTTTTATGGTGTTTGATTGTTATAGAATGATGGGGATGTAAAGATAGTGGTTGGGAATAACTTCGATGAAATTGTTTTGGATGAGTCAAAGGATGTTCTTCTTGAGGTATTGTTGCAACTGATAAATGCATGAATATACCCATTCTCTTTTTGGTTCTTTTTACTTGTGCGCTTTCTAAATGTTTGTTTGGTTTACTAGATCTATGCACCATGGTGTGGGCATTGCCAATCTTTGGAGCCAACATACAACAAACTTGCCACACATTTGAGGGGCATTGAGTCTATTGTTATAGCCAAGATGGATGGAACAACAAATGAGCATCCCAGGGCAAAGGTACTTGTATTTCAATTTGATCTATGGCGTGGGATTTGAAAATGCCAAGAACTTGTTTTGCCTTTGGTTTTTTTAATATAGCAGTTTGTCGTTTTTAGAACTTGGATTTATAATAGATGAGTGTCCTTTGTGAGTAAAATAATGTGGGGATAAACTTCTATGGAGTATTAAATTCAGACTGGATACCCATGGTTTCCTACTTTTAATTGCCCAATGTTGAGAGCCTTAAAATGCCTAGGTATGTACCTTGAATGCCACTTGCAACCCCTAGTTTTTACCTGGAGAAGTCAAACTCAGTTGAAGACAGGTGAATGAAGTTGTTTGACCAGAAACTAGTAAACGCGGGGTTTACTTTATAGACCAACTTTTACAGGAGAGAGGCTTGAACTAAGACCTCTACTGTTCCAAAGCTGTTGTGTTGGAGCATATTTATATTTCATATATTTTAAATATCATCAATTTACTTAATTTGTTTTTTCCTGGTTCAATCTCTGAATCTTTGATCATCTCCATTTTCCAAATCAATGATTGGCAATTCTGAAAACATTGACTTCTATATAGTGGAAAGTGGACTGTTCAGTACTTTTCCTTTTCAATTCAATGCACAATAATTTTTTTTTTTAATGGCGTTGGAGTGCAAAATCTCAAAGCTAAAAGTAAGAGGAAGTTTGTAGTGAAATTCTACTCACTTATTTTTTCTCCATGCAGTCGGACGGGTTTCCCACGCTCCTCTTCTTTCCTGCTGGAAACAAGAGCTTTGATCCAGTAAGTGGCTGTTACAAATTTGACATTGTGTTTTCACTATGGCTTCTGCCCATTATAGCATTTAAATTTGGAGTATATTTTTGTGATATGTTTTGGATAATTGGTGTTGGGCAGATCACCGTGGACACTGATCGTACCGTGGTTGCATTTTATAAGTTCATCAAGAAACATGCATCGATTCCATTCAAGCTCCAAAAGCCAGCTTCAGCATCAAAAGCAGAAAGTTCAGATGCCAAAGACGGCATTGAGAGCAGCACGAGAGATGTGAAGGATGAATTGTGAGGATCTTATGTGCTTGGCTAATTTATGTATCTTGTAAGGTTAAGGCAGTAGTTTCAGCAGAAAATAGAGCGAGTAGTGTAAGAAATATCCAAAGGAGAAAATCTATCGTGACCACCAACCTACGACACCCCATCCTCAGTGAAACTGACTGGGAAAAAATTGAATTATGTATTATGGTTCTGAATTTTGCTTCGTTTTCTGAAGGTTTTCTGGAAGAGTTTAATAAATCTGGGCGTCTCTTCCCTGGTTCCTGTTGTGTGCGCTTGTTGAGGAAATGAATTTCCCAGATCTATGTGGGTTCTTCTTCTTCTAGTCATCCCATGCGCAGTGGTTCTGGTGGTGGGCTCTACACGAGTGGAAATTGTATTTCAAAGTTTTTAATTCTTAGGCAAGCAAAGCTAATTATACGTGGCCGAGTTTCCTGGAGGGTCGGAAACAAAGACGTCCCTCCTGACCGGTCAACCACTCAAGTCCCCATTGCAAGAATGGCAATGAAAACGACCATTTTGCTCCACCTCCCCTTTATTTGAATTGTTTGAATCCATCACCCATCACCTTTTTTCCATGGTTACCGGACTCGGGTTGACCTGGATCTTGGCAAGGTCTAAGGTAAGTAAAAGCTAGGCTTGCAATTGTTCTGGTGAGTTCTATCTCATTTATGAGGTTGATGGCGTCAACCTGTGACCCGATTAAAAAATATATATATATTAATATATATAGTTTATATTTATAAGAAAAAAATTATATTATTTTAATGTAGGATAAAAATATTTTTGGTTCAAATACTTTAATTTAAAAAGAAAAGATAATATTTTTTTTAATGTGGGATAAAAAAATATTTTGAAATAATCATTTAAACTTTATTATTTACAACATGTATAGTCTATATCCTTATATATTGTTTTTTAACTTTTTCATATGGGGTATTAAAACCTCAAACACTTTTTTTTAACTTTTTCAGGATGATCCGGGTCAACCCATGTGAACAAGAACTGGCTTCTTAGTCAGGTCAACCCTCAGGAAGGGTTTGATAGCTATGTTTTTTTTTGCCTCCAACTCTCGGGTGAATGATTTTCTTCACATTATATACATAACTCAATTTAAATTTAATTGCACAGGTGGCTCGCGCCACGTCACGAGCTGATCTATTTATTTTTTCAATATAAAAAAAAATGTCAAGGTGATGTAAACATTTTTGAAAAAAGAAAAAAAATATGATTTTGATCATTAACTCGAATGAGTTGAATAAGCTTGATTAATTTAATAATATGATTAGAAAAACATATATTGACAACAAATAAAGCAGAAAAAAAAAATCAACAATGATTCAATGCAAAAGATAAATGCTTGTCAATATTGTGAAAATATATCCTTATAATATTCCTAAAACATCTCAATAATCTTATCTATTAACAAAGTAAAAATTAAATGAGATTAGGATAATTGCATAGAAAAAAAATTGAATCTCAATTCCCAACAAATAAAATTATAAATGAAAAAATTGAAAAGAGAATAATTTTAAAAAACAAAGAAGAAATTAACTTGAGTATATCCAAGCCAAAAGATAGGTGAAATTTTAGAAGAAAAAATACTTTCAAAGGAACCAGACATAAACTATTTTTATCATCCAATTTGAGTGAAAATCAAACAAAAACTATTACCTAGCTGTGGAACTAGGATAACCCCGTAAAAAGCAAACTGAATAAACTCACGAATCTCAATTCTCAAACCAAAATAATATTTAAAGACGGAATTGTAAAAAAATGAAAATCAATGAAAAAAAAGGTTTGGGTCAACCCTAATGAACCTGCTAAATTCATGACCCAAGACATGATACCAGGATAAATTCATAGAAAGAAAAGTTAAAAAAAAGAACAAATATCGATTTCCAATTAACCCAATAATGATAGATAAAATTTACAAAATTATTTTTAAAAAAGGACTTAAAAACGACTAAAGCTAACCTGGTCTAATCCTCAAGACTTGTGACACGGATCATGAGATCGGATATTACAACATAAAAGGTAAACAAAAAAAAATGTCAAATTCCCAACCAACCAAAATAATTAGGGACAAAATTGAAAAAAAAATCAATAAAAAAAGAGAAAAAAAATAAATTTGAAAAGAATGAGGATCAAATTTGACACAAAAATAAAATAAAATCATAAGGGATGGAATAGAGAAATAATTTCAATTAAGAAAGGATAAGAAAAAATCAAAATCAAAATTAAAAGAATAAGGATCAAATTTGATATAAAAATCAAATGTCAAGTGATGAAATTGAAAACAAAAACTAATTCAACAAAATATTTAACACTAAATACGTTGCAATAAAAAAATGAGGACTTAATTTAATTCAACAAACAAATAACTAACCTTCTTTGTTTTTTTACAATGACCATCGTGTTTTTCTAGGAGGGGAGAGAGGAAAGAGGGAGGGGAGAGAAAAGGCACAACCAGAGCTCAATTGCTTATCTTCTAGTGGCACGCACGTAACCACCGTGACAAGGGCGATGATGCATTTCGAATACCTCCCTGGAGGGCGACGTTCAAAGTTCTTACGGTGGCGCCAACCAATTTTTTATTTAAATTATATTCTATACATATTAAAAAAAAACCCAATTACCCCTAACCCTACATGAGATTAACAAAAAAAAAAAAAAACAAGGACAAAATGATAAAGGTACCTCTGCATCCAAAGCCAAAAAAGTTTAATTCTGAGGGGCATGTAAGTTATTACACCATACAAAAGAAATCAAAAAACTAAAAATGCCCCTTGATTGAAGCAATTTTTTTTTCTTTTAAGAGTAATTTAGTAATTACATCGTGTAACAAAGATGTAAAAATATTGATTAGCCCCATTCATTCTTGTAATGACTAAAGAGCCAAGCTAAATGATTTTGCTCTCTAAGGGAAAATAATTTTATTATGTGAATCCACAATGAAATGTGAGTATGTGCATAGTGAAAAACTTATCAGTTTTTTTTTAACTAGATCACACCATGTTATGATTCAGATTATTATTTTCTTAAATGTAAAAAAAAATCTAGGCATTGTTAATGTTTTTCCTAGAAGAAAAAACTTTTTAACCGTATTAGAATTGACTCAATATAACCTGGTTGACTTAATGGATCTAAAAGCTAAAGTATTTGCTTGTAATTAGGCCAAGTTATATGTGTCTTTAAGGATTTTGGGATCAAACATCTTTGTTGTGTTTTTAATCTATACTTCCTACCCTCCCAAAAATAAAACTAAGACTTGTTTTTTTATTAATCTCAGTCTTATTTCACAATATATCTAAATCCTAGATATACATTTCCAACTCTCCAATTTGCTTCAAATCCATCCACTCTTCTAAATGATACTCCTATCCTCCAAACCTGTAAACATATTAAATACATTTATAATTTTGGTCCCCGAAACTTCTTATAATTTCTTTATAGTAGTAAAGAGCAATACCATCTAGAAAATAGGATGTTATTTTAAGTTTTTCAAAATATTAAATACATTTATACAACTATTTATGAACATCTTCATCCTCAAATACCGGAAAGAAGTGTTTGGGTTTATATACCTTATAAGCAGGGATTCTTTCTTCATTCATAAGACGAGCTCAAGAATCTAATCCCTCATGGATGGAAGCATGTTTGTCTTTGCCTTGGCTAAAGCTACCTGGAATTGGAGAAAACTTTTGCTAAATGAACTTTATATGTTGGGCCATGGTACTCATCATGTTCATGATATCTTCAATTTGAGCTTCTTGACTTTCGATGGTATGATCTATCTTATGACTTTGTATTTTTAGTAGGTCCGTGTACTTATGACTAGTTTCTTTTTTAATTTTTGCAATGGAATCCTCTAATCGTTTAAAGTCAGCTGTTCTAGTATCAGATGTTATATTTAAAGTAAATATAAGGTATACTCGGTTACACTTGTTAGAAGAGTGATGGATAATTCTCCTATAATCAATGAATTCAGTGATTGATTGGATTTAATGAGGCTGATTTGTAGAAAATAGATGCAAGAAATTCAGTAATGTAGAAGAATGGAGTAGACAAAGATGAAGCAAGGTTGTCAATTCCGTTCTGTTCCGTCCGGAATGGCCGAAACATTCCATACCAATTCAAAAAACGGAACAAAACGGAACAAATTTCATCTCATTTTAAATCTCGGTCCGTTCCGGATTTTTCGGCTAAATTCCGCCCGAAACGTTCCGGTTTCATTCCACATGTTCCGTTCCGCTCTTGAAAAGTCATTGAATCAAATTGAACCTTGCTCAATTTCATTAACTAAACCACCCGATTATAAAAAGCTCTTTTTCATTACTATTTTCAATAGTAATGATATTAATAATAATATTGAAAATTATTATTACTATTTTCATTAACAATGATATTAATTTTTTAAAATTAGATTTATCACTAATATATATGGTTTATATTCATGTTGTTTTTTTTCATGTTTATACTTTGTAGGAATTTGAGCAAAATAAAGGATTCTTTAGATTCCATTAGCCACTTGATAACATTGACCTAACTTTATATTTAAAATATTTTTGTTAAAACATTTTACTTTCATAATATTTTGATATTTTATTTAAGTTGAATTACTTTAAGTTAAAGATCTATTTAATCTTGACTATTTAGAAATATTTTAAAATTTGAAATTATATTTGTTTGGCATTGTGTTTGTATTGCATAATTTATAATTAATTTATCTTGAATTTGAATTATGTTTATTGAATATATATATATATATATATATATATATATATATATATATGAACAGTACAACCCCGAAACGGCACGCCGAAACACTCCGAAACTGAAACATTCCATTCCAATTGAAAAAACAAAACACCTACCGAAACGGAATTGACAACCTTGAGATGAAGAACATAAAGGGATTCACCCGAATCCAATTTCCTTTAATTTTTCATTAGTGTTTTTCCATTAACTTCTCCAATGCTGATACATCTTTGTTACATAGCAGCCAAAACAATTTCCAAGAGTAATTAACTTTGTCTTTTATTTTTCTTCTAAAACATACTAAACGATGCGTAGCACGAGTAATGGAAGACGTGTATTGCATCGAGTATTCAGCAAAACGAGGAGCATCAATCTTAATGAAACGGTGCGTTGAAACTTGTAGCGATAATTTCGGATTTGAATTTAAATAACCAACAGCCCACTCCTTCTTCTTTCCACGTGACAAAGTGCGGCATAATCTAAGGGGTCAACTTGCCATTTACTTAATTTTAACTACACTTGCAATCAACTTAAAGTGGGTGTCCATTACATGATATTGCCAAATAAAAGAGAAAAAATGGAAGATTTGCCTACAAGCAAGGGCCAGTGCCCACCTTTTGCTTTTTGTTTAAGGATTCGAGAATATACCTGTAATTGTTTTTGAAAATATTTTTTATTTAAAAATATATTAAAATAATACTTTTTATTTTTTAAAAATTATTTTGTTATCAGCTCATTAAAATGATATAAAAATACCAAAAAAGTTAAATTTTAAGTAAAAATAATAAACAAGTTAAATTTTTTCAAAAACATTTTAGAAACACTAAATCCAATAAACCTAATCTATTCATTTACTTCGGTGGTAAGCGCTTCGGATTCACAACCATCATTCTCCCATCTTTTGCTTTTTGCCGAGGGTATTTGAGAGTATAATTACGATTGTTTTTCAAAATATTTTTTATTTAGAAATGCATTAAAATAATATTTTTTATTTTTTAAAAATAATTTTTGTCATTAGTTCATTAAAATTATCTGAAAACATCAAAAAAATATTAATTTAAAATAAAAAATAAAAAAATCTATGGTGTTTATTGGATACTTGTAGAGAAAAGAAATAGACATAAAATGTATTAAAAAAAATAAGTTTTTAATAGAGTTAATATATTAAAAATTATGATTTTTTTTTTTTTAATTTCGATCCTACAAATAAACAAGATACGCGCCCTGTGTTCCAACCACAAAATAGCGTTAGCTGGCTTTTAAATAAATAAATAAATAAAAACTAAACTCTATAAATATCGTACGAAAAAGAAATCGCATCCCGCATTTACCGTGATATCCTAAAAGTAATTATCCTTAATAATCATATTTTATTATCTCATTAATCAATTTACTTAGATCTTAAACACAATTCCGTTAGTTAGCATCAATCTCTTTGTCGGTTAATTATTGCAGTGTACTATATTATATTTCATCCCTCTAATCTCCAGACTCTCCTACTGCCATCCTTCCTGCTCGGTAAGATATAAGAATAATGGTGATCGCGATAATGGAGGGTAAAATTAGAAAACATAAAAGAACAAGGACGGAATTATCAGAATAATAAGAGTAGAGGTACGAAGTATTCGATCACTTTCACACACTTCCCTCACGCGATTAAAAAAAAATCCCGTCTATTATTTAAACTTCCTTCCCCCTCTAGATCTACTGCTGCGCTCACCAAACCTGCTCAACTCTCTCTCTCTCTGGCCATTTCCTAGTTCAGATTCAAATATGGGTAGCATCACTGGATTAGTGCTTGTTTTAGCCTTGTTCTTATTGCAAATCTCCTCCTCCTCCGCGGAAACACCTGAACAGTCACCATCTCCATCTCCATCTACCGAAGAATCCGCCGCCCCCGCCAATTCACCATTTCTATCTCCTCCTCTTCCATCTCCTTCACCAGAAATTGGATCTCCGTCAGATTCGCCATTGGCATCCCCACCAGCACCACCGCCTTCAGATCTGGTTCCGTCCGTTGTTCCAGGCTCAGCACCTGCATCAGCGCCGGCGGAAGGGAGCGAGATCAATCACAGCAACAATGTGGAAGCAGGGAGTGGGGGTGAAGGGAGTGGGGGTGAAGGAGAATCGAAGGGAATGAGCGGAGGGAAGAAGGCGGGGATAGTAGTGGGAGTGATAGTGGCGGCGTGTATGGTTGGATTTGGAGGATTGGTTTATAAGAAGAGACAAGATAACATTCGAAGGTCTGATTATGGTTATGCTGCTAGAAGAGAGATTCTCTGAATCTGAATTATTATTTCTATATTCTTAAATTTAATTCTTTTTGCTCATTATGATTATGATTTCTGTATATTGAGGAGGTTACGATTCTATTTTTTTCATCCTTTCTTTTTAGCAATGAATATTAATGTTCTATTATTTTTATGATTTTTATTACTTTCATGATTTACACATTTTTTTGGGCTTTCTTTTCGGTTTATCGCAAAATAGGGGCAAGCCCGAAGAGTAATTATAGGATTTAGGATTCTAGCATAATAATAATATAATAATATTAATATCTTAAAATAAATTTATAATATAATAATTTATCATTTTTCGCAAATTCTAGAGTCGCACGAGATAAATTTAATAATATTAAAAAAATTACAATAATATTACTAATATCATTAAAAAAAAACCTCATTAAAATAAATATAATAATATAAAAAATTAATAATAATAATAAGAGTGAGTTGCAGAAACTGTTTAAAATTATATTAATATCTTAAAATAAATTTATCTCCTCAAGATTTTTTAATTATATTAATAATATTATCATTAAAGTTACGTAATAGTTTTTAATAATAATATTTTTAAAAAAATTGAATATTGTGTTGTATCAATTTTATTTTATCATGCTGGAATCCCAAAAACTCTATTTATCATGGAATATAATTCACTTACTTATTCTGTTAAAAGTAAAAAAAAGGTGAGGCGATTCCATGGACCGACCGATTCTAAAAATGTTAAAAGATAGGTATGTTTTTTTTGGAGAAATACTCTTTAGTTATATAGTAGATCATCTAATACTAAGAACTTAAAATTAAAAAATTTGTTTTTTTATGTGATTTCAAGTTTGAGCTCTATAATTACTAATATAATGGTCATTAATTTCAAGGCTCGTGAG
Organism: Populus simonii; assembly: GCA_007827005.2. NCBI lineage: Eukaryota > Viridiplantae > Streptophyta > Magnoliopsida > Malpighiales > Salicaceae > Populus > Populus simonii. The sequence goes on along the minus strand of CM017472.2, from coordinate 1,434,699 downwards.
ATTAGTCGAGATACGCGCAAACTGACCTGGACATCCATGTTAATAAAAAATAATACTAAAAAAAACTTAATAAATTATAAAAAATAGAAACCAGGTTGCAATTATCTGAAATTTTTTTGGAAGCCCTAAAATAATCATATGAATCTTACATAGATAATCTTAGTGCGGTTCCTAGAACTAACTCATTGAATTTGATCTAGCAAATATTTACGATTTTTTTAGCGCCCTCAACAAAATACTGGGACCTTTCCAAACCATCTCCTATTTTTTAAAATTTTATTTATGTTTAATGTTTAAGAAAAAAAAATCGAATTTTTACTAGCACATGTGAAAAATGTTAGCTCAAAATATAAAAATATCAAATTATTTATTTCTATGAAAGAATTATTCCCTCTTCTCAACAAGTGAATGGAAATGATTTAATTAAAAAAAAAAAAGGGTCCAAAAATGCCTGAAAATGAGTAACTGCTATATATAATTGAGGAATCATGAAATTGTTGGTGTGTACAAATAGAGGATGAGATACATCATAATAAATTGCATGGAGACTTGTTTTCCTTTCCTTATGGGGACACACAGCAACAGGATAACAATGATGAGATTGCCTTCTTTGTTTATTCCTATCTGTCGACTGAAACCATCAGTTTACTCTTCTGCCGGAGGAGGGTCTACCCAGCGGCCATTATCTTTAATAAGCTGGATCAGTGCATCGGTGGCACTCTCCATTTCAATTCCACGCTTTACCACCGTCTGAGACCATCCATCATTCAACATCAAGAACAAACCTCGTACCACATTTTTAACCCTAATCTACTATCATGCATGCCAGCCAACTGCATTCTCAAATTAGGCACGATTCCTTTATCTATCTGAGAGCATGCTATTAATGATTCATCATGGCAAGTATAAAATGGCCAAGTGATATCTGAGAGCATGCTATTAATGATTCATCATGGTAACTATAAAATGGCAGAGTGATGGCCATTTAATCCGTGAAGAGTCGGAGAAATATATGCCGAACAGCATCAGTATCATGCCACATAAACCTTTCTAGTTGTGAACAAGACATTCTGGGCAATAAAATGTTTGCAACAACACTAAAACTTCCAAGCATGGCCTACCAAACGCAATAAGCAAATAGACTTTAAAGGTCAAAAAACACGTGTCAGCTAAAGAGAAGCCGCTGTTTCAGGTTTGCCGAGGGCCGGGGTTCTATGCAGTACTGAAGTCTACGTTATTGTTTGTTGAATTCATATATTTTAAACAATCGATAGAACATCCAGCCTAAAAAGGTTAAGCTAGTCAATGGACAGGCCAACACGCTTAATAGATAAAAAAACTCAGCAGGAAGATGGCAAACTTTAGAGCATCCTGCATAAGTTTAGGCTAGTAGGTTCAAAGATCCATAAACTAAATGATATCATACTCACCTTCAGATGTTAATGATTTAAGTTACTCATCAGCATATATTGATAAATGCCCATATGAATTTCAAAGCAGGATAGCATTATTACCTTCCCAACATAAAGGTCAATCTTTCCAGGAGCACCACCGACATACCCAAAATCTGCATCAGCCATCTCCCCAGGGCCATTCACAATGCAACCCATGATCGCGATCTAAGAAAGAAACGTAAGAAGACAAATTACATCTTTTATCGGAAAATAAGGCTAATCAACATAAATCAAATGATAATTCAAAGGTATTGGTTGTTCACCGAGACACCAGGCAAGTGTGATGTCTTCTCTCGTATTTGTGCACTTATCTCTTGAAGATCAAACAAAGTTCTTCCACATGATGGGCATGAGACATATTCCTGATGAGATTTAAGCAAATCAATTAATTAATAAGACCTTAATCTCTAAGCAAGTCAACACATCTGTTTTTTTTGTGTTTTTTCTTTTTTTGGAAACCTTCATACCGTCTTTGTATTTCTCATTCTGCAACCTTGTAATAAGTTGAAAGATGTATTTCTGAGAAAATCAAAATCCTGGTCTGGGGCTTCTATTAGGACACCATCTCCTAGACCATCTACTAAAAGAGCTCCAGCATTTGTGCCAGCACCAATGACCAGTTCATCCCTGCAAAGAGAAGAAAATAGTATAAGCTAAAACAAATCATGCATGCATTGCATTCAATGAATATTGTAAGCTTCATGATTACCTGTGGATCCCTTTTGGAAACTGAAGATGGTGAATCACGGGGACATTCAAAGCATTTTCTGCAAGATACTCAAATAACCTGCAGCCAAGATAGAGTATGAACTGTCAGGACTAGGGAGTGTTCACAAGATGGTGAAAAATCCTGTTGCAATTAGAAAATAACACACACAAATATATTAAAAAACAAATGAACAATGGAGAGAATTGAAAATAGAGATGAATCATGTTTATCATGTTGAGTCACTAGGTACACCCTAGGCATTAGTTTGGGTCTATTCAGCAATATAATTAACACTGCTGACATAAATGACCAACAGGCAAGTAGTTGTAGGTTGAAGCAATCAACAACAAAATGGTTTAAGAAAGAAGGCTTCTCTCAGGCAAACATTATCTGAATGTAGATGTACTGATGGCTTGGTATTATCTTACTGCTTCAGTTAATGACCATATTATAAAATTCAAGTGAAAAGCAGTATTACCTTCTTGCTGTATGCACTCTGCCAATCTTGTCTTCTGAAAAGGGTAGATCATGAAGAAGCATCGTGGCATCAATGTGTTTAAGAATTTCCAGTTCTTCATAGGGCTCATCACCACGCAAAGACACAACCAAGCGTGTACCTGAGAGGTAAAACTCAAAAGTTTTCAATAAAATTCAGCACAGAAAATAGAATAAATGAAAACATTGAGCATAAGAAACCAACAATGTGACAATTGCGGAAAAGTGGTACCTTCTGGCAAAAGCTTGTATGCCCCAGTTGACAACTCCTTAAGGTTGACAAGAACCATGGCATTGGGTAATGGCTTCGTTAGCTGCTCTGATAAAGGAGCTATGACCCCCATACTAACTTCTATCAGCCTTTTGAGCGCTAGCCGCTAGTCATGATACAGTATAAATATCAAGTTATTCTGACTGTCTAGGAAATTCATCTAATTCTAAAGTTAGGGTTCTTACAGCATCGTTATCATCCACCGGTGGGAGCTCTCTCAATAAGATTGAATCAACTGTTGCCAAATCCTAAACAGAAATATTTGCGCCAATAAAAACAATTATGGATTCAGAAATCATCTTCAAGACACTACTCTTTCAATGAAATAGAATTAGGTCAGAACATACCTTAAAAGGCATCCCAACAACAAGCTTTGCGGCAAGTGACTTGTAGAGAAGTTCAGGTGCCTGGAAAGAGAGAATTTTCAATAAAATCCTTCAAATGCTTCCCTTCAAATTAATAAAGTAAAATTTGGGGAGAATAGTGAAAAGAGATATAAGGTAAGAGTACTGCTAGGTGGTTACTTTCAACTGATCTAGAGAAACTGACATGAGCACAGAGCCATCACGGTGCAGGACACCTCTATAATCCACCTCCTCACCCTGTAATTACGTGAACAATCAGCTCTAAAATCATGATCAAAGAAATAGCTAACGAATGCTAAAATTTCCATAGAAATTGAAGGACAACCTCCTTTTGCACTGGCAATTGACCAGATCGGCGCTGGAAATCAAAGTAACGCCTGTACTTTTCCTCAAATGGTGCCTGGTTGAAAAAATTCCTCCAAAAGTCAACTAAAAAGATTTCTTATGGACAAATTTACAGAGTATAATTGTGTTAATTTGCTAAAGTGCACCATAGAACCTACCACTCCTTGCTGAATTTTGGCTGCTTTCATACCAAGATTAGCTAACTTTCTGCAAGGATCTATCTCCTCTTCTGGTGGTTCTGTAAGTGAAACCCTGATTGTATCACCCAATCCATCCTGCACATTCAACAGAGTTCCTGACTTCTACAGCGATCACACCACACATAATGCCTTCCTCGTGATATGATATGATATTTAACCATAAGGAAATCAATTTTGATGAAGTGCAAGCACATTCACCACATAAATTTCCATCTTAAAATAACCTACAAACTGATGCATTTTAAGCAAAATGCAAATGAGTGTTTGAAAGCTGAGAAATTTATCTGAAAAACATATCATTAGGATTCTAAAGGATCTTCCATTTTGTAGAAGTAGTAGTTTTGTGTTGTAAGGGTACCTGAAGAAGAGTCCCAATGCCAATTGCAGATTTCATCCGCCCATCTTCACCTTCTCCAGCTTCAGTGACGCCCAAGTGTAATGGATAATCCCAGCCTTGAACATACATTTCTGCTACAAGTAGACGGTATGCCTGGACCATGACAACTGGGTTGCTTGCTTTCATTGAAAAGACAAAATTATGAAAGTCTAACTTCCGACATATCCTAGCAAACTCAAATGCAGATTCAACCTGTTTGATACAAGCCATTCAATATGATGATACTGTGTCTAGAAGTACAACAGATGGAAGAAAAGTGCTAAACGTTATGGGAGCAAATATTTTATCACCATTCCCCTAGGAGAATCTCCATAGTAGCTCATTATACGATCTGAAAGACTGCCATGGTTTGTCCCAATACGCATTGCCCTTCCATATTTCTTACATTTCTCAACCAATGGAGTAAAAACCTGGCACAGTAAAGAATAGAACACAAAACCCCAGGTAAAGGTAACTATATACATATTTATATTCAAATCCTTAAAATTGACAATCCTGTCTTTACAGCTTAGAGTTTATGATTTGGTTAAAGTAGAACTTTCAGCAGAGACAGATAGAGCTAACAAAACTTGTCTCATTTTCCAATTTGTTGACCACTTCACTTTGACATACTTGCCACACAACACTTCACTTGTTTATCACACTCTTCATGGCTAGACTTGGAACCATGTTGGCCATTTTGCCATGATATATAACTCAGCGGGTAAAATAGGTTAATTTGGCAAGGATCATCTACAGATTCATACTTCTTATTCAAAACTTTTTAAGGGTGATCATTTTGATAAAGGAATGGTCTGACCTTCTCAATATGCTCAAGTTCTTTCTGATAGTCATCATCTGTGTACTCCAGCTTCTCAAACTGAGCTCGCCTATCAGCTGCAATGAACCATCTCAGTGAATTCAGAATAGCTGCATTCATTACCAAAAGAAAAATGGAAGAAGGGCCTTGTGGCTTACCAAAATTTCCTGGGTTGACACGAATCTTGTCAAAGCATTCAGATACTCGCAACGCAACAGATGGAGCAAAATGAATATCCGCAACCAGAGGAATATTGTAACTGCATATATACAACAGTTAGTGAAAAGGTTGATTCACATATAAAACATGGATGGAAGGTTCCTTATGGTCTATCAGACCTTTTATTTATTTGGAAAAAAAAAAAAAAAAAACCTTACTTTTTCTGCACAAGAGAGTTTTTTATTTCAAAACATGCATCAGCTTCTCTCTTCCCTTGAACTGTTAGCCGAACTATATCTGCTCCTTTGTCTGCTATTATCATCACCTACCAAAATAAACAGCAGTTAATTTAGTGAAACTGCTGGGAAAAAAGAAAGCAATCCTGACAGACATGCTCTATCAACTTGAAGATCGAGGTCTTTCATCAAAATGAATTGTACTGAGAGATCAATTAGTAACTATTTTCAACAGACAACCAGATTTGTTTAATACCAGATCCAGTGATCATATCATTTTCAAGATGGGACTATACAAATGACTATAGTTATTTGTTTACTGAACCATGGGTTTACAAGAGACTTTTTCCTCCTTTTTTATTATTTTTTTAAAAAGTACCAGAAAAGAAGACAATCACAAGCCAATCTTTTAAACAGAAGTCGAAATAGGAAGAGTTACCATGGTTGGTATCCCTTGCTAAGCCGGAAGATCAATAAAACACCAATGGTTCAATTAGAAAGGGCTGAAAAGAACCTGTTCAACTGTCGCAGCAACATCCTTAGTGTCAGTTGTAGTCATAGTTTGAATCCGTATAGGATGCTCACTGCCAAGAGGCACATTTCCCACCATTACAGTACGTGTTTTCCTCCTGACAGTCTTGTTAATGGATTCACAGTACTTTTGTCTTGGGACTGCATTCAAATAAAAAGCAAGCATCAGAGATGAAAATTCATATCCGACATGAAGAACCTAAGATTCCGAAAAAGAAGGCGAAGAAAAACATTAAATTTTCGCCCAATTAAAGTTTAGGGTTATCTTTACTAACATCCCGAATACATAAAAATCTGGTCTTTATATTTTCTGTGCATATATATCTTGTAGCACTAATCATATTCGATTAACAATAACATTAAAAACCAGCATAAATGCCTCAACTCATCATTTCTGATCATATAAGCAATCAAACTAATAAAAAGAACCCAGATTAAAAAATAGGAATCATACAGTACATGTGATGGTTTGTTTTAGTACCTAATAGAGAGCTCCCTTCTGATGCTGGTTGAAGCTCAACAATATCACGACCAGTATTGGAGTTTCGGATCATTGAAATCTTTTTTCTACCGGATTCAATCCTCTTTATATCACAAATTCTCACAAAATCCATGCTTTTTCCAAACCCTAAGCCTGATTCCTTCATCTGTAGCCCCGAAAACGATGCCGGTACTGCCCCAGTAGCCATTTCCACCTACCTTCACAATCATAAAACAACACAAGTCTATCACATGAGAAGAAAAAAAATATTCCCTTTTTTTCTTCTGTTTTTTGCTGCCAAACAACTCACACACAACTTACGAGTTTCAAATGGGCAACGTTTCTTTTCTCTTCTTTTCCTTTTAGCAACTTAAACACTAACTGGGGAAGAAAAAGGAAAGGGAGAAAAAAAAGATTTCAAGAACCAAAATATTGATCAGAATTCTATAGCGAGTGAACTTAAAAGCAAAAGAAGGAGAACGATTAGGCAAGGTGACAGTTACCCAAAAAATGACCAGAATTTAAGGTTCGATGGAGAAGGACCTGGACGAGTGAACTAGTGGTGGTAGAGAGTTCCCAAGGAGTTGAGTCTCTCTGCCTGTGTTTGAGGATTTTGAGAAATTTACTTCATTTTATTGCATTGTTTTTTTCCTGTGTGAAAACAACAGCAGAAGCAGGTACCATTTATCATCACAGAAGTAGACGACAAATATGAAAATAATGCATGATTTTTCCAAGAATTTTCTCTAACTTACCAAATTATATTATGTTCCCAATATTCTTTGTATTTTATCTATTTTTTATTTTTTGTGGATGTTTTATTTCCTTGTTTAGAATGATTTTTCTTGGATTTTGGACCGGATTGCATTCATTCATCCATGTGTTAAGCACTCATATATAGAACATGAACGATTTAATGGGATTTTTTGTCCTTGAATTATTAAAGTTGTGGAATATTGAAGCATTTACTATCAATTTTGTCATTAAATTATCATGTTTTAGACAAATATTGTCCCTTTACTGTTCAAATTAGAAGAAAAAAAACATGTTTTAATTAAGACATGATGACACAGATTAAGAAATTGGTTGGGTATTTTTCAAGTGCACGAACCAGACAAGTAAAGAATCTTTCTGAGATCGTTTCACCATATTCCCTGTGGCGGCATCGCGTCCGACCACCGAACCCCTTGTGTATTACAGGCGCTGCGGTTGGTTTTATAAATTTTTTGTTTTTTTTATTTTAAATTAATTTTTAGATTATTGTGTGTTGATTTTTAAAATAAATTAAAAAATATTATTTTAATATTTTTAAATAAAAAACATTTTAAAAAACAACTTCCATTCCTATAATATTTTAATATATTTTTAAACAAAAAACACTTTATATATATATTAATAATTAACATGAAACAAGTCTTGAATCATAGATTAAGTAGGTAAATCTTAGTAGATCTAGATCAACTTAACTTTTTTATTTTATAAAAAAAGTAAATATAATATTATTTTAAAAAATATTACTGAGTTTTTTTTTAAATTGATTGAGTTAAGGGTTAATTTAGATTTTTTATCGGAATATATTAAATAAATTTTTTTTTTTTTTTATTAAAACTTGGCTCAGCCTAGATCCTAAACACCCACCCCGATGATAATCAATATGCCAGGTAGAGTTTTAAAACAGTGACTAAGACTAAATTATCTTCCATGGTGCTGTGTTCAGGAAAAATTAAGAAATCTTACTGATTACTACACGCAAGAATTCAACTCAAAAAATTATAAAAAGGAGTAAACGCCCACCCAATCTCTTAAAATCAGTCACTGTTAACCATTTACACGGTGATTCAGTGATAAGAACTTAAAACCAAAAAATTTATTCTCTGTGTGATCTCGGGTTCAAGCTCTATGATTGCTCGGCCACTGAAAATTTACATGGCCGTTAACTTCAGGACCTGTAGAATTAATTGAGGTACACGCAAGTTGACCCGAACATCCACGTTAAACTAAAAAAATAAAAAAAATCAGTCACCACTCATGTATAATGTCATGGCTCACTGTGCTACAGTATTAATAGGGAAAGTATTTTATAGTGACAGCTCTACCAATATGAAAGTCAACATATACTTGTTGACCATCGTATTCATTGACTAATTATCTGTGCATGGATAGAAGATGGAGTAAAAGCTTCAACGAGACTCCCGTTTTAGATGTGTGACTAGCTACATGAAATGGGTTTTGTCGTGGGTGAATTATTTTTACTTTTTATAAATATATATATATATATATATATTAATTTTTTTTATAGTTTAAAAAAATTTAGTTAATTAAAAAGTTTATGTGTATTCAAATAAACTAAGAATTATATGAGATAATAAATAAATAAATAATTATTAATGATATTTTAAAAAATAACTTGAAAAACCAAGAGATAGATATAAATCACGATATTTAATCTTGAAAAATAGAACATTTACCTGATCATGTTTGCTAATTAATAAACGATAATAGAAATAGAGAAACTTATTAAATTGATCAAAAAAAATAAAAGAAAAAAAATAACAACATGTAAGACTACACATATTAAAAATATCAATATTTGTTATTTTTAAAAACATAATTTATCTATACAAAAGATAAAAATAAAATCATAAATGAATCAGAAAAACTTCTCCAAAAACTAAATGAATAACCAAAAAATCATTATTATTTAAAAGAGATTCTCTAAACAAAATAAAAGAAAAAATAGGTATTAATATAAATATAATTAAATTTTTTAAAAAAACATCAATTAAAATAAAATAAAATGAAGAAAAAAAGGGTCAAACATTGCTAGGCATGGCAAGCCAAGCCAGCCCGCTGACCCATTTCAAAAGGACACCCCTCTTTTGTTTTAATATGCGCATCGACATGTTATCCATCCTTTTTCTTTAAAAAATAAATAAAATGTTGTCTATTTTATCTAGATTTCAATCATAATACTAGCTAGAAAATTAAGGTTTATATTCTTTTGATTCAAAAACCTGTTTTTACTCAAAATACCTATAAAATATTTAAGAAATCATGATAAATTTATTCATGAACTCAAAAAACCTAAATATCCAAAATTAAAAATTAAAACTTAACCTAAAATCAAAAATTAACCCGATTTCACGTCTATTTTTTATGTACAGACAGAAGATTGAATAAAAGCTCCCACGAGACTCACGTTTTAGATGTTTGATGACATCATCGCTACATTCATGTTTCACGTGAAAATTGCAATAGCCCCACCCCCCGCCCCCGCCGTCCTTGGTCCAGCGGCGGAAGGATGTCACATGAATCACGCCATTACTGAAAGCAAAGCAGCAGTCTATGAAATTAAGGAGCTTAATTTGTGTTGGGTGATAATAATAACAAAAATCATCTACGTTCTCTCAACATTAATGGTGTTTCCGAGACAACTTGTACCCAAGAACATATTCTTAAAGATGTATTCTCCATCATATTGCATATTAGCCTCGGGATTAGGGTTCAAACCCAGAAAGTTAAGAGATAAAGTAAATCTTCTAAAGCACTAGGCCAAGTACCAGCACCTTGGAGTTCTTGAAATCAAATTCCATATGAACAATTTGGTCACAGTTATATAATAACAAATTAAATCCAAGAGTTACTGCCCCTTCTTCCTCAATTATTTCTTCTAAACCGTCTTTCAGGCCTGCAACAAGCCTTTTTTTTCTAATTAACATTAATTAATAACACAAAATAATATGGATAAGAGTAAATTTCAAGCTCTTAATAGCTTAGAGCAAACTAAAAATGTGCTAAAAAATAATATAAATTATATCTTAAAATCTCTTTTAATAACTTAAATTTTTAGGTTGAAAGTTCAAACCATGATCTTACTTCAGGATATATCACAATTTACAAAGCCACTTAGCTTCATTTAGACACCATCTAAAGCACTATGCATTTTAATTATTCCTAATGAGATAAAAATTTAACTCCCACGTAAAGTTTCTGGATTTTCCACTTCATTCGGCTGGAAGTTATGATGGCCTCTAGTTGATGAATTTGATGAATTTACAGCTCTTTGAAATGGGCCTGGTCCAGTAATTACTTGGGAACTATGCAGCTGCCCATGTTGTGCGTGCCACCTCCTTCTCCATCTCAAAAACTCAACGAGCATGGAACTCCCACTCATTGCTATGCCAAATCCAGAAAGTGTTGCAAGGAGAATGGCTAGAACTGCTTGCACATTGACCTGCATGGCATAAAGCAACAAGAGTGGAAAGCATCTAATCAGAGGACCAATACATTGAGAACATCCAGTGTAAGATCACTTAAACTTAAGGTTCAAACAAGGTCAGAACTCAAGCCAGGACAATCTAAATTTCAGCTATTTGTAGACTTTCCTTTGATCTAGGGATGAGATTTAATGCAATAACAGAATCACATTTTCAACACAATTTTCTTTAACTTATTCCAGACCAGCTATGAGAGTTGACATCAGAAAACAGCTAGAAGTGATTGCACATCAAATCCTATAATCTGTTACCAAAACCTCTAGTCAACAAAACCTTCAATCCCAAAGAGCTATATAATAAATTTAGCTCCTTATTTAATCTTTTCCGGGACATTAAATGATTGCTGTAGACTGTAGCGGTGGAAGAAGTAGTTGTTGTTCTTGTTCTTGTTATGCTTTGAAAGTGTGATGTGTGTTTTGGAAATGATAGTAGATGAGACATTACTCACCAAAGTATAGAAAATATGTGCAAAGAGAACGACCAGGGCAAATTGAATTGATGCATAAACCCAAACAAATCTTCTCCTTACTGCACAGAAAAAGCTAAAAGGTGAGAAGCAGAAATTATATAAATAAGTAAGAAATCTGTAAGGAAGGATTTCCATGAACATTAGATTTCCAATCGAAAGTTCTGTAGTGAGAAGTTGCTGCCATAATATTTGAATCTACAAGGCAAATAACTTCCTTGATATGTGTGTGCATGTGTATATGAGATCAAGCAGGTCAACCTAGCAAATCAAAGTGGTAATATTACACCACCTGTTATTGTATTCCAATTCACAGCAAGTGATTTCTGCATGTAAGATCTTTCCAGTACTTATGGATTCAAACCTCATTTTTTTTAGTACAACCAGCTTACCCATAGTTGATGAGATCATGGATGAGAGAAGGCCCAGCACACAAGAAAAAGGAAGGGATACAGCAACCGCTCCCATGCCCATCTTTTCAACCTTTAAAACAAAATGCATTGAGAAGGAAGGAAAAGGCAAAATTTGACAAAATTGGGATGTCAAGAGGCTTTTCTTACCAGGAGCTGCTCAAGAAAACAAAAATAGATAAGCATGCTAACAATGACAAGCACAGGCACTTCTTGCCAAACCCTGATTGCATATAAACTGGTCAGTCTCAGGTATATCAATCTAGATTCGATGTGAAAATTAATTCAAAACTACAGTTTTGAGTTTACAATAAAATTAATAAATAGGCATGATAAAGCACTAAAAGCACAAATCTTAAAACAGAGTTTGATTAGGAGTGCCTGCAGGAATCTGAATTCTCCGCTCCTGCCATTTCTCAGCCATTACAGGAATCATAACTTCATTTTCTAAGGTATGAAGATATACCAGAAATTTACTTGCCTGTATCCATTAACATCTTCCTGATTAGCTCTACTTGCTCCAATAGTTCTAGAACAGACACCTTGCATTCGTAACAAAGTCACAGGCAGGTTCTGAACCTCTTGCTTGCAAACATCACAGATCTTGTTACCTTTGATGCTAAACCATTTTACAGCACATTCTTGATGGGCCAGAGCAAGTTCACCTTTGCAGCTGCACTCCATCTTAAGGGTCTCTCCACCTTCACACAATTCAATCAAACAAATTCTACAAACAGCCTCTTCTTCGGGTATGTCCTCACCATCAACGTCATTGCTTTCTGTATCATTGGACTAGAATAATAAATTTGTTGATAACGACAACAGGTACTGGACAATGCAGAGTACAAAAGTAAATATCCTATTCTTGCGTTAGAAAAGACATTCAAAATATATATATAAAAAAAATTAACTTTAGAAATGCCGGTGTGTAATTGAGGTTTTGCTTGTACTCCCATCTTCTGAAGATCCAAGTTTTCAAATCACTTAGCTCATGGGGAATGATAATGGCTATGATGTTTATTGATTGCAAGGAATGAGGAAAACAAATCATAACAATGAAGTCCAATAGCCACCAATTGTTACAACACTTAAAAAATTATGAACCACATAGAATGATTGTGCTAGTGCACATGCAGGTATGTTGCAAGTAGCAACTCTCAATGGATTCAAAAGTGACAAAACATAAATCTAAGAAGTTTCAGATACACAAATATGCAATGCCCAAAAGCACAAGCCCATCATAAAAAATAACTAATGGCAACATACCAGCATCAACACTTGGAGATGCATTTGTTATTGTATCTCCTTCCTTCACTTGAGGAGTTGAAGGAATCATGCGGAAAAAAGAGTCCATCCTCTTTATGCTTCGTTCTTTATTATTAACAGGAACCGAGAGTGAGCGAGATATCTGCCGCTGGGTTCCTTTCCTCTGCAAAGACATCTATCAAATGAGGACAGAAAATAATGAATTTAAAGTTGGCAAAGAATTGAATAACCCAGAAGATGCTGAAATAATTCGTGGTGGTTGGTGTAGGGAACTAAATTAATTGATCCATTAGTATATGCTATCTGTTAAGAACAACTTAAGTAAACCAGCTCCCTTGCTCCTTAGGATCAGTGGAACAAGAAAATAACTATATCAGATAAGCAAGCTATATTCCTAAAGTTAACCAACATGCATCATTTAAAATTTTGAAGGCCGTTAAGGCAACCAACTAGGTCACTTTATCCATTCAATAAACAAAAACTTACACTTGAATTAAGCATGCCACCAACGCTTCCCCCACGTGCAGACTCTGCCTTAGAATTTGCAATTGGCGTCACGGGAAGTGATGATGTTTGCTTCATCCTAGGGGTGAAGATCCTTGTAAGTGACAATGACCTTGAGATTGAAGGTTTCTTCCGTGGTATAGATGAAGCATCTGGAGCTAGGGTGGCAGCTTTTTCAATATCTAAAGTAGAAATTCGAGACTTGAAGCTTAGTTTAGGTAACAAACTTTTTAAGGATGATTTGCCTTTTGATGAAGAGGGGGCTGGGGAACCACTGGCTCTTGCATCCACAGAACTAGGTGTCAGGAGAAAATTTACTTTCCTAGGAGATGGACTAGGTGTCGGGGGCATCCTGATTACAACTGAATCCCGCGAGGAGTCTTCCAATGTTCTTGAGGGTATCTCTAGAAAGAGATTTCTCCGCTTCCAATGTTGAAAAGTATCAGTTTCTTCAACTATTTCTATTGAGTGTTCAACCTGGGAAGAAAAAAAGAGAGAGCAAGATAATAGAGCAGTGAGGTGGAGAATATGAAGAATGATCATACAAAAACTGACAGTTCATTTTTCTTCTTGTAAACAGAGTAGCTAGTCAGCCCAGGGTCATCCAAGTGTTTACAAAAGTCTGTTATTTAACACACATGAACAAGCGCAGATGCATGGACACGCGCGCGCGCACTAAAGAACACGAAAAAAGATGCACACGAAAAGCAAGTTAAACAGATAAGAACAAATGGCCTAAATAGCTTCCACAACAAATGGTTCATCGTTTAGATTTTACTTTTTCAGTACAATCCAGAGAACTATTGCTCCAAACCAACATAGCAGCTCTACCCGAATCCCCATCCACCTCGTATACCACCATAGCTAGCCCCAGGTGGATGGCTCGTTGAAATTTGGAGCAGCCCCCCTTCATGTTTCCGAAAATATAGGTGTACATAGGCGTTTGATCTGCTAATACTATTAGTTATAAATCTATTTGTCCTAGGAGAAAACACAAGTGCCTCTCACATACTTATTTTAATGGCATGATCTAAACCAAATTACATGACAATAAAAGAAAAGGCACAGCAAATAAAGAGAAGTAAAATCAAACACTAAAAAGAATTGACAAGAACAGTATTATCAATATAGAGAATCAAAATCAAAGACCAGCTTGCTGTTTACACATGGATGATGATGACTGATTTTTAATTTTTATTTCTTCCTAAAGAAAGATTACAATGAAGAACTTGATCCAAAATATAGCAAACAAAGAAAAACTCAAGAGAGAAGAGATCAAAGAGAAAAACAAAAACCTTAACCTTGCCAACTGCTTCTTGGCTTGAACATATACCAACACCTTGTTCCCCCTCATTCACAGGCTTCTCTTGATTAGTTCTCATTATATTACTGTTATTGTTAGAGCATGAGAAGACAAAAACAAAACAGCCCAGAAGCTCAAAAGTTTCAAGAACACAAAAAGAAAAGCTCAACGAAAATGTGCAGTGGTGGTACTAGCTTGTTTCTTGAGAAGTGTGAGAAAGAAGTTGAATAATATATTTATATATAGTAGTGGAATAATAAATGAGTTGATGAGGGGAAGGGGAGGGGGGAAGAAGACGGATGATGGGTTCCCCATCAAATCACAAATTCTTTTCATTTATGGCAAAGCAAAAAGAGGAGGTCGGGAGAGTGGCCTACTGCCACTCCATTCCCTCTCTTCCAGCACGCTTGCACAATACCCACTCCAGTGCGCGCGGACTCTTTATTACATTTTTTTGTTAAGTCTTGCTATACCTACCGTACCAACTCCTGTTCCTCTCGTGCTTTTTGCCCCGTGTGTTTCTGGAAATTCATACTCTTGTCCTCCTCTGTGTTTCAAATTTGTTGGAAAAAGATTGAAATGCCCCCTTTTTTTTATATAGAAATGTAAGAACTAATTGATTTTTTTTTTTGAAAACTGCAAACAACTGCTGTCAAAGTGATTTGATCGCAAGAATAATGGGTATTTAGAAATCCAAATTAACTTAAAATCCATGAATATTCATAGAAACCAACTTTAAAATCCATGAATATTCATAGAAACCAACTTGAATAAATAGTTTTAAAAGAATATTTTGAGTTATATTGAAAAAAAATATAAATATTATTAATTTCAATATGAAACTTAATTTAAAATATTTGTAAAATATTTATATTTTTTTATTAAATGAGATTTATTTCTATCTTTTTCAAAATCCGATATACTCAAAAATAAAAAATTTTGGTTATTAAATTATAATTTAATCAAATGTTTATTCAAATAACCCTTTTCTTCAAAATAACATAAAAATATATCTTAATAAATGTCTATGAATATCTATAAGAAATCTTTTTTGGGGGGATTTGAGGACCATCATATGATAAAATAAGTAATTTTATAGAGAAAAAGGTAATAAATATATTAGATAGCATTAAATTCCAAAAACAAGGTTGTTCTTATGTTGAATATAGATTTTTTTTTAATGTAAAGTCTTAAACCTTTACCTAGGTAGTTCAAGGGATATTTATAGCTCATGAACCTTTTTTTTATTAGTTAAGAGGCTGGAGAGTCATTTTACATTGATAACATTAGTGAGGGATAAAAATCTCTTATACATGCATTGATAAGGGAAAAAGTAAATGGGCTTAAGACACTTATTGGGGCCATGAACATTATAATGTATTATTATAAAAATTAAGGCTAGGGCCCATAGGGGTTGGGCACATGCCTAGCAGCTAGTGTACACTGCACGAGCCCACAAGGTTTTAGGCTTGGGTATGCAACATGACCCCATGAGGTACTAGGCATATGCCCAACACCTAGGCTCAGGCACATTATATGAGTTCAAAGGGCGCTCGATATTACCCCATGATTATTCTTGAAACCTATTATGGGCTTGTGCCAAAAGTGAACATCTTTCTATCAAATATTAAAAAATATCAATAAATATTGCTCTATCAGTAGCCCTTCAAATCTGTGTGGTATTTTTTACCGAAGAGACTTGAAAAATATATCCATTTTCTTTAACAGGATTCTCAACATTTCTTCATATAAAAAATAGTATGGGCATCTTAAGATGCTTCATTAGAGTATTTGCAAGTGAAATGACATTGTAGTTGAAAGAGCGCTCATCTTGGTTGGATGAATACCTGGTGGAACACTTCATGATAGTATTAATTACCTCATTAGGGATTTGTGAGGGTGGTGACATGTGTCACCAATCTAGCGGAGGATGGGGAAGACCTCCTCCTATATAAGACCTCATTCACTTCATTTCAATTCATTTGGAGTCTATCTCTAAAACTTCGCTCTAAACCATTGTGTGAAGATGAGTAATTGTGTGGAAGCATTTAGTTCGTGTGAGATGTGATAACTTCTTGGAACAAAGTAGATGTCATCTTAAGGTGACTTACTCCTCCTCAATATTTTCCATTCAAAATGGCCACTAAAAGAGGGAAACAGGTAGCATCTAGTACTGACTTTATATTTAGACCATGACAACTAGAAACTGGGGGTTCTAGTGGTGGACTAGGATCGATAGGGAATGGATCAAGGACTAGAGGGTTGGTGCCCGCTCACTAGGAAACCTTTGGTTACCCAGGGCTCTTAAGGATAACCGGGATAATACCCTGACTACTAAACATATACCCAAGGTCAACTGCCTACAAGGAAGGGATTATCTAGCCCAATTCCCTAGTAGATAAAAAAGGTTTAGTAAATAATCCAGGGGTGCTCGTAATGGTTTACATGAAATAACAGCCCTTATACCATGTTTGAGTTAGGATACACCTTTCCTCTATGAGGGATATGTTTTTCCACTATAGTTTATGTGTTGGCCAACTTTATCCTAATAGATTGGTTTTAGTCAAAGCTTTTCAAGAGTATTTTGCAACTATAGGGGTGAGCCAAACCTAGATACATTTAGATATTGTTATACACCAAATTGTTGTCCTCAAAGGGCCATGTTGTTCGTTGGTTCTTCACCTTTATCGGTCACCCTAAAATTCCTATAAAGAACATGTCAGAGGGTAAGATCTCTAATGTGAAGGATTGATGTGCGAAATGTTTAATTGTAAGGAGTAACAGACAGCCTATCCCAGGCCAAGTGCAAGAGTTGTGGGGTTACCCTTATTTTTAGAGAACTTTTCATCTAGATGCCAATGAAAAACCAAGTCTTGGTAACTTTAACCGAGTTTGTGTTTAAATATGGCGAGGTCTTCCCTTCACTATAACATCAACTGGTTGGCTAAAGGACAATACCAGGTGAAGAGGTAAGGTATGTAACAATTTATACTTTGTATAATTTGATATATTTATCACATTTTAACTTTGTTTTATTTTAGATTCATAGTCTCAGGGGGAGGATAGTGAATGAAGTGTTGAGGTTGAGGGGACATCCAACTCTTGGATTGTAGGGATGGAAGAGATTCATCAACACTAACACTAAGTCTCTATCCTAGCTTACCCCTTATTATGAGAAGTCAATCACCTACCTCTGGGAGAGAAGGGAAATTATTTCCCCTAATGTTCTTTTCAAAGCAACTAGGAGGGCTAGAGTGAAAAAAATAAAAGTGTTTGCTTCACAGGGTGATGCGAACCTCATGATCACGTAACCCACAATAAAGATTGAGATCTGATCCTGGAAAGCTAAAAGAGGTTTGATATGTATGTGACATAATGAAAACCTACCCCAATGCATCAACATTATTGGAATGAAGTCGAATGACGCCACAAAACTAGTTAATCTTTGATAAGTTAGATTCAACTCATTCAAGAACCAAAGAATTGTAGAATCTCTCTCACGCGTCAAACTAAAAAGTTCATAAGTGTTATACATCAAAGGTCAGTGAAACTTAAGCTTACAAGAGTTTAAATGCTTCTAAAAAAATTAACCCTAATAGATCTACCCTTGTAGGCTGAATTGATCCACTTACAAAACTAACTCAAAACCTATACTAAAGCCTAAACCCTGATCCAAACAAGTCTTGTATCCTAGCTAAAAAAAAGTATTAATTAAATCTAAAAAAGCCTTAGGTTATAGCTGAAATAATAATAATATAACTTATAAGTTAATTCTTTATGCTATTATGAGAAGAGAAGAAGAAAAGAAAATGATACAAGTCTGATATAAAGCTTATTTATAGCCTATAATGCTGCCCAATGATCATAAAAACCAATTTGTCATTAAATATCACCAGCTCACATTTCCTTATGTAGCTAGGGTGAATAAGGAATCCTCATAAGAAAAGGATTTTGAAGCATTGATGAATCATTATCGCACTTGAAAATTATGTTGTGGCCTATTAAATATCCTTGTAGAACTAAGAAATCAAAAAAAAAGCTATCACATCCTTATAGGAAAAGGATCATTGCCAAATATAAAGTCCACAAGTCAAAAGAAAGTAAATACTAAAATTTATACATTTTGTTCTGACCTTTATTGCAATGCCTTTTTGAACTTCGATTCACCTAAAAGTTTTTCCCAACATAGAAAAATACCTCTAGAATCCAACGGTTTGATTTGAAGTTATACTAAAAAATGTAAAACTAGACGGTATGAAATTTTAACATAAAATTCGATTATGACCTTGCTTGGATCATATCACAAGAGCTTTATTTTGTTGATGGAGGAGTAACACTCATGCCCGTGACTTGACACCATTTCCAACGCCTTCTTAAGTGGTCAGAGCTACAAAGGATTTTGTTGAAGTTCCTACACCCTAAGTTGTTGTTAAGGGTTTTACATCCCAGATTGGACCGTCTAATCCTGGAGCAACTTCTTCTTATGTTGGACCATGGATTGGCTTTGCAATTCCTTCTCTACTATCCTTGTCTAAAGAGGAGAGGAACATTTTGCAACACTTCATAGGGGAAAATAACATTGTGTTGAGATCTGATGGCATAACAATGATGGATATCATAGACAGGTTATAGGATCTCCCTTTTGATGTTGATCAGCTATCTGATCAGATTTTTGCTCGTCACCTAGCTCTTATTAGGCAACTTCTACTCCATGTGAGCACTTTATCTAGTATACCTTGTTATATGTACTTGGTTCTTATTTTTTTTATTAATATCATTGTTTTATTCAGAGTTCCGTGTTGAATGCCCATTCTCGAAGATGTTGGACTACCAAGAAGGCTCATGTAAAGGCGACCCTGGCTTGATTAAGAGGAAACCAGGAAGAAGTACGAAGCCTTTATAAGGCAAAACTAGAAACTTAGTTAAGGGATATCAGGGAGGTCTATGACATTTATGCCCATGATTCTCAAGAAGTTGAATGAGGATAAAGATCATCAGGCTTCTAAGATGAGTGTTGCCCTGGAAAAAGTTTGTTTGTTTGTCTAAGGAGGCATCATCCTTCCTAGTAAAGTTCTATTGGGTTTTAAAAGTAGAGATTGTAGTTTTGAAAACCGAGATGGCTATGACTAAGGCTGAGGCAAGGGCTTCTAAAGAGGAATGTGCTCGTCTGAGCGTGTTGAGGTACTTGTATGATGAGTTCTTGACAATGTTTGGGGGATCTCAAGCCTTGGATATATTTATTAGAGATAAGATATTCCAGGTTATGTCCAACTTTCACTTTTATCATCTGTTAAGGGGAATAATAATGGACTTATTAGTGGCATTCAACCTCAACCTTGTTCCTGATTTTATTGACATATATCCAACTTGGGTGGTTATTACAGCCTGTGGTAAGTACTTGGCTAAGAAGCCTGACGAGTGATGAGAGTCTCTCAATCGAGAGCGATAGTTTTTAGGAGTTATTATCCTTGGTCTCATGGGCTTTCTATGGTTGTATGTAAGATATTGAAAGTATTAATATATGTTTATGATTCCTTGTTATGTTTAATATTTTTCATATTTATTATGCTTTAGATTAAATAGGGTCCAAAGCCCCAAGTATAACCAAGGTCTTATACATTCCCAGGTGGGGGAGTCAATCCCTATTATTAATCCTTATCAATCCTTGGTATAAATCAAGCTTGGGACAATGAGTTTCTATGTAGAGGTTCAATATTGATGTATAGCCTTATCACAAGATGTCACGCCAATCATTTAAAATTTTGTTAAGAAATTATAAATGTCTTTGGGGTGAAGTAATCTTTGTTATTGTACTATCAGTCACCTAACTGGAACCTAAAGGAAACTCTTAATTGCAATTGGCTTTTGGTGTAGCCTGGCTAGTGAGGGGCTTAGGTAGGGGTGAGCAAAAAAACCGAACAACCGAGAAAACCGAGAAAACCGGAAAAAAAAAATAACCGAAAAAACCGAACCGAAAAAAAAAACCGAATTAACCGATTAAAAAATTACAAAAAAATTCCGGTTCGGTTCGGTTTCGGTTTCTAAAGTCTAAAACCGATTAAACCAAACTGAACCGGTTCAACCAAGCCAGCACTTAAAAATAGAAATGGGTATAAATAGCATGTTTTCCTAACCCTAAACCTAAATTAACTTTCCTCTAAAAACAAACCTAGCCGCCCCCTCCCTTACTCTCTGCATCTCTCCATCTCTCTTTTCCATTTGCTCCCTGCATCTTTACTTTTTAATTCTCCTTCATGCTCCTCCTTTATTTGTTAAGCTCTCCTCCATACTTCATGCTCCATGCTCCTCCTATTTGAAAGGCACGCCACCATCTTCACTTTTGCAATTTTACTTTTAATTGTTTTATTCCTCTTATAGGAGACATGTCCCTCTTTATTTTTGCTTTTAATTTTTTTATCCTTCTTCTTTCTATTTCTCACATAATCCTGTAATTATTGTATAATTTTTCATGCACATGTAACCAAAGAAGATTATCATGTTGAACCAGTAAAAGGCTTTTCTGTGCTCTCCTTGATGTTGGTATTGTGAGAACAAAAATTCAAAATCAAGTTTGGCACTCGATGGATGATGAGCAGATGAGGATCTATGTAAACTATCTTTTGATCTTCCCTTTGTTTTTTTTTCTAGTCAAATGACCTCTGTTCTTTCCTCTTGTTCGTCATACATGCCCAACCATTTTAAGAAAAAGCCATGTTGAGAAAGCACAGATCTGTGAAAATAAGCACAGATCTGTGAAATTAAGAACAAGACGAAGATAGAATTCCTGAAAAAATATGGTCAGTGAAAAAACTCAGAATAAAAACTCAATTGAAATAATTTCGGTTTAAACTGGTTTGGAAGGGAAAAAAACCGAACCGAACCGAACCGAACCGAATATGGTCGGTTCGAACCGATTTTCGGTTCGGTTCGGTTCAAAAACTTGAAAAACAATAATTTCGGTTTGGTTAATTATTTTGGTCCAAAACCGGATCGAACCGGAAATGCTCACCCCTAGGCTTAGGACTCTCACAGCTAGAGAGTAGTTATATTGGAGAGTAGGGAGCCTATGGCCTTCCTACATTCTTATGGGATATATGGCGTACCCCACGTGAAAGTAGTCTTACTAGAGTGAGAGGCTTGAAGCCTCTTTGGTTATGGTGTGTGTCATAAATTTTAGGTTTCTCCTAAATTTTCTTTTTCTTTCAAAAATATAAAAAAAAATGAAAAAAGAAAAAACAATAAAAAATGAAAAAAGACCGATAACTTAGCAAAAACAAACCGGGAAAGGAACCAAACTGAGATTTTGGACGAAACTGGGAACCAAATTGTACCCAAGATTGAAAGATAATACAGATTTAGGGTTAAATTAAATGATTATTGGGTGAATTTGCATAAATATTAAGTTTGAAGACTTAATAAGATTTTTAATAGACTAATTTGATTTAATCACATACCTAATTAAAGATTTAATTAAGTTTAAGAATTAATTTGGGTTTTTAATAAGTCAAATTAATTTTATTAGGGGGTTAATTGGTGAAAAGTTAAGTTTAGAAACCTAATCTGGGCTTAATTGAGAAGATTGAAATTTTAAAGGACTAGATTTAATTTTTACAAAGTCAATTTGGTGAAATCATGAACAAAATTGCAAGAAAATCAAAGCTTGAAGGTCAATTAAGGGTCAAATTAAAAAATTCACAACTAAGAACCTTTTTGAAAACTTTGCCTATGAATTTGGGGACTTAATTTGTTGAAAACATGGGTAAAATTGAAGAAAATAAAAGTTGAAGGTCAATTAGGGTCAAAATTAAAAATATCCAAGACGAAGGACCAAGATGAAAAACATGTTGAAATCAAAGGGTCATTTTAAAGCTTGGCAAAGGTGAAATTGAATTGATTCTTAAAATTAAAATTCAATTAAGGATCTAATTGAATAAATCAAAAGATTGAAGGCTGAAATGGAAAGAGAAGATTTAAACCTAATTTAAACCCAAAGCGCCAAAATGACCAGATTCTAAAAACATTTCATGCATATTTTCTAAAAAAACAAAAATGCATTTTTATCATGTTTTAAATGTACAAAATAAATATCATAACCAATTTATGATTATCCATTAAGATTTGGTCAAAATTTCAAAAATACCACAAAAATTAATTTGTTTAATTATATTTGGGATATAAATTTTACAACGTAATGTATACTTATGGTATTAAATTAAATGAATTAATAGCAATGAACAATAAGAATTAATTGTTTTTAGAAAATAAGTGCAATGCTAAAATTTGGGCCTTGAAATAGTTAGGATTTAACCCGATAAAGTAGAGACTTTCTCATGAAAGGGGATTTGCCTTAAACCTTAGATGAGACCAACGAATAGAAACACGGCTTAAAATAACAATCAATCAATAATGTAACTCACATTGGGTATGGTGCATTGGGGGTGATGCATCTTCCCCTTGCATAACTAGTTCTCTTACCCAGACTCTCGCAAACCAATAGGTTTTCTAGTGACTATAATACTAGGTAGCGACTCTCTCAAATCATAACTTAATGATTAAACTCAAACACCCTTCAATCTAGAAGGCAAATCCATCATTCGATATTATGCACGTCACGACAATATGGAGTCTGGAAGTTCTCTATTGACAAATTGCATAATTTCAGGACTGTATTAGAGAGTGGGAGGCCGAAGACCATCCCCAGCGATGGTGTGAGGCTTGAAAGCCCCACTAGATTTTGATGTCAGTCCAAGATTGCATTAGAGAGTATGAGGCCCCGAGCCATCCTTGGCAATGGTGTGAGGGTCGAAAGCCCCACTAGAGTGTCATGCTAGTCCGCAAGGTTGTCAAAAATATTTTTTTGACACGACACATAACATACAATATAAACTCGAATCGTAAAATCACAAGTAAAATATTTTTAAAATCGTAAAATTATAAGTAAAATATTTTAACTAAATTACATGTTATGTCACGAATCATTAAATCAGTTATTCATGTCAATAGCTCAATTGGATCTTATAATTTTTTTTAATACATTTATGTTTCACCTAAATAAAAATTAAAAAGAATAAAATAAAAAAACTCATCAACAAGCCCAAATACATTGGGTCGTCAAGCCAAATATTTAATCTTATTGATGTCGATTCAAAGTTTGTGGCTATATCAATTAAATATGTATAATTATCTATAAAAATGATATATATATGTTTTATTTACTAAGCATAATGAGATAAAAATATAATATTTTATCAAATATTTTTAAATAATATTATTGTGTAAAAATCTTTTAATTAAGATGCTAATTTATTTATTTTTAAAAAAAACCCCACATTTAGATCCTTTGCCAAACCATGTCATGCCATTTAGGCATCGATCAGATAGGAGCTTCATAGTGAAAAATTATTTGGAGAGCAAGTGAAGCATGTGGCTCAGGATGCAAGTGACTCTGTGAAGCATTTTGCTTAGATCTCAAATGTGTTTTTTTTGTCCTTTCGATCTTGTTTTTCCTTCAATATTCCATCAAAAGTACATATCAATACAAATATAAGAGCTATTTTTTAATCCAAGCGCCTCTCTCACAGCGACGTACATGAAAATAATTTCTTGCTGGTGAATTCTTTTTTTCCCTTAAGCCTAAAATGCTTTTTGTGCTACGAAAATCATGTAAAGCAAAAAATAAAAGTAATTCTAATCTTTTTGTTTAATGAAAATTTGTCATGCATGAAAACGACAAGCATAACAACAAATACAAGAGACTTTTTTTTCCAAAATTAAAACAAATTAAAACCCCTTGGGAAGAGAAAGGGGAAAGTGGGTGAGTCAGTGGGTAGAGTGTCAGGCGGCGGGGTAGTGGGGCTCATGGGAAAAGAGGAGTGCTAACTCAGCAGTTAGCATTCAGCAGTTTTGATAATTTTTACGGTGAAATCGTAAAATCAGTCCGTTTTTAACGATTTTAACATGCTGAACCGATTTTATGCGAGTTTGACCGGGTTTGACCGATTTTACTGGTTTTCAAGTTTTTAACCTGATTTTACACGTTTTATATGTTTTGACTCGTAAAATCGTACAATTTTACGAGTCAAAACGCGTTTTTAATAGCATTGCCAGTCCGAGACTACAATAGAGAGTGGTAATCCAGAGGTCATCTCTAGCGATGGTGTGAGGCTCAAATGCCTCATTAGAGTGTTATGTCAGTCCAAGACTGCACTGAAGAATGAGAGGGAATATATAATAGAAAAACAACATATATTCTGCAAAAGTTACATTCCTATCTATCATATATTTTGAGATGATCTGAGTGTCAAGCATGATGAAGATTCTTGCCTTCCATATCTTGAAGGTGGTAAATGTTGGATTTGACTACCTTAAACACTATAAAAGAACCATCCCATTTTTGCGCTAGTTTGCCTTTGCTCTCCCTATTATCGGTTGCCTCTAACTTTCAGAGTACTAAGTCTTCAAATTTAAAACTCTTGTTTTTTACCTTGGCATTATGATATCTAGTGATTTGATGTTGATAAACTTTGTTTCTTATTGTCGTTGTCAACCAGGATTCTTCAAGAAGATTTAGATTAGCTCTCAATCATTGCTCATTATTTTCTAGGCAGTAATGGGTTGCCCTAGGACTTAGACACCTATTTTTTTATAGGTATTATAGCTTCAATACCATACATGAGAAGAAAATGAGTTTCCTCGGTTGATGTTTTTTAGGTTGTTTAATTGGCCCATTAAATTTTATTTAAAGTTCTATCCATTCTAACTTGGCCTCATTCATCTTCTTTTGAGACCACTAAGTAGGACTCTATGGTGAGCTCGTCTTGGGTTTGGCAATATGATACTAAATAAAATTGATGGTTTATATAGAGTTTTTAACATTGTTCTCTTATTTTATGGTTATCAAATTATGTTCCATTATCGGTTATCAAGATTTTAGTAAGTCCAAAACAGCATATAATGTTCTTCCAAATGGAAAAGACTACTTTGTTGGCGATTATGTTTGCCAATGTCTCAATCTCTACCTATTTTATGAAGAATGTTACCAAGACAATTTGTATGTTACTTGTGGCCTTAGGGAAAAGACCCAAGATATCCATCCTTTACTAAAAGAAAGGTCATGAAAAGGCTATAGCTGTCATCTTTCTCGAATGTTAGTAGGAGAACAAAGTGTATCTTTCATATCTGTTGCATCGTCTAGCCAATTTAATGACATCATAAAGTATAGTTGGCCAGTAGAAATCTATTCGAGTAGCTTTAGCGGTGAGAGCTCTTGAACCAATATGGAGACCATATATCCCTTTATGAAGTTCTTTCAAAATATATGTTGTCTTCTGCCAATAGGCATTTCATGAAGGGAGCTAGGGTGGATCTTCTATACAAGACATCATTAATTAAGCAATACTTATCTCCTCACCCAATCAACCGGATGGCCTCGGTTCTATCAAAAGATATTTCTCTTATGAGAAAATAATGCCTAATAGGGGTTCTTTAATCTTCATTGAGGGCGACTAGGGCAATCACTAGTCCTTCTTCACTTACACTTGACTTCTTTAAAGTTTGAATCCATAGTTTTGGAGGGAGCTCTACTAAGTTGAAGCTTTCAAGTTTGGATAAAAAGTTTTTCTAGTGATTGGCTTTCCTAAGCATGCGAATGATTGTGATATCCTTACCTTCATCTTTTTTGGAAAGATAATTTGAACTTTCTAAGGACATTTTAGCGTGGTTGCCTTCCTGGCCTCATATAATCCTTGACAATGGTCTACAACCAACTGAGAGTCATTATGAATGTGGAGGGGATACCCATATAAGGTCTCTATAAGCCCTAATCATACCAAAAAAACTTCATACTCTGCTACATTATTAACAGCTGGGAATCCAAAACAAACCTCGTAGGTATAATCTTGTCCTTCTAGACTTGTAAGCACTATCCCCATTTCATCGCCTTTGTATTAGAGGACCCATCCATATATAACTATCATGTAGGGTTGACATGGTGGGTTCTAAGAAAGTTGTTAAAGTTGGTCCCTTTATAGTAGGTTTGGGCTGGTATTGGAGATCAAACTCTCCTAACTCAATTTCCCACCTCACTAGGTGTCCTAACATGTGTTGTGAAGAATTTGTCGGAGGGATTGATATATCAAGATGGTGATTTAGTGAGCCTAGAAGTAAGGCCTCAACTTTCTAGAGGCATTAGTCATAGTCAAAGCTATCTTCTCTATTTTTAAGTATCTTGTTTCATCATCTTGAAGGGTCTTGCTAAAGTAGTAAATCAGGTATTGAATTTCATTCTTTTCTTTTACTAGCACTACACTGCCAAGTCTATTATGCCCAAATAGAGAAAGAGCTTCTCATATTTTTTTAGTTGGGATAAAACCTTGAGAGATGAGAGGTATACTTTGATTCCTTTAAAGGCTTCTTGACACTCGGATGTCCATTCAAAGTTAGAAGTATTTCTCAAGGTTTTAAAGAATGATAGTTTACGATTCCTAAAATGAGAAATAAATCTATTAAAGGTAGTCAACCTCCTTGTGAGACGTTGAATCTTCTCCACTGACTACGAGGGAGTCATCTCTAGCATGGCTTGGATTTTCTTGGGGTTGGGCTCTATCCAATTACTACTTACTAGAAACCTCACAAACTTCTCTCCCCTGATGGAAAATACATAATTTAAGGGATTGAGCTTCATTTGATATTTGATTTAGCAAAGAAAAAACCTATTATAGGTCTAAAAAAATGTTGCTTAAATGTCATGCTCTTCACCAATATATAATCCATATAGCCTTTTATAATCCTCCTCAACTGATGCTTGAAGACTTTGTTCACCATCTACTATTGGTAGGTGGCTTTTTGTATTTTTTAGTCCGAAAGGCATAACCCTGTAACAATATGTCCCTTCCTCAATTATAAATGATGTCTTCTCATCATCGTCCATGTGCAAAGGTATTTGATGATACCTAAAGTTAGCATCGAGAGAACTGAGAAATTCAAAACCTACCATGAAATCCACCAATGTATCAATTTTGGGAAGAGAAAAACTATCTTTTAAGCAGACCTTGTTCAAATATGTAAAGTCCACATACATCTGCCATTTTCTGGTGGTTTTCATCACCATTACCACATTTCCTAACTAATCAGAGTACATCAGCTCGTGGATAAATCAGGTGGCAAGTAACTTTCTCGCCTTTCTGTTATTGCTCTTTGTCTCTTACCCTCAAAACTTATTTTCTTCTAACGAATAAAGGAGAAGGTTGGGTTAACCTTTAATTGATTTGTTGCCACCCTAGGGCTCATCCTGGGCATGTATGAGTGTTTAAAAGCAAAATTAGTTTTTTAGATGGTGAGGAGCTTTGTCAAGGCTTATTCTTGACTTGGCTTCAAGGTAGATCCCATCTTCGTGGTCGCTCCCTCTTTCCTAAGAGGTACATTCTTTAACTCTTTAATGATCTCTATCATTGCTTCCACACATTCATTCTCAAGACCTTATTAGTCCATTACCAAGGCCTTCTTGCCCTTTAAACATGAAAAAGGCATATTGTATAGAAGATGTTTGGTTATCCCATATCGTGTCCACACCCTTATAAGTAGGGAATTTCAAAGTCAAGTATTTAGTATTGATAAATGCGTTGATTTGGTGTAAAAGAGGTCTTTCTAGGATGGTGTTATAAACCAGACTCATATCAATGACAATAAGGTCTGTTGAAGAGTTAGACATTTAGAATAAGTACCGTTAGTGACAAGGATCTCCAATGCGCCTTTCACCAACATGCTTATACCTGTAATCCCAATAAAATGAGTATTTATAAGAATTAATCTTAAGGGATCAATCCCCATTTGTGTCATCACGTCGCTAGAGAGAATATTGATCACATTACCATCGTCCATTAATATCCTATAGACAAGGTGATTTGCCAAGACAGTTGAGATGACCAGAGCATCTTCAAGTGTAAAAGTTACCCCCTCCCTGTCTTCTAAGGTAAATATGATAAGTTCATGCCACATATTTATAAGGACTTGTTTCCTATATTTCTTTTTTCCACTTTCACTATCACCTATTGCTGAGGTTCCACCCAAAATCACATTAATCTCTAACAATACTTGGTTAGGTTGACTAGACTCTTCTCTACCTGATTCAATATGGGTATCCCTCTTTACAATCTTTTGGATATAGTGTTTGGTTATCAACCGCTCAATCTTTTTATTCAAGGCATAGCATTATTCGGTATCATGTCTCCTGCCCTGATGGAACATGTAATACTTATTGAAGGTGCATGTATATGGAGTGACTTTCATTGGTGGAGGATAATAATAAACAAATTCTTTACTCTTAATAATGATATATACTTCAATGATAGTGGTGTTCAAGGGAGTGGAAAACCTCTCAAAATATGGCAATCGGTCATGGGATGGCTCTTTCTTGTTGTTTCTTGAGCTCAAGTTCTGAATAGGGGAATGATTCCACCTAAGAGGTCCCTCAGGTTGACTATCCTTATAAAAGTAGAGGTTCATGTCACAACTTATTTGCCTCTTCCACCCATATATGATTCTCCATGACTTGATTCACCTTAAGAAAGCTTATTGGTTGTGATATAGTCATCCCCACACTTGATGAGGGCTATATGCATCTTCTTGGATATGCTCAAAGGTTGACCTCATTTTGATCTTTTGTCTACTCAGCTTCGGGAAGCTTGAGTATTCTGATACGGAATGATGGGATTGCCAATTATTATCCACCCATGATAATGAGAAAGAGCACGCCTCAAATGCCCACTTTGTGCAAAGGTATTATAGTGATGAGAGTGATTCCTCATGGGACTTTATGAACATTAGGGCAAGACATTGTCTCGAATGTTGTTTTGCCCAGACTCCTCAGAGTAGTGTAATTCCCTATAGGTGCTGGGAATAATCTATTACGGTGTCATCAGGACCTCTGGTTTTGCCAAGGGTGTTGAGACTTGTTATGGCAACAAAGCTCAATTCTTCTCTTGAGTAGCTAACATCGCTTGAGTCATAAGTTGTACTTGATTGATGAGTTATTGGAAGTCTGGTTGGGTAGAAGTACTCACGATAACAAGTAGATTTGTTATGTGTCTGGGTCTAGATGTGTCTTGATTATCTGCTATGGAATGATCTGGAAATGTCAAAAACAAGTTGTAGAAAGAAATTTGGGCTTTTTTTTTGTTTTCCCACAAATGGTGCCAATTGATGATATTCCAAAATCCAATATGCTTAGAAATAAGGTTTTTCGATGATTGGATTATGAGTTAATTAAATGTTCATTTAAATAACTCCTTCAAAGTAATGGAAACTGTTTCTTGACAAGTGCCTCTAAATACCTACAAAAAGTCTTCTTTTAGAAGATTTAAAGACTCTTAGATAGTAAAGTCGGTAATTTTATAGAGAAAAAAGAATAATAAATATGCTAGAGAGCATTAAATTCTAAAAATAAGGTTGTTCTTATGTTGAGATAGATATTTTTTTAATGTAAAATATTAAACATGTGGGTAGTTCAAGAGGTATTTAGAGCTCATAAACCTTGTTTTTTTTAGTTGAGGGGTTGGAAAGTCATTTTATGCTGATAACATTAATGAGAGATAAAAATCTTTTACACTTGCATTGATGAAGGAGGATATCTCTTCCATGTGCATTAATGAAGGAACAAATAATTGGGCTTAAGACACTTGTTGAGTCTATGAATATTATGTCATGTTATTGAGCTCAAGATTGAGGCTAGGGCCCACGAGGATTGGGCACATGCCTAGCAGCTGGGCTCGAGCACACAACCCGAGCCCAAAAAGTAATAGGTGCTCACCTGGCACTTGGGCTCAGGTGCACAACCCGAGCATAAAGGGTGTTAAGCCCCCCCCCCCCCTCCCAAAAAAAAAAAATCCAACACCTAGGCTCAGGCGTGTTATCTTAGCCTAAAGAGCGCTCAATAAAGGCCTAATAATTAGACGCATGACTATTCTTGAAACTCATTATAGGCTTGTACCAAAAATAAACATCTTTCTGTCAAATATTAAAAAATATGAATAAATCTAGGTCATCACTGTCCTTAAATATATAAATGTATAACATTTATAATTTTTCTATTTAAGTCATATACTTGTCTTAAATATGGTTATATTTTTTTATTTTATATTAAATAATAAATGATATTGTAATGATAGATATCAGAATAAATATCGCTCAATAAATAGGTTGGATAAAAGACACAAATTGGTTTGAAAATATTTTTTATTGTTCGAAAGAAAAAAAAGATACATGGACAGGATATTGGTAAAATCCCAAATCCTCAATTGCCAGTCTCGTGGACCGTGTGAAATAAATTCGTCTGGAGTAGGGTGGGCCAAGTGATCGTGCATCCCGCGGTATTAGAATGGACAGAACCTAAGTCAAATTTTTGGTTCCGAGTCCGACCATTATTATTATTATTTTGTGGTATCAGATAAACTATATAACATAATTAATTTGCATAAAAGAAAATCTTATCGACAATTATGTTTTGGCCCACCAAAACCATATTCGTGAATGGCTTGAAAGCGGCCTGCAATTTCCAACTGGGGTTGACTCTC
The DNA here is from genome assembly GCA_007827005.2 of Populus simonii. Taxonomy (NCBI): domain Eukaryota; kingdom Viridiplantae; phylum Streptophyta; class Magnoliopsida; order Malpighiales; family Salicaceae; genus Populus; species Populus simonii. Next base: position 1,403,463 of record CM017472.2, on the reverse strand, counting down.
AAGTCTCCTTGCACTTGTCATCCACTATATTCTCTTGTTGGTAGGCAAAATGGGTAGGCTGACATATACTCCATACAAAACCTTACCTTGTGTTTTCACATCCATTTATATTTGGAAAGATCCTTGACATGTTCCTATTGGAATCCCAGTTTAGAAGATTTCCATGAACAAGGTGAATAAGATGTACTATTTTCATCATAAGAGAAAATCACAACTAAAACAATCAGTACTATAAAAGGAAAATGCAGGCCAATAATGGCTTTCCAACCAATAATCAAAACAAAATGTTTAAAAAAGGCTTCGTGTAACAGTAATGCAACTTTTGCGATCTTTAATTGTTGTTGGTAAACAAATTCCGCAGGGAAAAGAGTACCTTATGAGGATGAAGAACATTCGTTTTTACTCCAAATTACATCATAAAAACCTAAACAAGTAGAACAATGACTGACAAAATTGACCAAAAATTGGAACAATCAGAAGGAATCTACCAAAATCTTCATTCGCAACAGGACTCAACAGAGCCTTTTATCGATTCTGTTAGGGTTTGCCATACAATCAGCTGTCCGACATTCAGAAGTTCTACTTACCTCTCCAGAAGCATCACCATTTCGCAATGTGAGGTATGTGGGAAAAGATCAACAGCCACGGCTTTTACAGGTCGGAAAGGCTCTGAAATGGGCATAGACTTGACTCTGTGCCGTGCCAAACCAGCGCTGCTCATCTTCCTCCATGCCCTGTTTCCATTCCCTTTTTCAACTTTCTCAGGAGAAGGGGTGCAGAGCTCAATAGCATTGGCCACTAAGGTTTCAGGATTGCAAGAAATGTAACTACAAAACACCCAACAAGGTAAGTCAAACTTTCACGAAAGTATATGTATGTGTGTTAAAGTAAGCAGGGTGTGGCACTAACACAAGTCTCCGTACACGTGAATGAGTTCTCAGAACTTTAATCACCTGCATTTTGACCAAACAGCCATCAGTAATGCTTTGAATGACATATTTATCAACTTGGTGATCAAACAGATATTCTGAATACTTGCAAGGGCACCATTCAACTCAAAGACAGATGTGAAGGAAATTATGGGAGAATAACTTCCAAATTAAATAGTCATAAATGCTGTGAGCATGCAAATACTCATTTGCAATTGATGCAGTTACTAAGTTTTGAGCGCTTCCATCATAAGCATATATTATCATCAAACCATTAGGAACAGCTTTTGAAAAGGAATAGGTGGATTCAGCGGGGAAGTATGCAGCATGACCAATTCAACATTGACTTGCCAATCTATTAATACACTTATATTTTAATCACTGAACCAGTTCAATTAATGTAATATGCATATTGTGAAAATGCAGCATGCCCTAAGCTTTCATAAACCTAAGTTTCATTATCATATAAAAACCCAATAACAACCCTTCTTGAGCAGCAGAACAAGCGCTACTTTTCCAGTACCATAGCCAGAATAAAGCTTTTTGATGGCATCAACAGCTGGACCAATTGAAAGAGTGGAAAAAACAATAAAATGCAATTGATAGTTGTCTTTCTCAATTAAAACCATTTTCCTGATCCAGTTTGTGGGTACTATTTAGGTTCAAAGTAGAACCTTCAACTTATGGTTGGACTGTGACAACCATCATCATTATCAAGCTGTGTAATGAAATTTGAGAGCTAACAAACACGGTAAGCTACCCTTTGGCTGGGTCAAAACTGTTAGGGAAAGCATAAAAACAGTGCACATCCCACAAAAGCTAAAATTCCATGTGAAATAATCACGAAAAAACAAGGGGCCAATGACTTAAGGCACCTACTGTAGGTCAAACCATTAGTGAAGGTGCTCAAGAAAATAGAAGCCAAAAAAACTTAAACAAGGGTATAGCTTAACATGAAACCTCAAGCCAGTAATATAGGGAACATAACTGACTGAACTCTGCAATTCAGTTTCAAATGATTAACGAATAGAATAACCACCATGCCAATTTGGACAAGGCTAAACCAAAAGTTTCCCCTCTATGTTATCCCCAATCAATCAGTTTAGCCCCTGTGTTAATAATCGAGTCAGGTGAACCCTTATAATACAATTCTAGTCAAATACGGCCAATTAGCAAAATTTTGAAGGTTGAGGACTGGTTTGTTAATGAACATATTGATAGGGAACTATCTACTTGATCGTTATCCATTTATTTATTTTTTAAACATATTCATTAATATGTTACATATGATATTGACTAATCTCATATGCATGTTTATATAAATTCATTTTTTAACAAAATGAAACTTGTAAAAGATTAATTGATAGCTAAAGGCTTTTTCTAAGTTGCAATGCTAGCTTTGCAATTTATCCATGATATATACAGTTAAAACAAAGATAGAAATCTTCATTTCAATTAAAATTATTTTTGATATCATTCTTTTAGTTATCAAGTAAAGGAAATGCTAGAAAAAAGAATTGTATGTCATTTTACTTTTTATTCATCTTTATAAAAAAATTAGCTGATAATTTTATGTTATTCAAAGATAATATAGATTTACATATACATATATTTATGCAACCATCATATTTTATGATTACATATGCAAGAAATGTGTTTAAATATGAAGTAGCTCAAATTAATGAAGGCAAAGTAAAATGTTATTTATTTGTCAATCAACAAAATAAAATTTTTCATTTACATTTTTTTTAGTCGAAGATCAATTAGATAGCCCCAATTATATGCTCATTAGCATATAGATAGCTATCCTTCAAAATCTTGCTAATTAGCTCAACTGACCTTGTTGACTGCAACTATATAATATGAGGTTAAATTGACTCAATAGTATAAGCTAAGCTGGCAGACTTAGAATGACAGAGAGAATAAATAGGTTTTCCCATTTGACAGATGGAAAATTTTTGGTACAAAGACAATCACATGCATAACATAAGGAGACAACACTCACAGTGGGATGCAGCCCGCCACGGGGAGGATCAACAATGGCAACAACATTTTTAAAATGCAACATTGAAGAACTCCCTTCTTTTGATGTGCAACTCTTCTGAAGTTGACTTTGGATTTCTTGTCCATCATTTTCTGAATGCCCAGAAGCACCTTCACCATTTCCAAGATCATGGCTTGGGTTCTTGCTAGAGTCTAGGACGTCATCCATGGGAGCATTGTTAACTTCAACAATTGCTATTTCTTTATCCCTGATTTCAGATGCATTCAGCTGTTCACCTTCTTTCTGAGGCACATCTAGATACTCCTTCAATAAAGACCCAATCACATCCTCTGCCTGTTACCTCACCATTAATGGAAATGATAATTAAGTGATTGAAAGAAGACGTTAAGAAATTAGACTGTATTATCTTGATAAAGGCCATCTAATTGGTGTTGCATATAGTAACCAAGTCAAAAAGGGATAAAACCAAATGTCACCTTTGCACAAACAAATCTACAGTTTTTTATGCCATTAATTTCAGCATTCCGATGAGCATCTGAAACTGCAGAAGCATTCATTTCAATGCCAACAACCTGGAGAAATTTCGACATGAAAATAAGTTCAGTCGCATATTTATCACAGAGAGAAGGGTTAAGAAAATAAGAGAGGGGGAGAGAGAGAGAGAGTCAAATCTACTAATTTCTAAGTATAATGGACATAATGTACCCACTTATAACAACTTCAAAAAGCCTCCAGAAGTAAGTGTTTTTAAAAAAGATTATATTTAACAAAACTGCAGTTATACGTGCAACAGGCCAGTGAATGATAAAAAATCCCAATCACAGTGTGGCTACTTTAAAACAAGAAAGCATACAAAGAAAGGCGTACGATTATTACCATACCAACACGATCTGCTAAAGTGAGGCCAATTGTTCCTGTCCCACAGCATATATCAAATAGCAAGCTATCTGGACCCAGACCAGCCCAATCTCCAGCAAGAGAGTATAGTTTCTCTGCAGCAAGGGTGTTAACCTGCAACGTGATTGCTAAGAAGAAATTCAATTTCACCATCCAAGAAAGATAAGAAATACGAGTTCCTCACCTGGAAAAAAGCTGTTGGTGATATAGAGAACCGAAGATTACTTATATAATCATGAATTCTTGCTTCAGCAACATTACTGGTTGCTTGAACCTCGGAACCACCATTTGCGTTTGGAAGGAGTAGCGTGCGCAATGGAGCATCAGCTGGTGCAACATTTGATAGTCCTTGGTGATCCTAAAATGAAACAGTCAACATTTAAGGATTTAGAGAGCGAATTATGGGATCATGAACCTAAGGGAAAATATAGTACACCCAGATTTTGCAGCAAGGTTTAAAGCATCAAGTATATCCAAAAAACATACACAACAATCATACAAATAAAGAGAGCATTATCATAGTAAAATTCTCCAGCTGCAGCTAGAATTGAAAGAATTGACCCATGTTTGTCAAATTGAGATTGACTTGTAAATCGTAAAGCTCATTTCTTGAATCATGAATCATGAGATTCAGTAACAAGTTTAAAATACCTTTCAAAGGATATATTTATCAAATACAAAAAGAAAATCATTATGATTCAGTTTGCAACTCCTTCATCTCTTTATTTTTTTCTCCCAAATACTGGAATTCCCTAATTTCCAAATCTGTTTTCTTTTTTTTGTAGGGGGAGCACTAAAACAATCGTACAATACTTCCAATTCAATACACGAATTGTGCGATTCATGATTCTTGTACATGTCAATTCATGCACCTAATAGAAACGATTGATGCTTGAATCGTATAATTCCAACAACCATGAACCAACCTACAGAGCTAACCCATTTTGTTATCCAATCCTAACATATTCAACTCAGTAATGCAGCATTTAATATATGTTCATGATGAATCCAATCCCATGCGACTTTACTAGTCAAATTTTATGCTTTCTGATTTCCAAATAACCCACTGAATGGTCAGGCCCAACTGGAACAGTTATGGGCTGCCTATTCAGACCATGCAAAGACCATATTGCCTAAAAACACATATAAAGTAAAGATGATGTGGGATAACAAAGGCCATTGGCAAGGCCACATACATTTGAGGGGGTCAGTTGATCTGCATTCCAACTCCCACTTTCCCATTCTTCCATAGATCCATGAATTCCTTGAAGAGGTGGACACGGCCTTTTTTTTTCCTTCACTTTTAAAATTCCAAGAACTCTAAAATTTCTTCTTTTCTAACTTTCTTTCTGAGTGAGGCAAAACTCTTTTTTCTTTGTTGTCAATTCTCTTTCCTCGATCCATTAAAAATAACAACTTATTTTATCTCCTTTAATTCTTATGTTATTTCAAGAATTCAAGTCTCTCTTCATTTCTATCAAATTTTCCGTATTTTAATCTCCATTAACAATATAAGCCTATAAAGTCTAATAAGTTTGGTAATTTAATTTTTAAATATTTTGTATTTTATTGATTGATTTATTTATTATTAATTAAATTTATTTAAATAGAAAAAAGCTCAAGTCTATCCTTATGTATAATTTTTTATAGGTATTCTCAGAATGTCTCATCCAAATTAACAAAATTTAACATGTGCATGTGCTTTATAGATAAATATAATTTCTACTACTAAACTGAAAAAACAAGAACAATTAAATTCATCCGTTTGTTTCATTCTACTTTATCATTCAATAAAGTAGTATTAGTATGAAAATAATCAATATAATTTTTTAAAAGACAGTAATTATAAATTAAACTTGATGAAGAAAATCTTGGTTACGCCACTGACAAGGGACCTAAATCTACAACCTCTCCATTGTTCTCTGACCTCAATCTATCCCAATCAATCATGCTTCAACTATATATGCTTCCATATACAGTCCCTTGCCAAATTTTATATGAATTACACAAAGAAACGTAGAGTATTTTAATCAATACAAGGACATAGATGTACATAGTATATAAGAACTAGTCTGCACGAATTAAAGCAATTAGCAAAACAGAACTAAATAAATCAACTGTTCTTTTAACGCAAGTAATGCCATTGTCATCTCCAGATGATAGCAAGATCTATCAGAAACTATACAGTATTATTTGGTTGATCACACAGAATATTGTGAGAAGTTTCTGTTTTTATGGGTTATGTTTTGGTCAATTCAATTATGTGAGATAATGAGACAGAAACACAGAAGCTGCTGACAACCACACTGATTTTCAGTGCAGACAGCTGTTCATCAAGTTCAGCTCAGTAAAAATAATGAACACTGCAATGAACTGGTACCTGAATAACCAAAGCTGTTAAAGGCAAAGGTGGAGCACTTCCAGCAGCTCCAGTGGTAAATGCATGAGCCAACCCCCTTAGTTCAATGGTTATCATGTCATCATCAAAGCCCACAGAGGAGACCTAAGTAATCAAATAACCGGAAAAAAATTGTAAACAGTAACCCAACATTCTATGCAAAGAAGCATTGCCAATTGACAAAGAAAACTTGAATTCGATCATTTGATTTGTGAAAAGTATACCAAAGTGAACAAAACTTAGTTATGCTGCCTGTCCTTCATCATGACATATTATCACTTTAACAAAGAAACACTTACAAAAAATCTTTAAATACAAACCTGAACAATAAGCATGACCTCTGATATGTGGGCCTCGGGAATTGCAATATCAGCAGCTTTCCTTGGTAATCTTCCTTCTCGAACCTTATAAGACATATTAAGATATAGAATGCTAGATGAGACAAATCAACTTTAGTTTCAGACATATTTCAACACAAGATTACAAAATTTATCGGAGTTGCAAGAGAGCAACAGGAAGGAAGCAGCAGCAATGCTATTAGTTGAACTTCTTCCATTGCCTCTACATGCTCTGCAACACATACCGTTAATTGACGCCAGAATCCAGTATTCTTAAATCTATTCCAAATTGGCAAGCCAGATTGTTGCAAAAATTCCTGAAAGATTGACGCATACTTGCAGGCAACACTAGAAACATTGGGGCAGCCAAGAGGTTCTTCTACAGCTGTCACACCTTCCCTGGAAAACAAATATTAGCATTTTTGAAACAATCCCCAAGCCAACAAGTACCTAAAAAACATGTGAATATGAAATACCTAAAGTTTCCTAGCATAAAACCCACAGTAGGTTTTCCTTGAAGAGAATATCCAACAGAAAACTCGCATTTATTACGATATCCATTTCTAAGTGGTGATTCAAGTATACCCTCTAGTTCACATGGAAGACCACCTGCACGGATCAGGGAAAAAAAAAAAAGCAGCCGTGAGAATCCATAAGAGAGCCTTGAAGTGGAATGAGAAGTAAATACAGACAGTTAGTAAAAATGTTATGACATATATGGGAGTCTTATTATTTCATGAGGAAACCCTTTGTTCCTTCCTCAAGCTTTCAGACCAACATTGTTGTAAGAAAGAAAGTAATTCTCCTGGAGTGATAATATATGCAAAGATTGAAAGGAAAACAATACCAATTTCTCTAGATCTGAGAATCCATTCTGGAAGAGAAACTCCATTAGGACAAGCTTTGCGTGCATTTCTTGTCTGTCCCAAAAAAAAATGTAGCAGTTCAGTTTGCTGAGGCGCCACATTGCAGCATATAGTATTTTACAAATATAAAGTGAAACAGAAAAAGTGTTCCTAACAAGTTTTTTGAGCGTTTGCATGATAGAGTTCTTCTTGTGCTCCAACTGATCATCATAAGGCATATGAGCAAGAGGTGTTGCGACATCACGGGCACATTTGGCCTGAGAGCTTGAACCATCTTGTGTTGAATTGTCATTATTCCCATCACCATCCCCAATAGCATCTGAAGGTCTAGAGATCCCAGCATTTTCTCCTTCCAATGCAGGTTCCATTGTCTGCGGAATGTTTTGAGGGGCAGCCATTGCTGATTTGATTTTCTGCTCAAATTGTCGGGGAATGACATCGGCAACCTTTATATTCTTGTTTCCAATAGATCTTCCTTCCAGCTCCTACCACGTTCAAGTTTTCAGATACCAACCACTACAGAGTGCTAGCTACTTATTTTGAGTTCATGGGGTATATACAATATTTGGAGTACCTCGATTGCTTTTTTCAATTGCTCAGCATCCTCGAAACTTAGGAAACCCACGGACATGCCTTTCTTTTTCTTAGCAGATTTGAAAAGAATCCCCTGAAAAAAACAGAGACGTTGTAATGAAAGCTTGAAATAATTCCTGGTTACATTTGATAATGACATACCACAGATAACAATCGATTATTAGGAAAACCACAAAACTTAATAAGAACAAAAAAAAATGAAAAAAAAGTAAAACGCACTTGATCACTTAGAAACTTCCTCAAATGATCAGAAAGCCACTTGCGGGGCAAATGTACCAAGCATTTACTAAGCCCAGTATCCAAACAACCCCCATCGCCATCACCGTCAGCAGCAATATCAGTCATCATGATCTCCTCATCTTCATCTTCTTCCTTACTATCATTATCATTGGTGGTGTCCAGCTTGATAGCTTTCTTGGCACGCTCTGAGGTAGGATCCCAGGTGTTATCCGGGCGGGGCCTCAACTCCTCTTCGCCGTGCGCATACTTGCACGCACTGCCGTGGCTACAGGAGGCCCCCATGTGCCGCCTGAAGTAGGAACAGAGCGAGGTTTTATAGAATGGATTGAGTGAAGGGTCTGTTTCTGTTTCTGTTTCTGTTTCTGCTTCTGTCGTTGTTGTTGTTATTGTCTTCTCTCGCTTTCGCTTCTCCCCAGTTGTGGTGGCGGTGTCATCTTGGTTGTTGGACGGCTGGATTTGTTGCTCAGGGGGGATGGGTGAATCTTGGGCGTTCATTGGGTTGGTCTGGGTAAGGGAAGTTTCGGTCGGGAGGTTTAGGGTTTCGGAAGAAGAAGAGAGTTGGTTCATTGGAGATGACGATGCCATGAGTCGAGTCTGTTTTAGTCCCGGCACCCTCGTCCTTGGTTCCTTCTTTCTTTCTTTTTTTTAAGTAAATTATGTTATTTATTTTTTAAAATATTTTTTATTTAAAAAAATATTAAAATATTATTTTTATTTTTTAAAATTTATTTATAATATGGTTTAAAAACACTAAAAATTTAATTTAAAACTAAAAATTAAAAAAAAAAAAAAAAAACAATTAAACTGTAATACCAAACACATTCATCCTGCATGAAAATAAATAAAAAAACTCGAACTTAAAAAAATGTTTGTTTCCGTCATTTAATCTGTTTTTTAAATTAGTTTTTTATTTAAAAAATATTAATTTTATATTTTTTTTATTATTTAAACATATTAATATCAAAAATATATAAAATATATTATTTTAATATATTTTTATAAAAATATAATTACAAAAGCCACACTTTTGCAAAAATATACAAAACAGCAGTGGCAATGGGTTGGGCAGGTTTTTATGCAACCACACTCGATAGGATAGGGTATAATGGTATATTCATAATCATTATCCGTATCTAGTCGGGTTGGATAAAGGGTCTTTTTCACCTAACCATGTACCCACCCACCTGACCTTATTTTTTTACATATTTTTTTTAACTTCTCTATAATATTTTTGTAACACCTCATAATATATATATATATACATATATATATATATAAAAAGTTGGTTTCAATATTATTTTTCCAGTAAAACATTTATACATTATAAGAAATTTAAAAAATATATATAATAATTCGGGTTATAGTCTCAACCAATTAAATAAATTGAATTTATTTAAATTATATGGGGAAAAAAGGGTAACAAACAAACAGAAAAATATATATATATATATATAAAAACAAAGATCAAAATTGAAGGAAAAAAAATAATACACTATCAAGTTGGATTGAAAGATAAAATTAAAAATAATAAAATTTTTATAAAAGAGTTAAGGAAAAAATCATAAAAATAAAGATTAAATTGAAAACACCAGAATTTGATGAAAAAAACTTGAACACGTAGAGTTTTTCAACGTGTTTTTTTACATAAAAAATCATAAATATAGATAAAAAAAAAAAAAAACTATGCACATATCCAATTAAATAATTCATTAATCACCCTGTAAATAAACAAAAAAGTAATTAACAATTAAAAAAAGATAACTGGAAAAATCAAGATATTTAATATCTCAACATGGATCATTAATCAGGTCATGTTAAATAAATTTATTTATGAAAATTAATTTATAATAGAGATTGATACACATAAAATTTATTAAAAGAAATAAAAGGAAAAAAAAAAATAGTATTCAAAGTTACACATATTAAAATTATTATAAAAAATAAATATTTAATCTATATAAAATAAAAAAATAAAGATAAACCGTACCAACCCCATAAAAAATTAAACACATCTAATATAATTAAAAAATAATTATTATTCAACGAAGGATTAAAAACCCAAGAAATCATAAAGAAAGAGTATTAATTAAAACATAAACTTAACAATCATTTTAAAAAAAAAAAAACACACACACACACATACAAAAAGCCATTAATATAAAAAAAATTGAAAAAAGAGAGAGAGAAATGAGACCAGCGGCACGTGGGCTTTTTATTTTTAAAATAGAGAAAGAGTATTAATTAAAACATAAACTTAAAAATCATTTTAAAAAACACACACACAACAAAGCCATTAATATATATAAAAAGAGAGGGATGAGGCAAGCCACGGGTGGGCCTTTTATTTTTTTAAAAAAAAGTTTAATGCGGCGTATTGTTCATCTCAGCTGGTTATAGCAAAAAACAGACATGTAATTTGTTAATCCTAGAATATGGCCACTGATTTGACAGGAAAATACGGTTCTCTTTTTACTAAAAAAATCATTTTCAACCCATTTGTTTTACCAAAAATACATGGGGAACACCCTATGAATCTTGTTAAACCAATCCATGACCTCAAAAACACAAAAAACCGGTCCAAAACCCGAAATCACCTGTAACTATAAATCTTCTCGAGATCATATGTGTTTTTTTAGGTGTTTTGAAGGTTTAAAAAACACTTAATAGAAACCTTATTATCATATGAAATCATTGGATACAAAAATCAACTGTTTTGGTGGCTTAAATCTTCTCCAACAACTTTCTCTCTTTAAACCAGAATCCAGCGACCTCTCTTCCTTATCCATGAAAAAAAGGATTAAAAAATAAAGTTGTATATCCAAAATGTATTTTTTAAAAATTATAAGGACCGATTATCTAATAGTTTAATAAAAAGGGGATGAAAATGAACTTTCTAAGTATTTTACACCTATTTCACTTTGATTTCTTATTTTTCAATTCAACTCTCCCAGCAAAAAAAAAAAAAAAAAAAGCATTTAGGGTCTAATTTTAGCTAAAAAAAACTTAATTCTACAAAATAAAAAATCAAACATCAAATTTAAATTTATAAAAAATCATAACATTACAGTTCATCGTAAAATATAAGAGAGTAAACAATAATAATGTATAAAGTAAGAAAAGTCACACGCTTTATATTTTCTTATAATAATCTTAAAAAAATAATAATATTATGCATGTCTCTTGTGCCTATCATTTTTATTTGATTATTATATTTATTTTTGCTCTAGTATTAGGTTTATACTTTTAACGTCACGCAATCAACAAGATAAACCTAAAAAACTCTATTAATTTATTTATACTGACTGGCTTGCATTGACCACCCCCCCCCCCCCCCCCCCCTCTGATATAAATACGTTGTTTTAAATCTTTACTATTCTTATAAAAAAATTATAATTTTTTTTAAAAAAGGTTACTCTGAGTTTTTATAATAAATATAAATATGAACTTTCGTATTTTATAACTATAAATATTTTGTAATTATCAATAAAAAATACCACATATAATTGAATAATTCAGGTGTGAAGGGCTAAGTAACCTAGAAAGGAAAAGAACAAGATCAGAAGAAATCCAAAGGGCATCAAGTAAAGTTTTTTAAATCTGTAAAAACATCATTTAAGAACCCCCTGCACAGCAATTCCGAGAGACAAAGGGAGTTTTAGATGGTGATTAGTGGTTGCAATCTGGGAAGAAAGAAAAGGGATTAGTTCAAACAACTGAGATAATTTGAGTTGAAGAACACAAATACATAAATATAATCTAAACTCACTAAAACTGCATGAAGGAAAAATCGAATGTCTGTCAGTTGAAAACACTAAACTCAAGAATCATATTCCCGCTATTGGGTCGGAAGTTAGGATATATTACTACATATAATCCTGACAGCTTGTCCCAAAAGCCTACATCTTTCTTGTCTCTTATTTTTCTGATTTTTTTTTCTTCAAAATCCCAACCACAGCTCACATCCTTTTTTCACAAGATATTATGGCCACTCCGGCCAATCACATACGGGGAGTTCAAATGATAAACCAAAATCAAAGGAGAAACTGGAATTCCTACTATACATTATACAATTTTGCCGAACTCGCTACCATTTGATTCGGTGTGGTTGCGAATACCATTGTCGTCCCGTCAGATGGTTCCCTGCTACTGCGCTTGCACCAACACAAAAACTGAGGAATCGGCCCATCATCCCCAATAACCCAGGTATGATTTGCGACAGCATCCAGTGTCATCCTCTGAGCTGGGTCTTAACAGGACAATTTTCAAGTCAAAACAGGATATACGAGGGATAAATATAAAAGGAAACGTGTTTACCCAGTAGGGGAGCTTGCAAAGCCTATGCCCTAGCTGGAAAGGCCAAATGTTGACAACAAATAGATTTTACTCACCTTTGCAAAGAAGTCCCTCGAGTAATTCCTTCAGCTGCGAGTTCAATTCATCAGGGAGCACCAAGGGGTTGTTGACAATCTGGGAAAGAGGAAAACACAAAATCACTTGTTTAGAAATTTGTAAAGCAGGAGGCTTAAATAAGCTGAGAAGATAAAATGGAAATGAAAGTTAGTTTGCTTGCCTTGTCATATGTATCCTGGAGTGTTTCTCCGAGAAATGGGTATTGCCCGAGTATCATACAGTACAAAGTCACTCCCACTGCCCACGTGTCTGCAGCTTTGCCATGGTAAGTTAGACCTGTTCAATCAGAAGGCAAATCCAGGCACAGATGTAAGCAGATCTCATGTCCTGTTAGCTTAAGCATTACAGATTTCTCAGCTTAACAAAACACCTACCGAGACAGCACTCAGGCGCTGTGAAAACAGGAGTCCCAGGAGATCTACGAAGTTCATCGTTATCATCCTACCAAACCAAATAAGGCAGTTATAAAAAACAAAAGCACTTCTAATATGGAGAAAAAGAGTGTAAAGTGATGTCATATCACAATATCCATTTCTTGCCAGCACATAGCAAGCAATAATTTTACTATTGTAAGGTGCTGGACCAGAAAATACGCACACATCATATAGTACTAATGCTTTCTGCATGACCACAAATGATTGTGAAGAGCCAAGGTCAACAATAGCGATGCATGTAATCTAATTTGTGTGCCAATAGCTATTACAGGTTAAATATTAAAAAATCCCGATAAGTTGTAAATTTAACAACTCTTCCATTTTAGATACAATAAAATCTCATACTTGATTTCTATAAAGCACTCAAATGATCTTAGCTTATACAGAGTGGCTGAAAGATAATCGACATCTTTACAAGTTCAACTTCAAGGAGTACCCCAGCAAGGTAGAAGAGGAAAAGGGAGGATTCAAACAAGCAGATGCAAGCGCAAAATTCTGACTGTTCAGGATAGAAATGATATTTACTAGTACAACATTCATCAAGGCCAGCATTGTACAATTTAAACCTTTCCTTTCTAAACTTTCAGTACCAAAAAACATATCCCCCATGGAATAACTCATATCTACCACCACAACAAAAAAAGAGACGGAAAATCTTACAGTCTACTTTAAAATCATAGAATTTTGTCACTAGCTCTTCTTCCATAAAAGAAACTAACTGGAACTAAACCTGTGTTGAAGCAATTTCATTACCTCAACTACCTGGCTGACGCTGAAATCTCCTATCTTCACTGTACCGGAGCGAGTAACCAACAAATTGTCAGGTTTGATATCCCCATGCACTATATTCTGTTTAACACAAGAAGAAAAGTTCACTATACAAGAGATATTTGTATATTGAAAGGAAATGCACACACAGCATCCATAAAACATCTTGATAAAATCAAAGAGAATACAAAGCTAATTCACATTAATTCCATAGAATCCCGTTCATGTAACAAAAACTACAATGTTAATTCACATAACTTCCATAGAATCCCATTCATGTAACAAAGTTCAAGAAATCAATGCAAGGATAAACACTGTCTGCTTGGACTTTCCTCTTGTTTGTCAGTTATCTTTTCTTTTTTGGGGAAAGCTCATATTTAATTACATCAGAGTTCTGGTGGAGTGAAAACTACTAATATTGTGAATGCTAAAATCAAAAGGAGATCAAAACTAGATCTAGTATCCCAATTATAATGCGATTAAAATAACAAGAACAAGCAAAACCAATGGTCAAAGATTTGCTTTGGCTAAAATTACCTATTGAAGTCACCGTCTTCTAACTATTAGTACTGAGCAAGTCAGACTATATATACAGAGAAGATAACAAGCAGTAGTTTGAAGTTTCAAAAAGATATTCAAAACGATCTGGATTAATATCAACTATTAAATGTGAATGTGAATGTGAATGTGAATGTGAATGTGAATGTAATAATTCGTCATAATCATCAAGACTAGCAGGCAGTAAATTTTTTTTTCTTCTTGTGATGAGTAAGACAATGGCAAACATTTTTAGAGACCAAATGTTTAAATAACAAGCTTGTAGTACCAGCAACCACATAGTCATTCTAACATTCAAACATGCAGGGAAAGGAAGTTACAGAAATACCAGTGAGCTTTAAACCATTATTTTCAAATCTACTAGGCCAATTACTGTTAGTCTAATAGTGCTACATGAAAAATAATGATAATATGTCTGAGTGCACGCAAGTCAGTTTGGTAATGGATAACTTGATAAGAAATACTGAAAGTGGAAGATCAAAACACAAAAATGATTCGTATAGCAATAGACAAAGAAAATAAAATAGATGAGAGAATAATCAGTTGAACATACTAACAAAACAATATCCAAGAAATTGAGCTATCAAGAACATACATGAGCATGAAGATACATCAGCCCAGATACAATATCCCGCAAATACTTTCTAGCAGTATCTTCACCAATTCCACCAGGAGGACCGGATCCTTCCCACACCCATTTTCCATCCACATATTCCAGAACTGAGAAAAGAAAAGACATTTCCAGTCAATTAAGAAGCTGTCCATCCTACTTAATAAATATGTATTCAACACAAAATCACAATCACGAGATTGAGCACACTCAAATTGAAACGATAAGGAAAAAGAATGTGGTTACGAAATACCCATGTAGAAGTGATCTGTATTTGGGTCATCAATCACCTCAATGAGATTGACAATATTAGGATGGTCCAACATTTTCATGATTTGAACCTGCAAGGGAAAAAGAAATAACAACTTGTGTTACTTCATCCAACAGTACTTCATGGCAAATAGCTAAACAGATCAATTAATACTACAAACATGCAAAGGGCCAATCAAGTATAATGAGCACCAGGTTATTACAAAATACAAATGGAATGTTCACTCAAATGGCTACATCTGGTTCCATTAGTCTTTTATAAGCTGTTGTGATGCTAGATCATTTTTCATCACTTCAACTCATCATCTTTTGTCCACCACCCTCCCCCCTCTTAATACTTCAATTTGATTACTCTTCCTCACCAGGGCATCATAGATCAACATAGGAATAGACAAACCATCTAGAATAACTCTCCTCAATCGGGTATCACCTGCACCTTCTCATAAATGTACTCGTTTCTTACTCAATCCTTGTGCTTCCACGCATACATCATAACATCTCAAACTATACTCATTTTATGAACATTTTGATATTCACTTCCACCAATCACTTTCCTTCATCCAAGTTTTGAATTTTGTCAATTGCAACACTCTGATACAATTTCGATAAGAACCACCCTGATTACAAATAACATTTGATTCAATGAATGGCTCCCATAAGTAGTCACACTACAGCACCTTGACCAATAACAATCCCCCTTGGTAGAACAATCATCATTTGATCTATATCAAAGAAAAAAAGAACAAGGAAAACATATAGAAAAGGGACAAATTACTAGAATCCACTGGACTAAACCCTTGAACTCGCATGAAACTTTGTGTTTTTGCGATCCACAAGAACAAACAATTATGCAAAATCATAATACTCAAATTCATTCATCAAATGGCTTCTTGAAAAAACATTGTGTAAATGTGATTATTTAGGCAAAAAACCCTAAAAGTAGGAAATATATTAACACCCGTAATCAATAATAACTGCTTAATATGAAATAAGATAATTTTCTGAAGATAAAAATGCTGAATAACAATTTACAATATTGAAAGAAATTAAGAAAATGAGTTCATAACACATCTTCTTCTTACACTCATCACCAACTCTATAACCAATATTGCTGAAATTACAATGTATGTACTCCGTTGATGTTTTGGTAGTCTATAACTAGAGAATTCTAGAGTGTTCTTCCATAACTCCAATTTTTTGTTGGTCCTAGCCTAGTTCTAGTTTCGTACTTCAAAAGTATATGATTTGCAAATAGCACACACCATTCAATATCATCTTGATACAACTTTTCAGTTCATTCACAAACAGGGCAAAAATACATTTGGACTCAAGGCTGCGCCTTGGTCCTAGTTGACTGTAATAGGAAATTCATTTGTCACCACCAGGAAATTCTCTTCATACCTACACTTTCTCACATTTAGTACCAAGTAGAATCACTCCCCTTTTCTTCAGCACCCATTTAAGGACTTTTCTTAGTACGCTGTCAAAAACCTTCTTAAAATCAATTAGGACCATGTGGAGGAGGTTTCTTTTCTTTCTGTTTCTCTCCATTAAACTCCAGAGAAGAAAGATAACCTCCATAGTCAGATCTCCCAGGCACAAAACCAAACTGATTTTCCAATTAGAAGATCTATGCTCCATCTCTCCTCATAGGTACATCAACTGATAAATAAACTCATTGCCTCAATAGTACATGAAACTTAAGTATCACTCTTGAACTCGTATAGCAAAACAAAGGACCTTTTCTAATCATCCAGTACCTTCTTTGATATTCCGTCAACAGCTTTATTAAGCACATGACTTCCACAACTATTCATTGCAAACTTCAATGGCGATTTTGTTAAGCCTGCAAGATTTTTGAATCTTAATTCCTTCAGAATCTCAATACGTCTGAAACCCAAATCCCATGTGTATACTTAAGGTATATACATAAAGAACCTTATGCAAGCTATTGTAGACATTACAATAACCACACCACTGTAAATACAATATGGGTCTGATAAGTAAGGTGATGCAACCCCGCCAACCAATGAGCTTAAAAATAATAATTTTGTTAGGATAAAGCTAGAGCATTTTCCCAAAGGTTCAGATGTTGATATTGCAAATTGTGAAAGCACTCGAGACCACAAAACAAGAGAGTAAGTAGAAGCAGATACCTCACGAAGAACATCAGTCATTGCAGTCTCTGAAGGAGCAACCCGCAGCTTCAACAAATGAGACTTATGAAAGGCCTGCAATTGATGAAAAAAATTGCACATGTTTACAAGAAATAAGAAGAGTTGTATGCTACTTTAACTGAGAGTTAATCTCACTTTCTTACTTATAAAAAAATTTCAAAAGGGAATAGAAAAGAGAATTCTCTACAAAAAAAAAAAAAAAAAAAAAAACTAATCCATCCAAGTAAGTTTCATAAGAAAAGATGTGACTACTCTCTCTAAGTTGTTGGTACTTCTTTTGATAAACAGTTGTTCCTACTTTATCCACCACAAAAAGAAGCATTCAGATTCAGAGAGAAAACACTACCTTAATTGCACAAAGCTTTCCATCTATACTGCTTTGATATAAAACCTGTTGCAGAAACAAGGTTGATAAAAAGCTAACAGACCAATTTCTTAACCAAGACGAGCAAAAAGAATGTCTCCCCACATTATGCTTACCACTTTGCCATAGCTACCAGCACCAATCTTATACTGGCGAACATATTCATTGATCATCTTATTACCATCTTCATCCTGGAAAGCATTCAACCAAACAATGAAACAAGAATCCCTACTCGGAAATGTAAGTTGTATGCACAAAAATAATACCCAGGAGATACAAATGGATTATAAGCAAATTCCATGTTAAAAAGCAAATTCAAAAGAAAAAAACGATTACCTCAGAGCGAACGAGTAGATGGGTTTCCTTGACAGGAGATTTCCTGCAAACCAATCCATTCAGTTCCCTAAGTCTTAAATTCTCTTCAGAGCGTTTGGCACGATTCGGCAACTCGGCATAATCACAATAACTAGTGCCCGTAATGTCACCATTAAAAGAACCATCATCCTCCCCACCATCATCATCAATTTCACTATCTAATAATAATTCCTGGGAGAGATGATTATTATTATTGTGGTGATGATAATTTCTCCCGCCGCTAGAAATGGGCACGGGTCTTCGCTTGGGCTTCCTAAGGAAGCCAAAACAGCTACAACAACCCATTGCTCGAGCAAACGAATAGCTCTTATGTATCATTCTCAATAGAAAAACCCTAAAATTCAGAGCCAGGAAAATAAAGAATCAAAAGGCTGGAAAAAGAAGACAGAAAAGGGAAAAGAAGAGATGATCGGATTTGGGATTATTCCAAAGGATGCCATTCAGCCAAATGAAAACGAAGATAGCTTAAACTAAAAATAATATTGAATAACCAGCCAAACATCGTCCTGATTGTGACTCCACTACAACACCAACATAAAACAATCAAATATCAAAATGGAGTTTTCAGAGAAACCCTACTTTTGGATTCAATTTTAGGGGTTTATTTGGTGAGATTTGAAGATTGTCAGAGAGAGAGAGATATGACACTTTATACATGAGAGAGAAAATACAATCAAATAAATAGAGCATATATGGAGCTGAAATAATGTTTTGGCTGTTGGAGACAAAAATAGGTTTTTTTTTCAAAAAAAAAAAACAAGAGGAAGCGTGTCCGGAGAAGCTGTATGTTTGGTACTCCTACACTACTATTATTAACGTTTGGAGAAGCTGGTTTTATTTATGCAATTATTATTAAAAATATCCTATTTTTAGTGAGGAAATACCATGTATATCAATTGCGGTAATTTAGAATGTGTTTGGCAATAAGGTAGCGGTTGCTTTTCAAATAATTTTTTGTGTTGAAATACATATCAATGATATTTTTTTATTTTTAAAAAATTATTTTTGATATCAGCACATCAAAACGATCCAAAACATACAAACCATATTAAATTTTAGCAAAAAAAAAATTTGAATTTTTTAGGAACACGGTTTGCACCGCGTTTCCAAACACATTCTTACTGTGGCTGGGTTAATATTTTTTCAAAATGATGTTCATGAATTAACTAGATTGAGATAATATTATAAAAAAAATAAAAAATAAAGCTAAGTCTTATAATAATTTATGATAAAATTAAAAAAATAATTTTCAAACAAAAAAAAGTTAAAGAAAATATTTGAGTCACCATAATTAACTTCACTAACCACAAAATGAGATTATTATTAAAAAAACTAAAATTTTAAAAAACACATAACAAAAATCAAAGTTAAATCAATAAAAAAAATTCGAGTCTTCCCGGATTAACTTAACTAATAATTTATATCAAATTATGAAAATAAAAAAAAATAATTTAAAACAAATGTTATGACAAAAAAAAAAAACTAGAGTTAACATGGGTTAGCTCAACTATTATTACTCAGGATATAAGATATAAATAACCCTACAAAGAGAAAAGCAAAATAAGTAATGAAACTTAAGACCTAATAATTTAATGTCGAGTGATGGAAATAAAAAAAATAAATTTGTAAAAAATAAATTAAAAAATTAAATTAAATTAAATCGGGCAAATATTTAAAATTGATTATCTGAGTCATGAGACCAAAATTAATCCGTAGAAGGCAAACAAAAAAACAAGGCAAAACTCTTAATCACAAAAAATTAAAAAAAAAAACAAACAAATAGCAACTGAAACAATGAGAACCAAATTTAATATAAAAATTAAATGAAATAAAATAATTATGGGCTAAATTGAAAAAAAAAAAATTAAAATTAAAATAATGATGATTAAAATTAAAATAAATAAATAAATAAAATATTGAGAGAGAGAGAGAACTAGAAAATATTAAAAAAACAATAATTAAAGAAATAAGGACCATGTTGAAAATAAAAACTAAATAAAATGAAGCCCTTAATCAAGCAATTGTTTTTTATTTTAAAGATAGATTAGTAATTTATTTTAGAAATATTAATTGAACCCGTGAAAAATATAATTTTATCATTGCTTGGCTTGTATTAAAAAGAATAAAAACATCAATTCATTGTAGTAATTCATGATAAAATAAATCTTTCTCCACAATATTTTACAAGTCTTTTAATTTTTTATTTTTATAACATGAATCTAGCAAATATAAATTATTTTTAATTATTTTATATTGACATAACAAGTCATTTTACTACCGACTCGAATAACAAAAAAAAAATCAAAATATTACATGTTTGTTATTTTTTTATTATTATTCAAAGTGTTTTTAAAATTTCTACATTTTCTTCCTCCTACCGTCATTTCTATCTTCTTCTTTCTTCACTCACCATTTTTTCATATTTTTTTTTTTAATATCAATATCAATTGACAATTACATAGACACCCTTAAACATCGATGTATCATTTTATTTATTCATTTTTTTAACTTTAAAACCGAAACCATCCACTATTTTTTTTTAACATGCAGGTGCTGTCTGAATTTGTGTTTCTTGCACAGATTTTTATGTTGGTGGGTTATTTTTATTATTATTAAGTGGATATCCGGGTCTATTTGTGCATATCTCAACTAATTATACAGGTTCTAAAGTTAACGACCATATAAGTCTCCAATAACATTTATATTAGCAAATGTTGGTGGGTTATTTTTTTTTTTAGTTTAACGTGGGTGTCCGGGCCAACTTGCGCGTACCTCGACTAATCCCACGGGCCCTGAAGTTAACAACCATGTAAGCCTCCAGTGGCCATCATATGGGCAATCACAGAGTTCGAACCTGAGACTACAGAGGAAGTAAACCTCTTGATCCCAAGCTCTTACAACTGGGCCACAATCTAAGTGGGTTATTAATACATAGAGATGTGTTTATATTTTCATTTTTATTTTAAACGAGCATTAATATAAAATATAATTTATGAAAAATTGTATGTGGAATTAATTTAGAAGATTAAATTAATTTTTGCATCTAAAATCTTTTCAAGGGTGTGGAAATGAAATTTGATTCATAAAAAATGTGCAATAACAAATCAGACGAGAGACTTTCTGATATAATAAAATAATTCCATATGGATTTGACATTAAAACAACATTTAAAAAAAAACCCTTAGCAACGAAAACCCTATTTTTTTTAACAAAACTCCCCACCATCTCTTGCCTTCTCGTATTCTAGCCATCGTCGTCTCTTTCCCTCTCCTATTCTAACCCCACCATCAAACGGCTTTGTTATTGATCATAAGAAGAACACAAATGGTGTAGAGGCGTATTTCTTCCGAGGTGTTTGCACATCAGCTTTTGAGAATATTTTGAAATGCGGGTGAAATTATATTTTTTAAAATTTAAAAAAAATTACTAAAATTATTCTTTTATATATAATTTTAAATCGTTTTGATGTGCTAATCTCAAAAATAATTTTAAAAAATAAAAAAATATATTATTTTGATATATTTTTAAACGAAAAACATTTTGAACCACAACCGCTACCACAATCCCAAATAGACTATTTATCTTCCTATCCTTGCTCTAAGTCACGTGTAAAAATGACTATAAATATATGTTTTTAAAGTGTATTGGAATATTAGATCCCTTACTAGTTTATTCTATACATATTTTAAGACTCCGTTTTATTTTACGTTTCAAAAATAATTTTTAAAAATAATTTTTTATTCTTTTTTTACTTAAAATTAATTTTTTTGGTGTTTTGATGTGCTAATGTGAAAAATAAAATTTTTAAAATAAAAATATATATTATTTTGATGTATTTATGATCGAAAAATATTTTAAAAAACAACCGCCACTACACTTCCAAACACCAAAAGAAACATATTTACTATAACTAAAATGAATCAGTGTTTTACTGTAGACTAAATTACTGTGAACTGCGAGTGATTTCACTGTAGATTGCACTGTTTGGTATTGTAGAATAAATTACTGGGGACTATGAGTTATTTCACTATTGATTACACTGTTTGGTAGGGCATGGTGAGGCTGCAGACCCGCTCCCCTACGTCTGCAGACCCTGCAACGAATAATAACAAATTTGTTTTGTTGGGCATAGTAAGGTTGGGTCTGCATACCCACTCTGCATACCTTCATAGTGGTTGAAGAGCCGTGCAGCTAGTCTGCAAAGAAGAAAAATGAAAAAAAAAAATACAATAACAACAACAATAACTATTATTATTGTTGTTATTATTATCGTTAATAGTTAATAATTTTTTTTAAAAAAATTATTACTATAAAAAATTTGGCCAAACAAGTTTAATATTATTATTAATATGATAAATATTATTATTTGTATCGTAAATATTATTATCTTTATTATAATTAAAAGTATTAATATTAAGAATATTATTACTGTGATATAAATATTGTGATTTTTATTATAATTAATATTAAAAATACCATTATTTTTATTATAAATATTATAATTTTGATTATATTTAGTATTATTCATGTAATAATTAATAATTTTGTAGAAAATATTATAAATATTGAAAAGAAAAAATAGATTTGATTTGTAAGGTAAAATTAAGAATTAATATTGCTGTTGTTGTTGTTATTTTTGTAATTATGGTTGAGTCTGACTGCTTTACCAGACCACCAATCTTGGGTCTGACTAGACAGCTAAACCAAATATTATTGTAATGTAAATATTAAAAATATTATTATTTGTACAAGAAATATTGTTATTTTTATTCTAATTAATATTGCTAATATCAAAAAAATTATTATTTATCTTATAAAAATTATTATTTTATTATAATTAATATTATTAATAAAAATATAATCTTGAAAAAAATTATTATCAATATGAAAAAAAAATATATAGAATTGATTTGAAGGGTAAAATGAAAAATTATTTTTATTATTATCATTAATAAATTTAAAAAAATATTATTACGATTGAAGAAAAATCATACATTTGATTTAAATGGATTAAAAATTACAAGAACTTGGTCAAGCAAGTTTAATACTATTAATACTATAAATATTGTTGTTGTTGTTGTTGTTGTTGTTGTTGTTAGATTTAAAAAAACTATTATTCATATCTAAGAAAAACCATAAATTTTTTAAAAGATTAAAAAATATAAAATTTTGAGTGCACAAGTTAAATATTATTATTAATATTATAGATATTATTGTTGAGTCAGGCGTTGCAGCCATCTCCACCGAGTCCAGGTACCCTGAACGTGGCCGCTGCCAC
Source organism: Populus simonii (assembly GCA_007827005.2). Lineage (NCBI taxonomy): Eukaryota > Viridiplantae > Streptophyta > Magnoliopsida > Malpighiales > Salicaceae > Populus > Populus simonii. The sequence continues at coordinate 1,379,952 of CM017472.2, read as the reverse complement.
GTTCAAATTCCCCTGGATTTGGTCGTCTGCCAAGTCCACATGTCCCGTGGACTTGGACACTGCCAAGTCAAGTTATCTCGTGGACTTGGACGCTGCCAAGTCTTGGTTCTGTGGAGGTGGCTGCCTGCCAAGTCCATGTATTCTTTAGCTACCAGGTCTATGTGTCTGTTGGACTTGCCCGACTCCAGAGTACATGTGCCTTGGACTAGGCTACCTGTCAAGTCTAACTACCCTGGACTTGACCACTGCCATGTCCAAGAGTAGTGGTTCTGGCATGCGTGTTTGACCACCGCTACCTTGAACTTGACCCACTCAAAAAAACATAGATGTAATTTAAAGGTTAAAATCCATTATTATTAATATTATTTTTATAATAATTAAAATTATTAATATAATCATTAATAAATTTAAAAGAAATATTATTGATAATTTCATTTGAAGGGTAAAATCAAATAAAAACCATAAATATTTTTTTAAAATATTAAAAAAATATAAAAACTTGGACAGACAAGTTAAATATTATTAAAAAATTTAAAAAAACATTATTACTATAAGAACCATAAAATTTTGGACGAGACAAGTTTAATATTATTATTGATATGATAAATATTATTATTTGTATTATAATGTTATTATAGTTAATATTGTTACTATAATAATTAATAAATTTGAATGGGTCTTGTCATAGGACCCATTAGCCCTGGATCCCGAAGTAGAACAAATTAGACATGGGTCCGGACTGCGAGCCCAAAAGAACTGGATCTTGTCGCAAGACCCATTAGAGTTGGGTCCTGCAACGGACCCATTCGCCATGGGTACTAATGGGTCCAACACATGACCTAATTTTCTAGGGTCCGGATGTCGTACCTATTTTTTTTTTGTTAGGACCTAAGGCTAATGGGTTCATCGTCAGGACCCATTCTCTTGAGTCTGACGTTAGGCCCCGAGGCTAATGGATCCTGGTATTTGGACCTAACGTTGATGAGTCTTGTAGTAAGACCCAATTCTCTTGGGTCTGCGACATAATCCAATTTTCTTAGATTTTAAATTTTAATAATATTTTTTATATAAATAAAAGATGAACCCCGTGGTATAGCACATACCACCTAAGAACATGGTATTGCGGTGATAACATGCTTTTTCATACTCGAAAAGAAATTCTTTTTGATTTTGGGTTTAGGTATAGTTTCTGCGATCCTGTAAAGAAGTAAAAAATAAATGTGTTGTTAAAAAGCAATACTGAATAGAGCATAAAGCTTAATTGAGCCAGGTTAACCTTCATGATATACTTGATTACAATAGCATTAGTAGTTTAGCCAATAACAGAAGATGAGTGTGTTACACGATAGCATTTGATTAAAATACAGGAGTAAGAATGAGTCAAGAAAAAAATGGGTTGGTAATATATTATTCAAGTTATAATTAATATTTATATAATTGTGTCAAATTTATTTTATATTAATTTGATCAATTTTTTGTTAACAAATATATAATTTCATTTGTTTAATAAATAATTAATATGATGTAAGTCTATTTCCATATTCTTTAAAATGTTTATATTCCATGCCATTTTAAATAAATAAAAGGTTCTTGTAACAAAAATAAATGATTTCTGAATCAAGAGCAACATAGTTAAAATTACTAATTTATATTATTTTTATATGTATTCTAAATAGTTAATTGGATTCAATTACGTGATTTAATATTTTATTTAAGACATCAAAGTTATCATACGTTATCAATTAAATTCAATTTCATGTGTGATGTAGTTCTAAATAGAAAAAAATTAGTTCTTTTTTTTATTAATTTTCCTTTATTTGTTTATTTTATGTTGTTCATATTGTTTTTTATATTTTTGTATGGTGAGGTGATATCTATTGAATTATTAGGACTAAAAACTATTGTATCTTTATGAGTTAAAATTATGTTAGTTATTAACTAGTATATTTGGTAATGTGATTTGCGTTGGTTTGATATTTATTTTATTTAAATTTGATTTGTGTAAAATATTAGAATTTTTATTGGAATGCTTATATAATTTGTTTTCCTCAACATTTTAATGAATATATTAATTTGATTGACTTTTTATAACAAATATATATTTTTATTTTTTAATAAATAATTAATATGACATGGGTCTATTTACACATTATTTAAAATTAACATGTATCATTTACTTTTTTAAATTAATTTTTTTAAAAAATACTTAATCATGCATGGAGGAATGAGTTCTACCTAACATACTAGAATTCAAATGCATGGTTATAAAATCCAACTTGAAATTAATATCGAAACAAGCTTTAATTACATGTTAAGAGCATCAACTTTTATTAAATTAATTATTTTTAAAGGATTAAAGCCATATAATTTTACCATAATTTATTTTTTTAAATTAAAGAATCAGGTTTTATTCTAGATCAATCTAGATTTTTAATTAAGTCAGATCATATTACTCTTTTTATTTTTTCAACTCGGATTAATCCAGGCTAGGAGTTACTCAGAAACTGAGTCAGCCGGCTGACAAATCCGAGTTTTATAAATAGTTTGATTTTAGATTAAAAATATAAAAAATTAATTCCGTCATCAAACCTAGTAATTGACGAGCCTAAAAATGGCAAAACTGAAAGGAACGGCAGTCTGGGCCTACAACATTGAGTGGGCTCGAAAACTGCAAAATTGGGCTATGAAAGAAATAGTAACAACACTGAAAAAATAAAATAAAGAAATGAAAAAGCAAAAAACAAGAGGTGGCGGCGCTGGTCCAGTCCACTCTTTAGCGCCATAGAAAAGGAAAACAAGTGTTCCCAAATTTTACAAGTCTCTCTCTCTGTATCTCTAAGAAAATAGAAGGGAGCCGCCGTGTTTGCACAAGGATGGCTGCCGTCGGCGTTCTCGCTTTACAGGGTTCTTTCAACGAACACATTGCAGGCACTTTTTTCTTACATAAACCTGTTTTTGTATCTGTTTTTTGATGTTTGTTTAGTTACTCGAAAACAAGTTCGTGTGTTTTGACAGCGCTTGCCAGATTGGGAGTTAAGGGAATGGAGATAAGGAAGCCAGAACAGCTTCAAAATGTCACCTCTCTTATTATTCCGGGTGGTGAAAGCACTACTATGGCTAAACTCGCTGAGTTTCACAACCTGGTCTCTACTCGCTTTTTTTTTTCCTTTTTTTTTGTTGATTTATTTATTGATTATATAAATGGGATTTGTTTTTTGTCTGATGGTCCTTTTCATTTCTTAATTGCAGTTTCCTGCTTTACGTGAGTTTGTTCAAATGGGAAAGCCTGTATGGGGGACCTGTGCAGGTCTTATCTTCTTGGCGAACAAGGCAATTGGTGGGTTTTTCTTTCTCTCCTCCTTTTCCTATATCCAGTTTGGATTTCTCTTTTTAAGTTAATGCCTTTAGGGTTTTGTTTTCAATATAAAATGACAGACGTAATTATTTTTTTGCAGGTCAGAAAACTGGAGGACAAGAACTGGTTGGTGGCCTAGATTGCACTGTTCATAGAAATTATTTCGGCAGTCAGGTATGTGTGCTTTAGGGTTTCCTTCCGTTAATGGTATCCGCTGTGTAGGTGTGTATATATATTTGTTCTTGTCAGTTCAGGGGTGGCAAAATTTTTGAGTTGGCTTACTAAGGAAAACTTGGTGAAAAAGGCATGGAGATACAATGCATTTTAATTCAAGTTTCATCTCATAATAATGGATTAAAACCTTTCAAAGTATAAGGGTTTCTAGTTCTGAGGTGGTATGACAGGCTTCACAATCTAGAGAAATGTTGCTTTTCATCTTTGTAATATGTTTCCAGAGATTGCTCCTATTTCTGGTTCTATCCTCAATCCTCATTTTATATTATGTTATCTCCTATATATCCAAACACTTGCATTAATGCTACCCGATCAAATTTGTAGAGCAAAGTAGAATTAATACTCCTCTTTTCAACTGTTTTTATTTTTTTTTAATCTAACATAATAATATCCACAGATTCAAAGTTTTGAAGCGGAGCTTACAGTTCCAGAACTTGCGTGTAAGGAAGGTGGCCCTGAAACATTCCGTGGAGTTTTCATCCGTGCTCCTGCCATCCTTGAAGTCGGGCCTGGGGTTGATGTGCTGGCCGAGTGTCCTGTTCCATCTACCAATGTATTATATTCAAGTTCTGCTGTTCAAATCCAAGAGGTTTGTATATGTTTCATTCTTGAATGGAGATCTTGTGTGTAACACTGCCTGTCCCTCGGAGTGATATCGGCTGTTTTCTTCTCTGTTTGCTGAATATGTATGCATGCATGTATTTTTTTTTATTATTACAAGCCATGTGGTTCTGATTTCCATTAGAATGACAGACAACAGGAAAAAAAAAAGATTGAGTAGAATATGGCTTTATGCCAATATGTTTTATGTGTAAAGTGAAATTCCTCTGCCATTGTAATTAGTATTTGCAAGGGGTTTCTTTGGTTAAAATGCAATTAGTTTTTCTTGCCTTATTTTTAATGCCATCAGGAATTTCAAATTTCAGCTGTTTTTTTTTCTATCCGAACTTGACTTTGACTGTTGCCTTATTTAATTTTTATTCATGTAAAAATGCATAAAATTGTAAAAATCAAAATTTTACCACACACACTAACCGGTATAAAGTATATTGCTATACATTTTCTACGTGCTTTTGTAGGAGTCTGATGCATACATTCTTTTGTCTTCAATTTCCCATGTGCTTTTCTTAGGCTTGTCTGATAATTGTTAAAAGCATTCAACAGAGGGTCTGCTATTTCATGTTTGATAAGATGATATGATCTTTAAGATTTTCGACAAAGACTTTGGATAAATATGAGACTGCAATTAGTTGCTTCGTAAAATAGTCCAATTATATGAATCTCATCAGGCTATTACTGATATTGTCCCCTTGAAGTATGTTTGGGCAGAAATGCAATGTAGTTGACCTGCTCTTCAGCATTTTTATGTAGTGATCCTCTCAGGACTTCAATCTATGCCTCTATGTTTATTCGCACCATATTATGATGCTCTTGTTTTGGATGTGTATCTTTAACATTTAGATTTGCCAAATTTAAATAATAAATTGCCTATTTATGAGCATTTTTAGCAGGCCTTGGCATAGATCACACATGATTGATGGAAATTTTGACTTTCTAAAAGGAATTAAAGTATATTTTCTATTTATGAGAATTTAATATTGAAAGTTACTCCATTCCTATTTCAACATAGCTCATTTTGACAATCACTACTTGAGATGGTTCACTTAGGTTGACTTTGTATTGATACTTTGGAAGCAGTGTGAGTCAGGCTACTAGTTACTCCCATCCAAATTCCAGGGAATTTCTGCATGAATGCATCCCATCTGGGATTACATGTCAGGTTAGACTGTTGGAAGTTCAATTGTGTACCAAAGTCTGCATTGAAGAAATACCAAGTCATATAGATTCAACATGTGGTTGGCCAATAATTGACAGAACTTTTGGATTAGATTAGATGCTGTTTCTAATCTAGCATGCGGAATCCCTGTCCTATTTTAGCTGGGCCAATTCCTACAGTTGCAGGAATAATCTTTGAGTGTCGCAAGTCTTATGTGCTCCCTTCTAAATTATTGAAAATCATGCGTCTGGATTTGCTTTCACTGTCCAGTTTTTCTAAGCTTGTAGAGGGCTACTCTGTGATGATGATTGGTCACAAATACAATGATGCACAAATGGAATTGATATTTACAGATCAAATAAGGTGCATGTCTACCAGACACTCAAAATCTGTCCATGTAGGTCTCAGTGGATTGAAGTGTGTTCTGCTGCAAATATTTTGTTACATCATCTTCTCCCTTAATTCATATATTTTGCCAAAGATAATGCAGTGTTGTTAACAATCTTCAATAATCAATCAGTGCATTGACCACTTAACCATCTATGGATGAGAGGTGTCATGGTTAATGATTTTTGACTAGGGAATTCTCTTGATGGCTTATTGGAAGATACACACAGAGCTCAGTCAGGACTTCAAGCAATGGTTATCTGTGAAAGAGAGTTTGAATGACGTTTTCTGCTTTTGAAGTAGTCTGATCATCTACATTGTCAATTATTAATTGATTGGCCATGTTGTCATGATAAAAGATATAGGAGATACGGATGGGGTGGCAGATGTTTGGGTTGCTTTGCTTTGATTGTTTTTTCTTTCCTTTTCTGATGAACTTCTTCTTCTAATTTCCATTGATTTTTTTGGTTTAATTTTCTTATAGAAAAAAAAAAAAAAACGAGGATGCAACCAGGCTGTTTGAAAAAAACTGTAGCATATGTTAACTATTGGCACATCATATGTTACTGAAAAAGTAACACCATCCGTTTGATCTTCTGTCAGTGCCTTGTCCTACTAACAAGGGAAAGGTCTATACAAACAAACTTTTATACATAATTTTGGTACAAATTTGATGTGGCAAATGATGTATAGCGCCACCACTTGCCATATAAGTAGGATGATATCATTTTTCCTTGAGCACTACTACTCTTCGTCAGATTTTGCTGTATGTTTTATTTCAAAGATTACACATAATACATGTTTGATATTCAGGAAAATTCCGTGCCAGAAGAGAAAGTTATTGTAGCTATAAAGCAGAGGAATTTGCTAGGGACTGCTTTTCATCCTGAACTGACAGCTGATACTAGATGGTATATTGGTTTTTCAGCCACGAGTTGTCATTGTAGTCTTGTGTAAGATTCTCAGAGTGTGCTTCTTCTGCAGGCATAGCTACTTCTTGAAGATGGCAAGCGAGGCTGGAGAAGCAACCTCTGGAAGCATTGTCCCAGCTGGAGGAGTGGATCTAAGCAGCTATGACGGAAAACCACGGATTGATCTCCCTATATTTCAATAGTCTCAGTGAGATGATTATTGGAAGTTTCTTTGCATCTTTTCAGTTCTTTTGTTTTTCCTTCTGAGCTGCGCAAGAAAATAATTGCTCCTTTGCCCATTGTTATCTTATACCTGGATCATGTTAGACACGTCTAAGAGGTTAGTTTATCTCTTAGGCTTGGATTTGAACTTACAGTCAAGCATCCGCCCATGTACATATTATTATATTAAATGTTCAGCGGAAGTTTACGTTTTATTTTTGTAGAAATATGTGACTTGAAATTCATCGTGTGTTTTATAGAAAGGCAATATCACACCCCTGCGTCCAAATCAAGATTGTTACTTTCTTTGCCTGGCTCGAGCCACCGTCCTTTTTCTCCTGGTCTTCATATATGAAGTATAAACGCAACTTAACAGTCTGGCAGGACGTGCTTGACTTTATTTGTTTATTTAAAGGAGATCATGTTTCAACAATGCTGTTGATCGAAGCCATCGAAAAAGGGGGTCGAAGTTTACCTTGCCCCTACAAAGAACTTGAGATTACAGGCCAGTAAATACACGAAGATGTATAGGCAAAGGCGGAGCAGAAATTTTTCTTATTTTAGGCTATTAAATAAATATATAATTTTTTTTAAAAATAAATTAATAACTCATGTACATGAATTTTTATAGTTAACAATAAAGAGTTAAATACATTACTCAAAATATTAAAAAATAAATTTGAAAGTACATAAAATTGAAGTGAAAATAAAAATAAACTCACTATTGAAGTTATATTTTTTGATATTTTGTGGGATATAATATAATTAATCTATAATCAAATCTGAATCGATATAGTAACAACTCCTCAATCGGGATAAAATAATAATCTCATGTCAACTGAAAAAAAAAACTAATTAAATTTTCTCCCCCTCTCAATTCCTCATTCCTTTACTTGATTCTTCCTTATATTATTATTTTATAAGTTGGACTTTGTAAGTTTACAATGTTATACTCTCACTTTTCTTATTTTTTTTTCTTGGATTTTTTTAATGTTTTTCCCTTACTTTCCTCTCTTTCTCTCTCGCTTTTTATTTTTTTTCTTTTTCTATTTTGCTTCTGCCCAATCGGCAACATATAAAAGGAAGAAAGAACCGCTTTGTTTTATTTTTTAAAGGCAAATAACCATTTTACCCTTAATGAGTCGTTTTGCTTTTATTTGACGGTTTTTTTTGTTAGTACTACCAAACTCTGTTCATCCTAAAATTTTAACCAGATTTTATTCAATATATTTTAAGATCCCTCGTAAAATTTCAACTCAATCTGATGGTCGGATTAAAAATTACACCTAATAACGTAAAACTGATCAAATTTTGATTTTTTTTATCAAATTTCTGAATCTCTCCAAAAATTCTGAAATTTTAACCCAAGCTAAAACATTATATTAGAAGACTCTAAGCAAATTTTCAGAATTTTTTGATACCCAATCAAGAATTATAATTTTTTTTAATATAAAACTAGTCAAAAAATATTGATAAAATCTTGACCTGAACTAGAACCCACCGAGCCATTACATTCCTCCGCCCTTGTGTATAGGTGAAAACCAATGATCTCTTAAGGCAGTTTTATAATCTTGCTGGGAACAAATTGAAGAAATACTCATGGGATATGGACTTTGGAGGTATCTGCAAAGATAAAATTAAGTTCCGTATATGTATATGTTAATAGTATCGAAAGTCACAAAATAAAGCTATAAATTGTTATATGGGTTTTCCCAAGCTAGTAAGGTATATGTGAGGGCTCAAAAAAGATGGGTTAGAATATTTTCCAATCCAATTTAACGACGCGTAACCAAAAAGTTAGCTGTTGATAGTTGTATAAAAAATGGTCTGTGGCTCTGTGCTGTGCTGGTTCTAGGGGATCCATGATTGCAGGGTAAGCAAGCTCGACCATCTAAAATGAAGGCGCCGGGATTGTTGCTTCCATAATTTTTAATCCAAGTGAGGCTTTTGCGTGATCATGCATGTAGCTAAATGCCTTGTTGACTTTCTTGAAATGATACCTTACTTGCGTAGGAATTGCTGATTTCATCACTATTGATAAATGCAACCAATTCTGACACTTGAAATATTGATAATTGCTGAGAGGCATTCATGACTGTTGACGAAGTTGTTTATGATTCGAAATCCAAATATATATATATAGAAATAATGTAAATATGATTCGAAATCCAAATAATGTAAAGATAAATATATAGAAAGAACCATCTTTCAATTCTTGAAGCAAGCAAGCCATGGATCATACATACATGTCCACGACACTAATTAACCCCCAGAACATTACCTGTTTACAAGTAGTTTGAGCTCCTTCACGATAAACTGAAGCAAACACAACTTTAAGGTTTCAAAAGATTGAATTTGAAGAAATAAACTGCTTTACTTGGCCAGCTACGTATGTTTATTTCACAGAAGGAAGCAAAGATTCATGGAGTATTATGCCAACCTAAGGCGGTGTTTACTTCTTATAAATATATGCCTTTGCAACTCTATTTTTTCATCTCATATAATCCAGTATTAGTTTTGCAGCACTTAGGGATCAACAAAAGATAGTACAAACTAAGATTTATGGCTAAAATGAAGTCATATATTTTGGTAGCGGTTTTCGTTGTGTTACTTGCTACACAAGGCATGGTTGTTCAAGGCAGTAGCAATGGCAATGGGAGCGCAAACAATGGCAATAACAATGGAAATGGAAATAATGGAAATACCAATGGCAATGGGAACCACGGCAACAGCAATGGTAATAACAACGACGGCAATGATAATGGAAATGGAAACAACGGCAACGGCAACGGCAACGACAACGGCAAAAATGGAAATGGAAAGGGTAATAGTGGCAATGAAGACCATGATGACTTGACACCTCTTGGGAGTGGACAGGAACGAGCTCAATGCAAGGCGAAGGGGCATTGTAAAAACAAGATCGTAGTCTGTCCAGCTCAGTGCCCAGAGAAGAAGCCCAAGAAGAACAAGAAGCACAAGGCATGCTTTGTTGACTGCAGCAGCAAGTGTGAGGTGACTTGCAAGTGTAAGTACATATTACATATTTATTAGTTATAATTAAGCAACTATTTAATAATTTGACAGTAGTATCTCTAAATTCATTAATTAATGTGAATCCACTTGCAGATAGGAAACCTAATTGTAATGGATATGGCTCTCTCTGTTATGATCCTCGGTTTGTTGGCGGTGATGGTGTGATGTTCTATTTCCATGGAGCAAAGGGTGGTAACTTTGCCATTGTCTCTGATGATAACCTCCAAATTAATGCCCACTTCATTGGAAGTAGACCTCAAGGAAGGACTCGGGACTTCACCTGGGTACAAGCACTCTCAGTCATGTTTGATTCACACAATCTTATCATTGCTGCAAACAAGGTATCACACTGGGATGACAGTGTCGATTCACTCAATGTGCGATGGGACGGGGAAGCAATTAACATTCCTACTGATGGAGAAGCTGAATGGAGGAGTGACAGGGAAGAAAGACAAGTTGTAGTCGAAAGAACTGACGACACCAACGCTGTGAAAGTGACTGTTGCTGGTCTAGTGGAGATGGATATAAAGGTAAGGCCTATCGGGAAACATGAAAACAAAGTTCACAACTACCAGTTGCCAGACAACGATGCATTTGCTCACTTGGAGACACAGTTTAGGTTTAAAAACTTAACCGATCTCGTGGAAGGGGTTTTGGGAAAGACATACAGACCAGACTATGTTAGTCCTGTCAAGACAGGGGTGCCCATGCCAATGATGGGGGGAGAGGACAAGTACCAAACTCCATCTCTCTTGTCTCCCCTCTGCAGGCTTTGCAGGTTTCAGGGCGCATCAGCTGGGAATGGGATGGCCACGATCTAATTGATTAAGTTGCCTTCTCAGCTCAACATTAATGAACTTGATTAAGAAAATAAAATCACATCTTTCAATTCTTTGTAAACCCAATACCAGCGAAGGAAACGCTTGTATCATCAAGATTCTTTTTCTTGAATATTTATATAAAAATAATAATGTTATGAAAAGCGCCCATTGATTACAAATAGTTAATGTCTTGAAGAAGCAGACCAGCTAGTATTTGAAAATTAGCCAGCATCCATGCACACAGAGCAGCGATATTAAAAATAGAAATCTAGAGGTGGGCTGCTAGCTACAAAGGCTCAAGAATCAATGCTGCAATTCCACTGCCAGCTTGAGCTAGCTGGGGCCACATTAGTTTCTTAACTTCTTCCATTGATGATAGCCATGCACAGGGTTAATTTACTGGATAATTATTACGTATACTTACCATTGTCGTCAGTCTAAGATCTTGGAAATCAAGTCTTGAGTAGTTCACGCCATGTGAGCAGCATTTTGTCTGGGATAGTCCATTAATTTGAACTCAACAGATCTCTGATCAAGTCTCAACAAGATTGATCTACAATGGCATGGTATGATGTTGCTCACACAATATATAAATGAGGGTTAAAGCTGAATTCCTTGGCTATTCTCACTTATGAATGTAAGCGTAAACATGTTAATTGGTATAGGAATCTTGCTTTCACAACACCTTCAGTACTAAGACGCAGGAACTCCATCGTATTGTGCTAGCTGAAACTGATTAAAACTTGAGATATTTTCATAACCAAGGATATATAAAAGGAATACATGTATATATTATTTTACAATTTCACAAACAAAATTGAGACCTAGTCTAAGGTAATTAATATTTCATATATCATACCAAAGACTTGATTTATTTTTTTCTATGCACTTTTGAAGAGGTTCTATCCTTACTTTCCTTGTTAATAAAATAACTATTGTTGGTTCAAGCGGTCCATATTTATTTTTTTTAAACAAGATTTCGAGTTTGAGTTTTGTGAATAGAACACATCATCGCTAGAATAATTTTACCTCTTAGTGGGCTGACCCGACTCGATCGGATTGGTCGGGGTTCAGTGGGCTTCTAAATAATAGTATTTAGACAAAAAAATAATAATATAAAAACTATACAATAGTCATTCCATAAGAGCCAATCAAATATAGTATCCCTAAAGTTACAACACATGTATTGTTGTAACATGACACAAATTCTAATCCTAATTGTATAAGACATTGAAAACCTTATAGGCTTAGAACTTGTTGTGGCTAGCATGGGACATTTTGTGAGATTAGGACCGTGACCAGTTCTCTACCCATTAGGACTAAGACATATTCCTTATAAATGCATGCTTAGACATGTTTTTCTAACATGTCAAATTATGTCTTGCCTGTGCTGCAATGATGCTGCTAGCTCCTTTTATTAGAAGTATATTTGATGAAGGATCTTAAATTGCTTTTAATTAGAAGTATAACAAACCTGTAAAGTACAGAGACCATACATGATTTTTTAAATCTAATTGTGAAATAATTTACAATTATGTAATCTTAATTAAAAGCATATAATGTTATTATAAAATTAAATAAAAATAATTTACAAAAACAATAATGTTATTAAACTCCATAACCTAGGTCGCAGGATGACTAAGGTCGATCCAATCTGGCATCGTTTCAATATAAAAATAATTGTTGTTTTAAAGTTTTTGTAAAGGCTATATATATCATGTTTTTACTAGTCATCAAAGTTATTTTTAAACCCAATAAATTAAATAATTTATTTTGAATAAGTTCCTACGCATTTTAATTTGAAACTCGAGTTAGACAAGAGGTCGGGTTGACAGGTTTCAAGATCGAGCCATTTAATTAAATTTAATGATACTCACAAAAAAATCTTTATACCCTTAACAATTTCTTTAAGTTTAAGAAAATAATAATCCAACACATAACATATCACATGCAAATATGCTAGTGATTTCTATTCGCTAGTGATTTCTATTCGAGATCTTACAAGCTTTATTAACTTGAGTAATGAGTTGGTGAGAGAGTAACACTAATGAATCTGATAAAGTTAAATGTTACTATTTTCCGGTGAACAAATTGTGCAATAATATCATGTAAGATTAACACCGATCATTACTGAAATGGCCAATTTACGTATTAAAAATTACATTAATCTTGGCTTTAACAACATAGGAACTTGTTTTTTTTTTTTTAATTAACGTGGGTGTTCGGATCAGCTTGCACATACCTCGACTAATCTTATAGGCTCTAAAGTTAACGATCATGTAAATTTCCAGTGGTTCTGAAGTTTGTGAGATTCGAACTGGTAATCTTTAAAGAGCAAATCTAGAACTTAACTAGTTAAATTATACCCCTCAAGACTAACATAGAAACTTATTTTGAAAAAAGTAACATGTTGTGAAATGCCCTAGCATGTGACTTCCCAGGAAAAAAAGCAGTAAGCAGAAGACTGCATATTAGCATAATGTTCTCCAATCAATGCTGCATCAAATCTGTAAACATTAAGCCCCTTGGGATCCAAAAAACACTTTTTGTAAAGTATAATTCGAAAAGGTTGGCAAATATACACTAGAATTGTATTGCGGGCAACAAATCTAGTATTTATTAATTATGAGAGGAAAAAGTGGTACCGTTTTATTCAGGATATTAATATTTTAGATGATATTGTTGTGAAGACTATAAATAATCAATCTGACATATTGACAAAGTCATTTTTATTGTCAAGGTTCAAGCATTACGTACTTGGAATTAATTTCGATAACCAATTAATAGCACCACCAAGGATTATGTCTAATTATAGGCTTGATAGCGAATGTGAAGAGTTTTGGCTACTAAATAAATTTAAGTTAAGGTGAAGATCATTTGTTATGATGTAAAATAAATTCTAATCCTAATCGTATAATAACTTGACAATAAAATTCATCGGTTTAGGATTGGTTTTACCTAGCATTGAATACTTTAGTAGTGTTTGGTAGCACAGTTCGACCGTGTTTTTTGTTTAAATTAATTTATTTTATTTTAAATTAATTTTTTAGATGTTTTTGCATTGTTTTAATGTATTAATATTAAAAATAAATTTTTAAAAAATTTAAAAAATATTATTTTAATATATTTTTAAACAAAAAATACTTTGAACGTTATAAGCAAACGGAATATAATTCTGAATAATTCTCTACCCATTGTTAATATGACATCTTTTCTATAAATACATGCTTATACCATTTTTTTAGCGTGTGAAATCACGTGTTCTTGTGAGCTGTTATGTACTTTTAAGATTGAGTGCATTTAGGGTTTGGTTTGAAGGTTCTCCGAGGTGTGTTTATATTAATTTCTTGTAGCGTGTGAATTCTCTAAACATTTATCGGGAGTCTTTACAATTGCAAGTTGGAGAAAACTTGGCCATGAAACTCAAGCAAACGAAAGTAATTGTAGCAAAAACTTAAATTAACAGCCAGCAATGGATCCATTAGACCCTCTAACCAGAGGGTAGACCCATAGAATTTTAGCACAAATAACGCTTCTCAACTCTTTGCTCAAGGGAAGAAGCAAATTTACTAGAATTAAGCCGAACACCAAGGCCTAGCTAGCTAGCTGCACCTCATATCAACCTACAACTCTTCTCTATATATTTACCCTTTAAAACCCTATCGTTCCCATCTCTTCTCTCTCTCTCTCTCGACATTGCTCGGTTGCAGACATGGATATTAAAAGAAAGTCATGCATTCTAGTAGCGTTCTTTCTTGTATATGTTTCAAGGAAAGCCTACTCTGTTCAAGGTGCTAACAGCAAAGCCAAGAAGTCACCCTTTGACGCAGCAATAACACATTACTCCATGTTGTCGCCATCACCTTCAGGAAATGAAAGAGCTTTCTGCCAAGCAAGGGGGGCCTGCCGAAGCAAGACGCTTGTGTGTCCAGATCAATGCAAGGTGAGGAAGCCCGTGAAAAACAAGAAGCAGAAGGGATGCTTCATTGACTGCAGCAGCAAATGTGAAGTTACTTGCAAGTGTAAGTTATATTTTGTTCCTGCTGCTGTTAGTTTGTTATAAATTATTTGGCTACAGCTTCTAAAACTAATAACTAGTCCGTCGTATTTCTACTTTATACCATGTCTTTGGCATGCAGTTAGAAGACCAAACTGCAATGGATATGGCTCCCTCTGCTATGATCCTCGCTTCGTTGGTGGTGACGGAGTGATGTTCTACTTCCATGGTGCAAAGGGAGGAAACTTCGCTATTGTCTCTGACGATAACCTCCAAATCAATGCACACTTCATTGGAACTCGACCGAAAGGCAGGACTCGCGATTTCACTTGGGTGCAAGCCCTCTCCATCATGTTCGACACTCATACACTAGTCATCGCAGCAAAGCGAGTCTCAAAATGGGACGATAACTTTGATGCTCTCACGGTGAAGTGGAATGGCCAGACAGTCGACAATATTCCCACTGATGGAGACGCCGAGTGGAGAGCTAACGGCGAAGAAAGAGAGGTGGTGGTGGAACGAACTGATGATACTAACACTGTAAGAGTACAAGTTGCCAACCTGGTCGAATTAAATATAAAGGTGAGGCCTATTGGGAAGGAAGAAAACAGGGCACACAACTACCAGCTACCAGAAAACGATGCGTTTGCTCATTTGGAAACACAGTTCAAATTCTTTAACCTTACAGATCTCGTCGAAGGTGTCTTGGGAAAGACTTACAGGCCAGGGTATGTTAGCCCTGTCAAGATAGGGGTTCCAATGCCGATGATGGGAGGAGAGGACAAGTACCAGACTCCCTCCCTCTACTCCCCTCTTTGCAATGCTTGCAGGTTTCAACCACAGTCTGGCACCGCAACCATTTAGGAGTATCCCAATACTGGTAACAAACTGAAAAAATAAAAATTGTATTCGTACCCTTTTGACTAAAAATTGTACGCTGTTTGGTAAGTTTTGTCTTTGGATTGAAATGATAAATAATAGCAGGAAATTTGCTCGTCTTTAATTTACTAAATGCTTTGCTTTTCTTTTCTTTTCTTTTTCCTTTTTCCTGTCTGTTTATTAAATTACATTTTTGTTGCACAAGATGGATAGTAAAAACCAACATCCATGAGTTGCATTTTCTGAGCCACTTAAATAGCTTGTCCCAACAAGCAAAATCTTATGCGCAGGAAGCTTCAACTGCTAAACTCTTTGCTACTCCTTTGCATGGGTCACCAAATGTACTAGCTGAAGCTCCAATGCTGCAACTCTTTGATCCGATGCAAGCCTGTAAAAAATAGCATTTGTCGGTACAAAACAGCACAAGTTTTAGATATATGCATAGAACCCTATTCAAAGAAAGAGCAGAGTCGCACCTTCTGTACAATAGAAAGGGCCCTAGTGCTTTTGCACTGGCCGTGACTGAAACTCCCACAAGTTCCGCGAGGGGTTCCAAAGCTTGCAAATTTGATTGAAGAAATGACCTGATTAGGGAAGGGGCACTCCAATGATAGTACTGGCCCTGCTTTTCTTGCTGCTTCTGAATTTGAGCTCCACATATCTACCGGTAATGGGTGAGACTCTGACACGTGAGAGCACAAACTTGCGCTCTGTTTTGTAGCGAAAGCTATCTGAGTTGGATCCCCTCCAATTTCCTCAAACAACACAAGAGTGTTGCCACTTGATTCCACCCATGAACGGGGCACATGGTATCTGCAACATTACTAAATATCACAACCAAAAACTTTGAAACGTTCCAAACACTTCCCATTAGATTCTTGAGCACTTACAATGTCTGAGAAGGCTTTGCACAGTTCTTGAGACATTTGCTTGAACTGTAAGATCCTCTGTAATTGCAGTTGGAGCAACCACTACTAGGAGACACCTTGGTAGGCCAATAACGTCCAATGCTTTGTCCATTCACCCATGCCTCACCCTTCCCCATCCCCGAGAAATCAATTGCAATTGGGTCATTTCCAGCAGGGGCATTGAAACTGGTCTGGAACATGATTACCAGAAGTTAGTTTTAAAAAATCAATTCCGCAGCATTCAGAACAGCCAAATGGTGACACCGACCAAATGCAATTCTGGTGACTTGCAAAGCTATCCAATTAAAACAAGCGAATAAGGAAACCAATTTGAGTGTTCAAAACATCCGAACACATGTAAATGTACAAACAAAATGAAATTAGTGTGAAATTTTCCATGTTTAACCACATGGAAAGACCAGAAGCATATATAACTCCAGATATGACAAACGGTCACATGAAGAAGCCCTGAGTTAATCTCTCCGGTTGTTATAAGAAATCACAAAATATCACGTAGGTCAAAAATCTCATAAAAATTTACTCCGGTTTACTGGATCAACTGCTTCTAATACCTATTACGGTTGTGTTATATATATGAATCCTCATGTCCATCTATTATCTATGCAGGCAACATGAACGGGAAATAATAAGATCCTCTTTTCCTACAAAATCAGCATATATATATATATATATATATATATATATATATATATATATATATATTTTAATTAAAGTGGGTGTCTGAACCATTTATTTTTATTTTTTATTTGGAGGGGTGAGAGTGAGAATGTTTTCATCTTAATCTAATCAGAATATCAGAGTTTTAAGCTGGTTAGTTTTATCCCTTTTTAATTTTTTTTTTAAAAATAAGCTCAAAATCCCATGGCCCGTGGATCGTCGTGAGCTGAGCTCAGGTTCAGTTGCAGGCCTGAATGATCAGGCCGCTCTGGGCTTAGGCCCATAAAAATTAGCAGGGAATGCGCTGGCCCGGCCTATGAAAAGGTCTGCTCTTGACCTAGCATAGTATGAAGAACAGCTGGTTCCAAAAGTTTATTTCAGTCTAAATCTCCTTTATAATCTAATATCAGAAAAATTCATGTGCTTGGAAAATTGTCTCAGCCTGCAACGAATTGTTGACCAAACTCCAATATCACAGTAAAACTGGAAGGATCATAGCATATGGCTTGATTATATTATGGATTCCATATTTAATTAAACCTAGATCATCAAAAGCCAACTAATTACCTTGTACCAGATCAAAGGCTGCTTCGTGGGCAAGGCAGGTTGTGTAACCCATTGAGAATTTCCACTAGACAGGCCTAATTCTTCACCTTTAAGTCCAATCTGCATTCTCGATTTAAAAGATGAAGAAAGGAAATTTAAGAATGCTGCATTCATTCTTTTGGCTACACGCTCTACTTATTAAGGAAAGTAAACAGGAAAATGTTCTAAGAAAATATCCAAAGTATTCATCATTTTCTAGTATCAGCTGCATTATCTGTCAGATTGTCGGAAAACAAAGACTGACCTGATATGTCCACTGCAATGAAGAAAGGTCAACAGTAGTGCCATTTTTCAGGCCTTCCAGTTTTACTGGACCAGTAATCCCTGCACCCTTTAACTCAAAAAAAGCTCCATAGTTCTGATAGAAAACACAGATTTTCATCAATTTGCATCACATCTAATTATAAAACCAGGGTGGTTCCAACAAAATTGTAATACCAGCGGCCAATCACTTCTGTATCATTGGGCTTAATTTATGTACCTAAGATCTCCCACCTTGACAACTTATGTGAAACTTGGGGCATGGCACTAATTGTATTTGAATGGTGGTATTTATTCATCCAGAAGATATCATATTCTTTCAAAATTGAAAATTAATGCATCCAAATATTAAGGTCTTTTCCATAAAATAAAAAATTGCATAAATCTTAGCGAGGAAAGTTGAACCTGAAGTCCTGCAGTCAAACTAAGGAGATCGATAGTGTTCTTCCCAGGTAAGAGTGTGACAGGAATCTCCACTGCAACCTTAGCATTGCCAGCATTTCCTGTTCCACTACCTGTAAATGCTCCAATAGTTATATTAACATAACAAACGAAGATGAACACTTTTGCCAATACTGAAACTACACAGCAGCCTTCTTCCATCTATGACAACAAGAAGATGCAAATCCTCGGTTCATTGTTTATTTTCCATTACCTGCAAGCTTTCCATTAACAAAAGCATGAAGGGCGTGGCCAAGAGACTCCACATGAAGAACAGTTTGAGATCCATCTTCAACAAAAGGCTCATTATCTTTGATAACAGTACTGTGACAAGATAACCAGAGAGGTTTTACATACACAACAATTAATCATAAATTTAGACATCGAACACATCAACGTAGTAGATTGAAGAAGCAAACAGACCATGCCTACTTAAAGAAATTGGAAGTAATACACTGACGTACCTCAGTGAGTACCATAAGTAGTCACTTTTATCAGCTGTAGTATTTATCTGCTCCAATAGTCCAGGTTTCACGAATGCTTTCTTTGAGATACCTACTGGTTCATATATCCAACTCCAGCTAGAGCCAAGTGCATCAGCAGAATCCGCATCTCCTTTTAGAGATTGATGTACAAAGCTTGGAATCACTGTCATAGAGTTAATCTGTCATGAGGAAGTTAAGATATTTTGGTTACTCGGCTAGCAGAATGTTGTGAAGGGCTAAACCACAAGAAAGAAGGAAAAACCTTCTATCTGCTAAATAGCTTTAAAAGACAACCTTTTATTTTTGGGAAATCCAGCAAATGAAATTATTGTCAACAAAAATGCAAACTGGTATTACTTACCAGACAGGAATGATTAGGAAAAATCACACTGAAAGTTTCAATACATTGCATTTACATATTTTAAACAGCACAACTATTAGCTAGTGCCTCCATAGCTCTCATGTATCAGTGTGCAATAAAACGATTCACATGCAGGAAGTTTAAATGAAGCTACATACAAAAGTTGGAAAATAATTTTACCCTTTATAGCATCCCAAGACATTCAGCATTTTCTAATTACTGAATTAATGTACAATTCTTCAAGTCTTTAGATGCATATGAGTAATTCTGATGTAATTCACAAAGAAATGGAAAAACAAACCCTTTAACGACCAGCTCCATCTGTGCATCTAAATTTGCCAATGCAAGTAGAGACGCATAGCATGAATGGAAAGAACTGCCAAATAATATTTGACCAATTGGATTGCAGTCAAATATGGTCAGTTATGTATCCTAAAAAATTCCTCAAACTTCAGAAAAGACACCCTCAATGGACCCAAACTAGAACAATTGAAAATATTAAGCCAGCATTTGGCAATACCATAATACATTTCATACAAACTGTCCCAAGTGGAATCTTCTTACAGAGTTTGAAAGGATATAGGTTTAGAAAAAAGCAAAAATGAAGACAAATACTGAAATTTGACGAGTAACTTCAGCAGAAACATATTGCCACCCAGCTGGGGAAAAGAGCATAGGTAATAAGGCATGTATGAGTATTAGCTGAAGGTCTCTGTTATTGCTGAAATATGTAAATTTTTCCATATGGAGGTAGCAGAACATTGACCACGACTTTTACCCAAAAAAAGTGATTGTGGAAACTTGTCTCAAAGATATGCCATTCAGCATAAAATAGAGAAAATAACAATTAATAATAATGGTGAATATTGCCAGGTCTTTAAGATATCAATAAGACTATGCAAACACAGATTACGCAACCAAGGATCCACATATTTACCAAATTATTGAACAATCTAGCAAGTGCTAAATAAGTAAATTTAAGACATACTAATGAGGCTAACCTTTGCTGTATTAAGAGCTACATTCTTGCAGTCTGGTAAGATGCTCACAGACCAACCAGGCAAGTTATATGAATTGCCATTGAAATTTACAGTTTTGTCAGATGTGCCAAAATTGGCTAAAAAAGCAGAGCATAGCCCAGTTCCGGTTTTATAAACAGTAGCCTGAAAGGAAAATACATCAAAAGAAATTATAGATTAACTTTCTGCAAGCATGGAAAGCACATCAAAAGTTGAAGGACTCTAGCAATGCATGAACTTATTTTGGAAGCCAGTATCTTCTAAAAATATCTACATTAATTTCCAGAAAACAAAAAGGACCAAACCACACATTTTTTACCTGTAAGCAGTGAGCAAAATATAAAAAATGCTTAGCAAGGGCACAAATGTTACTACAGTATCATGACATTTTAATGTAAAAAGTTGTGTAATCAAGCGGATAAAGTTCCCATTCATATTGAAAATCAAAATAAACATGGTCAACAAACTATAGGAATTTCATGGCAAACCTTTTGTTTCTCTGAATTTGAGGTGTGAGTGCTTAACAGAGTTGGTGAACAGATGGACTAAACAACATGAATCCTCCCCAGAGGTAGGTCAATTTAAACTAAGCAATATTAGTTCTTACAGAATCGTAGTACTTTGAGTCCTCAAAGAAGTGTATATAAGAATTCTATTCGTTCACACATACAGAAATTGATGTTTCCAATATGAAGCGAAATAACTAATTTCATTAAATGGGATGTACCTCCAAGTTTTGACCTAGAGATGAAGTTACTGGATCAGTCGCCACCAATGCTTCTTCACAAAGCTTTATGGACTTATGCAAATCCTTCAGATGACCCCACTTAGGTTGTCTTGTAAGTCCTGCAATGCATGTCAAATATGCCAAATCCTCTTGTAGATGGACGTTGAAAAATTCTCAGAGCAAATATGGGTTAATTCCCATAATAAACCATTAGCTAATTGCAAGTGGTACAGTATCATTACAACATCATGTCGACAATAAACATTAAGTTTCACACAATTGTTAAAGCTTACAGGTAGATAAAAGACATACCGTATTCATCAAGAGGAGCATCGTAATCATAACTTGTAGAAATAAAAGGTCCACCAGTACTCCGGCCAAAGTTAGTCCCACCATGGTACTGGAGTTGAGAAATAAAAATCAGATTTGATACATCAAGTTACATTTTTTGGTTTGTAAGATTGTTTTATGCCAGATGGGATAAGATGGGAATGCTCAAATGTCATGGACTCCTCAGTATCATTGCAGTACCATATAATAGTTTTGAAAAGTCCCCCCTAGCTGGTAAAACCGTGCCACAGCAAATGCAAGGTCTTCAACAGGTCTATAGGGAACAGCACCGCCAAAGGAAAGGAACCTATCATTTTTAAAAAATTGAGAATGATGTGAGTGATTAGGCATCTTATATCATCCAAACTATCACGATTGTTAAAGGTTAAAACCAAATCCCTACCATCCACTCCAATTCTCAGTCCACATCTTGGGTTTGTTTTTAGAATTGGGGGTGAACTGGTCACAGTAGAATCCATTGCAGGTGTTTATCTGGAAGAATTTCAAAAAGATTAAAAAAAAACAAACAGAGAATGTCATATAAGCATGTGTGTGATATTCTAATTGGCAGAAGGCACAAAACAGACTGGAGTCTGTAACTTAAGTTTGATTGTTTTCCACAAACATGCACATGCAGTGATTCTGAGTTGATAAGCCACAAAGTAAAATAAACTCACAATGGGATCAGGAGCATCTGCTTGCTGGCACATAACCCAGGGAACTCCAGTATCCAGAGACACAGCCATGCTTGCTGCCCAATTGATATAGCTTTTAGCAGCAGGTCCATAGGATGAATCAATGTTTCCGTACTCATTTTCAATCTGAAATTCAGGGGGAAAACGTTCATAAAAACCCCACCTTTTCTTTGGAAGAAAAAAAGGAAAAAAAAAAAAAAAGCTTTTCTTTATGCTTCTAGAAAACAATAATCCTCAATGAGCGAACGAGTCAATCAGTGATCGATTACGTTAATAGACTGGTGATGCAAGAGAACCTAGAAAAAGAATATGCACAGTTGACTGATGATGCAAAAGAACCTAGAAAAAGAATATGCATAATTGGTCATCAAGAATACTTGAAAACAAATAAAGAAAGAGACCTGCGATAAAATGATGGGCCCTCCTTGAGATGCATAAAGCTTCTCCTGCTTCATCATGTCCACAATCTTGGCCGTAAACCGCTGCATCTCAGCCTGAAAGAGAAAGAGAGGGATCCATTAACCAAAACTTCCCAGAAACAAAACAACAAAACAATAATTAATTATAAGAAATAAAGAAAAACCTTGAATGGCTCGTTATCAGTTCGAAACTTGATTCCCGGTACAAAATGCAACCAAAGAGGAAACCCACTGCTCCCAAATAAACAAATTAATTAATTAAAAAGAAGAAGAAAGGCTAAGCATCACTTGATAATTCAGCAGCGGCAAAGAATCCCCCACCCATAATTCCACTCTGCGCAGACATACGGACCAATCCGAAGATGAGCATAAAGTCCAGCTTCTCCCACTAACTTGATAAATTTCACCAGATCATATCTTCCTTCAAAATTATACTGTTGTTGAAACATATTTTATTAACATTAATCACTCCCTAATAATAAATACAATGAATCTTCCTCAGCAACGAACCAACCAAACAGAGAGATCAAGAGAATATGTGAAAGAAAGGAGCAACCTACCTGGTTTTGAACAGGCTCGTGTGCATTCCAGAAAACATAAGTCTCAATAACGTCCAACCCTCCATCTTTAGATTTTTGTATAAGGTCAGCCCACATCTGCAAAATTATCACTACTGCTAAGATTAAATACAAATACAAAAACAAAAACAAAACATCATATACACACGGCATACCTCGGCTGTACTGCGAGGATAATGAATGGAACCGGAGACCAAGACTCTGCGTTTTCCATCAATCAACAAGGCCCTATGATCGTAAGTCACATTGACTCCATAGGACGTCGTTGCTAATGTTAGAAGCACAGACAAAAACACATACAGGAGCAGCAGCTGAAGAATCTGATCCCTTCCTCTCATTTCCACCTATGCTATATGATATGATTTGATATTCTCGACTTTGTTTATTTTTCAGCTTAATTTTCTTCAAAGGAAGGAATACTAACACACACTAGTGCTAGTACTGGTAGTCCTTCCTAGTGGTTTATCTCTGTTGCTTTGCTTGCTATTTATTTTTTGGTTTTACTTTAACTTAAAACTAGTTTGATTCTGTGTTTTAAGATAGAAGACAAATGCGCCGGAGGAGAAGACACGCCATCTGCCCTTCATCCACAGCACAGTCCGACGTCATCAATGAATCATCATTTGTTTGCTTCTTCTTCCTCCTTATCTTTTTTCCTTTAGTGACTGTGTTTTCCTTTTGTTGGTTTCCCCACCCTCCTCCTCCTCCTCCTCTTCTATGTGGAAGCAAAGTCAATCTGGGTTTCCAATCCACCCCCACTAAGTTTATTCTTGTAGAGAAATGATCAGCTTGTGGTGTTGAATCATGTGAAGGTAGTGGTGGAGGATTGTGGGGACAGAGGATCATGCATTCATTTTTTATGCTTCATCTGCCACCAAGTTTTTGTGCATTTCACTTTCTTACTTGCGCGTGTTGAAGTTCTTTTTTACTTAAAATCTTTAAGTTTTAACTTATGAATTCTAATTTCTATATTGTTTTTGTATAGAAAAAATGATTTGTATTTTATATTCTATGTCATTTTTGCTAAACATACTACTAAATTAAAATAATTTTATATTTTTTGTTTACAATTTGTAAAAAATAAATTATAAATTATAAATTATAACTGACATTCAAAAATTATTTCATGTTATTTGTTTTTAAATTAATTTTTAATATTATATTTTATTTTGTTTTATAATGAAATATGCATTAAAGAAAAAATAATCTGTGAGTATTTTATTTATAAATAAATTATAATAGATTTGAATCTTTGATGCGTAGGAATCATAGAACTCATATGCATCAATAAATAAATAAAATTAGGTTAGCTTTGAGGATTTTTTTACAAATAAATTATAATAGATCTTAATATTTGATGCAGAATTATTTTTAATATTTTTAGAATATATATTTTTAGAGTTTATTTTTTAAGAATATCATTATACTTTCTCTATCTAAAAAGATACTTACTTAAGCATTTGAGACTCTCTAAATCTATAATAAAAGATATTTTACAAGTACCAGTCATCTTGGTTTACCAGGCATCACCAACTACTAGTTACCAATAACTTGGGTTTTTCATATCAAGCCACCAGACACCTTGGGTAGGAGAATGAATTATATAGCTTGAAATAAAAGATGAACCAATTATCTAACATATAAGATTATTCTTAAGCTATTTGGATATTTTAAGACCTCATTATTTGGCACCGTTTGTGGGAACTCATATAAAAAATCCATCAATTGTTCATCTAAAACTTATTTTTGGCATTTCTATGTCATTCAAGACACACAATCAAGACACACTTGAGCCAGAATGTCAGACAAATCTACTCGTTACAGCAAACACTTCTACCCAACTAGACCTTCAAGAACTCACCATTCAGACGTGACTCTTTACTTAGGCCGTGTTGGCAATCTAGATGTAAAATCAGACCTTGCCACCCTAACAAGTCTTGACACCCTCAGCAACACACAACTCCTTAGCGCCACGGCCACTAGCCATGCTAGGTGCCCATAGACGATTATATTATCAAGAGAAGACTAGGTAGAATGACATCCATGAGAGTCCCTCAAGGGATTGCTCGTGCCATTGTGATACCCATGTACATAGCCGGTATTCTGAATGCACTCCTCTTAGCTACCGTGAGATGAAAACTAGTTATTGTAACCGTTGTTCCAGGCCAAACTCCTTGGGATTCCAAGAGCCTAACATACAAAGGACTAAGAGACGATCTATATACATGAGCATACCTAGGAGAATGACTACAACCGCTATTAGTGGAGGGATTCTCCATTATCCTAATGAGTATTGAACACTTGATTATCTAAGGACTATATTTCTACAAAAATAAGCCTGGACAACTATGATGACCTAGGCGACCTGAGAGAGCATGTACAACACATGCACGGTAGCTTAGAGTTGATCATCCAAGATAATGATTTAATGTGCAAAATCCTTCCCATAACCTTCCAAGGGTCTGTGTGTGCATGATACAATAATTTAGAGCCAAGCTCTATTGAAGGGTTTAGTGACCTCTGCACCAAGCTAGTGACATGCTTCAGCACTAGCATACACGCCAAGAAAAGCTTCATGTAGCTATTTGGTGTTATCTAACAAGAGGACGAGTCTATACGGGTATATTTGAAAAGGTTCAATAAGGAAATACTTAAGGTATAAGAATTACTTGAGCCATTAGCCTTAGAGGCCTTAATAAGAGGGGTAAAAAAGCATGCTCTTTAGAGAAAAAAAATTATACCTTACAAGATAGAAGTTTACTCATGGTGAAGTAGGTAATGAAAAATCATATATGAGTGGAAGGGGTTAGTTTACTATGACACAAGCCTCTTTGTTTCTATAGGTAATGAAAAATCATGCTCTTTAGAGAGAAAAAATTATACCTTACAAGATAGAAGTTTACTCATGGTGAAGTAGGTAATGAAAAATCATATAGGAGTGGAAGGGGTTAGTTTACTATGACACAAGCCTCTTTGTTTCTATAAGGACAATCAACATAATGGATCTTCCAAGTGAAATCATTCTCCTAGTATAAATGAAAGATCAAGGAAGAACCATGAGGGACTAACTCATGAGTATTTGATGTATCCTAAGGATTTATAACTCTTTTGAATCAAAATAGGATCACCCATTCAAAGTTATTAGGGAAGTCAAATCAAACACCTTAGCTCTACCTCCCAAACATGTTCCTCTTAAAAACCTCTCTTATACCTATCACTTAAATCACCTCATGATGTATAATTCTTAATAAGAATGCAAGTTTATTTTTGAAATAAAAACAATGTATCTCTAACATACATTCTCTATCTATAGATCTCTACTAAGGGCTTCTGGATACTTTCCAATGAAGGTTGATTTGGTCTTCCTAAGGAAATAACCCCATAATCTTCATGGGATAAGTATGGAGTCTCTCTATTGCAATAACATTATTCTTTAGTTGATATCTAATAGCCTCTCATTAATTCACCAGGGGTTGATTTTGGATATTTTATTCTCCAGTGCAGTCTCGAATTGACATATTCTCCAAGTGATGCTAAAGAGCCTCTCATTGATTTACCAAGGGCTGATATCAAATCCTCTATTCTCCAATGCAGTCTCAGTTTGAAATATTCTTTAGGTGATGCTTAAAGGTTTTTCACTAATTTGCTAAGGGTTGATCTTAGATCCTATATTCTCTAGTGTAGTCTCGAACTAAAACATTTCGTGGGTGATGCCAAAACGCCTCTTGCTAATTCATTAATGATCAATCTTGGATCTCCTATCATCTTCAATACAGTATCGGACTGACATGACTTTCCAATAGAGCTCCTAGGCTTTATATTATCTTAAGGGATGATTTTGGATCTCTAACTTTTAGGTACGACCTCTTTCCAGTAGGGGCTCACATACCCTATTATATCGTCAAGAAGACCACAGACCACCCACTCTCAGATAATAATTACTCTATAGTGGAGGGACTCCCATACCTCATGACAATGCTAGGGAAATCACATAACTCCTACACTCTTCAGTGGGAGGCTTCCAAGCCCCCATGCTATCATTATGGAGGCTACATATCTCCCACTCTTCAATGAGATGTTTCTATAATTAAGAGCTCTCATACCTAATGTCATCCTAGGGAGGTCACATACCTTCCACACTCCAATATGACCACTTTTCAAGTGATTAACTTGGTTTTCTTGGTTCAATAACACCACCCTTCATAGAATTGACCCCTTCGCCTCTTAGAAATGTTTTTAAATATAGGAGTTAACACTGGTATGTTCCCCTAACCACTTAGAAACTTTTCTAAGTATGAGCATCAACACGAGTCTGTCCCCTAGCCACTTAGAATAAACTTTCTAAGTACGAGCTCCACCCTCTATAAGTTCCTCTAAGCCTCTTAAAAATTTTCTGAGTATAGGCTTACCCTCAATGAGTTTTCCTTAGCAATTTAGAAATTTTCCAAGTATGAGTTTCTCCATGGTTTTCCTTTATATACTTAAAAATTATTTTTTCAACCATGACGTATGCCTTTACACACGGGTTCTTTGGTATATTACTTGGAGTTTTCACCCCTCTTCTCATATGAAGAAAACTCGACAAAACTCATTGCATCAAGTATTTTTACAAGTCTTCGTGTATCGATATAACAAAAACTTAGGAGAGTACTGATAAACCTAAATTTAATGGGCTTAAAAAGCCTCTTTAAAAGGACCAAAAACATCTATATGGGTGTTGTTACCCATTTTTAGATCTCGCATAAATATACCAAAAAAATACAAAATATAAAAAATTAAAAAAAAGTTGGAAAAATAAAAAAAATATACATCAATGGGAGGAATATGAAGAATGTCTAGAAAATTGCCAAGTATTAGTTGAGAAGGATCAAAATACCCAAAGTTAAAAAATTAACAGTTTGATTTTTGACTGATGAAAGCCCTATTAACAAGAAAAATCTAATTTGAGAAGACAAATTTAAAATTGGATGTTTTAATAACTCAATTGGGATTTTTATGGTTTAATTGAATTTATTGAGGGTTTAATTGCAAGTAAAATTGGTTTTTGAATTCGATTTGGGCTTTAATTGGAAGGAATTGAATAGCTAATTTGGTCAAATCAACGACTTAGTTACATAAATATTGAAGTTTGATAGGTAATTAGGAACTTGATTGAAGAAATTCAAAACCAAGAACCAAACCGTAAAAGACACAGGACTTCAGGGACTTAAATCGACAAAATCAGGGGCCAAATTGAAGACAATTAAAAATTTGATGGTCAATTGAGGGTTAATTTCTATAAATCAGGAACCAAGGACAAAATTGAGAAAGACACTGAACTTTAGGGTTGGCAATTGAGTTTGACAGAGAAAAATTGCATGAAATTAAAAGTTGGAAGGCAATTACAGGTGCAATAAAAAATAAAATTAGAAGAACAGGGACTAAAGTGAAATTTATAAAATCCCAAATTAAAAACCCTAATTTTAAGATTTAGCCTAGATGACGCGTCATTCGACCACTATTTATCTTCTTCTTTGACGATTTTGCCTAATTGAGTAGGCATCTTCAACGAATGAATGTGACGTCTCCAACCATCTCAGGGGTTGTAACTTCCACCATTTGACTGAGAAACACCCCTTTAAAAAAAATCAGTTACTCCCATCAAACATTTACATTTTATTTTCTTCAATAAACTTAACAACATCTTGTTCCTGATTAGCTATCACTACATTGACAGAATCTAGTCAATCGAGTTGGCACATTCAAACAAATGAATGTGAAGATACAGACCCTCCAAATCTATCAAGGTTGGATTAAAATGAAAGGTGTGCACCCTCTCTACTAACTTCAAGTGGTCTTCAATGATGATGATGATGTCAAAGTTGCTCCAACGAAGCATTGAAAGTGATAAACTCAATCAGCCTTGATTGTGACATCTATTTTGCAAAACCACTTATTTGTTTTGTGTGTTCAATTAAGAGCCGACCACGTTTCTCTCAAGATCAAAAGGCTAGAAACAACTCATTGGTCTCCAAGTTTAGCAAAACCACCAAAATCTTCAAAACCAAGTTTGTTGCAAAACTACCATTGTAAAACTAGCAAGGTACATAGCTTATAACTGTAAAAACATACCCAAAACCCTCATATTTGGATCAGAGGGTCAAGCATTGATTGACTATGATTAAACCTTGATCAAAATCCTAGCTTGAAACCCTATAAATACCCCCTGAAAAATCAAGACAAAAAAAAGGGAATAGAGGAGGAGAAAGCTTATACTTGGAGTTCATTAACAATCAAGTTTATTGCTTGACATCTAAGAACTAAAGGGATAATTTAAAGATTGAGCAAAAGATTGGATTTTTGAAGGAAGAAGGGAAGTAACTATTATGATTTTTGAAAAAATATAATTATTTACTAACCTAGTAGGTGATATCCATGAAGCATATATCTAGCTTATTTTATGTGTTTAATGATGTTTTTGAACTTGTTTTAGTGTTTGGTATTTTTTGTTTGTTTTGATTTTGATTAATAAGTAAAAATATTATTTTTATTAAGGCGATTCTATCTATCTTAGTTAAGAAAACTTAAGGAAAATGTCTTTATATTTTGTAAGCTTCACCTCCAAAGCTATACAAGTTTTTCAATTAATTTCTTAAAAAACGTTTCCACATTATTAATTTTAAGATATACATTAAAATTTGATTGGAAAGCAAATTCATTTAAACAAGAGCACCAAATATATAATGAATATGGAATTTAATAAAAGAAAAGAGGAAAATAGAAAGCCAAATTCACTAAAAATACTAAAATAATATTTTAATAAAAATCATGAAAATATGAAAAATAAAAATCTAAATTTTCGTTAAATTGAATCAATAAAAAAGAATTATATATAACTCATCTAATTTTAATCTAAACAAAAAAAAAAACAATTGAACATGTTTTAGATTTTTGGATATCTGGAGTAAATCAATTACATGATTAATTTATCCAAGTATTATTTTATTTATTGTAAAAGATAAATAAATAGATAAAAGTAATTACTTCGACGTTGTTCATCATAAATGCTTTGACACCTACTTGTTTGAAACTTACACGACAGTCAGCTCAGGCGATGTAGAGCGGAGCAAGACAAACTCTTCACGTGATGTTTTTGGTCTCAAGTTTAAAAATCGTACGGTGCACAAATGATATGAAGGCCGCGAAAGTCACATCTCTACTTATCCGTTTGAAAATTTCACGCGTAGGCAAGGGATTTGGTTTTTTTCTGGTAAAGAAAGAAAAGAAAAGGACTGTAGATAAATAGATAATGGTTTATTATTATTAGTTCAAAGTGCCTCACAGCATACGTTGACGCTAGGCGAGGCAAAGTCCTGTCGGTGGAGACGCAAAGATTCTTTTGGGAGTGCGGATAAAATAAAATTTTGTGATAATTTATTTTTTTAAATTGTATTGATAGATTAATACTAAAAATAAAAAATATTGTTATGATATATTTTTTAATAAATAAATATTTTAAAAAATAATTATAACTACATTCTCAAGCACAGAAATATACACAGATCTAGTCTAGATCTGTTCTCAAACATGCATG
This sequence comes from Populus simonii, assembly GCA_007827005.2. Lineage (NCBI taxonomy): Eukaryota > Viridiplantae > Streptophyta > Magnoliopsida > Malpighiales > Salicaceae > Populus > Populus simonii. The sequence goes on along the minus strand of CM017472.2, from coordinate 1,349,255 downwards.
TATTATTTTTATAATTTTTAGGCGGAAAAAAAATGTATATAAAACTAAGAAAATTAAATTCAGTTTTCTCATCTATAGTGATGAGTGGACCAATGGCATTGTCTTTTTTTTTTTTTTTTTTTTTTTTTTTATGGCATTGTTTTGGACACATGGATGGTGTTCATAGGCCACATGTCTCAACCCAAAGGAGGGCCAACAATCCTGGCAACAAGTTGTCTTCAATTTTAAAGCATTCTCAATTATAATGGGATATTCCTGAATGCAAGCTCGAAGCTACCTTTGATGGGAAATCTTACTCAGTTGTTGTAGCTTTAGGGTTTTTTATTGCGTGATCTTACAAGCTAATTGATGAACTCGACAGATAAGCAGGAAAATCCGTCTGGGTAACAAAAAGGAGCACGACCATCTTCATGTTCACGAATACGTGCATACCTAGAGTTTTGGGAGGGGGTGCCGATAAGGAAAGTGCTGGAGTGAAAAATATAGTTCATGGCTTTCTTAGGGATGCAAAATATGTATTTTCTATAAGAAAAACCTTTAATTTGAATGATATAATTCATTTTTATTTTGCAAATCTTGAATTAAGATGTAAGTTTTTTTTTTAAATTAGCACAATAATTTAAAAAATCTTGACAGAATAATATCTTCTGAAAAAGTTTTGGCAAAATAGCATATTTTCACCTTGTCGTATTTTAAAGCACGATATTATTAAATGTTGCTATTTTTAAGTGTGACAAGATAGTTGTCACGCTTCATAAGCACAACATGTAAAATTTAAACTGATGTTCTTAGCCCTCATCTTTTTAAAAATCACATCAATCACTTGTTTTTTTTGCTCTTGAAACACTCAAAAATCAAATTCATCTTAGTCTTCAAGCATCATATAATGTTTTTCTCTTCAAATTTGCCACCACCTTTACTCCCGCCACCTCAACCCTCTTTCTAGTTCTACAACCAAGGTAAACATACTACATTACTATGAACTTGTGTTTGGTTTAGTTGAAATGAAATAATTGTTTAGGGTTTAAGTTAAATTTAAGGTTTGTTTTATTAATCATAAATTAGTTATGAATACCATCAATAGGGTTGATTTGATATAGTTGAACATGAAAATAAGTTAAATTAATTACAAATTAATTATTTCAATTAATTATGTGTTGCCTTGAATTTTGGATAAGTTACCGAATTAGAAATTTTGTGTAGATTATTGGAATCAACTAATAATGTTATTAACTATGCTTGATGATTTCATACAATAGAGCATGGATGAAGTACAATTATGATGAATTACATGTTGTATTGAATTGTGGATAAGTTGTTGAATTTAATATTTTTTTAATTGTTTTAATTTGCAATGAATTTGGATTTGATTTAGTGCATTTGAGTATGAAATATCAATTAGATTTAATATCATGAATTATGTTTAATTTTGGTCAAGTATGCTTTTGTGTTAAATTTTAGGAATTTGATTGAATTTGCTATGAATTTTGCCAATTAGAATTGTAATGCAATTTAGTTAAAATTACATCCAATTAACTAGAATCTGATTTGTTTATTTTTTTTAATAGAATATCTTACAACATATTTATGTTATGTCATTATGGTAACACTATTGTTCTTGATGTGAACAGTAATATCACATACAATGGAAGGAGTAATTTGTTGTTAAATGATAATTTAGGTATGTCATACATGTAAACAAAAAACTATTTGTCATGGACTTGGGTAGAATTATTATGATATTGATGTTGAAATAACTTGAAGGTGTAAAAATAGTGAACATTAATATTATCCTGTACCGATTGTATGTGATGATAGTTTTAAGACAATGAATGATTCTTTCATTTAAAGTTGTTGAATATAGTAGTATTGCATGCGAGTAGTTAACCAAAATCTCTATGTGTCCTAACTATTATCGGTCCTTTAAAGTTAGTAAAGGGAAAAACAGTTTATTGTTGGATGATTTGTTACAAGGATTGATGATATTATATTTGACAATTCATTTATTCATAGATTTGACTATTTTGAACCTGGAGACAATGAAGAAGATGAGATGTTAGACCCGAATGTGACAATAAATATTGATAATAATGTTGATAATGAGGTTGATGATGAAATAACACCTTTTGTTTATGAATTTAGAGATATTCCTAGGTCTACATTTGTTCTCTCATGTTGGGTCACTTAGTTATAGATGTTTTCCAAGAGGCTTTGATTTGGAGGTTGGAGAAATATTTAGCAGTAAAAATAAATTGGTTAATGTAGTTAAATGATGACACATTGCACATTCAATTGAATATCGAATCCAATGGTCAAACTCGACATTTGTTTAATTACAATGTCTATAACACCTAAATATAAATGGTATTTGCATGAAGAATATCACAAGAGATCAAATTAATTTGAGATAACAAAGTTAAAAAGATGACACACATGTACCTCGACCTTTATCTAAAAAGACCATTATCAACTCGATGCAAATTTTATTGCTAATATTATGTCAATCCTTGTGATGTATAATCTTTCAATGATGGTTGCAAGTATATAAGATAAAATAAAATTGTATTATAAGTATAAAATATCATATGACGAAAGCATGAGTTGTAAAACAGAAGGTGCTTCAACATTTTTTGGTTCACATGGATACTCTTTTGAAAAATTACCAAGGTTATTATTGCCAATAAAAGAATCAAATCCTAGAAAAGTCTTTGATTGGATGCACAAAGAAAATCTTGATGATAATACATTAGTTTTGTTAGTTTAATATGCCCTGTAGCCAATCGGTTGGTTACACGTGGCATTGTTATATTCATGTAACTACTTATTTATTATTAATAAAGACTTAATTTATCTTTAATATTCATATAATATTACATCAATGAATCTAATATTTGATTCATCAATCTAGAGTACAGATAAAGTCCATGAGACAAAAATGATTTGCAAAGAAAATTATAAAGTTGTTATAATTATGTGATTCATATTATATCAAAGCATTGTTCCTAAAATGTTCCTAGTCGATGCTCTTTTAAATATGAGACTGATATATTATGTTTTTTTCTTTGTGAAAAGAAGTAGTTGTTCTCATAAGCTAAGGTATAAGGGACACCTAGAACTAATTTGTAGGTGCTTGTCATAACACATGTACACTGAATTGACCTGCACATGAATTTCATATGGAGTTATTATTTGTATCTATGAAAAAGCTCACGTGATGGTTGTGTAAGTGATCCTTAGACTTGAGATCACTAAGTTATTTTATATAAGAAGTGTTATGTTTTGATCCTGTTACACGTTATCTTGGTAAAGGTAACAAATAGGCAGATATTGGATATAACATAAACTATATGAAGGTATTTGAGTGATCAAGAGATGATTCATCATTCTAGATGAATTAGGAAAAATGTTCAATATATTCTCAAATAGTATTGATTGTTAAATCCTCGCACAAAGTGAAATGAGATTTGAAAAGAGTTTCAAATCTTATTCAAATGATCAATGACTATAATGTTACAAACAAATATGATTTGACATGGCAGACACACTCTATGCTAAAATATCTAAATCAGAATATTATTGATGAAGAGATAATAATTACATTGAGAAACTAGTTACTAAAAGGTTAAGTTAAACCACATATGACTTTTCTAATATTTATAGGATCATGACACATTTGTAGATGGTGTACTTGATCTTCAAATATAAATTAATCAATTATTGATTTGATAATAAATTAAATTGTTTGATTTATTTAATTATATTTATTTAGAATTATAATTTATATTTGAGACAACATGTTAGGAACCTAATGGATCACACACATTAAGAATCATTAGTCGGAAATTAAACTAGTATAATTAATTAAGTGTGACTTGATTGAAAATAATTTTAGAAATTATGCAGTAAAATGTATTTAATTCAGGGATTAAATTCTAGTCCTAGAATAATGAAGTAGGGACTTGATTGATGAATTTTTTAAAATTATCCTAAAATAATATATGTGTATTATGTAAGAGGCAAATTGATATTTTTTTCATTTATAAGATTTTTAGAATTTCCTATAAATATAAAGTTATGCCTTTTAGTTTCTAAGAGGTTGTCTATTAGACAGAAAAATTACAAAAGTTACAGAATAGAGAGCTAACACTTTAGGCATAACAATTTCTCTCTTCTAAATAGAGATTTAAGAGATTTCTCATCGATGATTCATGTGGATTACCATTGAAAGCTAAACAATTGGACAACTTGTGGTTTGCAATAACTTAGCCTCTACAGAATTATTCAAAGCTGGAGAAGATCAGATCTTCGAGTAATAAATCCCTAAAGAACTTTATATTTGTCTAATGTGATCCTAAAGACTCCTAAATATTATTTTAAATTTATTATTTTCCATGCGTGTATGAATTTCGGGAACCCAACAGGTTTTTGAGATAGTTTATTTTTTGTCATTTGGAGTTTGTATTGAAAGTTTCAAGTATTGCAAACCATTTATCAATATTATGCACACATTTGTATGGGGAATATGATTGGAAGTTATTAATTGCAATTGCTTTTGATGCAAATAAAGGATATTCTCGTTGACTTTTGCAATTGTTGATGAAAAAAATAATTTTAATTATAGATGGTTTTTGCTTTACTTACATAAATGTGTTATCGAAGATAGAACATGCATATGTATAATATTAGATAGACATGTAGGGATAAAGAATGTAGTAGTATAAATTTAGCGTGAACCCATAGGATACCATCGATGTTCTACATGACATTTTGTTAGCAACTTCAATAATAAATTCAAAGACTCATCTACAAAAAAATATTTGAACCTTCAATGCACAAATTTGATTTGTGGTATGAAATGATATATAAGTTAAATCCAATTTATCAAGAATGACTTAAATAAGAACCAAAAGAAAAATAGGCATTATGTTGTGATGGTGATAATCCATATAGTAATATGACAACTAATCTTTTAAACTCATTTAATCATATTCTAAAAGGTGCTCATGCAATGCCTGTTTTAGCTTTGGTGCAATTGATATTCTACAGGTGTAATAGTTATTGGGTCAAGCGAAATGTGAAACAAATAATATTATTTAACATGGAATAATTTTCCCTCATCAATTCATGTTGAATTGTAAATGAGGAGGGATAAATCATGAGATCATACTAAAATGTTGTTCAACTTCAAGCAATAGGTTTTCAAGGTCAGCACCCCTATTAAACTGGGTGTTGTAAAAAAAGTTAAATGAGTAGTTAGATTAAATAATAGAATATGCACATATGGTGAATAGCAGACAATCGAACATCCATGTTCATATATTTTTACATGTTGTACTAAGAATCACTTAGAGCCTATTTAAATTTGCTTTTCAAAAGTGTTTTTGAAAAAAATAAAAAATATATTTTTTTGCTTCAAATTAATTCTTTTTTTATGTTTTCAGATCGTTTTGACGTACTGATATCAAAATTATAATTTTAAAAAATAAAAAAAATATTTTTTCGATGCATTTTCAAGCGAAAAGGACTTTGAAAAGCAATCACTACTGCAATACCAAACGGACTATTAGACTTTACATAATTTGTTGATAACCATTACACAGTTTAAAGCTATAGATCAATATATGGCATGTCATTCCATCCATTACCTTACGAGTTAATCAATTAAAATTCAAACGTGGTCGATAAATATCCACTCATTTTCACAATAAAATAGATGCAAGAGAGAGTCATGCACATTATAGGTGTGACCTATACTATGACACGGGCCATAATAGTAAAACATGTCGTAATCAACAATGTAAGCATGACAACACAATTATATGACAAAACAAATATTTATTAAAATATATTATGATATTTTTGTAAAACATATTAAACTTATCTAATTTCACATCAAATACATATACTCTTGCATGGGATATCGCGTACGCGAGGCAGAAGATCCTTTTCTCATGTTAAACGACCACATTATAATAATGATATTCTTGGAGAGCATGGCGATGAGATTCTCAAAGAGCATGACTACTTTCATGGAGAGTTTGAGTCACAGTACATGCCTATTAGGCTCGTTAACACTTTAATCCTGCAGTTGCATTATAGACATCAATCAGAGTATATTTTTATCGGGATTGTAAGAATATTTAATTTAAATAAGTTTTTTCATTATTGAATATTACAGGTATTATATATTTATGAAATTATATTTTAAATTTTTATGTGGGATGAGACCATGATTTATTTGTCAAACACATAAGCGGGCAAAACTATAAAAGCGAGTTCAGCCATATGTGTTTTAGGTTGGTTTTTTATACTTCAGTTGTTTAAAGCATATCAAGCTTGACCATGGCTCAATCTATGCACTAATTGAGTAATGAGGATGTAAGACACGTATTTTATCTTAGGTATGGAGATGACACCGACACTACAAGACATGACCGTTTGCTTGGATCTTTTATTGATGGACAAATAATCACATCTATTAGCGTGTGTAATCAAATTGTGTTATGCAAGCACACATTTGGATTGATACCCCCTTCTTCTAAATTTTAGGGGGTAACATACATCTTAAATGGATTAAAAAGATATTTACAACATCACCAAATGATGCTAACAATGAGGTCTTATGAATGTATCCATTAAATTATTATTTGAATGTGTTGATTATTTGTAAAGTATATGTGAATTAATATGATAATTTTAATGTTTTATGTAGATATGTCAAAGTATATATACTGTATTTGTTTGGTAGTGTATTATTCACATACCTTACGAGAGGAGATATATGCCTTTAATTTATATGACGCTCCTAGATGATTTTGACATCATTCCCATGTATAGTTGGAGATATGCTTTCTTGGCATGCTTGTATAAACATCTATGTCATGTATGCAAGGGGCCAAACATGTTGGCAAATGTTTGCTACTTCTATAAGAATGAATAAAAGAATTTAAAAGAATTATTTACATTTTAAATGTTTGCTATTAACACAAAATAAATAACTCGTTTTTCAATTAATAACAATTATGGTCTTAAAAGTATCTTCATGTGAGCCAACCTCAAATGCCCAGGTTACACTTCAGCTCTCACTAGGATGCATGTATTGCAATGTTATTTTGTAATTATATGCATTTATATTATCTAATTGTAACTTTAAAAATGAATTAAATCGATATATTTGTAATGCTAGGTGGTATGCTAGTAGAGTATTTTGTAATTACATGTGTATTGTTATTTTATCGGAGAGAGCTAAATAGGCAACATGTTATCTAGATATTTTTTTAAACCTTTTGTTAACAAAAAGGTTAACTTCAATGAATTATTGCTATTTAATATTTAAGAAACTTATCTTCTACATGTCACGTGGACGTCTTATTTGGATGAAACATCATCAATTTCTCCGGCTATTTACACTAGCGGGATGGACATATGGATATTAGTGGTCCCATTGATATTTCTTGTGATGGTTAAGCTACATTATCCAAATCAGGTAATGCGACAGTTCCACTATACATTCCAGTCAATATTGATACAAATGATGCGTTGCACGCCATAAATTATTGGGGTAAAAATGATTATTACTATTGGTTAAGTTGCTATGGACTTATCAGTCATAGTGGGATGCATGGAGGAATGAGATATTTACAAAGATACATCCTGTGATTATAGAGGAAAAATATTTGATTTGGTACATGAGTATCATATGTCAGGTCATTACATCAGATCCTGAGCAAGTTTCTTCACCTATATATATGTAATACGAGCAACATGCCTAGTAGAGTCAAAATATCATAAGTAATCAAATCTTCTTAGAATTTATTTATTGATCTTTTAATTTAACATTAATGTTTTTTAATATTAGGTTGAATTGTTTCTACGGTAGGGTTGAGAGGCCGCTTATATGCTTTGTAATATAGATGAAAGGAACGAATGATACACATGCATCTCAGTGGTTCAATGTTTGCCACAATTGACTTGATATATTTGGAGAGGGGTTAACTCTTAAAGATATCGTGGTAGAGAACGAGGTCACTCAGGTAGGAGCAGGATACAGTTGCGCTATTGATAAACCTGGATCATCTAGTAGACGATATAGACGTAGATATGTTGATGAGTTATGTTGATATATTTTGGGGTTTCAATTTACTATTTATTTTTTAAAATCGAGAGGTTTTATGACAGATCTAACCATCTCCCTTGTTTAAATGTAAAATTTATCTTTTTTATTTTTAGTGATTTAATTGACTGAATAGTCGCTTGACAACAAAAAAATGTTAATTGCATAAGAAGTCTATAATGTGCTGCTGCAAAATATAATTTGGGCTATGTTTATTTTTGCAATCCAACCATGTTTTTAATTTTGTTTTTGATTTTTTTTTAAATTAATTTTTTTTAGTTTTTTTTAATTATTTTAACGTACTGATATAAAAAATATTATTTTAATATATTTTCAAATGAAAAATATTATGAAAAACAATCTCTTTTATATTCTAAAATAATTTCTTTGTCCTCAAAACAATTTATATTCTTTTATTTAGCTTAGCTTGTACGACAAAGAAATGTATGAGATAAAAAAAAATTATATTTAGTTTTGTTGAGTTAGGAATATCTATTTTTATCAGTTTTTAAAATAAGTGAAGATTTTATACTCTTTTTTAGAACAGGAGGATAAAGATAAAGATAAAAATAAAAGACAAAATTCATTACATAATTTTATTCCAAAACTGTACTTATAAATTTATTTAATTTTTATTTTCAAAATTTAAAACCATATCCTTCGCTTTCCAATATTTCTGAAGGGAATCCTTGGCAAATACAATGGTGAGAAAAGATAACAAGCCATCGAATAAATTAAATTGTATGCAGAGGAGTTTGTCAAGTCATCATTGGATTGATCATAGACGAAAACAATTCCGCGACAGAGGCCATCCTCAACCTCAACTAGTGTCGTGTACGAAGAGCATAGGTATCCTTTTCTCCCGAACCAGTGGTCCACACATGTGGCCTGTTGTTTGACCAATGCAATTCTTTCTCAGGAACTGCCGCTGCCGCTGGCAACCAAATGTAAAGGTGAAGGTAAACGAAAGAAAAAGGGAGTGAAACTGCAGAGACTATTAGACTGCCTAGATGACAGATCCCGACAAGAAAGATTAAGGTTTTGTTTGAACATGTGGCCTAACCATGAATTTAAAAAATATATATTTTTTTTAGCTTTAATTTTTTTATATGTTTTTGGATTGTTTTGATGTATTAATATGAAAAATAATTTTAATATATAAAAAATATTATTTTTATGCATCTTCAAGTGAAAAACAACACCAACTATATTCCCAAGCAAGTTTTAAATGAGCGGAGCACCCGAACTTAACATGTCTGACACGAATTGGCTTTCAAGATTAAAGCTTTATTAAAAAAACTTATTATAAGTGATATTTTCTAATCAACTTATTATAAAAAAATTACTTTTTTCAGCTCATTGATTTGTCTCGTTCATAAAAAGAGAAATCTTTCTAATCAACTTATTACAAGATAATTATTTATTTCAGTTCATTGATTTATCTCGTCCATAAAAAGAGAAATCTAATCAAAAAAATTTTCAGAACTCTTTCAATGATACTTGAACAGATTTTTCAGCTCAAAAATCACTTGATTTAAATAAAAAAAAGTTTAGGTTTAATATTGATTTTAAGATACGTGATGAAAGCTGTTAGTAGAAGAAATCTTTCAACTTAGCCTTAGTTCTTATAGATGGATAATTAAGTTCTATTTTCTTGATTTGTTGGATATTATTTAGGAGTGCATATAAATAAAGTAATGTTGTTGGAGTACTGAGAGACTTATTGAAGAAAGTTCTTTTACACCAAATAAGTAATAAAATATCAATGACAAATAATTGATTATTGACAATAACAAAGTTCGATTAATTTTAAAGTGTTTCAACAATTAAATATATTCTTTGGTTTTGTTTTAATTTATATATATTCTAGGACTTTGTTCTGATATGAATTTCAAGTTTGATATATATTTAGCATGTATTATGTATTTACAGGCTTATAATCTAAACTTGAATGTTATCTGGATGATAGAATTTAATTATAATGTTTTTGTTTTGTTAAAATAAACATTCTTACTCACTAATTTGATTAGTATCTCTTGATTTACCAGGCATGCTCATTTGGAGAAGTAAAAGCCAGGTTTAGCTCATACTAGCTCATGACAAATCAAGATTCATATGTTTTGTGTTAAATTTAATTTATTTAGGCTCACATTATGTTCATTGCAAAAGCTCAAATCCTTAAATTGTATATCTTGTCAAACTCACGTGAATTGATCCTTATCCCTAAGGACAAGCAGGTCCTGTTTTCATCAAGCCAGGCACGGATTCCTGTTTTTTTTCTTACCTTTCCTTGCATTGAAACTAAAGACAGGACCCTGCTCAGTTCAAATCCCAAAACTATCCATCTAACACCCATATTGTGCCAAAGCAAACTAGCATGTGATGAGACTAAAAAGACTTGTCCTGACATATACTTGTTGGAGGGCCTGACATGTTGTACAAGTGATGTTTAATGAAAAGTAGATCAGAATCTCCTAGCAATGGGAGAATATGTATTCCAAGCAGACTAAGCATAGCCTGGCGACAAGCAGCAATTTGAAGTAATTTCATCAGTTACTTGCAGGGGGGGAAGAGGACAGTACTGCATCAATCTCGATCGTCATGCAAATCAATCACGGTCTCTGTCGTGGAAAAAATGTTAAAAATATTGACCTAGTGATCACAGAACAAGAAAACGATGACCAGTAAATCAAATATGTTACTCAATGAGCTTAAGTATACCTGCACTCGAAGCCCAAACAACCTACAATTCAGAGAGATGGTCCGCAGATGGATCAAAGAGTTGAGCTTGCAAGAAGTTTGAGCTATATTTCTCACAGGTGATGAGCTCGGAGATTCAAAGTTCTGTCGCTATTATAGACACATGCACGCTGTAAGAAGAGAAGTACAACCCAATCAACTACACAAGTCTATCCATCATTTTGAGAAAATTCATCAGGAGCTTGAGAAACTTCACATAGACTCGCTTTATCCTCGTAAATCCTCTCGGGCATGACCATCCATCAATGGACTAGCAGTTTTAAAATCACTCGGGGGCACGACCACCCTTTAATGGGCTTCGTGATAAAAATCATTTTGGGCATGTATATAGTCACACTAAACTGTTGATATGACCAATCTTTCATCTAGTTTCTTAGGTGAATGCGACCATATTTCCCGTTAATAACATATGATCACTCTATTGAAGGACTTTTTTAAGTTTCCAAGGTAATTAATCTATCCTTTAAGAACACATGCAATTACTATCTAACAATATCATTCTTTTAGGTAATTATATACTTTCTTTGCATAATTACTATGTAAAAATGATCACTATGTTGTGTCACTAAGTAAAGCAAGTAAATTTTGAGGAGTGAAGATTATTATTTTTAAGGTATTAATTATCTATATTATATTTATTGTATAATTAAAGTAATATATCTTTGAGATACAATAAAACTTTAAACTTATAAATAACAATTTCTATAAGTTTCTTAAGAATTTCTATTTTGTTTTTTATAAACGTAAATAATAGTTTGTAGATAAAAAATAGGGAGAGAAAAAAATTGTTTTCTAATTGATTTCTGTCAATAACAAACTGATATTTATAAGAAAAATAGTACATTTTCATACCAATATGTCTGTAGAATTTAAAGACGCACACCTCTTCAGAGTATCTGTAAAATTTAAAAGCACACATTTTTAGACCAATATGTCTGTAGCTTCTAAAAAGCAACTCTTCAGTCAAATTAACTAGATAACTTCGCAAAATGTGTCATGTATAATTAATTAATTTTTAAAATAAAAAAATTATTTATTTTACGTAATGTCAAGTGCCTAAGTGTCAAGTGCCATTTTCATATATATATATATATATATATATATATATATATATATATATATATATATATATTAGCTTTCCCTCCAAATCTTCCCTATAACCTCCAAATCTATTGATTTGGTATCTCTCACATTATAAGTTACAACAAAACCTCTTACCTTTTCAATGTGTGGGATAAAGTTCTATTTGTTTATTTATCTAATATACAAGCTATTTTATAACAATTCTTTAATTAGCTTGTAATATTGAGTTGTACCATGTTTCATGCATAAAAGAAGGTATTTTTGATTTAAACTTCTTCTTAGTGTAATCATTTCAAAACTTTAAAGAAATCAGGATGTTAAAAAAGCTTAAATCAGCATTTCATTCCATAAAATTAAAAATACTACACACATGATCCAATTAATTCAAAATATAAGTTTGCCATTATTTTAGCATTAATATGATCTTGTGCTACTTCCTATATTCATGAACATTTACAAAGATTTCCAATTTTTTGTTGAAGCAGCACCACTTCATATGTTCATATAGATGAAATTTCTTTCTTATATTGAGATTTCATTAAGAGTTTTAATCACCCATCCTCCCATGAATACTAATTTTGTAACTATAGATTTCATACACAAATTAGTATACATCACTCTTACTAATAATTTGTTATTAACCATGAAACTCCTAACCAGTAAAAGTTGAGTTCATGTTATTAGTAAGTTTAATTAAATGGTCTTAAGCTCATACTAGTAGAAGTACTTCTAACTAAATCTCTTGAGAGACCTTTAGTAAAAGAATTTATTAAACATAGTTGCAAGATCTGACATACACAGTGGTTATTTATATATATATATATATATATATATATATATATATATATATATATATATAAGACAATTAATTTTTGACAAGATAATTACCTATATATATTCATGTCTTAGGCTAATATGTCTAGATTTTCCCTTATAAATTTTACTAAATGCCTTAGGCATAGTTGGTTAACTATCACGGTGTAAGGAGATAGATGACATTGATTGTGATTACAACTTAATATCCAACAACATATTTCTCAATCATTCTGCCTTTATACTTGTGACCGCTAGAGCTATGAACTCAGATTCCATTGTAGAATGAGTTATACATGTTTGTTTCTTTAAAGCCCAAGAAACAGTACCACATTTTAGAATAAATACCCATCTAAAAGTTGACTTATTATCATTTGCACAAGTTATCTAACTAGCATCAGTATAACTTTCAAGTACATCTAGAAAATTATTATAAAATAATCCAAAATTAGTAGTCATTTTCAATTAACTATGTACTCTTGTAATTGCTTTCCAATAATATATACTATGATTACTTATGTAATTGGAAAATTTGTATATTTTGAAAGCAATATTTGGTCTAGTACAATGTATGACATTCGTTAGGCTACCAATTATAGTAGTATATTCAATTTACGTAATTGATATACTAGTATTTTCTGTCAACTTAAAAGAAACATCATACATAGCACTTGCTACTTTGATATTCAAATGATTAAATTTATTGAAGATTTTCTCAATATAATGAGATTGACAAAGAGCAGAATCTCCCATTATGTTTTCTTACGTTGATACCTAAAATTATATCTACCTCATTTAAGTCTTTCATTTTGAACTGTGAGGTTATATATTTCTTTGTATCATTGACATCATTCATGTTAGCATTAATAATAAGTATGTCATCCACATAAAATCATATTATCACATTAAAATAATTTGTAAATTTAGGATAAATACATTTATCAGCATTGTTATATTTAAAACTATATTCTAAAATTATACAATCAAATTTTTCATGTCATTGCAGGCGCTTTCCAGAGGTAGAAGATTCTAGTTCTTCCTATTTGACCCAAAACCGATTGATCTAGCCATGAGCAGGCGGTGCTTGTTTCAATATATATAGAGATTTGATCAATTTGTAGATTTTATGCAACATCAATCACAATCATTTCTCAACCTGCAACATCAATCACAATATTTGTCCCATCATTTAGACTTCAAAAACTCAAGTATATTTCAATATCTCAATTCTATTTTCTATAGAACACTATAATAAAACTAATAAATTCTTAACATGCATTCTCTCTCTCTCTCTCTCTCTCTCTCTCTCTCTCTCTCTCTCTCTCTCTCTCTCTTTAAGTATTTGTGCTCAAATATATACACAACCAACCATAATTCAACTTAATAATAATAATAACATTATAAATTACATCATACACAAGATAATAAGTTAAACATTACATTTTTAGATATGGAAGTATATTACAACAAAATATTAGTTCTTCCAATTACATTAATCACATAACAAAATTATTTATCCAAGCATCTACTTTCCAGATCGAGGGATGCGATGTACCTAAAAACATTATCGCATGAAACATGATTAAAACAATTGCACATTTCAATAAGTAATTGATTAAGGACTAATTATTCATATACATTAAAGTGACTTTCATATCATAGAATAAATTGTCTTATTTTCTTTTGAAGTTTCTAATTTAATAAATTCTCTTCTAGACATAGAAATAAATCTACTAAAATAAAAATATCAAGAGTGTCTCCCATTGAAAGCATATTTAACCTCAAAGTTTTACAATTAATCTATTTTACATCGAGTGATTATCCCATTAATTTGTAAATTAATTTTTCTTAACATGGCCATTCAACCAGGCATAAATTCCAGTAATCAGGAAATGATCTTCAAGGCTTGCCCATTCAACAGGACATTATTTCAGTAACTATCCATTCATCAGGGCATTATTTCCAGTAACCAGGAAATAATTTTTTCAAGGCTTGCCCATTCACCAGGACATTATATTCAGTAACTGCCCATTCACCAGGGCATTATTTCCAGTAACCAGGAAATAATTTTCAAGGCTTGCCCATTCGCCAGGGCATTATTTCTAGTAACCAGCACTAGAATTTACAATCTATAAAAATTCATTCTACAATAAAAAAAAAATATAAACTAATTAATTACTCCAAGGTGTCGAACACCTACCTGGTGTCTATGCGCGTGAAGATGTCCCTTGTTGCTGATTAGGTCCTGCAGCCTCCTCTGTACCAACAAAAATTACTTTGTCATTGTTCATTCATTCGAACCGGTAAAAATTCTAATACCCATTACATATTCTTTGATTAAATCCAACACCCTTAATTAAGTTTAATTGACTTTTAATTTAAGGAGGACAAAACTCTCCTTTTTGAAACATTTACTTATTTTTTTCATAAAAGTCCCTATACAATTTAATCTATCAACATCAATTATCTTCAATTTGGTAAGATTCCTCAATAATATTATTTAAACTCCATTCTCTAATTTTTCTTCTCCATTTAGCCAAAAACTCCTCAATAATATCATTTAAACTTCATTCTCTAATTTTTTCTTCTCTATTTAGCCAAAAACAACATAGGGAAGGAAGTGAAGATTGTTCTTTTCTGTTTGAAAAATTCTTTCTCCATTCATATAATAACACTTATAAACCTTCATCTTCCTATATTTTCCAAACAATTGTATTAAACCTCAAATCCCCTAAATTATTCCTCTTTTGGCCAAATATTCAATTAAAATGAGGAAAAATAATTTTTGTTTCTTTTACTTAAAATTAAACACTTACCCAATCATAATTCATGCTTTCTAACATGGTTCAAACATAATTTTCATCATTCCTATAAATTATAACATAAATCCACAATTTCACATAATCATAATTTTGCATAATCCTTCATAAAACATAAAATTAAAGGAATTAATCATTTGGAGCATGTTATTTACCTCACTTTGATAAGGATTTAAGGAAAGAATGCAAGAAAAATCAAGTTTTCTTCTTCCTCTTCAAACCCTAGCTTGAAATCCTTCCTTCAATGCACTCACCACCTTAAAATCAACCCCCTCTTGATGTTTAATTAAGTTACTCACTCTAATTACTCACTTTAATTAGTGAAATCAATGAGAATTTAAGTAGAAAAATCACACAATTCTTTCCCCTTTCTTTGTTTAAAGCTCACAGCTAAAAAGAGAAAAAAATGGAGCATTTATAGTCTAACTTTTACTTATTTACACATTGGCCCTCATTTCTTCTCATTTCTATTTTTGTCACTCAACTCTTCTTTTTACTTAATTCTCACCTTAACATCTTATATTTTATTCTATTGTATCCAATTACAATACTTGGAATCATTTTATTTAAACTATTCGGTACTTTATTTATTTTACTCAGATTATAATTTAGCAGGTTTTCACAAGAACGAAGCACTAACGAAGCACTCTGGTTGTTCCATATAAACCTTATCATTTAATTCACCATTGAGGAAAGTTGTCTTAACATTCATTTGATGTAGATACAAAATATATATTGATGATAAAGCTAAAAGTACTCTTATAGATGTTATATGAGCCACCATAGCATATGTATCAAGATAGTTTATTCATTCCTTTTGTATAAAGCTCCTGGCTACTAAACTTACTTTAAAAGTTTGAATTGATCCATCACTATTATATTTTCTTATAAAAACCCATTTACTTCCAATTACCTTGGTACCTGAAGGCAAATCAACAATAGTCTAAGTATTGTTATATAATAATGAATCCGTCTCATCATTAACTGTCTCTTTTTAAAAAATAACATCTAGAGATATCATTGCCTCTTTATATGTTTTAATCTTCCACTACTAATAAGATTGATAGTTTATTAAGCACATTAGTCATATTTCCTTCAACTAAGAAAACAATATATAATATGGACGTAAAGTCTTTTCTTTTCTACTACACTAACTTCTTTTAAGTTCAACAGGATAATCCATTTTAATTCTTTTATTTTTAGAATGTGGATCAAAATCTGCATTATTTGTTGACTCTATTTCAATTTCAAAAATATCGACTCATTCACTAATTAAATTGGAATCAATTTGAAATTTATTTTCAATAAACTTAACATCTCTCGATTCTATAATTACATTAGAACTCAAATCCAATATTCTATATACTTTTAAATTTTCAGCATAGCCAACAAAATTCCCTTTTAAAGCTATAGGTCCCAATTTCTTCTTTTTAGGATCCGAAACTCTATAAAAGGCAAGGTAACTCTGAACTCTAAGATAATTATAGTTTGGTTTTCTTTTATTTCATAATTTGCTTAAAGAAACTTTTAATTTTTTTGAAAGGAATTGTATTATGTATACCCCCCCAAACTAGTAGACAACTTGGCATTCACTAATATAAAGTTAAGCATATCAACATGCGTTCTGTTTTTTTTTCCCTGCCAAACCATTTTGTTGAGGTGTATATAGAGCACTAATTTAATGTATGATTCCATTTTCTTCATAAATTTTTTTTAAAAAAAACTCTATGGAAAAATACTTAGCACCTTTATCACTCCTTATAATTCAATTTTCATCCTTTTTTAGTTTTTAACTTCTAATTTATAACTCTTGAACATTTGAAAGGCTTGATCTTTATGTTTCATTAAATAAACATAAATATACTTTGAATAGTCATCAATAAAAGTTATAAAATGCACATTCCCTCTCCTACTTAAGATGTCATTCAATTCACATATATCAAAATGCACAAGTTCTAATAAATTTGTATTTCTTTCAACTTTAGAAAAAGCCTTTCTAGTCATTTTTGCTTGAATTCAAATTATACATGTTCTTTTATCTTTAATTTTATAAAAAAAAATAAATTATGCATAGCCATATATTTTAATAATCTAAAACTAACACGTGCCAAACAATCATACTATAAAGATGAAGATAACTCATTTATATAAATAGAAACATTAACTTTATTATTAATACTGAGTTTGAACATTCTATCATATGAGTAGCCCTTCCAAAAAAATAGTCAATTTTTGGATAAAATAATCTTATCTGACTTTAAAACAACCTTAAAACCCTTTTTATAAAGAAAATTTGCATACACAAGATTTTTCTTATATATAGTATATGTAAGACATTAACCAACAACAATTTCTTTATAGAAGTGAAATTTAGTTCAACACTTCATTTTCTCATCATCTTTATAATATTATAATTTCCCATTTGAACTTCTTGTTCATCTTCTGCAACATCATAATCTTTGAAAAGATTTTTATTCTTGCATACATGAATGGTTCTTTCAAAACCTGCTCTCATATATGTAGTGCATTTTATTGCCACAATTATAACAAGTTTTTCCTTTCTTTGAATTACTTGGGTTGCCTAGATTTTTGAAGTTTTTTGTTGCCTCAGAAAGTTTTTTTTTTCCCGGTATTCTTCTTTCGAACTGATACGAACCTCGTTATCATGTGATCACGTAACCCATAATAAGATTGACAACAAATCCTAGAAATCCAAAACAGGTTTGTTAGGAGTGTGACACGATGAAAACTTATCTTAAAACACCAACACTTTTGGAATAAACCTTGTAAAATAAGGATTAATTTCTAACCAATTAATTCTTCTTGTTTGATATGAAATCCTTTAAAATAAGTAAGCTAAAGGCTTCCACATACCTTGTAGTGAATGGAATTCATAACTCTTGAGAAAACAATATCTTTTCTATTTTTGTACTTTATTAGCAAATTCTAGGCCCAACTTTAAACAATTTGTTCTTTCTCTTATGAATAAATTAGTGGGCTTATCATTCATCATTTAAAAGGTAAAAATATCTCGTTTCCAACACAATTAAAGTCAAATCCAAAATCCTCATATAGCTTCAGATATGACCTGCAAAGTAGAAAAAAGGTCTAGACTGGAAGATTTGAACCTTTTTAACCCAATCCTTTTAACTTAGCCAACTGAACTCCTCTTGGATCCACTTCATTTTAGGCCTTAGAATAGATCCAATGGACACTCTTAATAAATCATTTGATGTCATAGCTATGATCACATCATAAACATTTTGATTTACTTCAACATAATTCACTTTTGTTGCAGGTTCACTGGTGAATTTCTTTAAATTTATTTTGGTTTCCTTTTTAATCCGCAAGTGTTTTTGAATCTATTCAAGAGAAAGTTCTTATATGGTATGCAATATCTTCTTGTAATCATTTCAACTAGGAGGAAGTTTTGCAATAATTCCTTTTACATGTAATGCTTCAGGAACTTCCACTTTTTAGTTAAGAAATTAGGACTTGTAACTCATGGACTTGATTCCATAATAGAAGCATTATCAATCATTGAAAATTCAAAATATTTCATGATAAGATATTTATTCTCACCTTATTTTTCTGTGTTGTATTTGTACTCTAGTGACTTCCAGATTTCCTTTGAAAAACTTTTAGATGTTAAAAGACCATACAAATAATCTGACATTTTATTGAATATGTGACCTCTGCATAACAATTCATCTCCATCTTGTTTTTTACGACTTGTCTTCAACTGATCACTATCTTCAAGTGTATGTGTAGAAATTTTAGGTAGATTCAGATCAAGAATGTAAGAGATGTTTAAAGCAATCAACAAGAACATTACCTTGTCTTTCCAATGAATAAGATTTGTTCAATCAAAATGATCTAACTTCATAAACTCTTGATTCACCATAGTATTAGACTTTAATACAAATGAAAACCTTAAATTTGTTATGTCCATGGGTATAGCAAACAAACTTTGAAGCATGAAGATCATTACCTTTAAGGTATTAATTCCCCTTACTGTATTTGTTGCAAGGTTGAAGCAATAAATCTTAGGATACAACAAAACCTTAAACTTATAGACAACAACTTCTATAAGTTTCTTAATAATTTATGTTTTGTTTATGACAAACATAAACAAAGAGTTTATAGAGAGAAAAAAATAGGGAGAGAAGGAGATTGTTTTCTAATTGATTTTTGTCAATATCAAAATGATATTTATAAGGAAAATAACATGTTTTTAGACCAATATATCTATAAAATTTAAAGTCACACCTCTTTAAACTGTTTATAAAATTTAAAGTCACACCTCTTTAAACTGTTTATAGAATTTAAAGGTACACCTCTTCAGACCAATATATCTGTAGAATTCAAAAGCAACTTTTCAGTCAAATTAATTAAATAACTTGGCAGGAGGTATCATGCATAATTAATTAATTTTGAAAATAAAAAATTATTTATTTTACATAATATCAAATGTCTAGTGTCATCGTGTAGGTGTGTGTGTAAGGAAAGATAAATGACATGGGGTTTTCATTGTAGCTCTAGACACAAATTACTATGGTTTGCGACAATGAAATCTACTTGGGTATAGTGTGTAATTAAAAGGATCATAGGGGCATTTTAATATTTTCACGTTGTGTTTTCTATTTTTTATTCAAAAAGCTATCGACTCGTGTTCCACACGTCCTAGTGAGTGGGCTGCGCCAACACCATTTAGAAGGCGCGTGAGAGGCCTGCTGGTGGCCAAATATGGTCATACACCGTTTACATAGATGCGCAAACGTGCCCTATTCCACATGGTGCGGCGCGTGTAAACATATTATAGTTGGATTGTTCTAGTAATCGATTGTTTGAATTTTTTCTTTCTTTTCTCTCTCATGGCAACTAAAGTACATAATTCTTATTTATTTGTTTATTGTTTGCTTGGGTCTCGTAAACATGTCAGATCTAAGCTACTTGGTTCTGGGTATCACACCAAACCTAAGGATTTTGGGTTTGGCAACAATGCTAGGCCAAGAGCCTTGGGTCTGCATGTTTGGTGCTAGACCCGGGCGTGGGTTGACAGCCATGTTTGGCCCCAGACTGACAACTTTTGAATCTAACATGATCGCTAGACCTAAGTGTCTAGGATTTAGTATGGTCATTGGGTCCAATTTGCTGGGATCTAACATAACTGTCAGACTCAAGATGTTTAAAATATTTTTTATATTTTTTTTATATATTTTTAAAAATAATATTAATTTATTACGAAACACGAATCAATATACTAGTTTGCGTGTATAATTGGGAAATAGTAAATTAAAAGAAAAAATGTAAATCATTTAACGGTTACGATTCCTTTATGGGTTTGGAGACAAGTCCAGCCCAATCGCAACTGAAGGCCCAAAACCACTAGTAATCCTTGGAAGTGCCATCGATCGCCAGTACCTACTGTCGGAGAGAAATGAAGAGAGCGGCGAAATCCCAAAGAGAAATGAAGAAGAAAAGGAGTAGCAGCAAAGAAGTCGTCGTCGGCACAAAATCAAAGCAAGAGAAGAAGAAAAGCAAGAGCAAGACAGGCAATAGTTCACCAAGAGAACCTGTTGTCTTATTACTCTCATCCTCCTCCAGCAGCAGCAGCGATTCACAGGAAGTAATAGAAATCGAGGGAGAGGATGATGAAACGAAGAGCGGAATCAAGAATCGAAGCATGAAGAGCTCTAAAATCAAGAGTGCTAATAATGCTAAAAGAAAAGGAAAAGATGATGACTTCGACGGAGAAGGAGAAGAAGATGGGACGGCGTGTAGGTTTCCGATGGCCAGGATAAAGAGGATTATTAAGAGCGAAGATTCTGAGTCGCTATTGAGTCAAGATGTCGTTTTCTTAGTAAACAAAGCCACGGTACTTTCTCTTTCATTTTGTTTTCTTCTATCAACGCAAATGTTAGGGTTAAGGAGCTTAAGGGGTTTTATTTATTTGAGAATTGTGCCCCAACTGTCGTAATTAAGGCTTTATTATTGCATCAGCATGTCTTACTGTGTATGCTATGGTTGGTTTTGAGCAGGAGAAGTTTCTGGAGCAATTTAGTGACGAAGCATATGATTATTCAGTTCAGGATCGTAAGAAGTCTCTTGCTTACAAGCACCTATGTAATCTCTCTTTCTTTCTTTCTCTCCATATTAACTTCTATTTTCTACTAAGTTTGCAGTTACTGTAACTGTAACATTGCTCTGTGTGATCATTCCTTTACACTAATTTTGATAAATTTTCATTTGAGAGCTAGAAATTGAGCTCTTTTCTTGTTGTGAATTTGGGATTTCTCAGTATTTTTTTTTTTATTTTGCTATGTCAACATTTTCAACTGTAGAATCTAGTACCCTTTATCCCAGTTGATATTTCATAGATTCTCCTTTTGTTTTCTTTCTCTCTTTTGGATTAAAAAAAAAACCTAATCTAGCTAAATTTATTGCACATGATGTCCCATTTATTTGATCTCTCACTTGTATTTAGCTGTTTACAGCTATGACAAGCTGGTTGTTTTTATGTTTTATGCTCGCTGCCAAATCAAATTAATTTCATGTTTTAAACTATATCAACCTTTGGAAACTATCTGATGGCTCACATAATTAGCAAGCAGGAGACAGTAGAATCACTATACAAATGCCTTGCTAAATAATGTTCCCGAGTTTAATAGACATGCTGTTTTCTTTTTTGTTTCAGCAACAGTTGTTAGTAAAAGGAGGAGATTTGACTTCCTTTCAGGTACTTTTTACTCATGTTCTGTCTATTCTTTCTCATTTTTAATGGTAAGCATAAACTTTACCTATATTGACTATGCTATGCTGCCTGGTATAACTTATTTTGTGCATCTAGATTTTGTTCCTGAGAAATTAAATGCGAAAGATGCATTGGCAGACAGAACACTGGCCATGACAGGGCAAGGTTAAGCCATGGGAATGGAGATGATAATCCTAGAAGTTTTCTTTGGTCTTGAGTTGCTTGCGGAATCATGCTCATTTCATAGCCTTGCCTCGTTGTTATCAGTTGGTAATATGATTGCCTAGGCATTGCTTCTCAACAAATTTGATGGGATGTAAATCTAAGAGGGCATTTTGAAATTTGTGTGCTTGTGGTAATGGGAGCTGGTTGCATCTCCTCTAACTGGGGGCCATAACCGGAAACTTTTCTTGTTTGATCCATGAAGCATTATGCCTCGCATTCTTATATACTTTGTGTGGGGGGGTTCATTATTTGTTCCCCATGCTTTCACAGTTGCATCCCAATCATCTTGCGGCAGATAGTTTATAGAAGGCTGTAAATGAGTGATTCTTCAAATGCAGGATAGCTTCACAGTATATTTTGCACTACTAGTTCGGAAAGGAGTAATTCTTTTTCGCACTACTAGATATTTAGCATTTGCTTGGATGTTTGTCCTGTGGGGGGATTGGTCATTAAGTTGTAGCCTGCCAAACTTAGGGAATGTTTGGGAACGCGGCTGCAGCGGTGTTTCTAAAAAATTTGAATTTTTTTTTTTTTTGCTAAAATTTAATGTGGTTTGTATGTTTTGGATCGTTTTGATGTGCTGATGTCAAAAATGATTTTTAAAAAATGAAAAAATATCATTGGCATACATTTTGGCACGAAAAATTATTTGAAAAACACTCGCAACCACACTGCCAAACACGCTCTTAGTCTAGGGATCACAATTTCATTTGAATTTAATGAATATGCATTCAAATTAACTTTTAGGTTGTGTTTAGTTAGTTAGTATTTACAAGAGGAATATATAAATTGAATAAAAACGTGTAGTTTGAGGGATTATAACAAAGATATCAAATAAATTTGTTTTTAAAATAATTTTTAAGTGGATTTACGAAAAAGAAATATAAGATATATTTCTTTTATTTTCACTGTTTTTATCCTGTGATGCCACGTTAATCAGAATAATTTTTTTTTTCTAAATAGTTAATGTTTGGGTTTGGCAAGGATATTCAAAATTAAATAATGAATAAACTATAGATAGTCAATAGTGGAGGATTATTTAGTTATTGAACAACTTGGGGAGTTGATCTGATGGATCACTTGGTGATATGCATCTCTCGTGAGATGTGTACAATGAATTAAAAAAAATATTATTTAAAATAATGTTTTAGCTCTTAAAAAAAAAACAATTGTTGAAAACGAAGTTGTTTTATTAAAAATAACTTAATGGACTACTTGTGGGTTCTTGTTCAATCTAGGCCTTGGGTCTAGGTTATGGGTTAAACTGGATATTAACAAAACTTGACAAATATGATTGGATATTAACACAAATTTTTTATATATTAAAAATATTTAATCTATCTCGCAGCCCAATACGAGTTAATAATTATAACTATAATAAAACTTGATTTGAGCAAAATTCAATCTCAAATATTCAATATATACCATTAATATTGAGTTGAAATCAATTATCCACCAAATCTCAAAATACATTTTGATTAAAGTTTTTTTCCCCCTTTGTTTCAATGCCTTTTATTCTTCCAAATTAATTTCAATATTTTGTATCCGGAGGAACATATTTGTTTCAAAAAATGTCAGAAAATCAAAGCCTATTGAAAATATATAAACATATAGACAGTTTGTTTTTTTTTTTTTTAAAGTATTATTATTTTGATATTTTTAAATCGTTTTAATATAATAATATTAAAAAAAATTAAATATTTTTTTTAATACATTTTCAATAACAAACACTTTAAAAATATAATCTTTGTCACACTCTTAAACAGTAACAGCGGAAAGCATATGTTAGTGATATAGCTATAGTTGCTGTTTGACACGGACAATCTCCATCTCAATTCATGAATAATAAAGTTTTGCCTACACACCCACTTGAAATATCCTCCTAGTTTTCCTGATTTGCTATGCTAACTACAAGAACAAGATGCTAGCTAGTATCTTGTTCTCTCTCTCGCTCTCTCTCTCTCTCTCCAGTTGATAGTTGATAGCTGATACCCTCCCACCTTTCCCAGAAAGATGATTGAGGAACTAGTTACTGTGTTCGTGTAACTAATACTGTTCATGGCACCTAACTTGCTCCTCTCTTCACCAGACCACTATAAAAACCCTATCTGTCCTCCTCATAATCATATCACTACACCCAACACTTCTGCAAGCACAACTCCATTCAAGAACATCAAGAGTATAGGCCGCCGCTGCAACAAAACAGCACTCCTAGCTACTTCAAGATGAGGCCACAATCTTTCATCTTAGTATTGTCTCTTATCTTTTTCTTCCTCCATTGTACAAAAACGTTGTGCCAGTCACCTGCCGCGGCCCCAGCTATGGCGCCCCCTAAGACACCAGTGAAGGCACCGCCTGCAGACTCCTCACAGGCACCATCTGCACAGGTTGCTACATCACCTGGCCCCGTTGACGTCAATAAAATCTTGCAGAAGGCTGGCCACTTCACAGTCTTCGCCCGCCTGATGCAAGCTACAACAGAAGACACCGAGTTAAACAAGGAGCTGAACAACACGAACAATGGAATAACAATCCTGGCACCTACTGACAACGCATTTTCGAGCCTCAAAGCAGGCTTTCTCAACTCTCTAAGCGATGAAGACAAGACTGAGCTGGTGAAGTTTCACGTGCTGCCTGCATTTATATCAACTTCCCAATTTCAGACTGTGAGTAACCCTGTAAGGACACAGGCAGGGACAGGTCCCAGGGTAACACTAAATGTCACCACCACCGGGAATTTCGTGAATATAAGTTCAGGGCTGACAAATACAAGCATATCAGGCACTGTATACACTGACAGCCAGCTTGCTATTTATCAACTTGATAAGGTACTATTTCCTTTGGACATATTTACTCCTAAGCCTCCAGCCCCTGCTCCTGAACCAGCACTGGGAAAGCCTAGGAAAGCAGCACCCGATGCAGAGAGCCCTACTACTCCTAAGGATATTTCTGGTGCTCCAGCTCTGCTTTTTCTGCTTAACAACGCCTTGCTTCTTGCAGTCAGCTGTGCGTTTGGTGCAATAATATATTCATGAGTTACATAAGCTGGGGCCTGGCCTGGGTGCAGATATATACTTCTGGTCCCTTTCCATGTTTTTTTTTTTTTAATTTTACTATGATTTTGTGGAGTTTGCAATGCATGGTACTGGTGACAAAGATGGATGGAGATCAGTACTGCTTTTCAATAATTGACGTTTTCCTGTCATTCCCATTAATTTTGTATCATTTAAGTTTGTGACTTTATTACTCAAGAGAATGGATTTTGTGTCTTTAATTAATTTGCCCAAAAATCCTACCTTTTTCCTTCATTTTACAATATGCTTATATATTACCCAATACACAAATGAAAAAGTCAAATTATCTTTCCACCAACACTCTATAAGTTCCAGGTTTTCAGAAACCTCTTCCTCTTCCAATATAATAGATATGAGAAGAATTCTCAAAATCCCTTCTGTTATCAATATCCTTTATCATGCAAAAATTTTGAATGTATATTGAAAATGTTTTTAATTAAACTGAGATCTTTAAGCCTTTCTTTGGAAGGGGTTTTATTCCGACCTGGACAAGGTCAACATGAATATATTTATAGTTTCGGATTAGATGTTTTTGTAGGGATTTTTAAGAGAGGAGTTGAATGGTTTCAAAAAATTTTGTAAGCTCATTTTATTCGTATTAACAAAAAAAAACTGTAAAAGCAGTTTTGTATCTATTTTTGGGATCAATCTGGATTTATCAAAATCCAGATTTCATATTAAATTTAGAAAATATGAATGCAGAGTGTAATTTTTGCAATAAATTTTTTTTATTGGAAATTGGATATCTGATCCATTTTAAAGCAGAATTTAAAAGTTTATAATTGATCACAAGTCTTGGTGTGTCTCTTTCAATATATATATATATAGCTTATATTCTTTTTATTCCGTGTCTCATCATAGTGCTATGTACGTATATGTATAGAAGCGATTGCTAACAAATGATAGGAAAATAAATAAATTAAAAGGATCAAGAAATAATAAAATGTTTGTTAAAATTTTAGAAATTGTTTGGAAAGCATTTAGAAAATACTAGTTTGCGTTACTCGAATAAAAAAACTTAATATAAAAACAAATTCAATCATAGAAAACTATTTAATTTCATAGTTTCTCAAACAAAAATCATTACCAAAAAAATAACAAAAATACTGATAAAAAATATTTGGTGGTAGCATACCAACGAAAAAGGCAACGAAAATCATGTCGGTATTGAATCACCAGTTAGTTTGAGTCTTATAAACGTCATGACTATTAGAGATTTATATGGTCGTTAATTTTAAAATCTGTGGAATTAATCAAAGTGTGCGCAGGCTGATCTATATATATATCGCTCCTACACTCATAACGCAATATAGTAAAAGATAATGTAAAAATCAAATAAATTAAGAGGAGGGGATTCCATCTTGAAAAATAGAATTAAGGATTAATTATTTCCACATGTTTTTTTCAGAAAGAGTATTCTTAAATCAATCAATTTAATGTATTAAGAAAATCTTAAAATACAACGAGGACATGGGTTTATATGAATTTTCTTCTTAAAAAACACCAACCAATTCTCAATTCCTAATAGAATCAAAGACTTCCCTCGAGGAAAACTATCAATGTGTATTTGGAAGTATGGTTGTGGTTGTTTTTTAAAGTGTTTTTTATTCTAAAATAATAATATTACTTTTTTATTTTAAAAAAATCATTTTTGATATCAGCATATCAAAAAAATCCAAAAACACTAAAAAACATTAATTTTAAGTAAAAAAATTAAAATTTTTAAAAACATGAGTTAAACCGCGTTTCCAAATACAAGTGTTTCTAAAAATTTCAAATTAGACCACATTACAGGAGCGTTTCTAAAAAATTTAATTTTTTTTTTAAAAAATTATTTTTATATATATTTTGGATCGTTTTGATGCGTTGATCTCAAAAATAATTTTTAAAAATAAAAAAAATATTTTAAAAAACAACTATAACTACACTTCAAAACATACCAACCAAAACAGTCCGCGAGACTGCTAAACACAGCATGGGAATTTATTTGCACATTGGGATTTGATTTGGGCTACTGAAAAACGAAGGCCAATGGTGCACTCTGCTCCTCCAGAATTAGCAAGCTAGGCTAGGCTAGGCTAGGTGAACGTGAAGCTGAGTGAAAAGGCTAGACTTTCTGTCTGATGCTGACAGACAGACCTCAGCTCTACAGTTATCCAGTACCTCTTTTTTTCCAGCACTGTATCATCACGGTTTTGCTGCCTTCGCAAGCAAAATAGTTGCTGAAACATTGACATTAATCTTCACCTTTCAAAGTAATTGGATAAAATGTGTAGCTAAGCAGCACAAGTTCTAGCAAGTGGATGCCCTCCTCCACCTTTTCCTGACTATGATAAGCTACTCTTTCGTAACTATAATTGCACCACAGCACCTTACTTCACTTCTCTCCACCTACAGGCTAGCTACCATAATTACATATATATAAACTCTCTCTAGCTAGCTCTCTGCAAATCAAACGCTTAAAGAAACAAATCGTATATGTTTTTTTTTTATTCTGTACAATACAGGCCACACCTCTGCCCCAGAATGCAACCATTTATCTTGTTATTCTGGCTCCTCTTCCTCCATACTTGCTCCCAAACATTTTGCCAATCACCAGCCCAGTCACCAGCAGCGACTCAGACAAAGGCACCAGTGTCACCGCCACCCCCAGCTGGCCCTACAGACACCATCCAAATCCTCTTAAAAGCTGGCCGCTTCTTATCCTTTGTCCGCCTGATGAAAGCTACCAATGTGGATACCCAGTTATTTTCCCAGCTTAACAGCTCAACCGATGGCATAACCATGTTTGCGCCAAATGATAACGCATTTACAAGCCTAGTTGCTGGGGCCGTAGGCTCCCTAAACGATAGAGAAAAACTCGAGTTTGTGCAATTTCACATACTACCGAGATTTCTTTCAATTTCCGATTTCCAGACTCTAAGTAACCCTGTAAAAACCCTGGCAGGATCAGACCGGAAGTTCCCGCTTACTATAACCACCAGTGATAACTCAGTGACAGTAAGTTCAGGGCTTACGAAAACAAGCATATCAAACGCTATATACACAGACAAGCAGGTTGCTATTTACGAGGTCGACAAGGTGCTAGTTCCTAAAGATCTTTTCCCACCGGCGCCTCCAGCTCCAGCACCGGCAAAGCCTCTTGCAGAGCCTGATCCTGTCGCTCCCAGGGATGCTTCTAGTGCACTAGTTATTGCTTGGCAACATCGTGTTAACGTTGTACTCTTCGGGGCTGGCCTCTACATAGCTGCTCTAGTAATGGATCCATAAAATATTTTTAAGTGGGGCCAATGACTCAAATGGTATTTATAATACTCCTTACATAATGAAAATGTAAGCGTTGCATAATTTTTTTATATATAAATTCTGCCTTTATTTTTTTCTTTTGTTTTGTTTTACTTTTTCCGGAACGCCTGATATAAATAAATTTCAGTAATTGACCTCAACTAACTAAACTGAGACAGGCATAAGGCAAATTTATTGAAATGAAAATACAGGAGCAAATTGACAGCTGACCACAAAAATAACCTCGACTCCATTAAACGATCGTCCTTGATACATGTTTTGCACCGCAAAAGAATCAATGCATTATCCAATTGGCACCCCACATTCATCATAAATTTCTAATTCCAGCCCTGGGCTGCTGCTCCTCCTAACTAGGGAACCAACACCAGTACATGTTGATGATGAGGGGTAAGGGGAGTTACGGAGTTAAGAGTTATCATTAGTTGTTTAGAAGTTGAAACAAGGAGGGAAACCGGTGATGAATCCGGCCAGTTTCAGACAAGAAATGCTTGTTGCTAGCAACTTGCCATTTTCTCCGGGGGGTGAGACACAGAGCTGCCAGCATTTACTGACCTCTCCAATTATCATAAATGAGACCTCCTCAAATCATATCATCAATTCTCTTGGCAGGAAGCTACCACTAATTATTGTTGGATTTTCCAAGCTCAGCATTTTATCTTCAACAATTTTATTTTTTCCAACTCTAAGATATACATATAGTTATTGATTTCTCAAATTCAAATTCGTCTGCAGCAACCAGGATGTTCCTCGATTTAAATTCCAGAAAAAAGAATTACTGACTCTAGCTGGCTGGCTGGCTGGCCAGTCACCTCTCTAACATGTTAAATTAAATCAATTGCCAAAAACAATTAATCAGAAAAATCAAACCCATAAATAAATACATAAAGTAAAATAAAAAAGTTACTTTGAAAGTAACAATACTATCCAAAGGAAAAGAAACAAAACTATCCGCAACCTTTTTTCCTGCCATGATTATTTACAGAAATATCAAAAAAAAAAAAAAAAAAAAAAGGAAACAAAGCATTCAACTGCCGAGTCAAAGATCCGAAATAGAAAGCGATCCTTTTTTTTTATTCGGGTTGTACGCTCAGGGACTAACCTTGCTGCGATAAAGCTTGCCAAAGACATGGAGAGCAGTGACAAAGCCAATGAAGCAGAGACTTATCACCAGGACTATCGTGGGCGAGATCTTCAAGCCCGGCGCATCATCGGTGTAGAATCGAAGCATGTTGCCGCCAGGGGCTCCGATTCCGCTACCGCTACCGCTACCGCCGCCGGAGGAGGATCCGGAGGATAAGACGCGGCGGCGGCGCATCCCAGCAGTGGCGGCAGCGGAGCCGCGAGGAGCCGCAACTCCAGCACGGGAAGAGGAAGAAGAGGAGGTGGTTTGCGACTGAGAAGCACCTCTCGCCATCGTTGAGGATAACTACAGAAGAAGGGAGAATAGAAATTGAAAATGGCAAATGTGGCAGGAGTGTGAATATATGGAAATTGAAGGGGGTTTGGAGAGAGCTGCGGGTTTTTTCGATGGATGTTATCTAGACTGGACGCGCGGATCAGGAATGCTCACGCGGTTATAATTACTTTCTCGATGTTGACTTTTGTAAAACTTTTTTGAGTATTTAATGATTAATTTGTCATGACCAAAACTTGGCTAGTGTGTAGTTATTACGATTACTTTTTATTCTAAAATAGATTTATTTTTAAGTTTTTATTCCTTTAATAAAATACATTTTTATTTATTTTTATCTCAAAACACTAAATTAATTTACAATTAAGTCTGTTTAGGTTCAATGGATGAAACTAAATCATTGACCACGAAGTGTTGAGAGTAGGATAATTTTTTTTAATGTAAGACGAACTATGCAAGTGATGGTTACATGTTTTTTAATTAAAAAAACAAGACTTTCAATTATAAACTTAATATAATACATGTTGAAAGATATTTTAAAAAATATTAATATATTGGATATTGTTTTTTTTAATATTGAGATTGTAGTATATTGGATCGATTTGGTTAACCTGTTAAATTTACGATTGAGGTCACGACACTGTGATACCCTTATAAAAAATAAATCAAAATAAATTATAAAGATAAATCTTAATTAATTTAATGTTGAAAAATAAAATTAAAAATAAAAGTTATTCAGGTCAACTCAAATTAACCTGTCAAATCTAAAAACTAGGTTATGAAATTGAAATAATTTCATAGATAAAAAATTAAAAAAAAATTATAAAACTTAATTTTCAATTATAAAACAGGAACATTTAAGAATTTTATCAAAACTTTTAAGCATCACCTCTATATAATATCGTATTGACATTTTAATTTAACTATCAATACCCTAAAAAATCAATTAATTAAAATGTTAAGTCTTCATCCCTGACAATTAAATATTAAGACACAATTAAATTTTTTAAACCGTAGATTATCTAATCTAATTATAAACTATTATGCTTTATATTAAATTATTAAGATTTGAATAATAAATTTTTAATTCAAAAAAAAATCATATTTGTTCACAATTAACAATCTATTAATAATTAATTAATTAAAAATATTAAATAGCAGAAACAATCCTTTACCAAGAAAACTAACATGTTGCAGTTTTTAACTACCCAAAACGATGTTATTAGAATCGATCTGTCCTATAAATTGACAAGGGTGTCGAAGCACTTGTTTTCTCTTCTTCTTCTTCTTTTTCAAATCTCAAGGCATAATAAAAAAAAACTTTTTCTTTGACCATTAAAAGTTTCCTTACAATATATATATATATATATATATATATATATATATATATATATATATATATAAAACCAAATAACAAGAGAAATTGCTCGTGAGAATAAAAAAGTTGTTGTCCTAAACTTTATTTATAAAAAAATAGAGAAAAGTTTTTATATTTTATATTAAAAAAATCCAAATAATAATTTGATGTTAAAACAACACCAAAATTGTTGAATTGGAGCTTAAAAAGGGACCTAAACAAGAAATCTAAGTTAAGTAAAAAACAAATAATTAAAATCTAAAATTTACTAAAAAAATTTAAAATAGAAAAAAGAAACAATATGTAAGCCTAATTCTAGGAGATCCAATGGTTAGATGACCAAAAAAATACATATCCTAAAGAACTCCATTATTTGATCAAATTTAAGTATGATCCAACAATTGACTTTTACATTATCGTTATTTTTGTCAAGTTTCATATTTGATGTGTCTGAGCTTCTTCACGAACTTTTTTTCAGGCTTGGCTTTGTCTATTTGGCTTATAAACGTGTTTGCAATAAGTTCCCACTTCAATCCCTTTTACTTGCAAAAGACTCAACCTCGAATCAACTTCAAGCTCTAGATATAAAGGTTGGTCATCATAAAAATAAAAAATATCTGAAATATTAAGAGTTTTGAAAATACTTATATTATCTGGTGGATCGATAACATAAGTATTGTCATTCATATTCTTTATGATGGTGTAAGGGTTGTATTTCTTCTGTTATAACTTACTATATAACCCCACCGTAAATCTCTTTTTTAGTAGGAATGTCATTACCTTCTTTGAACACGTTAGCACAAAGGAGTTTATTGCCAACCTCCTTGTAGATGGCATTAGCTTTCAACAACTTCTAGCTCACATCTTTCATTATAGCTTGTGTACCCATAATCATCTTTTATGCAACCTCGCTAAATCCATCACCATTCTGAAATGGCATAAAATCCAGCATATGTCTAGGACACTACAAATACACAATTTTGAATGGTGATTTATTTGTGGCATTGTGCTTAGTATTATTGTATACAAATTATGCTTGCACAATGGCATAATCCCAATGTTTTGGTTGTCACCATAAATGCTCCATATCAGATTTTCAAGAGTCAGATTTAACAACTATGGTTGCCTATATGTTTATGGATGTGCCAAAATATTGAATTATTTATGCAAACTCGAGAGGGTAAGAACCTATAAATCACAGTCAAGATTTAAAACAACCCAAAAAAACTAAAATCAAGTTGAAAAGAAGATGGCATAGTGATTACCTGAACCAAAGAACCGTAGTTATTGAATGAAAACCTTGACCTGTTGATTATGATGAATCAATAATTAAAGTTATAAAAGTTGAACGTCATATAAATAATAAGTCCTATACAGTTCAATGAATAAAGTAAAAAAAAAAAACCAAGTCTTAATAAATAAAGCTCAGTCTATATAGTAACTTATAAATCTTATTAGAAGGTTTTTCGATGTTTGATCACTACAAAATTGTAGCCTTATACGAAACATAGCCTTTAAAATCTTTTAGTAAAATTTCAGCTTGATCTAACAAGTAAAATGAAAGTGATGACCATTAACATAAAGTTATATAGCCAAGCTCTAGTACATGTTAAACAACCTCATCTCTTGCTTGGATCATGTTGATCAAGGCTTAACCCTTAATCAATTTCATACTTGATGTCATTTTAGAAGGAATTCTCAAGGCTTACTTGGCATAAATATCTTGAATCAACCCATTGAGTGTCTATTTGATCTTCTTGGCTTTTACCCTTGTAATTGGTCTCATCGGTACATGTAGTAGATTCTAAGGTGTTGCTTGTTGATTTTCATCAACTGTAATGATAAATCATACATCTTTCATAATATATGTTAAAAGTGATTGAGAAACTTATTGTCCTAATCAGAAATGATGATCTTTAACACCCTATATAAACAAAATCACCTCTCAAAATAAAAGCCAAGCAATTTCATGTGCATTATTCATCGTTTTACAAGGAATAAAGTGTTTAAAAATCTGTCAACTACAATAAATACAAAATCTATCAACTACCATCCCAAGCCTTTTCCATGTAAATACTTAATCATTTTCTCATGTCATGAAGATTGAGAATGCAAAATTGATTGCCTTTCATTAAAAATCCCTCATGAATATGAATATTATTAACAAAAAAATTCTATTTCTTCATCCACAACTCACCGAAATCCTCATCATGTTGTATAATACAATGATCTCACCCCTTAAAATAACTAACAAGGTTGTTATCCTACTTATAGCATCAACAACTTTATTTTAAATAATTGTTACAAGTAAGTGACCTACATTGCATACATATCATTCTTGATTCTTC
This sequence comes from Populus simonii, assembly GCA_007827005.2. Taxonomy (NCBI): domain Eukaryota; kingdom Viridiplantae; phylum Streptophyta; class Magnoliopsida; order Malpighiales; family Salicaceae; genus Populus; species Populus simonii. Next base: position 1,315,192 of record CM017472.2, on the reverse strand, counting down.
TCTTATTATGTAAGAATTCCAGTGCCTTGTTATCAAAACACAATATAAAGTCCTTATTTATTAGATAATGCTCCCACTTCTTAAGAGTCTGAAAAACAATATAGAATTTTTTATCGTATGGGGACCGCTTTAACCTAGCATTGCTCAACTTCTCACTAAAGAGTGCCACAAATCTTCTCTTTTAGGATAGTGCACCACCAATCATAATACCACAACCATCACATTCCTCTTTGAACAATTTGATAAAATTTAGATGTACCAAAACTAGAGCATTGCTTAATTATTTTTATTTTTTTATCAAAGCGAAGCTTTTTTTTTGCCAATTCTCCCTAATTTCTTTTTTTCATGCATTCGATAATGGGTGCAATAATATTGCCGAGATTTTACATGAATCTCTAATAAAAAGTAACTAATCCATGGAAACTACGAACCTCACTAACTATTTTAGAAGTTGGTCAATCTCTAATAGTCTAAACCTTCTCATCATCAACAATAAAGCCTAAAAAACATTAGTTTAATAATCAATAAGCTACACTTTTCTAGGTTCACATATATTTTATTGTCCAACAATACCTCAAGCATCCTAATTAAGTGCCTCCACATAATCAACTTCAGATCTACTATAAATTAGAATATCTTTAAAATAAACAACTGCAAATTTATTTATGAAAAGATGTAAAACTTGATTTATCACTCTCATAAAAGTTCTTAGAGTATTAGACAACCTAAAAGGCATAACCAACCACATGTACAACACATTTATCTTGAAAATTGTTTATCCCTCGTCCCCTGACCAAATTCTAATTTGATAATATTTGCACCTTAAATTAAACTTTGTAAAGATTGATGCCCTATGTCATCTAACTTAGATATCAAAAACTCATATCTCACAGTTATTTTATTGATGATGCAACTATCCACACATATATGCCAACTACCATCATTTTTCAAGATCAACCATGCTAAAACTACACAAAGATTGAGGCTCTCTTGAATTTATCCATTTCTCAACAGCTCTTATACCTTCTCTTTTAATATATCATCCTCTTTAGGACTCATTTGATAATGTGGCAGATTTAGAAAGATAGCTTCTGACACCAAATCAATTTGATGTTAAAATGTTTTATTGGTAGCAATCCATCTGGTAATTTTTTAGGTAGAATCTCTTCAAACTCATCAAGTAAAGTTTTAAATGCATCTTGAATGTCTACTCTTTTCTCTTATGTTTATCCATCCACTAAAGCCTTCATAATCAATGCATGAATCTGTATAGTTTCTTGTAGATTAACTTGCATCTCAAGTTTTGAATTGATTACTGTAAAACAAATCTTTCTTTTTACCTTAGAAGCTTTAGGGTTAGGTTCTCCCTTTAATAGTATAAGAGTATTATAATTCACTTCATTCTTCCTAATCTTGTACAAATTAATTCTACCGAGGAGTATAGAATCCATATCATATTGTCAAGACCTATCGAATATCAAATTACACGCATCCATATCTATCATATCATAATACATCTCATCCTTATACTTAATAAATAAATAAATAAGGTACTATACAACATTGAGTTACGCTTATCTCTTCAACTGACTTAATTCACCCAATTTTGTAAGGTTAAGGATGAGGTTCTAGTGGAAGTTTCAATTTATTAGTAGTATATTTAACAATAATAGTTTCAAAGATTCTACTATCAATAATTAAGTCCAACATGGCTTTATTTATGGTATATCAGGTATAAAATAACTTTCACTGTGAATATTTAGCAATCTTTAATGTTAGCAGCATCTTTCTAACCACATAAGTTTGACTTTTATCATCATCATATATACTTATACAAATCTTCTCCATCTAACTCACATTACCCTTTTCATTTGAGGGTTCTAGCTTATATTACCCTTCAATCGCATTAATAAATTTTTGTCTCTTATAATCACTAAAACAATGTCTTGGCTCTCTATATTTAAAGCACTTACCATTGGTTTGGCATGGAGGTTATTTAGTTTGTTCATTTCAGCTTGCTTTTCTAAATCGTTGTCAGGTTTAGTAGCATCTTGTCTTACTAGAGTTAGCTTTGACGGCATTGTGTTGCCTTCTTCTTATTAGCAGGATCAAATTTGTATGCCTTATATACGTCTTACTAGAATGATCAAATATGTTACTACTACCATCCCTTTCTTTCATTAGCATCTCAACTTTCAATGTCATATTACTTGCCTCAGAGAGTGTGAACAACATCTGCACTCCAATCTAATCTTATCTTGGATTGTTGGCTTTAACCTCTCAAAAACCTTGTAACCAACTGATTCTCCATCTCTTAAGTCTATTATATTATATCAGCCTTTGAAATTCAGCGGTATACTTATTGATAGATTTATTACCTTATGAACAATCTTGGTATCGTTGAAATAAATATTGCTCATAATCAGGAGAAATAAACTTTTCATGCATCAACTGCCTCATATGCATCCATGACGTAATAGGTCATCTCTTAACTACATATCTATCTGACATTTCCATCAGGAAGAGGCTCCACCCTTTAGATTATATATGACCAGTTTCACCATCTTTTCTTTCATGAAACATACATACTCATTAACCCTGTCACATTCAGTGATCCGATCAAAGAATTCTTATATGTCTAGATCTCCATATTGAATGTAGGGATTTCTACTTTTATGCGATAATCATGTTTCTATTATGGTGGTCTATCTTGGAATGCTAAGGCTCTACGACCTCCAACAAATTTATCTTCACTAACACTCTTTATATAGACAACTAGTTGTCTAGGTAGATCTTTAGAAATAGGTATGGGGTTAGACTTGCCCCAAGATGAATCTCCAAACATATTCCTTTCTTCCCCATTATCGTACCTCTAGTCGGTCTAAATCTATTTGGAAACTAAGGCCTCGTTTGTTTTAACGAAAAGTGATTTCTAGGAAATCACTTTTCAAATTTTCCTATGTTTGTTTGTCATTAAAAAAGTTGGTCAACAGAAAACACTTTTCAGTTAAAGGAAAATTTGGCTTGGTTTCCAAGAAAGTGTTTTCCTTTTATTTTGGGCGAAAAACACTTTCTGAAAGTTGTGAAAAATTTAAAAATGTCATATTATTTGCTGATTATATCAAATTTTATCCTCAAACTTTTGATTGCTATATTTTTTTTTTGAATATTTTTTTTTTCAATTCCATCCCTTAGAATCCCTTAGAATTTGATTTTTATATTAACTTTGGTCCTCATTTTTATAATTGTTATTTGCTTTTTCCTTATCATTTTTTAATTGAAATTTTTTATCTATCAAATTTGATCCTCATTCTTTGATTGTTACTTATTTTATTTGAAATAATTTATGAAATTGTAATTATTTTTATTTTTATTTTTATTTCTTCATCTTTCAATTTTTTTTATTTGTTAGATTTGATCTCTATTATTTTAATTATTATTTATTTTATTTGAGATAATTTATGAAATTATATTTTTTTCAATTTCATTCTCATTCAATTTTATAATTTGTAAGATTTGTTCCTCATTATTTTAATAAACTTGAAAAACTAAAACATTAATAAGTTATTTTTCAGCTCATTTTTCATGACATAACCAAACACTAGAAAGTATTTTCCAACTTATTTTTAATTACACTACCAAACATCGAAAAATAATTTATTTTTCCGGAATTGACTTTCCAAAAAAAAACCACTTTCCAGCAAACAAACGGGGCCTAAAAGTAAAAAAGTTAGTTTTATGTCTTATAAAAAGTAATATAAGGTGTTGTTTTGCCAATAAAATTACTTGACTATTGAATGATATGTTATTTTGTATATAAATTTAAAATTTATTGGAATATATATATACACACACTACCAAATTCATTATTTTTTGAAATTTGATAAAGAAAAAACATGAATGAATATGTAAAACGATCAATATTCCAAAATAAATAAATAGATCCTAATTTTATTTTATTTTTTTATCAATGGCTGTCGTGCATCAATTTACATAATGTAAAAAATCCAACAAATAACAAGAAATTCGATGGATCGTTGTATATACTTGCACGCACATTTCTGCCTTAAATGGAATAAATAATTAGCAACGGGTGCATGCATGCATCTCTCGCATTTCCAATCTCGATGAAATGAAAGCATGCATGTTCCAGCTTGCACTGTCTTCTTCATCCATATAAATGTCTCAAACGAGTAACTATATAGTTGTTCTTCTATCAAATGAAAATTCCTTTTTCACAATATCAATCTCTTGGTGGGTTGTAGGTGGTTGTTGAAGTTCTGTTGCGGCCACTTGATCGCGATTCAAACCTGTTTCCATGTCATGAATATCCTTGTCATCTTCTACGTGACCAGCTACTGAAGCTAATTCAAGTTGTTGCTGGTGGCGGTGTGACGATGAGCCCTCGCCGGCGTAATTGGGGTGGTGAGAGGGCGAGGGAGACTCTGTCTCCCAATGCTCAACATCAAAGTTGGATCTTCCTGGAGAAGTATGGAGACTGTCCATTTCACCGCGATAGTGGCGCAAGAGGTGAATGGGAGACGTATGGCGAGACGGTGTGGTTGGTCTGCTAGACATAGGAGTCACACTCACAGACCCCTTGTTTCGCTTGATTTGCTTCTTAGCTGTGTGGTGCCAATTCCGCAGTGCTGTTGCTACTCTTTCATTGAATATGGTTGGTTTCATCGACGAGCCCATCTGTTCATATGAAATCAAAAGCCGATCAGTGGAGCTGATCTAGCTTTTTTATATTTTCTTCCCAGCACTGCACAGAGCATATATCACGTACCTGTGTTACAAGGGCGTAGAGAGGGAGAGTGACATAGCTGCATAGTATTTCTATGAGGACCCTGGGGATTCACAAGTGATTAATTATCTTCTGCTAATTGAAATATTTGCAACATTAATTAATTATTTTAAGGAAACTAAAACGTCTTACTAACCCCATTGAAACTCTAATGACTATGTCCTCCACGTGCTCATGGAAACAAGATTTTATACCAAATTCATACTGCCGGAGAGAAAGACAGAGAGAGAGAGCTTCATTAAATATGTGAACTCTTAAAAATTACAGCATCAATCTATTCCAGATAATCATCGATCAGACTTACCCAAGACCACGCGAAGAACGCGAGCTGGAAGGCGTTCTGCATCGGTGGAAATAAAATAGGATAAATGGATGTCAGGATCATCAAACTGTCATCATGTCGTCATACACTAGACCAGCAAAAAAAACAATCCAGATAGACAAAATATAATGATTTTTGTACGATTCTGTCTATATATCTTATGTTTATTAAGTAGGTTTTGCTTGGACGAAAGCCCTCGATCGTATTGTTCTTGTTTCTAGTTAAACCATATATAGTAGCGATTCGTCACAGTATATATAAAAAAATCGACTAAGAAAAATTGAATATTCAGTTTTATTTTTAATGTGTTTTTGCATGTAAAATTTTTTCAATATTTAATTAAATAAATAAATATTTAATCAAGAAATAATTAAAATTAAGATATTAAAGCTTGCAACAAAGGTTATAGGTCATATACATAGTAATATTTAGTAACTTTGTTTTGTAGAATAATATTTTTTGTTCAATCAAATAAAACAATGATCTATGCCAATAAAAGATAACAAAAATCATCAACGAAAGCAAATTAAATAAAACTATAAAAATCAATTATCAAACGACCCTATTAAATGATAAAACAAAAACGTTATTGGAAAAAAATTATTTTTTATAAAAAAAAAAAAAATTCACTCATGTTAATTTTTAAAACATGTGATTGACCACACAGAAGACAAACTCAAAAATCAAATAAGCAAAATTTTCAATAAAAAAAATCAAGCTTAGTGAGGAAGCATAAAAAATTAATTTAAAAAAAAATAAAAAAAACTGAGTTAACTTAAAATTAAAATAATCTCATATAAAAAAACATACTAATTAAAAGTCATTTCTACTGAGAGTGGCAAATTAGCATAAAAAGACAAAAGTACCCCTCATCCCTCCTGACAATAGCAAATTAACCAAGATAAAAGAAAAAAAAGGAACTTTGCAAAAAAAACTTTAATTTTATTTTTTTTTATCCCAAAGGGCATCCAAGATTTAACTATACATCAAAAAATGAGATTCCAATAAAGTCATGGACCATCCACAGTGCCCCCGGCCCCTCCCCGGCGTTTTAACTAGTTTTTAAGTGCATGTGAAGACTTTATACGTACCTGAAAGAGAACAAAGTTGATGAGATAGAGAATGAGGCGTGGGCGGTTGAACCAGAAGAGGTCGTCGCCTGGCTGGACCACCGGCACTCCCTTCACAACCTCTCCCCTCTCTTGTATTCTAAGCCCCATTTTGGTTATGATCACCTGTAGCTTAGTCCCCACCAGTATTATGATCTAATACATTGATTAATCATTAGCCGTTCGATCCTGTTATCGCTTCCAAGGTCTTTTCAAGAATTTAATGAATTAAAATTGAGAGGTCAATTTATGTACACTTACAATCAATGGGATAAATGGAAGCCATAGATAAGAATACCAGCCTGCACAGAAAGAAGCAGCTTTCCTGGTCAAACTATTTACTCTTGACTTCCGGCCTGGTTTTAAATCTTGTTTCAACTTATTTTTTTTATATATATAATATCCTAGAAAATGTTCAGGAATTTAATAAGTAATTAATAAAAAGAGTAGACAAAGTAGACAGTGGATTAAGGGCGTGTTTGGTGGTGATTCTGATTTTAAATGGTTTTTTAAAATGTTTTTATTCTTAAAAAACATCATATTGATGTTTTATTTTAGTTTTTTTTTTATAATTCTAATCTGCTAAGTTAAAAATTTTAAAAATATATATTTTTAAGTGAAAAATTGTTTTAAATAATATTTAATTTTGAATTTAATCCCTGAACACTAAAATTTTAAACATTAAAAATAAAGAAATATTAAAGACAACCATCAGATTTAACTAGGTACCCACCATGAGTGTTGAAGAGCAGGAAAACCACGGCAAAGAACCATATTGGTGGACTGAAAATCGACAACAAGAACGATACGACCGTTAATTAAACACTTAAAGCAACGTATAAATGGAATTAAATTGAAGATTACGTTACTAACCTTATGCCCACAACAACCTTGAAATCCTCTTCCAGTGATCTATTAATGTACTTTTGGAAATCGAATTTCGTATGGCTTTGGGGAGCCAAATGTGCCTGGATTTGTTGGTTGATTAATTAATTACAGTGTTGACTTCTTCACTAATATTAATTATTGCTTGTCATTAAACAGCTTGTCTGAATAATTGATGGGGAATAATTAACATTAATTACCATGATAAAGCCATGTCTCAGAGTCAAGTAATCAACTTTAGGAACCGACCTCACAAATTGCCTAAAGAAACAGACCTGCAATCAAGATAGAAACAACCAATTAATAAAGCTTCCTCATAAATTAAATTATTTAATATTAAGACTAATTGCATGATTTGGGGGGGGCGGATCTGTCTAGAAGGGCATATCGGTCATCGCGTGATAAAAGTCAATACAACTGAAAATGAGACAGACGTTGATGACTGGAGAGAGGAGATGTAACGGCACAGAATACTTTATAAACTTGGCTGGACGGCCATCTCTGGTCGTTTTCTATCGAAGCATTCCAGGACCGTTACTTCCAGACCTTTTCTTTTTTTTTTTTCTTGTTTATCTTGGTATTTATTTTCAAATACAATGCTCATCTTTATTTTAATATTATTTTTATTTTTTTTCATTTCACTTACTATCCAAATTAGGACGGGTGTCTTGGTCCAGAAGCTCAAGTGCCTTCTCCCAAATGATGTTTCTCTTGCAAACCTGAACCTTTCTGGATCTGTTGTGCAATAACACATATATTTATATATATAGAACATCAGCAAGCGATTTTAGTCACAGTTGTGAAGGATTATATATAAAAAAATGAGGACGACTTGCTAGAAGAAATACTGATAAAAAAAGGGACTGGTAATTAAATTAATTATAATAAATAATATATACTAATAATTAATTAATTAGAGGTTTGAACTAACCGTGTGAGAACTGGTATTCAGCTGTTCTTGTTTCCTTTTCCCACCGTTTCCAACTTTTCATCTATTTGAACAAAAAATAATTCGTAATTAAATCTTATGTGTTTATAAGAATATATTAGAAACATTACAGTATTTCTGATATGCTAGAAGGAAAATAGCGGGTATATATATATATATATATATATGGTGATTCACCTTGGCTCTGCCCAAAGCCATGGTCAGAATACAGTAGAGGATGTGAAAGATTGCTAAAACGAAGATGAAAATATGGAGTTGATGAATCCCTTCTGAAGACACAAATGGAACTTTACCCTGCACGCACGCGTAATTATCACATTAATTAATATGCACATGCATGTTTAAAACGACAACGACTGTTCAAGAGATTAATTGGATATGTATTACAAGAAAAAAAAAACATAAAAATATGCTTTATGGGCTGTTAAATCTATAACATTATGCATGATTTGATGATTCACATCACAGCATTTTCTCGCAATTTAAAAGGAAAAAATCTTCCCATGGTGTCACCTTCACAAATTAGTTTTGATGCGTACAAAGGGAGGGGGGCGAAATATAGAGAGGTGCAGTACGTACTTTCAAGTTAATTATTAATAATGGAAAATTAACCATGTTGTTGTTTCCCAATTTGTTGATCTAGTAAATTAATCAATCATCTTTTCTTGATATTCATTACTTATACTGGTTAATGCTAGCTAGCTAGTCATTAATTAGTTTGAATATGATTGTATAGGGTTGAACATTCATGATAAGAGGTAAGAAAACAAGTTGGTAAAAGAGAAGAATCTGAAGAGGTCATACCTTGGCAGCGCATTTGTCAGTTGATTCGCCAGCCGCCAAGACACGCCGGAGACTTTCACCGGCAGAATCCGACATGGAAAGAAGTTTCCTGCGGTTTTCATAATCTGTTGCTTTTATGTTTTCACCGTTGAGTTTTGCCTCTTCCTTCTTATTGCATGGATGCCAAGTAGCCCCAGCTTTCTTAGATATACATATATTTGATATTGGACTCTGTCCTACTGTTAGCAGCAATGATATAAATCCTAGTAGCATAAGTTCTGCATAAAGAGAATCAGGATCGATGATCATGATGAAGTTAATTTATCCATTCATATACTAAAACAATATCCACCCTTTATTGTATTAAATACCCAGAGAGATTAATCAAGGCGCATGATGATCAGCTAATATGATTAAATATTTACCTGATTTTATCTTTTCGAGTGCTTCATAAAGTGCTTTCTTGCGTTTCTTCGTTAACCACTGCGCATGCAATTTGAGGACCGAATTAATATCACCAAAAGCTAAAATAATTTACGGAAGTTGTTTTTCCTTATTTAATTTCTTTCTTTTTTTGTGATAATTAATTAAGGGCACATGCAGTAGTTATACACCCTGTAAATACCTTTGCAATAAGATGAATGATGAACTCAATGATTATTGAAACGGAAACCAGAACAAAGCAAACTACGGCAACAGCCCATGTTGGTGTTTGTTCCAAAGATCTTCCAGCGCTGCCTCCTGCCATGTTTGGAGCTTCAGTCCCTCTGCCCAGCTATGTATCAAAGCTTGCCAGAATATATACAGCAGAAACGAAGCAGCTACAAGCTTAAGAAAATCTACTACGTACTTCACCAATGTTATCAAGAAATGAAGAGATTTATATGAACAGAGAGAGACGAGTGTGTGAATATATTTATAACAAAAAAATAAATGATTTAACTAGTTTGAAACTGAAGGGCATTATATGAAGTATGAACGGAAGGAAAGAGGAATGGAAGGGGCAAGTGGGTGGCTTGACTTTCTTAACGCGTGTCAGAGAGAGAGAGAGAGAGGGATTAAAGGTTTCTTTGACCAGGACCTAAAACAGGTGCAGTCTCATCCGTTGATTTCTTAGGGTTCTTTCATCAGCGTTTGATCAGTTCCTCCGGTCAACGTACGCTTACCGGAGTTTTTTTATTACTAAGCTCCTACGTTCCCCCCCTGTTCTCATCTCAGATTAAAAATATTTTTTCAATCAATTATAAATAGTATATTTAGATGGAATATTTCAATTTCACGAGGAAGGAAAATATCTCGTAAAGAACCACATCAAATTAAATATATGTTGTTATCAATAGATAAAATTACCCTAATTAATTTATAATTTAATTGTAATTACATTTATTATTTGTGTTTAGAAAAATTATAATTTATATCCTTGATTAGTGTAAATACACTAAATTATAAAATGATTTAAAATACAAATTGTTATTTGCACAGCATAATTTATGATATAAATTATAATTTTATAAAGCACTGAAAATAAATATAAAATTTTTTTAAAAAAATAATTAATATAACTTTCCAATTACAACATTACCATGTGACCACTTCAATAATTAACAACACCATGTATTGGCACTATTATTGTGTGTTCGCCATCACATTATCACCTCCCCCATCGTAATCACATTTTTAATGAGATACCAACATATATTATTATTATTAATTATATTATTATTATTATCATCATCATTAATTTTATCATAGTCATAGTAATTATTGCCATTACCAAAGATTTTTTTAATTTGTTTTCAATCAACGTTCTTTTTTTAATATTATATTTATTTTTTATTGGTTTATCTCACTCTCATTACATAAATCGCGGGTTTGGCAGGTTGACCCAGTTGACTAGAGGTTTTTTTCTTTTTCTTAATTAATTTTTTTTCTCAATTTCATCCTTTAATGTCGAGTTGATTGAAAAATAAGTTTCATGATTTGTTTTGTTTGCTTTTTGCTAGGTTATTTTGATCTAATAACATGAAATAGTGCTTAATAAGTTAACTTGAGTTGACTCAAATTGTTTTTTGTGCCCTTATTTTTAATTAAATCTTTTCAATTTCATCATTCAACATTTAATTGATTAGCAATAAAACTTCATGATCTATTATGATTTACTTTCTATGGGAATATTTTGATCTCATGATCAGGATCGCAGGTTTTGATATTTTAACCCTAGTTAAACAAGTTATTTTTTTTATTCTCCCTCTAAAAGGTAATTTTGGTCTCATGATTAGGATCGCGGATTTTTGGCCCGGGTCATGAGTTTAACATATCAACTCGAGTTATTTTTTATGTTTTTTTTTAATCTCATCCTTCAACATTAGGCTGATTGGGAATTAGACTTCGTAATTTGTTTCGATTTGTTTTCTATGGCGTTATCATAACCTTATGATTCGAGTCGCGAGTTTGACAAGTTAACTTTGGTCACTTTTTTAGGTCCTTTTTAATTGATTTTTTTTTTCAATTTCATCCTTCAACATTGGTTTGATTGAGAATTAGACTTCATAATTCTTTTTATTTGTTTCCTATGGGGTTATCATATTCTCATAACTAGGATCAAGGATTTAACATGTTAACTCGGGTTAACCCAAGTTAATAAATTGTTATCTTGATATTAAAAACATGTCATCTTAAAAAAAAATTGAGTCAAACTATATTTTAACAGGTCGTTTGGGTTATTTTTGGATACGCAAAGTTAAATGAGTTACATCATGTTAACCACCACATGGTTTAAATTATTTTCCGCTAGAAAAGAAAATTAGCAACATTTAAATATATTTTTATGTTCAAGAAAAATTTAACCCGACCTAGCACGGGTCAATGATCTAGTTTGGATATATAATTTATAGATGCTAAGTGGTCGTTCTTGGTGTGTTTGCAGTTGTTGTATATAGTACGTTTTAAAATAGTTTGTTATTTAAAAATATTTAAAAAATTATTTTATTTTATTTTTAGCATCAGTCATCAAAACCATGAAAAACATAACTAAAAAAATATAATTTAATATTTTCTCAGACCGAAAACATTTTTAAAAAGTATATAAAACCAATCCGAAAACCCTATAACAGATGTATTAAAATTTGGTATGACAATTTTCCTCAACAACTTATTTGAATAAGATCAATGTTAAATCCATCATATGAGATAATTAAGAGTCCTCTGAAACTAAGATAAAGAAGGAAAGGAAGGCATCAATGTCTAATTATCATGGCTGCAGAAAAAAAGGACAAATTATCAACAATATTTGAAAATAATCTTGATTCACATGTCTAATCGTGGCCGTTAACAATTGCAAAAGAATCGCGGCTTCGAGATTTTTCAACAGTGGAACGAATTTCTTCCCACTCCGTTCGGTGTTGTCATCGAACATAGAACTATGAAAATTGTTTAACATGTTTATTAAATGATGCACATGTTCGTCATTCGGATTTTATTAAAATAAAATTATATTATGGTGAAAATTGTTTAAAATCTTTATTAAATGATTTATTTTTATTCAATCGAAAATATCAAATATGATTTCAACTTGCATCCATAAAATTAAAAACAAAATGGCAAATTAAAAACAAAAAAAATAAAATAACGCTCGTTAGTTATTAAATTTATATTGTATAAATATTATAGTTTTGACAATACTTAAACTTAATCATTAATTATATATAAAAAAACATTTAAAATCCATTATGCACCCACTTATGTCTTTTCCTTCATTCATTATACAATTCTTCCACATCTTTATATATTTAGTCCTTGTAATTGCAAGATTTACAATTCAGTCATGAAAATTCATTTTCTTCGGGAGGAGAGAGTTGTCCATAAAAGATTATGAGAGATAAATATTTTGGACGACCACATTTCGACAATGAAAAACAACCATCTTGTTTCCAATGAACTCGTCTTCACGAGGTGCATTCCATGAAGGTGATTTTGGATCTCTAATCATGTTAGAAAAATGTAGATATAGGTTTAAAAAATATCTAGGCTTAAAAAGTTTTTCTGAATATTAAAAGGTTTTCGGGTGGAATTAAGAAATTACTCATGCCGTTCCAATTTTTTAGCCTTGCATTTAGGGGCTGTGATTGTCATCATATCATGTAACCACTTGAAAAATCAACAACATGATAATACTTTCTATTAGTTTATTCTGACCTCATGACCTGGGAATAGTGTTTAACGGGTTAATCTGAGTTGATTCGGATTATTTTGTGTATCATTATTGTTAATTAAATATTTTTCAATTTAACCATTCAATATTGAATTGATTGGGAATTGAGCTTCATAATTTATTTTGATTTGCTTTTTATGAGAGTATTTTGGTCTCATGATCAAGATCGCGAGTTTTGACATTTTAACCCCAATTAAATAAGTTGTTTTTCTATTTTCTCTCTAAAATGTAATCTCGATCTCATGACTCGAGTCATAAGTCCTTCAACATTGAATTTGCTTTGATTGGGGTTGTCACCGTCTCATGACCCGGGTCACGGGTTTAACGAGTTAACCCAGTTGACTTGGGTTTTTTTTCTTTTTTTAATTGATTTTTTTTTTCAATTTCATCATTTAATATTGTGTTTGATTGAGAATTAGGTTTTATAAGTTGTTTTGGTTTTCTTTTTATTAGGTTATTCATGCCTCATGACCCGAGAATAGTGCTTAATGGGTTAACCCTGGTTGACATGTCTCATTTTTTGTGTTATTTTTTTAATTAAAATTTTTACAAATTTCATTGTTCAACACTGGGTTCGACAAGGTCGGTTGAGAATTGAACTTCATGATTTATTTTGATTTGCTCTCTATAAGGTTATCTCAATCTCATAATTATAGTTGCGAATTTGGCAAGTTAACTCGGGTTAAATCATTTAGTTTTTTTATTTTTTTCTATGAGGTAATCTTGGTTTTATGACCCCGGTCATAGGTTTAGCATATTCACTCAAGTTATTTTTATGTTTTTTTTTAATCTTATCCTTCAACATAAAGTTGATTGAGAATTGGACTTCGTAATTTGTTTTGATTTGTTTTCTATGAGTTTATCTCATTCTTATCATTCGAATCACATGTTTGATAGGTTAACTCGGGTCATTTTTTAGGTTTTTTTTTAATTTTTTTTTCAATTTCATCCTTCAACATTAGATTGATTGGAAATTAGACTTCATAATTTTTTTTTATTTGCTTTCTATAGAGTTATTATAGTCTCATAACCCGGGTTGACCCAAGTCAATCAAATATGTTGTCATCTTAAAAAAATTTATGTTTTTACGAGTCATCTGAGTCGTTTTTAGACATGCAAAGTCCAATGAATCACATCAAATTAACCACCATAAGAATTAAAAAAAAAATTCCACTAGAAAAGAAAATTAGAAAAATTTAAATATTTTTTTATGTTCATGAAAAATTTTACCCACCCTAACATGGGTCGATGATCTAGTTTGAATATATAAATGAATAACTCATGTACCTATTTATAGAAGCTAAGTAGTCGTTGTTATGCCCCTACATTGCATAGATTTCTTGTGTTGTTGATGTGTTTGCGATTATGGTATAGAGTGCTTTTCAAAATAGTTTTGTTGTTTAAAAATATATTAAAATAAATTTTTATTTTATTTTTAACGCCAATAATCACAACCGTAAAAACATATCTAGAAAAGACATTAATTTAATATTTTCTTAGACCGAAAACACTTTTAAAAGTTATGTAAAACCAATCCCAAAACCCCTATTAAAATTTGGCATGACAATTTTCATCAACAACTTATTTGAATAACATGAATGTTAAATCCATCATATGAGATAAGAGTCCTCTGAAACTAAGATTTGGTCATGGCTGCAGAAAGTAAGTACACCTAAAAAAGGACAAATTATCAACAATATTTGAAAATAATCTTGATTCACATGTCTAATCGTGGCCATTACCAATCGCACAAGAATCACGGCTTAGAGATTTTTCAACAGTCGAACGAATTTCTTCCTTCTCCAGTCACATTCACTGTTGTCATCAAACATAGAACTATGCATTATCCTATAATAGCATAGAAATCAAAGCATAAATAGTTATAGTTATAATGGAAAAGAAGGAGCTGATTTGGAGGCATTAGCGGTGTAAATTTTTGCGTTTCAAAATTATTTTTTAAAAAATTTAAATTTATTTTGGTGAAAATTGTTTAAAATCTTTATTAAATGATTTATTTTTATTCAATCAAAATATCAAATATGATTTCAACTTTCATCCATGAAATTAAAAACAAAATGACAAATTGAAAAAAAAAAAAAAAAAACACTTGTTAGTTACTAAATTCATATTGTATAAACATTATAGTTTTGATAATACTTGAACTTAACCATTAATTATAAAAAAAACCCAAACATTCAAAATCCATCATGCACACCTTTATGTTTTATTTTTCATTCATTATACAATTCTTTCAAATCCTTATATATTTAGTCCTTGTAATTGCAAGATTTACAATTTAGTCATGAAAATTCATTTTCTTCATATTTTAGTCTCAAAATGTTCAAAGAAAGGAAAGAGTTGTCCATAAAAGATGACGAAAGTGAAAAATTTTGAACAACCACATTTTAACGACAAAAGACAACTATCTTTTTTTTCATGAGTTTATCTTTATAAGGGTCATTTTATAAAGATGATTTTGAATCTCTAATCACGTCAGAAAAGATAAATCTAGCCTCAAAAAGTTTAAAAGTAGGTCTAGACTTAAAAACTTTTTTTTTTAATATTAAAAGATATTTTAGGGTTGTTAGTGAGGTTATTGATATTTTTATGATATTGTTTAGGTGTTTTTAGGTATAAATATATTGAAATTTGAGTTAAGTGTTCACACATGTCTGGACCTGATTTTCTAGTCATTATGCACAACATTTTATTTTAACATACATAAAATATAAAAAGGATGGAAGGTCAAGCACTCTAAGCTATGAAAAATCAGGCTTGTGTGTTTAACATTTAAGAAAATTTAGCCCATATGCGGATTTAAAAATAAAAAAAAAATTCCAAGAGATTGCATGTCCTTTTATTTATTTATTTATTTATTTAAAGTAAATGTGATGTTATTTGAATTTTCAAAATAATATTTAAGTTTCATAGAAGGCGAGAGCCATAAATTTTATAGGACCAGATCGAAAGCCACATCAAACACGCCTACAAGTGGGGTATGAAAGCGACAAAACACAGTTGAACTTGGTGACCCGCATCTCAGTTATCATTAAGAAACATGTCGGCCCGTTAGCACCGGGTCGTTTCAGATGAACATCTAGCGAGATTTTGTGATCTGGGTTACAATTTGCCCCACCGCACCCAATAATATCTCTACTGCGCTGATGAATGTGCAGCAAATTACGGATCCCACCACTTTACAATTCCCAGAGCACGGGTGTCTATTATAAATTAGTTGTATCCTTCTTCTTCTTTTTTTTATGACATTTTTTTTTTTATGTTTTAAAAATATTTTATAAAAAATTTATTTTTTTATTTACTTCAAATTAATATTTTTTTATGTATTTAGATTATTTTAATATACTGATATCAAAAATAATTTTTTAAAAAATATTATTTTGATACGTTTTGAAATAAAAAACACTTTAAAAAACAACCAATATCACACCCTTAAAGATCCTCTGGTTTAAAAATTAATCAATTACTCTCTTTACTAGTGTTGACCATGTTTAATTTTTCAAAAAAAATTCTTCTCTTCTCATCAATCTTTCTATATTTTGTACTTGTTAAAACTAAAAATATATATAAATAACGTGAAATTAATAAAAAAAAATTCAAAAATTATTTCTTAATTTTTCAAAAAACGTTTCTCATCAATTAGCATATCAGTTTGTTGCATTAAAAAAAATAAAACTTAAAAAGACGAAAGAAATATATAAACCTCATGAAAATCTCTTAAAAAATATAACTAATTAAGGGAACATAAGGGTCCACAGGATAGATGATTTAAGAAAATTATCCTTTGAACCCAAAATAAATGCCAAATTAGATGGGTCATACTCTCTCCTCCATGTCTGTCTGAGTTCAGGAACAAAGAACATCTACCAAATCAGCTTTGAATTGCTGCCAGTCCAAGTGACTCACTGATTTGAGGTATTTAGTAATGTGGTAGTGATTGTTTTCAAAGTGTTTTTTCACTCAGAAATGTATTAAAATAATTTTTTTTATTTTTAAAAAAATATTTTTGATACCAGCACGTTAAAACGATCAAAAAATATAAAAAAAATTCAAATTTTACCCGACTCCTGTTTGAAACACCGTACCGAACAGGACTTGTTTGAAAAAGACCCCCCCACCCAAATTTGAGAAGGACCAAGTTAAAATACTACTAGAAATAATATACCATTGTGCATGCTTATACATTTGGTTCTAGTGAAATTAAAGTTAGAAGAAACTTGTAAAAAACAGCACATTAGTTGCTATTTTAGATGCTAATTTCACAATAACCAATAAGAATCTTACCTGAAATAAGGGTGAAAATAAGCCATTTATAAAATAATATAAATTTAATACATTTAAATAGCTTCTTTTTATTTTTTATGATTTTAGATGAGAAAATAAATAAAATCCATATTCAAGATTGCATTAGCAGTTGCTTGTTATTATTGAGTACCTCTCCTTTACTCTTTCAAAAAACGTAACTATCTTTATTTTTTAGAGGCAGGTTTATAATTTGTTAAGGACATGTATGAAAAACTTATAAGACTACAGGGACTAAAATAAAATCTCGCCCGACAGCTCCAGCCTCCTAAAATAAACAAATCTTGCAATAATTATATTCCATAAGATGACAAGTTATGGCGTGTAGGAGAGCTTGGATAAAGGAGGCGAAATAGGCCAGGAAAAGAACTAGTTTGGTTTAAGGTATTTTTAGTTCTATTGTCTTTTTACTTAAAAATATGTTAAATTTATTTTTTTTATCAATTATTTTTCATTTTTAATGTTAGTATATTAAAAATAAATATTAATTTGATGTTTTTTAAAGTGAAACGCATTTTTAAAACGCATTTAAAAGTAGAAGTTATCACACCGTGCATGTTTGAGAGTGTAGTAGAGGTTGTTTTTCAAAGTGTTTTTTTGTTAAAAATGCATTAAAATAATATTTTTTTTATTTTTAAAATTTATTTTTTGACATTGGCACATTAAAACGATTCAAAAATATATATAAATAATAATTTAAAGTGTTGCTATCCATTTTAGAGCCCCATATAAACATGAAAAAAAAGAAGAAAATAATAAGAAATTGAAAAAATGTTTATATATATATATAAGAATATCTCAGAACGCCCAAGAAATTACCAAAGACTAGTTGAGGAGGATCAAAATACCCAAAGTTGAGAATTTGACATTATATTTTTTTACTGATGAAGGCCTTATTAGCAAGAAAAACTCAATTTAAGAAGAAAAATTCAAAATTAGATGTTTAAGGACTCAATTGGAATTTTTCCAGATTTAATTGAATTGTTTGAGGGTTTCATTGCAAGAAAAAATAATTTTTAAAGTCAACTTAGGCTTTAATTGGAAGAAATTAAAGTCTGAGGGTCGAATTGCAATTTTAAAGAGTTAATTTGGTCAAATTAAGGACTTAGTTACATAAATACTAAAGTTTGATGAGCAATTAGGAACTTGATTAAAGAAATCTAAAATCAAGGACCAAACCAAAAATGATGTGTGAATGCAGGGGCTAAAATTGATCAAATCAGGGGCTAAATTTAAGAAATTTGATGCTTGTTGATCAATTAAGAGTCAAAACTCACAATTTCATAACCAGGTACTAAAATGAAACAGACGGTCAACTTTAGGGCTGTCAATTGAGTTTGGCAATGGTGGAATTGCATGAAATTAAAAGTTTTTGAGGCAATTAGGAGTGTAATTGAAAGCAGTTGGGAGAAAATAGACTAAAATGAAGTTTGCCAAATCCCAAATTAAAAAACCTTGATTTTAAGGATAAAAAATGTAGAAGGAATTTTATCCAAAATATTATTTAAAATGACACGATAGATAAAATTTCAAGTTTATCCTAAAAAACCTTAATGATAATTGAGGACATTTCATCGTTGTAGATCAAGTCCTTGACCTAGAAAACTAGGGTTTGTTCATTGTAACAAACCCATCATAGTGGACTGATAGAAGTAGAAGCATCATCAGACCATAGCAAACAAAGAGAAAAAAATAATGCAACTTAACTCATATAGGACGACTAAGGGTGCTAATACATTTTCTTTATACAATCAATCTTTTGTATAGAATCTCTTAAAGACCAATTATAGTTCCTAATAATCATAATACTAGGTGGCGACTCCCTTATCCAACCAAAGACCATTCTAGGACACTGCCCAGAAAGTGTCATCACGACGTCGTCCCCCCCTGGCGAGGAGGGCACGACATAAAGCTAGAAAAAATATTTTAAAAGTATTGTCATAGTTCGACCCAACCTGCCAGATATTATCCTTTTTGGGCCTTACCGCCCTCACGGATTTATTTTTGGTGACTATGCATGGCTCCAAAACGCGTTTGACAAATCATCAACCAGCACTACTAATAAGGTCAACTACCAAATCATTACTTGCTGATGTGGGATCTTACAATCCACCCCACTTAAGGAGCCCGACATCCCCGTCGACATAACAAGACAACCAGTGAGGCCGACTTTGATACCAAATGTCACAGCCTGCCCCAACCTACCAGATATTGTCCGTTTTGGGGCTTACCACCCTCATGGATTTGTTTTTGGTGACCACATATGACCCCAAAACGCGTCTGACAAGTCACCAACCGGCACTACTAATAAGACCAGCTACCAAATCCTCACTCGCCGATGTGGGATCTTACAAGTATAATTAGACTGCAATGCCAAACTCCTCTTACGGGGTGTTTAAAAATAGCGATAGAAGTTGTTTTTCAAAATGCTTTTCATTTAGAAATTCATTAAAATAATATATGTTTTCAATCTTTTAATTTTT
Source organism: Populus simonii (assembly GCA_007827005.2). Lineage (NCBI taxonomy): Eukaryota > Viridiplantae > Streptophyta > Magnoliopsida > Malpighiales > Salicaceae > Populus > Populus simonii. The sequence goes on along the minus strand of CM017472.2, from coordinate 1,295,324 downwards.
TTTATATCAGCACACCAAAACAATAAAAAAACACAAAGAAAATTTAATTAAATTTTGCAAGACGATGGTTGCACCGCTGCGCCAAACAAACCCTTACTCTCTAAGATGAAGACTTTGGAGAAATTCTTCAACGGTCAACATAGAGTTTAGTGTAATGCGATTTAGTACCTAAGTTTGTATAATAGCTAGTGTAGCATAATACAAATTATCTTTTTAGCACAATTGGGATCTTTTTATTATAATTACAAATGCAATTACATTATATTATAATTACAATTACAATTACAAAATAAACTAAAAGAAAAAATATAATGTTACTGTTATACTTACTCTTTATTATCTCAAACAAGTACTTTGGATTGTTGTAGTGAAATTTAAGATACCTTTTTGTTTTGTTTTGGTCTTTAAAAAATTATACAGTAAACGATCATTGATTTTTTTTTTTTTAATTTCATCATCTCATGTTATATTGTCATGGTTTTATATTTTAGGATTTGTTCCGATTTTCATGCTTTAGCATATTCAAAGTTTCATAAAATAGTCTCACATTAAATTAAAGGTCCATATTACAAAATAAAATTTTAGGTTATAGTTCAAAAAATTAAAACAAGGATCAAAATTAACAAGAAAAACAAAGGCTTTGAACTTGGTGCAAAAAAATTAGTTTGGTCTTTGAAGTTTACTTTTTCCAAACTTAGTCTATATTGTTTAGGTCTTTACATTTTGACACTAAATTTTATTTTTATCACATTCAGTTCTTCAAAGGAGAGAGAAAGTTATTTAAAAGAGAAAAGGAGAGAGAAAGTATATGGTTGTCCATGTTACAACCACCAAAAAATCTAATCTTAGTGTCAGTTTGGTCATTTTAGATAGAGAAGTTCAATGAAAATGATATTGCTTTTCAAATATCAATAATAAAAAAAAAGATTTGGATTGAATTTATTGTGCTTCAACTCATTAAATAGTGTTTTAAGATTGAAAATGATTTTATAAAGGTTTCTATTGTACTTTTGAAGTTATAGCACAGGTCACAAGATTCGGCTAACCTGATAAAAAAAAATAAAGAAAACTACAAAACCTAATTTTTTTTAAAGAAAAAACAATGTCGAATGATAAAACTAAAAAGGAAAATAAGTAAAAAAAACAAAAATAAAGTGAAGTCAACCTATATTAGCTTTTCAAACCCGTGACCTGGGTTATTCAACCGGAAGCACCATATATGGAAAAATCACAATGCTCGATCTCCAACCAATTAAATGTTAAATGATAAAATTAGAAGAAAAAAATCAATTATACGAAAGGATCCAAACCAAAAATAGCAATTAAAAGAATAAGGATTAAATTTGAAATTAAAAATAAAAGAAAAGAAAACCACATATTTTTTACTAGAGGGTGAAATTGAAAAGAAAATTTAATTTAACTAAAGGACAAAAAAACAATGGAAAGAACAAGGACCATATTGGAAAAAAAAACAATATATCACAAATTGGGATTGAATGATGGAATTCAAAACAAATAAAATTTTCACAAAAGGGCCAAGAATAAAAATTAAAAATACAAAAAATAAGAACTGAAGTTAAAATATCAATAACTAAGAGTACAACTTTAGAATTTTGATCGGTTAGTATGATTTTTAAAGGGGTGGGAGAGAAAATGGGGGAAAGGACCACCGACGACAAACCATCTCACCACTGCCGACATGTGCATGCCCCACCAGGAAGAAAACATTGTGAAGATTATAATGACACAACGGAAGGAAGATTTTGGCCGTCCGAAGATGTCACATGCGCAGCTAGAAAGTTGCAAGCACCTCCCAAGCTGGCATGTGCGCTACAAGCACCGATTTTTTTTTCAAAATAATATTTTTTTATATTAAAATATCAAATTGTCCTCATTCAAGTTGATAATAACATATATATATATATATATATATATATATATATATATATATATATATATATATAAAGTTTATGTATGCAAGCTTTCAAAATTTTACTTTAAATGGCAATTGAATCATTTTGTCGTGTGAAAAAACAAAAAAAATAAAACTCTATATGCCATTTTTTTAAATGTTTTTAAGGGTAAGTTTGTTATTCCATTGTGATTTAAGAATGGAATAGAAAATTATATCCGTAACCAATCGGATAATGATCAATGAGCCTTGTAAAAAAATTAAAATATCCTCAACATCAAAGTCATTGATTTTTTTAGAAACGGCAAATTAATAATTATATTGTCATAATAAATAGTAAAATGAGTCTATGCCCATAATATTTTACATTCCGTTTTAGCTTTTTTATTAGTCATTTTCCTGCGCTGCGTTGCAGATTAGATATAGCATTAGATAGCTAAATAAGCTCTGACAATTATAAAAAGTATTTCAGTAATAGGTATAATCCTTGAAAGTTATACTTTTAGTCTTGACAATTCGCATATAGATAGCATAAACAAACTTCCAAGTGATTCTTCAAAAGTCCACGTCTTTTAAATGAAGCACGCACCTGACACTAAAAAACTACATCATTTGACATAATAAAGAAGCAAAAAGAATATGAGCACAGCTCCCACTCAAAACAGCTATTGCATTGTTGATTAATATTGTTGATTTGATCATTAAAGTGGTGTGGTTGATAAAATAATTAAATTGATGTCAAGTTGACATTGTTGATATAAAATTAAATTGGTGATGTGGAGATATTATTGATGTAGTAATTTAATTGATAATGAAATGAATCGACAGGACTGGGTAAGGTTACAGAACCACTCAGTAGATAAGTTCAGTTAGTAGAACACAAACACCAAGTAAGTGTTTGATACCTTGAATTTTTTTAAAAAAACTTTAGATATTTAAATTATCTCCACGATTAATGAACTGTTCTGCGCAATTGTGATAAATTTTTCCATGATAATTTGTTTTGTAAATGGACGACTGGTGGACCAATTATCCTAGTATTGAACTGATGCCCTATAAATGGACGATTGGTGGTCCAGTTATCATGATTTGGAATTGACTCCCTCTAGTGTGGACAGTTGTAGATTTTGGATTATTGATTTTTGACTAGTACTCGGGAGATAAGTTGTAAATTTGAAAATTTCTTTGTGAGTAACTAATATATATATATATATGCAAATTTTAATTACTCTAATTGACCATGGTTATATTTTAAATCATCATAATGCAAGTTCTTCTCAATATCGCGAGTCATAATAGCCTTAGAGATTACTTCTATTACTAGTAGATCTGGTCATGTAAAAACAAATAAAAAAATAATAATTCTATATATTTTAAAGATTATTTTCTTGTGAACGTATGAACTTAAATAGATTAGCTTATTTAACTTGTACTCTGTTGTATAATTATTTTGACACTAAATTTTATTTTTGTCACATTCAGTTCTTCAAAGGAGAGAGAAAGTTATTTAAAAGAGAAAAGGAGAGAGAAAGTATATGGGTGTCCACATTACAACCATTAAAAAATCTAATCTTAATATTAGTTTGGTCATTTTAGTTCAACGAAAGTAATATTGCTTTTCAAATATTACAAAACAAATAGATCATGATATATTAATTTTATTTTGATTTGGATTGATTTACAGTGCTTAAACTCATTAAATAGTGTTTTAAGATTGAAAATGATTTTATAGAGGTTTTTATGGTACTTTTAAGGTCTTTTATATTAAAATAAATTAAAATTTGAGTTTTTAGAAACCAAAAACTCAACCATGATTTTTCAACCATAGGAGGTCGAAAATTGAATCATAAGATGAAGCGTCATTTGTTTTATTTAAAACAAAAAGAAAATGGGGTGGATGGTGCTTTGTCTTGCCCATTAAAAAAAAAAAAAAAGCAAGCAAATCCATCTTTTAAAGCCTAGGTGTGTTCGGCCTTTTGTTAAATACACAATAACATTTTTTTCTTTTCTTTTTTAATTTTAGAATAAAATTCTATTTAAATAAACTTATTAAAATGATATTTAAAAAATTATGGTTTTTAAGAAGATTAGAATTTATGGTAATATTAAAAATTCACTATAGTTATAATTATATATTAACCTCACATGCAACATTTTAGAAAAAAGATCTATCATTAATATTTGATGAGAATAATATATATATTTTGTTATTTTTATGTAGCTATATTGGACTTATTATTGTTAAGTTCTTTATACAAACACATAAAAATAATTAATTCATAATTTATTTTTTACTGAAACTTGCTTTCACGATCATGCTAAGTTTTTATTTAAAAAACAATGTTTCTAATAAATAAATGTTTTTTGCTATAAAAAAAAATAATACATGAGTATGGAAAGGGAAATGTCAATTAAAAAGATATATATAATATATATTATATATATATATATATTATATATATATAATATCTTTTTATTCAAATCATTATAATTTTACAAAGATTTTTAATTTTTATTATTTTTATTCAATAAACATCATCTCATGAAACATACATTTTTTAATTGACATTTTTATCAAAACAAGAAAAAACATGAATAAGAAAAAAAACATGTTATTATCAAAACAAGAAAAAAAAATACATGAATAAGAAAAGACAATTTAACTAAAAAATACACTTTTCCTACAATTTCATGTATTGTTTTTTCTTACAAATATTTATTTTCATTGTCATATAATTAAATAAAAATAAATTTTTTAAAGTGTCCTGAGATAACATGCATTGTTGCTAATACTAGACGTGGACCCGTGATACGCTGTTGGGCCATGTTATTTTTTTCTGTACAAAATTATGTTAATTTGCCGCAAGCGCATTTTAAAGAATTAAGAAAAAACTATAACTCGGGTTATAGACCTGATTGAGACAAGTAAGTTGATTTTATTTTAATCAGATGATTAAAAAAAAACGACAACAAATTAACCCAAAAAAAAATCACGATAACCTGAGTAATAAACCTTTTTCATAAAGGGAAAAATTTATGCTGCTCATTTCTTAGCCAATTAAATACGAAAAGATAAAATTAGGTGAATAAAGGGCAAAAGAAAATCGGCTCAAGTTAACCTGAGATAGCATGAAAAACCTGTAACCCGGGAAATAAGAGTTGATCTAATCTCGGTTAACCTACCAAACTCACAACCCAGGTCACGAAATCCGACTAACCTGATAAAAAAAATGAAGTAAACTACAAACCCAATTTTTTTAAAAGAAAAAATAATGTCGAATGATGAAACTAAAAAGGAAAATAAGTAAAAAAAAATTGATGTCAGCCTATATTAACTTTTCAAACTCGTGACCGGGTTATGAAACCGGAAGTACCATATATAATTAAATATTGAAGGATGAAATTAGAAAAAAAATCAATTATAAGAAAGGATCCAAAATTAAAATAGCAATTAAAAGAATAATGGTTAAATTTGAAATAAAAATAAATTAGAGGAAAACCACAAAGCTCGATCCTAATCAATTAAATGTTGAAGGATGAAATTAGAAAAAGAAAAAATCAATTATAAGAAAGGATCCAAAATTAAAATAGCAATTCAAAGAATAATGATTAAATTTGAAATAAAAATAAATCAGAGGAAAACCACATATTTGTTCCCGGATGGTGAAATTGAAAAGAAAAATTAATTTAACTAAACGATAAAAAAACAATTAAAAGAACAATAACCATATTGAAAAAAATAATATATCACGAATTGGGATTGAAGGATGGAATTCAAAACAACTAAAATTTTCACAAAAGGCCCAAGAACAAAAATCAAAAATCAAAAAAATAAGAATTGAAGTTGAAATATCAATAATTAAAAGGACAACTCTAGAATTTTGATCGGTTAGTATGATTTTTAAAGGGGTGAGAGAGGGGGGGAAGGACCACCGACGACAAACCATCTCACCATTGCCGACATGTGCACGCCCTACTAGGAAGAAAACATTGTGAAAATTATACAACAAAAGGGAGATTTTGACCGTCGAGATATATCACACTTGTAGCTAGAGGGTTGTGGGCACCTCTCAAGCTGGTATGTATGCTACAAACGCCGACTACTTTTTTATTAAAATAATATTTTATATTTATTAAACTATCAAATTTCCCTTATTCAAGTTGATAATAATATAAAAAAGTAAAAAAGTTTATGTATTTTAAAATTTTGCTTTAAAAGGCAATTGAATCAATTTACTGTGTATAAAAATGTGAAAAGACCAAAAAAAAAAAAAACCCTCTACGCTACACACACACACGAAAGAGAGAACAATAAAAAAGAAAAAATCCAAGTGATTCTTAAAAAGTCCATGTCTTTTAAATGAAGCAAGCACCTGACACTAAAAAACTACATCATTTGACATAAAAAAAGAAGCAAAAAGAATATGAGCACAGCTCGCAGTCAAAACAGCCATTAATTTATCTGCTGCCAAACCAGGCAAACGCCTTGAGCATAGGCTGTGGTTGGTGGAGTTGGTCAGCCCTCTCCCTTAACAACAACACAAACATGGCACTAACCTGCACCAGCCCTTGTCTGTCATTTTTTCCACTACAAGCATGATCCAACAGAGAAATGAAAAAAAAAATGAAGAGTAATTTGCAGCCTTGTTATAAGCATTCTCTACGCGAGGTCAGAGCACTTTTCATTTGTTTCACGGCAATATTCATGCAAGCTGGCTAGCTCAATATAGATTTTGTCGAACCAGTTTTTTTTTTTTGTTTTTTTTACTCTACACCTAAATCATTTAGGTCTGAAAGGAATGGATTCATAGCGTTAAAGTCTGCAAATCTTGACAACAATCAAAGCAGCTTCATTTGACAAAATCTCAAATTTATAGATAATATTATCTTAAGGGTTATCATTGATGTTCTTAAATTGCTAAGAGAAGTTCAGAAGAACACCCAGTTCGATGCAGTTGGTCAAATAACTATGCACACTAAGGTCCTGATTTGTTCCATTCCAACAAACAAACAAAATGTGCTGAAATTCTCCATGACTGTTTTTCCTTTAACACACCCCCCCCCCCCCCCCCCCCCCCCCCGGTGATCTATGCTCAGATACTTGGATTAGACAGCTTACCAGTAACAGTCGAAAATCACATAAATAGAAAAAAGTTGACATAAATTTAGCTCTTAAATACAGTGATCAACAAAGAGAGGGAGCCCTGTTGTGGTTCTTTTTAAATAATTCATTAATTGTTATATCAGAAGTTATTAAATCTTCTTTTTTTCTCTCATTGATTAGCTATTATAACTTAAGAAATCGATCCACCTTCGCAACTCATAAGCAAAAAAGTAATCAAACCATGAAAGAATAGAAAGAAAGAAACTGAGAATCAATGAACTTGGTATGCATACAGTTTCTTTTTATTCTTTATCTACCACTAATTTTATGATTACAATTTACCAATTTCTTAAAGACATGTACATCTTTGCATGTAACCTTCCTTTACCACGAACTTGGTGGGAAATCACCCTTTTTTTTCTGGGCAGTCTATATTATGTTAAACCACCAAGCAACCTTCACCTTGCAAATGATTTAGGTTTTTCTAGTCGAAATTAGCAGGATTATCTGGTCAACATCATATCAACTACAGGATTCTAACAAATCAATTAAATGTTAAAGGATGGAATAGAAAAAAAATCAGTAGAAATAAATCTTATACAATGTAAAAAAATATTAATTATAAACAAAAAAGGATTAGATTTAATTGGAAAAAAAAAACTCAAGAATAATGAAATTGTAAAAAAAAAACAATTTCAAAAACCATTTAAAATAAAATAAATGGTAATCAAAAGAATAAGAACTAAATCTAACATAAAAAATCTATCGGTGATGAAATTAAAAAAATCCTTAATTTCATAAATTATTCTGAATAAAAAGGATATGGACGAAATCTCAATGACAACAAACCTCGAGGTCTAATTTGATTTTTTTAAAGTCGGCATGAAAATCGAGTAGGGAAGAAAAAAAAAAGAAAACAAAAGGTCATACACATCACTTGAACATGGAGGGAATGCTGAGACGCATCAGTCACCGTCCAAAAAGTATGGTTTTGGCCACCAAACAGCATGGCACACACCGTCCAAACCCGACAGATATTATTCACGTGCTTCTAGCTTTTTTTTTTATTTACAAAATTATAATGTTGCCTCTAATAACTACCAAATAACAAAATGCAGAATATAAAAAAAAACTCCTAAATCAAAGGCAAAGCTTTTTAAATTCCAAGGGCAATGATATAATTTAATTATTTTAAAATTAAGTTAAAATTAAAATTCCCCTTGATCAAAATTTAAGGGTGATAAAGGAATCACTTTGTGCAATAACAATGCAAAAAAAAACTATTTAACCATGGAAAAGACATCCCTACTTCTAAAACAAAACTAAATAATTTTACCAACCAATAACAAAATATTAATTTCATTGTGGAAAATGTTATAATGTAAAATAAGAAGCATTGTGCAACAATTAATATTATTCATTCATCCATTTTTTTATTCTTTTTTAATTTTATATAAGTTTTACTAAATAATAATTTTATGGCTTTCTCGTGGATGATGTTGTTCTCGCTCCATTTTTTTTTATGACTAATATAACCTTATTTAATATTTTTATATGTTAATTATAGCTTTGTCTGAATGTTTTGACAAAGTTAATTAGTAAATCCTCGTGGTTTGAGAAATAACACTAGACATGCATGCGCTTCTCCGCGGTTGTAACAAAAAAAAAAATTTATGTAAGAAAAATAACAGGTATTAAAAAAATTCAAGTTAAAATTATTTGATAAAATGAAAATTTAAATAATATGAAAAGATAAAACATAATAATAATAAATAAATTGACCAAAAAAACAATGAGTAAAAGATAAAAAGAACTAAATTTGAGTCTATTTGGATCATCAAACAACCTGATGCTAACCTAATTGGAAAAAAAAATCAAATCAAAAGAAACCAAACTTCAAAAAACATCAGTTTTTTTTTAAAAAAAAAAACAAAGCAATCCCAAATGAACCTCTTAAACCTCATCTAATCTAAAAAAACCTGCAACTTGTTAAATTATAGACCTAAGTTCAATTAAAAAGCTTAAATGTCATCCAATTTAATTTTAAATGATAAAATCAATGAAAAAACTAATAATAAAAAAACTTGCAAAAGAAAAGAAGCAACAAAAAAAATGGGTTAAAATTTGACTGGAAAAAACCAAATAAAGATAAAATTTGAAAAAAAATCAAAAGTATCCCAAAAAAATTGAGAGAATGATTAGGACTAAATTTGACATCGAGAGATGAAATTGAGAAAAACAAATAAAAAAAACCATGCAAAAAAAAAATATCAACTAAAAAATTTAAGACTAAATTCAACATAAAAATCAAATGAATTTAAATATTCAGGGATGAAATTGTGAAAAACCAATCCATCAAGAAAATGATGTAAAAATAGCAACTAAAAGAAACATGACCAAATTTGACACAAAAATTAAATAAAAAAAAGTCTAGGGTGAAATTGTTAAAAAAACAAATCAATCAAGAAAACAATTAAAAAAAATAGCAATTCAAGAATGAGCACCAAATTTGAAAGGAAAAAAAATTAAAAATAAAAGAAGAGGGACCGAATAGAAAGAAAAAAAACAATTGAAAGGCTGATTTGATTTTCTGCATGGCCTGCACACAAATCCAGGAAACAAAAGAAGGGAAAGAAAGGGAAAAAAGAAAAGTTATTTATGGCCAAACTGCATCGAACCACCATACACGCGCCATCCAGAGAGGAAGAGGATGTCGGGACAAATCCAATGATGCGGCGAAAGCGTCAGTACAACAACCAAAGTCAGTCGCACGCGCTGCCCGAAGTTGGCGGAGCTACTGACGCGCTGGCTAGTGCTTTGCACATGCCAGAGCTTTTTCATTTTTTTTTAATTCTATAAAACTGAAAATGTCCCCAAGACCAATCAACAAACAAACCATGAGGGAATTACCACAAAGCCCCTGAATGCAAGGTTAAAAAATTGGAATGACATGGGTAGTGTCATAATTCCACTATTCAATCAAACATGAAAATGCAAAATTATCCTTGTGCAGAAAGTATCAAATTATTTTATTTCAGGGTTAAATTTGTTATTTTACTGTACATTTACAAACATAATTACGAAAAAAACCCCACTTAATTCCTAAAAGATATTCGCCTCTTATGAAAAAGACCATCATACCCCTAAGGAAAGGTAAAAGAGAAAATAACAAAGGGGCAACATGGTAATTATACTATTAAAAGAAATAGTAAACTTTGTCTTGAAGCATGGGAAAATCACCATTAGCTTTAATTTTTTTGTTAATGTTCAATATTTTTATTTTTTAAAATATGTTTATAGCTTAAAGACAGTAAGAGATGACTTGGTTTTGATTTTTTTTATGAAAAATAGTTAAGATTTTGATTTATTTTTATAATATATAATTATTTTTAGAAGAAAAATATGCTATCTGAATTTTTATTAAAAAAAAAAAAAACTAGAAAAGAAAAAATGTTTTACGTTAGGAAGCACAACACGAGCTCCCTCAACATCTAAAACTGATGAGCGAGAGAGAGGAGATTGTATTTCACGCTAGTGATGAGCGAGTGGGGAGGAATCTGGGCGTGGTATCAAATAGATGAAAGAGAGGAGAGGATGCTGAGTACTATCCATCGGCGCCTTTGGCGCTTCCTCGTAGACCCCACCAAATACATTCCTCTCTTTTTCTACCTCGATTTCCCCGACCTCATTTACCCTCAATGTTTGTCTTTATTTACTAGGTTGCCTTCCCTTCCCCTTTCCTCTTTTATTGCCCATTTGCAGGCCGAGCAGAGCAGGCGCCACCAGCTTGTTAAAGTCCCCGTAGCACGAGATTATCTGCTTGTATATTTTCGTCTTATTTTTTTAGTCTCAAAAAAGAAAACTTTCGCAAGCTTTTATTATAGGATCGCCTAAAAGATGAATGCTGCTGCTGCTGCGAGTTAAATTGAGTTTCTGTTTGATATTTTAAAAGCTCCGAGAAGGGTTTTTACATGCAAGACAAGTGAAAAACAGGTCTTGAAAAACATGTTATTTTAGAGTTACAGAACCAGGATTTAAAAAACAATTATACGAGATTTCATGCGGAGAATATAAGCTATTTGGATAATCAAATAATGGAAAAAAATCAGAATAGCCGTGAGAGAAATAAATCACTGATCATGGTGGGGGGCAAAACAGATCGCCGGTGGTGAAAAATAAGAGGAGAGAAAAAAATTCTTGAAGTTATTTCACTGATCATAGTGGGGGGGGGGGGGGGGGGGTGGCAACAACAGATCGCCGGTGGTGAGAAATAAGAGGGGAAAAGGGTTAAACAAGAGGTTTAGGTAGCGCGTCCCTACGTGGAGTGGGAACGGGGCTGTCTGTCTGTCTGTCTGTCAAGAATGATAAAAGAACAGGGAGTGATGAGACTCGAGGGAGAGAGAGAGGGACTGCTTGCTCTGCTGGGTTCTCTGACTCACTGAGTCGTCCTAACAACTAACAACACGCCCCATGATAGTTGCTGACACTGCCAAAGTCCACGGGCCCCCCTTTTACATTGACAACTCTCTCTGTCTCTGTATCACACACTTTTATTAACGCATTGTTGCCACTCCAAAAGCTTCGCTTCGCTGGGTAGTACAGTTTTTTTAAAATACCTGAGGCAATTTTAAAAATTAGTAACTATACAAATCTTATTTATCTTCTTAAAATATATTGATTTAATATAAAATATATGTTTTGTTTTAAAAAAATTCACCCAAATAACTAAATAATAATAACGCAATTTTATGGCGTTTTGCTGCCTCCTTCTCATCATCTTCCTATGCAGTTAAATAATACATGGAGCGGTCGTGGTCTAGCGAGGAAAGTACCTTGTTTTATTTCTTTGCATCAGTGTTCGATTCTCTTTTTATATGTTTATCACCCTCACGATATCTTATTTGTCCACTAAACTTGTAGGGTGTTCAATAAATTCGAAAATTAATTGTAGTGTGCAAAAACTGACTGGAACACTTCAGGTTATCAAATAATAATACATGGAAAATATATATATATATATATATATATATATATATATATATATATATATATATATATATATAGAGAGAGAGAGAGAGAGAGAGAGAGAGAGAGAGTTCAACCTTGGATAAAGTTGATGAAAGCTAGGAATTTTCTAAGGCTGCTGTTAGTTCAACTTTAAAAGATTGTTTTTTTCTGATTGTTTTTATGTAGCAATGGGAGATTTTATTTATGCAAGAAGAAAGGTTAGTTATTATCCAGGGAATAAATAATATAAAATTCATGATTTATTAAAATAATAAGAATATTTTTATCTAGAATTTCTCTCTCTTGATTATATATTTTTATTTTTTTAAAATAAATTTAAAAAATAACTAATATAATATTACTAGTTATTTTTTAAATACCGTAAAATTACTCGAAAAAAATACGAGTTTTATTTTACTTTTTTTAATTGAATGAAACTGAAATTTTATCTTGATGGACTAGAGTGTGTTTTAAATTATGGTAGAAATTGTTTTTAAGAAATGCATCAACATAATTCCTTTTTTTTTTTTTACATTAATACTTCAAAACAATATGAAAATATTAAAAAAATAATTAAAAAAATTAAAAACACAATTGAACCACAAAAACAAACAAAACATTATTACTTTTTTTTTTTGCGTTTCAAAAGCGCTTTTGAAAAAAATTAAAATTTTTAATTTTTTTAATTCAAATTAATATTTTTTGGTGTTTTTAGATCATTTTGATATGCTGATATCAAAAATTATTTTTTAAAAAATAAAAAAATAATATTTTGATACATTTTCAAGTAAAAAGTACTTTAAAAAGCAACCACAACCATACTCCCAGCCACATATTATATACCTAATTTATTAATGTACACCCTTGAAATTATCTTTTCTATCAATAACCTCTAATGAAGACACGTTTCAGCTTTACCTTGAACACAAAATAAATAAATAAATAAAGTTATCTAATTTTTTTAAAAAGGAGATTACATTACAATTACAATGTACAGTTACAACTAAAAAAAAAAAAAAACCTAAAGCTTGTGACAGAAGTATTGTAGCATATAAGAGAAACACACAGTAGTAATAGTATTTCATAATGTTTTCTTTTTTTCTTTGTCTTTTAGTTTATTTTTTTATTTATTCTCTTAAGATTGTGATTATTTAGGATTGTGCTCGGTGGTTTATTTAATTATTTAAATTATGGGATACCAGAGTGTTGAGAAAAAATTTTGTTGCTTGATGCTTAGTTCAAAAATATTAAATGAAATTTTATTTATTTTAAAAAACAATTGGAGCTATGAGAAAGAATCTAAATAATAGACAAATATTAGCCTAATTTTTTTCTCTAGTCATCCAATTTTTTTTTAATTTGATTATTTTACGTTAAGTTTATCCATGATTGAACTTAATAGTGTTTTTTATTGCCTAAATATGAGGGCCCTACGATGTCACAAAAAAATTATGCGCTTGATTGATACTCGATTTTATAAAATAAAATTTAATTTCATTAATTTAAAACAATCAAGATTTAAGGGATCAGATCTGAAACGTGAAATAATTAAAAGGGACCAGGGTCAACATGTAATGACAAAAAGGATGAAACATGTATTGTGTGCCAGCGTGGGAAGGAACTCGCTTGTGATCTGACGATGTGTGCAATTTCTTCCGTGGCCAAATGTTGTTTTTCTTGGTGAGCCCTTTTTCTTGACGTGGCTCGTGTACATGTTGGAGGGTATGTGAGTCTTTTTTCTTCTTTTCCTTTTTCTTTTCTCTCATTTTCCTCGATTTCCATGCAAATTCTCCACAAAATAGCTTTGTGTCATGTCATTTTATTTTTACGTCAAATTTGATCCTCACTCTTTTAATTACTATTTATTTTGTTTTTGATTTTTTTTATGATTTGTTTTTCAATTTCATCCATCAACATTATGTGATTTTTTTACATCAAAATAACTTTGTGATTTTTTTTATTTGTCTTCTACGAGGTAATTCCAGCTCATGACCCAAGTCATGAGTTTAAAAGGTTAACCCTATTTGACTTTGATTTTTTTTAATTGATTTTTTTAATTTTATCATTCAATATTGAGTTGGTTGGGGATCGAGTTTCAAATCTTTTTTTACTTTCTTTTATATGTGATTATTCTAGTTTCATGACCTAGGTTGTGAATTTGGCAGGTCTGCCCAAGTTGACTTGAGTTTTTTTTTTGTAATTTTTTTTATTTTGCCCTTCAACATTGAGTTGATATGAGAATTGAAGTTTATATTTTTTAAAAACTTGTTTTCTACAGGATTACCTCGGTCTCGTGACTTGATTCATAAGTTTTTTAAATTTGATTTTTTTAAAATTTCATCATTCAACATTAGGTTGGTTGGGGGATTGAACTTCAATTTTTTTTTTCATTTTATGGAGTTATTCATTTTTAATGATCTGGGTCACGTGTTTTAGGGTTTAACTCGGATTGACTTATTTTTTATTTTTATTTTTTATAATTTTTTTTTATTTTTGTCATTTAACACTAAGTTGGTTTAGAACCAGCCTTTATATATATATATATATATATATATATATATATATATATATTCAATCTTAAAAAAAATAGAAAAAATGACCCGGATCAATCAGAGTAAATTTGTCAGACTTATAACCTTGATTATGAAAGTAGGATAACCCCGTGAAAAAAGAAATAATATATATATATATATATATATATATATATATATTATATCTACCCTTTAATATCAAGTTTACTTGGAATTATATTTTGTAATTTATTATAGTTTAATTTTCATGATCATCATATATCCATGATTTAATATATCACTGTTTAAATATATTTTTAAAAATAAATCATTCAATATTTAAAAACGCGGAAGTCTAGTATGAATAAGATTTTTTCTAAAGATTGCCTTTTTTTTTCATTAGAGAACAAATTCACAATGATTTATATTTTTTATATTTTATATTAACAAAAAAATTAACTTAATATAAAAGATGAGGGTATTTAAATAAAAAATAAAATTTCTCAATATCAAATCCCTTGCATCTCAACTCCCAATATTTTTCTAAGGAAATTGAATCCCTGGATTTGTTTAATGGCAATTATGAACCTAGAGAAGATAAGACGTGGGATTGAGGGATTCTAATAGCTATTTGTTATTTTATTAACAATTATTTTTTAAAATATCTTTTATTTAAAAATATATTAAGAAAATATTTTTTTAAATTTATTTTTAATATTATCATATCAAAACATTGAAAATAATAAAAATTAATTTGAAGAAAAATAAAAATAAAAAATTTAATTTTTTTTTAAAACTATTTTAAAAACGTGAAAAAAAAGAGAGGAGAAGAGAAAGAGTGATAGAGGGGGGTAATTGATAGGAAATCTAAATCCGGGGATTGATTGATAAAATTTGGTGTATGTAGGAGACCAAACACAGATTGAGATAAAAAGAAAAGCAAACGAGAGGGGGAGAGAGAGGGGGGATGGAATGGAATGGTGGGGAAGAGTAGTGTCTAGGCCTGTCCCCTCCACCAAAAACAGTCTTTCTCTCTCTAAAACAGACCAAAAGCAGCCACCACCACCACTACATTGGCCTTTTTTTTTTTTTTTCCTTGAAACTTTTTGCCCTTTTGTTTTCTGTGCTTCCCATGTCTGCTACTTGTGCTCCCTCTTCCCTGTACCTGCAAATGGGGGAGGAATCATTCTTTGAATTTCTTGTTATTATTTGATGCATACTAATCTTTTTGCTCCTTTCTCATCTCATCTCATCTCTTAACTTACTGTGTGTCTAAAGCTAAATCTAAAACTAAAACTAAAACTAAACACGACCTTCTTGTCTTCTTGTTGTTTTCTGTTCAGCTTCTAGCCAGTCTCATGTTTTGATTATCTTTCTTTCCTTATCCATGGTTTATATCTGATTTCTTAACCTCATTTCCATTCTTCCTTGTTGATCGCATCTCTCTCTGTCTATCAAATTTCTTGATGTAAGTTTCTGTTTGGTTATGTGGTTGCTGTACTTGTATTTTTAAGCCCACACTACTGGGATATATTATACATTATACAAACACTGGGTGGGGTGGTGTTCATGGAAATTGATCTGAATCATCCAGTGACTGAGGTGGAGAAGAATTCATTTTGTACCAATGGGGACTCTTCATCTTCTTCTAATTCATCTTCATCTCCAGTTTCCTCTTCAATTTACTTGGAGCTTTGGCATGCTTGTGCTGGTCCTCTCACTTCTCTCCCTAAGAAAGGGAATGTGGTTGTCTACTTCCCTCAAGGCCACTTGGAGCAGCTTGCCTCTTCCTCTCCTTTCTCTCACAGGGACATGCCCAATTTTGATCTCCACCCACAAATATTTTGCAAAGTTGTAAATGTGCAGCTACTTGTAAGTTTCTTTCTTTTCTTTCCATTCTTTGATTCTACTTGTTAAGTTTGCTTCTTTCTTTCTACTACAGTATATTTCATTTGCAGGCCAATAGGGAAAATGATGAGGTCTACACTCGGCTTACTTTGCTTCCTCAACCAGAGGTATCATCTTGAATTTTTACAGTGTAGTGTATATTAGCTCGTTTGTAATCCTTGAAGAAAGTATGCTTCCTTTTTGTTGGCTTTGACTCCTCTTGTTCTTAACAATACACTATTGGATTTGTTCGCTCTAATTTACTTTCTGTTCATATAGTTTCATCTGGAATTAGCTCAGTTTTTATTTTGAAGATGATGGTTTCTTTTCTCTTGGGGATGCCTTATAGGTGGTAGGACAGGATTTAGAAGGCAAAGAGCTTCAAGAGTTAGGCGTGGATGGAGAGGGTGACGACGCATCACCAACAAAATCAACCCCACACATGTTTTGCAAAACGCTCACGGCTTCTGATACTAGCACCCATGGAGGGTTTTCCGTTCCTCGAAGAGCTGCCGAAGACTGTTTCCCTTCACTGGTGTGATTTTTATGCCTTTCAGTTCATTTCTTTTATTAGACAGTCAGATTAACTTTGTTGCCCAAATTATAACTGTGTTCTTAACCTGATAGTGTTTCTTTATTTGCAGGATTATAAACAGCAGAGACCCTCTCAAGAGCTTGTGGCCAAAGACTTGCATGGAGTTGAATGGAGATTTCGTCATATTTACAGAGGTAAATCTTGATTGAATTCTGGGTTTGGTTCAATTCAAGGTAATATTGACGGTATTGTTTAATGTTTATTGCTTCTTAGGTCAACCAAGAAGGCATCTTCTAACTACGGGATGGAGTATTTTTGTGAGTCAAAAGAATCTTGTTTCAGGGGATGCAGTGCTATTTCTGAGGTACGCCCTGGATAATGATGCTGAAAGTGCATTTTTCTCCCTTTGTAGAGTTTGGGCAGAAATCTTGCTTCAAATTTAGTAATTAGCGCATGAGGGAAAATTCTTACTAGAAATCAGAGGTCGCTTGAAAATGGAATCATTTCAATACAAAAGAAAAAGGAAAAAGACAAGAGAAAGAAAACAATAGATGAAAGAAGTGGAGAAATTTCAATTGCTGCCAAATCCTCCAGTTTCCTGCAGGGGATGATTGTAACCAAGTGCTTCCACCTTCCAGCAGTTTGAAATTTGTAATCTGTTTGTTATAGGGGCGAAGGTGGAGAGTTGAGACTGGGGATCAGACGAGCTGCTCGACCTAGAAATGGTCTTCCTGATTCTGTTACTGGCAAGCAGAATTCACTTCCCAGTGCTCTCTCCTTGGTGTCTAATGCAATATCCACCAAGAGCGTGTTCACTGTTTCGTATAGTCCAAGGTACCAGAGCTATCATAAATTAAATTGAATCAATGTTTTAGTCCTCTCATTTTGTTAGTACTCTTTCAACTTCTGTTGTAAATAACTCACTTTTGTTGGCAGTTGGAAAGACCAATATGCATTGTTTAGTGGGATCTTAGTCTTAAGCTAAATGTATTTTAGCATAAACATGTTGTATACCAGTTCCAAATGGTACTGATAGAGTTCTGTGTCATGCTATGGCAATTTTATTGTGCACTTTACGATACCGTGAATAGGATTTATTTGTTATGATAGTTTGCTGGATTTTTCACCTCATTATTCAAGGGATTAGATTTTACCACATTCTGTGATCCCAAGTTATTCAACTGAGTGATACAAACTGAGTCAGAACATTTGATTGAGATTGTTGGCTCAGGCCAAAAGAGACTGCAATTTAATGCACTGCAATTGGTGAATGTTTTTAAGGTGTCTCTACTTCCTATGGATCAATATCCTAAAAAAATGAGTGGGTGGAACATATGCTCTTGTAATTTTCATATTTTGGACTGAATAACAGTTCTTGTTCTTGTATGGAGGTTCGACGCTTTCATTTGATCAAATGTGTAGGCTAATCTGCTGGAGACTATATGTTCATAAATGAACTTCTGACTTGATTACATGTTTTATAAATAAAAGCTTTTGTTCTTGTAAATGAACATTCACTCACCCCTCACCCCTGTTCATCCAATAAAATACCTCCATTCGTGCTCCACAATAATTTTGCTTGCTCTTTTAAATTACCCTTTTGCATTTGATGTAGGCATGCTTCGTTCTTTCTCAACTCAAGAGTAGTTATTCCTATGCTATTGACATGTATACAAGGCAGAAGAAACAATTAAATATCATTCTTCACTCATCATAAAATCTCCTCCAATTGACATGGAATTTATGGTGTTTCTATAGACACCAAGAAACATGAGTAACCTAAATGAAATAGGAAATAAGAATCATAATTAATGTTATCTTCAACAATAACAAAAATCTAAAATATAATTTGCTACTAATAATAATATTCTAGCATTATTAAATTACAAACAACAAAGAAACTTTTTTGTCCTGCGCCATCATTGCTGTTGCTGTTTCTATGGCTTCTGGGGTTTGTATTTGTTCCACGAGTACCGTGTGACCTCTCAGATGAAAACACTTCCTCTGACAACTAACTATCATTGTTTAGTAGTGATTGGAATTTTAGGAATAGGGAGCATGCAGTTTGCATTGGAATAGGTGCTAATAGAGAGCCTTGAATATAATACAGAGATGTATATGTGTTCCAGAAGGCATTATTTGTTAAAACATTGTCCTCCCCTGTTGATTCCAGTAACTTGTATCATATTTAAATGAAATTAGCAGGTTTACCATGTCAGGTGGTGATTTTGCGACTTTGATTCTTTTGACTAAATCAAAGAAAATGTTTAAACTTTCTTTCTTTTGTAAGAAGTTTAGGTAACAGGGGCCTGAAGGATCGAATAGATGTGAATTTAAAATCAAATCCATGAGTTCACGTCTTTTGTTAATAGCTATTGCATACATGGATATATTACAGGGATGTAGTTTTCTCTGCAATTCTTGGAAATGTTTTAATTGTTTGTCAGGCTAGTTCTTGATAAAAAAAAGAAGGTTTTTCAAAATTGTTGAATTGCAGGGCCACTCATGCAGTGTTTGTTGTGCCCTACCAAAAGTATATAAAAAGCATCACCAATGCAGTTTGCATCGGGACAAGATTCAAAATGAGATTTGAAATGGATGATTCTCCTGAAAGAAGGTCTAGTATGATTCAGTTAAATGGCAAGACTAATTCATTTTCCTGTGGTGATATTCTTTCAAAGAATATGATATTCTTTCTGCCTTGTTGCAGGTGTAGCGGTGTAGTAACTGGAACAGCTGACTTGGATCCCTATAAGTGGCCCAACTCAAAATGGAGGTGCTTAATGGTGAGAGTTACAGTTTGCGTATGTATCATTCTAATTGGATGATTTGTTTGCCATGTTTCTTCACATAGTCCTTCATTTCATCTACCACCTCGAATTCAATCTCTTTTGGTTTGCATCTAAATAGATCAAGCCTCCTCGTTGAGCTTCGCAACCATGGTTGCTATATGAAAAACATATAGTTTCTCAACATTGATTTTCACCTGTCGAGACTTTCTTAGTTGAAAGTCTCTTAACAATGAAGTAGAAGAAGAAGAAAACAAGGGAGAAAAGAGAGAATTTATAACTGAAAAATCAACTGTTATTGTTGTTACTTGAGGAATATATCTTCATTTTGTTAGCTTTTTAACACTTGCTCCTGACAATTCCAAGATCTTTGCAACTAACTAACTAACAGTTTCTGCGACATCAACAAATATTAGAAATAACAGAAATTGCAAGCTAACTAATACACAGCCAGAGCATCTCTAAATGACTATCAGAATCAAGGATCACAACACCAACTAATTGTCAGCTCACACAATCCAGTTATTGATGACAATCTTTGTTCTTTCTCAAGATTTTGCGCTCTACCAGGCAGATACTGTTCTCAACATTGATTTTCACCTATTTGTCAGGATCACTAAGGAAATTCCCTTGCCCCCACATGAGTCAATTGTTGATGACAACCTTTGTGCATTCTGAAAATTTTGCAAAATCTACAGGGCACACACATTGTTACATCATTGAATAGGCAGGTTTTTGTGTAGGACTTAATATATCTTGTCAAGGAATACTGCTGCCTTCACATGCATGCCATTTCTTTTCTTCGCTGTTTAGTGAAAATGGAAGCTTGAAACTGTTGGTTATCTTTTGACCTTTTTTGTGATCTATTTAGTAGACTCGTGTGCTCTACCATTTAACAGGTTAGATGGGATGAAGATGTCATCAGTGATCATCAAGAACGAGTTTCCCCATGGGAAATTGACGCTTCTGTTTCACTCCCACCCTTGATTATTCAATCTTCACCAAGGTTGAAGAAACTGCGGACTGGGCTGCAAGCAGCCCCACCTGATAAGCCCATAACTGGTTTAAATCTTTAACTAAGAGATCAACATTCCTCTTTTCTTTTTATTTACTTGCTAATTTCTTTAGCTTTTAAATCTCTTTTTCCTGCTGCAGGAGGGGGTGGGTTTTTGGATTTCAAGGAGTCTGTAAGATCCTCCAAGGTCTTGCAAGGTCAAGAAAATGTTGGTTTGCTATCACCTGTGTATCGATGTGATACTGTAAACCATCCACTGGATTTTGAGGTGCGGAATAAAGCACAACAAAATCTCATATTGACAGGAATAGAGAAGGCTAAAATCAGTGAGTTAACTAGAGCTCACCCTGCCACCCACACAGGATTCACGGAATCTGATAGGTTCCTGAAGGTCTTGCAAGGTCAAGAAATATGCTCGTTGAGTTCTGTTGGTGCTTTGGGAAAGCCCAATATTGGACGCAGTTCTTTCCAGATGTATCCAGGACCAAGACCTGCTTTCTATCCTGTAGCAGCAGAAAGCCTTAGAAGTATGTACTTTCCCTATGGAGATGTATACAAAAATGGTCAAGATCCCAGAACACAATCTTATGCTATCTTCTCTAGAGAAAATGCCCATTTCAATACTTCTTCTATTCAGACTTGTGTGGTTAGGGAAGAAGTTAGAAAGCCTAATCAATCAAGCGAGTATAAGACACAAGAAAGTATTTCTGCTGCACCGGCTTTATGTGCAAATCTAAGAAACCAAAAGGATGACTTTTTTAATGGGAATGCTACTGGCTGCAAACTTTTTGGGTTCTCCTTGAATGCAGAAACATCTCCAAATTCGCAGAACACTAGTAAGAGGAGTTGCACAAAGGTAAGCTACATTAGAATTAAAACTAGACAGTAAATTGTGATTTCTTGACCTGGAGCCTGCTCATTTTAACATAAATTTGTTGAAGGTTCACAAGCAAGGTAGCTTGGTCGGAAGAGCTATTGATCTTTCAAGGCTGAATGGCTATAGTGATCTCTTGAATGAACTAGAGCGACTATTTAGCATGGAGGGTCTTTTACGAAATCCTGAGGAAGGATGGCGAATCTTGTATACTGACAGTGAGAATGATGTTATGGTTGTCGGAGATGACCCATGGCTGTAAGTGTCTGATGAAATTAGTGATATGTTATCTGCTATCCAATAAATTGGATGATTACGTCAATTTAACATGCCTCCTTAGCACCTTCATATTATTTTAAGTGAGCCTTTGGATTTGTTTTAATGTGATATTTAGCAGTGCTAAGCTGGCAAGTAGCACGCAAATGCTAGTGGGCATAGGTAGAAATGAGAGGTAGTGCTTTTCTTTTAGATGGTCATTGCCTGAAAACCCGAGTTTTTTGTAGTGAAGTACATGGGAGAAAGATGCATTATTGTTGATATGCAGGAATGGCCAGCTATGCTATGAAGCCTACCTTCTATCTCAAAAGTTCAAATTGTCTCTAGATTCACTTATGTGCACGTTTGTATATTCAAGGAAGAAGGCAATTCATTGGAGTAGAATGGTATGGGAAGGAGGTTAAAAGCTTACCTGTCTATTCTCAGTGCATGTTCCCTGTTTTGATGGAAAAGCAAAAGCGCCTTATTTTCTCAAGGCATTCCCAATGATTTAAACTTGGGATTTGAACACAATGTTAAATTCCCATTAGAATGGAGGTGCTAGATCTTATTGGTTGGTGGAAAGCCCTCGCACTTTGTACAGCTCAAGTTCTAGATTTCTAATGGGAAAAATGGACGATGATATTGAAAATTGAAGCTTATTTTTCATTATCTTTCTGATTGATTAATAAATGCTGTTTTTGACTCTTTCCTAGGCGATGATTACTTATGGCTAGTTTTTCTGGTGACAGTGAGTTCTGTAATGTGGCAACCAAGATCCATATATATACCCACGAAGAAGTGGAGAAGATGACCATTGGAATTACTGGGGACGATACTCAAAGTTGTTTGGATCAAGCACCTGTGATTATGGAAGCATCCAAGTCTTCATCAGTGGGCCAGCCAGATTGTTCGCCAACAGTAATAAGGGTTTGAAGTTCGTTAATGAAACGAGTACTATGCTTGCTATGTTTGTGCAACTTATTGTTAAACACCTGAATCTAGTTGTGTATTCTGTATCATTCATGTTCTGAGTTCCGCAGTGAATGGAACCTATTGAAGCTTTTAGGACTTGTATGCCTCTCTTGGCCCTCATATACGAGGATGATTGAAGTCTGTTATGGAACCAGTGATTTCTTTTTCATCTAGTATGTGTAGTACAGGTGGTCTTTATTATTCACTGATTGCCGCCTTGGATCACTAGTATGAACTTTCAACGTTGGCCTGAGGAAATATGGATTAAACGTCCGAGATAATTCTTGTAGAGTTTTGTGCTCGACAGTGCATCTGATGTCGTTTGACAACTCAAACTACCAAATGGATACGCGAGATGCTTAGGCAGGATTAGATTCAAGCACAGTGTCTTGACGCTTAGATAGGTGTAGCCAAGATGACGAGGCAGGGGTGATTTATGTTGCTTTACCCCACACGCGCACGAACGGATTTTATGATCACCAAGAACTCTAATGCCATAGAATCTCCTTAGGGCACCATCTCACCCCCGGGGATTTGTAATGTGCAAAAACGACGATAAAGCTAGCGTTGTATGAACAGGTATTTAGCCTGTTCAAGCATAGAGATGGAGGAGCTCACAATTCAAGCTGAAATCAAACCTGGATAGTTCCATTTACTCAACAGAGTTTACCCTCTATTCTTACAATCCGAAGAGTGTAGGCTGTGGAAGCTGTGCTGCCAATTTCTAAGATAATTTTTATAGTTGTAGAAAAATAAAGAATTATTCAACAATAAGAGTAACAGTGAAAGAAAAGTTGTTTTACTAGCATTCAACACTGTCTTCCATTGTTTCCTGTTTAGCTCGTATACATAAGCCAATGACAATCCATTCTATGACAATGGTCGCCCCGCTATGAGTTTCATACTGAAACTCGTAGCGGGGAAAAATATGCTGCCGCAGGATGCCCTAGACAACATGCTACCTCTTACTGCTTAAAGAGTTCACGACCAATGATCATTCTTCTGATCTCACTAGTCCCTGCTCCGATCTCATATAGTTTTGCATCTCGAAGAAGACGACCAGTTGAGTACTCATTTACATATCCATTTCCACCTAAACATTGTATAGCCTGCAAAAGTGGATCTAAAAAGGTAACCAATTTTGAAAAATCATAAAACATAGAACTTGCGTATAGCATATAAATCTGTTATCCTGTCTGGATTGCTATTTGCCCTCATCTGAGCGGAAGCACTGGAATAACTTGTCCATAATCTTTCATCATGACAGGAATAAAAATGATGATTCAGATGGCCAGGGGCAAAGTGGTGCAGGAAAAAAAAACGTTGAGGGCTAAAAAAAGGACGTGTGCAGTGAAACACAAATATTTCAGGCTCTTTTTATGTTTGTACAAATTCATTCGATTTTAGTGCTCCTACTGAACATGAAATTTTGAATTTCATAAACAAAAGAATGGGAGTGCTCTTTCACCTGCAAAGCAACTTGGGTCGCTCTTTCAGCCGCACAAAGTATGACTCCAGCACAATCCTGAAAATATATATCCACAGAAGTTGTTGCATTGCTGAGATCAAACATTTTATAGTTGTGTATATGAGATGATAAACAGCCCATACAAAGGAAATAAATAAAAGAAAAGGATAAGATATGAGGAAAAGAAGACTTTATCAATATGAAGGCTTGAAAAGAAGAGAGAGAGAGAAGGTCTGCATTTACTCCACAAATAAGAATAATAAAGTGGCCAATTAAAGAAAACAAGAAATTTCATGAAACACAGACAGAAGGTCACCCAAGTAAACATTGAGAGAACAAGAACAAAGAGATTTTGGGGTGCTGTGTTCACCAACAAAAAATGCTTTTCATTTTTCAACTCTAGTTTTCTACTCTTATTTTTCAATGGAAAATCAGAAAACATGTTATCCATTAAAGTTTCATAACATTTTTCAAGTTAGAAAACTAAAATACACGTTCAAACTACAATAGTTTTTCACTAATAGAAAAATAGAAAAAATGAAATCCAGTTCAAAATGCATTAATTTTTAAATTCTATTTTATCCAACAAAATATTAATTCAGTCCAAATTTTACATGTGGTTTATTGTGAAATAAACAATATTAAAATATAAATTCAGAAATTACAGCTAAATTAACCCTAAAAAACACATCATTTCAGGATAAAAGAAAAAAAAAGGTTTAGCATGCCCCCCTCATCGTCAATTTGGCAAACAAAAAGAAAAACTTGATAGATAATGTAAATCAAAAGCAAAACAGCAGCCCTTATTTTGCTCCACCAACAATCGGGTGATGCCAACACAAACTTTGTCAAGTATTCCACCAGTACAACTACAATAACACAAATTTCAATCAACCTTCGCTTTCTCATTGAAAAGTCACTCAAAACCTAACCATCAAATCAGATCCATGAATAGATAGTGAAAGAAAGAGATCGGGGATGAGGGGGAGAGAGCCAAAGAAGTTACAAAGGGTGGCGGTGCAGCTGCTTGGTTTACAAATTGAGCAAAGTTTAGATTATATATAGGATTTAATTGACATAACCCAAAAGTGACGAGGACGTTTGTCCAAAAAATATCTAGTTATAAGAGTTTGATAAGTTCCTTTTTAGTTCAGCTTTGAAAGGGAGAGAATTTTGGAAAACATGCCCAACATGTTTTCCAATTCAATGCTTTATCATGAAAAAAAAGAATTTTTCTGTTTTCCATTTTATAAAAATATGCATTTGGACACAAAGTTCATTTTTCCTGTTTTTCCAGGAAAAATAGAGTGCTACATTTCTGAAAAACCCCTTATCTTTCCAGTCAAGTAGCCATCCTTACCGGGTATATACCACAATAATCATTCCCAGTATATCCCATCAACAGAAACTATGACAAAAATATTGCAACAAGTGTATCGTGGCAGGTATTCATAATATCTATAATGTGCTGAGACAATTAGCAACAGTACTGAATTTTATGAGTGAAACAAAGAGCTCTCATGATGCAAACCACATTCTTATGGGGTTTCAATATACTAAGTAGACAAACAAAAACAGAAGAAACATCAACATCTAGCTATGTGAATGAGATCATCACCTTAGGGTCAATTCTACCACTGTCACAATCCCTTGCGACAGAATAAACATAGGACCTGAAATGTTCAGAATTGTTAGTCGCTACCATACAAACATCCGAATTTAGAAAAGTACAGTACAATATATTATTAGGATACATACCTTGAAGATTGTAAGGAAGTATACATGTCAGCAATCTTCCCCTGCAAATGAAGATCAATCAAAATCTATATCTATCTATCTCTATGTGTGAGTAAACCTGATGCACCAGCTGAAAGTGCATCATGGTGATGACGTGTACTAGCCACATGTGCAAAGGGATGAAGTAAAAGCTTAATATATTTTTTCATGCGTTTGAACTCGCCAAGTGTAAAATCATAATTCTTTATGTTTCTCATTATTCAGTCTCTTAAATTGTTTCTTAAATCTTCTCTTAAAAGTAAAATGATATTTTGGACTAGCAATTTGTTTATTTCAGCTCCTGAATTTAATTTAAGGGGTCACAATTTTTTTATCCTTTCCATTATTATTCATATTTTTCTTAGTCTTTTTTTATCTTTTTAGGATTGTCGCCTATGTAAAAGGAAAAATTAAATGTAAAACTATACCAAGATATTTTTATTTTCCAACTATAAAAATATGTTTCTCAATTTTGTAAAGGAGCACCGATTTGAAATCTAACCATTTTCTCAATATTTTTATCCTTCCACACCCAACAAGATGAAAAGCAAATACACAAGAACATGAAAAAATTTGCAGGCATGATTTTTTTCACATGAGGGGTTTTCATGGAAGACAGGTTTACTTTAAGTTACTAGAACTTGCAATAACAAATCTTAACGAAGGGCATCGAGACACCATTCATGACAATATAACTTGCTAAAGCAACAAAAAAAAAAAAAACCAAATATGATAAATTCAACCATCCCATGTGATGTCAAGTCTATCAAATTACAGTTCATAACAACAGGTCATGGTAAAACATAAAGAAGAAAACTGGTGAAACTCCCACAACACAGGAGCACACTATTAGTTACAGATTAAGACCCAAAAAGAACACCAGCTAGACTGCATTAGAAAGTTTGGGTCACCAATAGTTATACCTGAATAAACTGAAACTCTCCAATTGGATGGCCAAACTGTTCTCTTTGTCGAATGTAAGGAAGAACAACATCAAGACATGCCTGCATGATGCCAAGTGGCCCAGCAGCCAACACAAGCCTCTCCAGATCCAGCCCTGACATCATGACATACACACCTGAAAGAAAAGGACAACTATTGATGTTTAGAGAAAAAAGTAAAGAGGAGAGGAAAGCAATCTATGTGATGCAAATTTATTATGATAAATGTGATTTCTCCCCGTCAATTTGAACAAGTACAAAATTGGCTGGTTCTGCACACATAAATCTCTGACTATATGTGCATCCTTCCTTACGATCATGATCACTAACAAACTAACAGAGTCATTTAAGAATGTTTCCTGTGAGAGGCTGAATCCTTGGAGGTATTTAAAACCTAGTTTATCTCCAGTCACATTTATCTGTTACAGATAGTCTGGCTGAGTTGCTTGTGTCATGATCTCACATCAACTTTGTTTGCAGTGACAAGCAATCACTGTAATTAGACATCGAACATCTTACAAAGATCTTCCTCGAAAGAAACACAAAATAGTATGAAAGAACCTTGTCCAATTACAGTGACAAGCTGTCACTGTAATTAGACATCGAACATCTTACAAAGGTCTTCCTTGAAAGAAACACAAGAAAATAGTATGAATGAACCTTTTCCTTCCTGCCCAAGAACATTTTCTTCTGGAACAAAGCAATTCTCAAACACAAGCTCACATCTGCTCAGACCATCAACCATATTAGTAGGAAGGAGGGAAAGAGGAAGGTTGATGTACAAGAAAAAAGAAAACACCAGTAAGAGCATTCTTAACATACGTATCACTTCCTCTCATCCCAAGCTTGTCTAATTTCTGGGCAGTGCTAAATCTGCAGTCATCAGTAAAAGACTTTCCTTAAGTCAAGGGTTCAAATTCTGCTTTTCATTTGTCAGTGTTTTTACGTTTACCATGACAAAAAATGCCATATTTATCCTTTCTAAAACATTTAAGGATTTTTTTGAATAGTCTCAGAAATAAATCTTCTCATTTGAACAGTTCTTTTTCTTTGAAAAATCATTTTTGCTTTCAAATTTCTACACAAAACTTATGTAATTATTATCCATTTAAAGACATTCAGGTGCAAATAGTGCTTAGGAAAATTTTAATCAAATGAAAGGCGGTGCCCAGCTCATTCAGAGGGAAGTGTCTAACAAATAAGTCCAAAGAACAAGTGGCTTTCCATTTTAATAGAAAATGATGGTTCAAGTACCCAGGCATTCCCTTCTCAATGATAAATGCCGTGATTCCTTTTGATCCAGCTGTGACATTGGTTTTTGCATAAACAACCTGTCCCAATTCTAGGCATTACTTTCAACAAACAAAAGATGACTTTATAGAACAGAAGATGATACAATTAGTCAACATCACACTAATAGTTGCATGAGGTAACGATCATGTAGTAGCTATACAACCAAACATTAATGTCTTCCAAAAAAAGAAAATTGATAGGGATATCAGTCATAGCAGTACAGTAGGAATTGTCTTTTCAATAGATCAGAAAAGGAAAGGGGGACAACTCATACACAACCAATTATACTTTCGAACATGCTACACAAGAATTCCCAACTGAAATCGGTTTTCTATTGCAACAGGATCATATAATAGTTTGTTTTCATCAGTTTGTTTCATCTCCAATGTTCTATGCATTCACATGCATTGGCTTATTATTTAAAGCTCTTCAACAGCGTTATAAAAGATATTACACCACTCATGTTCTTGAGAATATAAATAATAAACAATACGAACTGGAAGAACAAAAAAAGGATGTTTAGCAATTTGGATCCATCATTGAGTTCATGTGCAAGTCTAGTTTCCCAAGCAACTCATACGTTTATCAATCCATAAAATTGTGCATTATAGACATGCATTTCATAAGAAGGGAGATAAAGGGAGTTGGGAGGCAATACTGAGAAGTTACCAATGTCTGAGCAACTGGCCCATTGGTGCACCACATCTTGTTTCCATTTATGATATAGCCTCCATCTACACGATCAGCTTTGCATTTCATGCTAACAACATCAGAGCCAGCTGAAAGAAGACAGTAATGAGCCAGACTACAAATCACCTAAAAGAATAGCTAGAAATCCCAGCAAAACATAAGCTGTGCAAACATATGGATTACCATTGGGTTCACTCATTGCAAGTGCTCCTACATTCTCTCCACTAATAAGCTTCATAAGAAGAGAAAATCAGACAGTAAAGACAAAGTATTTGGGAGGGGGGGGGGGGGAACCCATAATTGCGAAAATCATATTTATCAATTTAAGATAGGAAATAGATGGTCCGGGTTCATATCCCTACCTTGTTGAAAGGACATAGAAATTTAATATCATCAACTTCATTTTGCACATAAATTAATAAGAAAACTTTAGTGTGATCTTTACGATTGTAGCATGATGATCATTTATAAATATAAGGTATATTTCTGAGAAACCGTTAGCAGAAGAATGAATTGGTTATTAAAGCGAGGAGACCAAGGGATGTTGGAATGGAAAAGGAGGGAAAAAAATAACCTTGGGCAAGTATTTTTGTCTTTGAGCAGGATTTCCATTCCTCACCTAAAAATCAGAGCAGGCAGCAGGCATTAAGGAAGTAAGAAGTTTCAAGACAGTGAAAAAAAAATACATTAGAATAATGAGAATATGGAATAAGGGATTTGTCTAGTTTACCAACTGATTGATGCAGAGGTTAGAATGGGCACCATAAGAAAGGCCAACAGATCCTGAAGCACGACTAATTTCTTCCATTGCTACGCAGTGGTATAAGTAACCAAGACCAAGTCCACCATATTCCTCTACGAAGGCATAAGGAAAGGAAAGGAAGGAAAATTAAGAGGTTTCTAGGAAGAAGAAAAAGACATTGCTGACCCTAAATCCTAACCTGGTGCAGTAATCCCATGTAGATTAAAGTCTCCCATGAGTTTCCATAAGTTGACTTCCTAGAGAAATTAGGAGGAGATGAATCAAATTGATTGAATAATTCTCAACAAAAAGAAACCCTTTATTTAAATCACCTTGGGGAAATAATTTGATTGGTCTATTGTGGAGGCATGAGGCGCTATGTTTTCTTGAGCAAATTGAGAAACACTTTCTTTAAACTGTGGAAAAGAAAGAAATAACAAATCATTTAGCAAGCAGAGAAGCAAATAAACAACAACAACAACAACAACAACAACAATTAAGAAAGAGCAGAAGAAGACCTGAAGTTGAGTATCATCGAAGAGAAAAGAGGTAGAAGCGGTGGAGAAAGAAGAGGCAGAAGGAGGAGGAGGATGTGGGAGTTTTTTCTTGTTTGTATTTAAATGAGACAGAGACCTCCTCGCGGCCGCACCAAACACTCTCTGCATCCTTACAATTCTACCACGACAGGACACCACACCAGAAAGACAGAAAGGGGGAGCGATCGAGCTACAACTATTTCGCTTCCCTTACGTTGTTTCTGAACTGTGACGTGGAGGATATACATTTGACTCAGCTTTCATGTCTATCTCCATTTTTTTCTTTATTCTGTTTGTTTTTTTTTACTTCGAGTGCTTGGCAGTTTTCTTTTCTTTTCTTTTCTTTCTAAAACCAAAGAACATGTTTGGTCATTTGTCTTTTAGGTAGTGATTCATTAGTGCTTTGATGTTAAAACAGAGTAATCTTTATGAAGAATACATAAGTTTTGAAAGAATAATCTTATTTAATTGAAAACCAAGAGTTGGCTACATATACCCTTACAAGTAACGTAAAACTGAAATAAAACAACCGATGTCAAGCAAACTTTATGAACATGGTTACAAGCTAATAAATAGATCAATATAACATACATTTCCTAATCAATAGGGATTTAACACAACATTAATTAGAAATAACTGATAACTTAGAAATAACTGACAACTTAACATTCTCCCTTAAACTGATTGCTGCTTAGCAATTAGTTTATATCTGGTTCTGGACACACTCCTATCAATACTCGCAACTGTAAAAATGCATCTAGTTTTAGTGGTTTAGTCATCACATCTGCTATTTGATCTTGAGTACCACAATAAATCATCTTTATAGTGCCTGCTTTTGTAAGCTCACGAAGAAAATGAAAGCGAACGTCTATGTGTTTACTGCGCCCATGCATTACTGGATTTTTGAAAAGCTTAATTGCTGAATTGTTATCACAGTAAACAATAGTAGACTTACTTTGAATATGTCTGGGCTTTTCCAGAATTCTTCTTAGCCATACTGCTTAACAAGCACAAGAGGCTGCCGCAATGAATTCAGCTTCGGTGGTGGATAAAGTCACCACCGGTTGCTTCCTTGAAGACCAAGACACAGCTCCTGAACTCATTTTAAAAACATAACCTGATGTGCTTTTCATGTCCTCTAAATCCCCAGCATAGTCACTGTCTGTATAGGCTGTTAATTCCTCATCTTCTTCATTTTTGTAAAACACACCATAGTCTGTTGTACCTTTCAAATATCTTAAGATTCTTTTAGCAGCTTGCAAGTGAAGCTCAGTAGGATTTTCCATGTATCTACTGATAAGACTCACGACAAACATCACATATGGTCGAGTAGCAGTTAGATACATTAAACTTCCCACAACTTGTTTGTAGAAAGTACTGTTAACCTTCACTCCATCTTCATCTTTTAAAAGCTTACATCCAGGAACAATGGGATTATGGACTGGATTGCTTCTGTCCATTTTAAACCTCTTCAATACCTCTAGTGCATACTTCTTTTGATTAATAAATATTCCATCTGCCCTTTGAACCACTTCAATACCAAGAAAAAAAATCATCTTCCCAAGGTTAGTCATGTCAAATTCACACATCATAGAACTTTTAAACTTAACAAACATAGACTCATCATTCCCTGTGAATATAAGATCATTAACATATAGACTTATAATCAGAATTTTACCTCCTGCCTTGTTTTTTATGAACAAAGTATGTTCATATTGACATCTTTCAAATCCCTCATTCACAAAATAAGACTCTATACGACTATACCAAGCTCGTGGAGCTTGTTTAAGTCCATATAAAGCCTTTTTCAACTTGTACACCATCTGCTCACAACCCTTTTTTATATATCCACAAGGCTGTTCCATAAAGACTTCTTCATTCAATTCACCATGTAAAAATGCAGATTTTACATCTAACTGGTAAATAGTCCATTTCTTTTGAGCTGCAAATGCAACCACCAAGCGAATTGTATCTATCGTGCCACAGGTGCAAATACTTTAGTGTAGTCTATTCCATATTACTGAGTATAACCTTTGGCTACTAGTCGTGCCTTGTGTTTATCGATTTCTCCATTCTTGTTGAGCTTAGTTTTAGACACCCACTTTACTCCAATCACTTTTCCTCCAGCCGATAACTCCATCAACTGCCATGTATTATTCTTCTCGATTGCCTCTATTTCTGAATCCATAGTTTTTCTCCACATTTCATATTTCACTGCATCTTCATAATAAAGCGGATCATCAGTCAACAAAGTAGCAAAGTCTGTTGTTTCTTCATCATCAGAAAGACGTTCTCCACTGACATAATCTCTCATCTAAACTGGAGATGTCATGTGTCTTCCTGCATCGGAGTTGAGTGAGTTTTCTTCAATTAATTCATTTGAAGAAAAATCCTTTATTCCTTCATCTGTAGGAGCAGCTGTCTTTGTCATTCCCTTCATTTGTAGGATCAGCAGCATTGTTAGCAACACTGTCTTCTTCATTGACATCAATTATGCCTATTTTGTCTTCACTATCTCCCCATTCCAAGTTAGCGTTAATTGCTCCTTCATGACTCTTGTCTCAATCCCAACTTTTATCTTCTTCAAATACAACGTCTCTGCTCACTATGATCCTTTGAGATATGGGATCATATAACCTGTATGCCTTTGATTCTGCATTAATTCCAAGTAACACACAACCCCTGCTTTTGTCATCTAGCTTTGTTATGTTATTATCAGAGACATGAACATGAGAAAGACATCCAAAAACCTTAAAATACTCAACTGAAGGTTTAACTCCACTCCATGCTTCTTTTAGAGTCTTATCTTTTACTGCAAAAGTTGGACTCCGATTCAGAATATGTATAGCCCAATTGACTGCTTCAGGCCAAAACATCTTTGGCACTTTCTTTTTTGACAACATGCTACGAACCATATTCATAATGGTTATGTTCTTTCTTTCCGCAACCCTGTTCTGTTGTGGAGTATATGCAGCCGTCAATTGTCTACGTATGCCATTTTCAAGACAAAAGTTGGTGAACTCGTTTGATGTGAATTCATCTCCACGATCAGTACGTAGACCAATTATGTTTGAACCTGTTGCCTTCTCAACCAAACTCTTAAAGTTTTTAAAATTGACAAAAGCTTCTGATTTTTCAGTCAAGAAGTGGACCCACGCCTTGTGACTAAAATCATCAATAAAGGTAATCATATACCTTTTCTTGCTGTTTGAGATAGGTTTAATCGGCCCGCAAATATCGGTATGTACCGGTTGAAGAATATGAGAAGCTCTCTATGTGCTCTTCTGTGGAAATGAATCTCTATGTTTTTTACCCACCAAACAATCTCTGCACAGTTTTGTAGGAGTCTTCAATTGTGGTAAACCATGTACCATCTCCTTGTGTTGAAGTGTTTTTAAACCTGTGAACCCCAAATGTCCATATCGACAATGCCAAAATTGCGTTGAATCTTCTGTGATTGTGTTGAAACAGGTGGACTCTTGTGGCTGAGATGCAGCAAGCAATATAAACATTCTGTTTGAAGACATCACAGTGTAACAGTCCAGCAACATATTCAAGGGGCAATCTCACTGAGACTGGGAAGAAAAGAGGAAAACGTGCTGGGGACGATTTACCTGCAACAAAGAGATAAGGTGAGCACATGTATGGCAAGATTGGATAAGAATACTTACGTGGAAGGCTGGGACGATAAGTCTCCTGTGGCTGACAACTGGCAAGGAGATTAATTCCAAAGGCAAACGGCACCGTTTTTAATATAAGAGATAGAGTCCACATACAAGTCAGATGAGGAGCACAGCTGGTAAGTCTATCAATTAGTCTAATTCTCAACTACCAGAGAAAAATAATAAAAAGGGAAGGAAGAGTTACAAAGAGGCAGGAAAATTGCTTTGAAGCAAATCTCATTTACCAGGAGGCCCAGGCTACCTCGAAGTTGCCTAGAAACTTAGTTAGGGTTTATCAATTCACATTGTTCTTTCAATTCTGTTTTTTGATTATTTATCTTTATTTGTTATTCCAATTTCTTCTCAACCTTTTCCTGTAAGCTCAGGATCAAGAAAAGCAATTATAAAATTCTAGTATCTTTCCCTTAAATAAACAACCAAGACCATTACACTCTATAATCAAGCCACGTTCATGATGATAGATCTTCAGCTTTCCACGTTGAATGAAAATGGAAAGTCTTTTTCTTGTAACTGCCCAATGCTTAATAAATTGTTTTTCAGATCAGGTACATAAAATACCCCAATGATAATCTGAACAATCCCATTTACAAGAAGCCTTATGTTGCCTTTTCCCATCACTGCCATGCTTGAATTGTTTCCTAGCTTCACAGATTTTCTAAAATTTGTATTAAGATCAGAGAAAATTTCCTTTTTCCCACACATGTGATTACTACATCCTGAATCAAGAAACCATATACTCTCTCGGTTAGCATTTTGACAATTTACATACGCCATCAACAACATCTCCTCATCAGCTTTCACATAGTTAGCCTCCTTCTTTAGCTCAAGACATTCATATTGAAAATGTCCTAGTTTATGACAGTAATAGCACTCCATAGTGGCATTGTCAAAGTTTTGTCTCCCTCGTCCTCTTCCTCTTCCTCTAAAGCTTTAACGACCTCTGTTGTTACCCAATTTTTGACCCATGTTTTGATAAATTTTCAGAAAAATCCAAAAATAGCGAAAAATATTGAAAATCCAAAAAAATACATTTTTAATACATTTGCATTGTTTTTAGCATTTTTAGCATCGTCTCAAAATAATTTAAATTTTCAAAGACATTTGGAACGCGTTCAACTTTTAACGCGTTATTTTTAAAATCATCGATTTTCTTCATTGAGTCGACGTTGATATTGCTCGTTTTCAAAAAATACAAAAAAATTAAGAAAAATCAAATTTACAAAAAAAGAAAGAAAGTTGAGGGACCAATTTTAAGATCCATGCAACATTTTACCTATAAATACTGGTCCACAACTCAAACAAAAGAGGAGGCAATTTGGCAATTAAAGGGGGCAACAAAAAGAGAAACCCTAAAAAAAAAAATTTATCTTCTCTGCAGCCGCCCCCTTCTCCTTGAAGAAAAAAGACCTAAACCTAAAGGGGGAGGGGCTGTTGCCAAAAGAACCAAAGACTGCCCCCTCCCCTGGCCAGAAAAAGGAACCAAACCAGCCCCTCCATTTTTGATTTTTCTTCTGCTGGGAGCTGCCGAGCGCAAACTCTCAGCCACTGCCCGCTGAGATTTTTCTTCCTTGCACACCGGCCGCTACTACAAAGCAGCAGCCCACCCCCTCTCATTTTTTTATTGAAACGCTGTGCCATTTACCCCCCCCCTTTATCCCTTTTAAGCCGCCTGAACACAGAGCATTCCCCTCAAACCAAGGCAGCGGCCCTTTTTCCTAAAAAAACTGAAGCCACACGTCCCTTCCCCTGCCATTTTCAGTCTTCCCTATTATCCCCATCTTCTTCTCCCTCAACCAGTGACAGCCGGCCATAGTCCAGACCCTTCTCCCCCACAAACCAGAACCGGCCGCACACTCTCCCCTCCCTTTGAAGCCAAACCAGGAACCGGAGAGCCCCTGCCATTTCAGCTCTCCATCTTCTCTTTCTTCTAGCAGCAACAGCTCCACCCGACAGAGGTCAGTAGCAGCAGCAGCCGATCTCCATGCCCGAAGAAACAGATCCACCAGCCACCTGAAACAGGTCCAGCAGCGACGTCTCCTTCGCATCACAGCAACGCCGCCCGCTCACTCTCCTCTCGCCGGCCAGCATTCCACTGCAGCTGGGACATGGCAGCACCGCCCGATCTGCCAACTGAAGCAGAGGAGAAGCAGATGCCCTGACCTCAGAGCCGACCGCCACCTGAAGAAGGGAAGAACAGAACCAAAAGGAGAAGACAGAAGAGAGTAGATCTGAAACAATGAGACAGAACCGGAAACCTTGCTGTTTGCGTTTCTTGGTGTTTTGCAGGTAACGGGGTTGCTCACCGCCGGCGTTAGGAAGACAGAGGGGAAGAAGACATTCCAGACCCCCTGTATTTTGGAGTTTCCAGCGGCGGCGCGTGAACCCACGCGCCGCCACTGTTCCTGCGGCACTGTTCCGGCTTGCAGAAGTCCTTCCCTGCAATTTCTGGAGTTTTAGGGGCCATTTTGTAATTTTTAAATTATGTAATGTAATTTTTGTTTAGTGTTGAATTTTTTTTAATTTGTAATGTGGATGTAAAAAAAAAAGGGAAAAGAAAAAGAAAAAAAGAAAAGTATAGTGAAAGTGAATGTGTGATTTGAATTTTATTTATAAATGTTTTTTTTTTGTATGATAAAATTGTAAGAATAAAGAAGAATTTAATATTTTGATTTGATCACGGATAAAGAATTATGAACTTACATGTAAGTCGTATTTCTAAAATTCGATGAAAGAACAGAATTTTTAAAACTTCTTTAACACATCAAGTCCACGAAGCAGCTTACCTCAGGTAGGGTGCGTTAGGGGTGCTAATACCTTCCCTAACCACAACCAGTCCTTTACCCGCAAATCTCTGATAAGACCAGTACCCGGGTTTCCTAGTAGCCTTCAGTTAAATACTAGGTGGCGACTCCAACGAACCAATAAAATCAAACGACATCACAAAAAAGGTCGCCAGCCGATGCCGCGCGGATTTTCTGACGTGCGACAGAATGACGACTCCACTGGGGACAGGTATTGTTTTCAACTTTATTGGACTAAGCTTTGTGTTTTTGATGTGTTTAAATTTTTTGCTTTTTGTCTTATTTTTATTCATGCATTGTGTAGAATTGTCTCATGCATCACATGTTTTAATTTTTGAAAGCACACACAAGCTTCAGGTTAGGTGGGGGACTAGCAGCTTGCCTTATAACTTGAGTCAAGGTTTAAGTTTGTGTAAACCCCAACTCTTTGCTGAGTGTTTAGACTGATAGTGATTGGTACATGTGCCATCCCACTATCTGCTGAACCCCCATATTGCCTTTACAAGGGCGATCACTGGGACATCGAGAGACCCTTGTTTAGAGACCAAGTAGTAAACCTACCCTTTGTCTTACGTAAAAAGATTAGAACCTGCCTTTAGGATGCATGCTCCGTATACATTGTTTTGCATCAGGGCAAGCCCTTCTTGAAGCATCTTGAATTCAGGACTTGTGGGTGACCCAATGGCCGTCACTCAGAAAATTTTCATTGTAGAGTTTGGGCAAGAATAAGATTCTTGTTTCATCATACAAGAGTTACGACCATATGTCACCCCTCGAAGGGCGAGTTCTTCATATAGATTACATGTTCATACATTTATCATGCATGTACCATGAGGAAAAATAGGTTCCCCTGTCCTAGGTTTGCTACACGTGATTGAAAAAGATGATGGAAATGAAGAAAGATGTCAGATAGAGGCTCATTATCACAAAGAAAGTTGAGAGCATCAAAGGGGAAGTAGCTAGACTCAGATCTGCTTGAACAAGTGTTGCTTCAAATGGAAAGGGAATGTCTGCACAATCTTCTGTGGGAACACTGCTCGTCCACGTCCCATTGAAGCTGCACCTATCCTTTTCAGTCATGAGCAACGACAACAATGCCTTCAGTCAGCAACTAATGACAACTTTTGTTCTTGGTTAGCCGCCCTGTTAATTGTTCATCGCCTCCACATATTTCAATGGCACCAAATAACTGCTAGCCTTCTGTGCATGGTGCATTAGCCTTCTTTGAGGTTACCCTTACTGTGAGCTTCATTCCAGTTCAGCAGCAAAAAAAAAAAAACCATGATTAGACGCTGAACTTCAATGTGGCAGAGCTCTCTTTACAAAAATCCGTTTATGGCTCTGCAAGTTGGGAATGCAAGAGGGGATTTATAAGTTGCATATACTATAAAAATATCTCATCAGTTTCAGCACAAAGACACCGTGGTAGGTTGAAGAGCCAGACCTGGTCTGAAAAACATGAACAGACATCAAACTTCTACGTTGCAGAGCTCTCTCTGTAGAGATTTGTTTGGGGATCTGCAAGTGGAGAATCCAAGAAGGGATGCAGTAGTTTCTGATCATCTATAATTTTCTCTCATCAGTGTTAGCTTGAAAATGAAAAAGTAGGGAAAAGAGACAGACCTCAGCTGAAAAATTGGAAGAAGATTGAAACTTCAACAGAGCAGAGCTCCCTCTACAGGTGTTTATTTGCTGCACTGTCAGTGAGGGATCGAAGAGGAGACAAAGGAGTTTCATATTCAGCAGTTTCTCCTCCAATAAAAACAATGCATCATTTCACACATTGACAGTGATAGCGCTGCATGATTCTATGCGCTGCCAAGATTACCTAGCTGTTGGAAGGTTTCCAACAATCCTCAAACAACCATAACAACATGAGAAGATTGACATGATGTTGTGAAGATTGTCAAAAGAATTGAACAAGCTATGAAGAGGAAAGATTGAAGGTTCTGTCAAGAATTCCAGAACAATGATGGTAGATGAATCAGGAGATGACTCTGAAGATGAGAAACCATAGTTATGTGGTTTAGTCAAGTCTCACTGTAGCACCAGCTACTCAAGTGTCTTTGCCAAGATTGACATCTTTCTGCCACCCAAGTTGGACTACTAGCATCTGTCAGATTCCAGACTTTTTACCTGACTCCGACAAATCCCATGCAACCATCATTTTCTAGGTGGTATATCAAACAAGAGATGTGATGTCATGATGGGGTCCTCGGTCATTTCAATTGAACAGTGGCAAGAATTTCAAGAATCGAGTCTGGAAGTTGGTAAGTAAGAGACAAGTAGAGTCTGTGAAGGAGGTTTGCCATTTGGTTATATTGTCACAGAACATTCTCAGAATGACAAGAGATTGAAATTGCTCGGCGAAACACAGATATTGCCAGAATAGTTGATCCAAGAAGGGCGTTGAACTGTCAATCATGTTGTTATGGAATTTTTGCCATTCTACATTTTGTTTCGGGATCACATCTCACCCTTCAACGAAACATGTCTTTTCGTTGTCTCTTTGTTGTTATGAAATCATGAGATGCTTCTTTCAAAGGGTATTTTGACAAAATATGTTTGATCAAACTCCAACATACAAAGTTTAATCATGAACATTAAAAGTGTTTTGATTGCAGAAATGACTTGATGCTTGAAAATGACATGAGGTGACCAAACAATTTTGAACTCATACCTCCTGAAACTAAGCCACATATCATATAGCTAGTTTTAGCAGTATGCATAATGACATGTAGTGGATTCAATAGTTATGGACTCGTGAATCATGATTCTTACAAGTCCAAATCATTACACTAGACGAGGTCAAAATTTATCGGTTCTAACCGACCTTGCTTGAAATGAGAAAAGGCCATCTTTGTTATCCTTTCACATTTCTTGAAATATTATCCTTTGTGGTCCCCATTTGAGCCTGGTAAAATATTTTATTTCAAGAAACCCTGACTAGGATCACACCCCGTACTGGGGGCAAATAAGAAAAGACAAAAGTGAAAGAGAAGGCTTAGAACAAAAGTCCAACGTTTGAGAGAGAGTTAAAAGAAATAAGACCTAGACTGGGGGCGTGTTAGAAAACTATGAGAATTGCTATGTGAAAGCCATGACCTTTGGCATCCATGATAAAGCCCCTGAAGTTATCAGATGATTTAGATTGGTTATTCATCAAAGAAAAAGTTGGATTTGCATATAACCTATGTTAAGAGAATTCTGATATTTAAGGTTAATAAGGTTATATGTCATTTCCTCTACAAAGACAACAATAGAAAAAGAGTTGATGAATAGTTTGATGTTGATCCTAGGTCTTTGAAACCCTCAAACACCTTTTGAGCCTGAATTTTCCTTTCTTTCATAAGCCATGAACCATAGCCTGCATTACGTGCTTTTAAAAGCCCTTTTTGATCAATTAAGCAATCTGAACCGATAAATGGCGATCTCAAAACTTGAAGAGTTTTTTTCATAAGAGTCGTGGCTTCATGAATTAAGCTATTGGTTATTATGCATGCTGATAAAATAAAAGCTCAAAAAGAAACAACCTCTCTTGATAAAGCCTGAGATTTGACTTGAGTCTTGTTTTTGAAATTCACAGAAGGTCACCTCATCATAGACCATCAAAAGATATACCCGAAATCAGAGTCTAAAATGGATAGAAAGAACCATGAAAAAAAAAAAACCATTTTAGTCTTACAATGGGTCAATTTCTGTTTTCAAAATACATGACAATCAAAGGACTGTATATTTCGAATAACGTGTGTTGGGTCTTTGACCAAAAAACTTGATTTTCAAAAGATCTTTTCCAAAACTGATATCTCTTTGATTTCATTTCAACAATTAGACTTGAATTGACATGATCTTTGAAATATGAGAGTTGATCCAGAACAAGAAAGATTGTTAAACAACAAGAACATCGACCGAATTTGCAAAATCCTTGACAAGAATGACATCAACATTTCTCGACACTCCTTGAAAAGTTGACCACCTGGAGGCAATACAGTGGATCATGGGTAGGAAAACAAACAATATTCAGATCAGCTGGGGGCAATGAAAGATGATCAAATGATGAATCAATGCATTGAGGACAATGGTGTTTAAAGAAAGCTAGTCAGCAGGACAAGCATTCAGATCATTTCTGGGGGCAATGTTGTTCAAAGACAGTCAGTGATTTAGTGAACTTCAGCAGCAATTGATGAGCAACGCTGCATTTGAAGGATATTTTCATATCTTCATCTTGGTTTATCATCTCCAACATGGCTATGACTTTTGAATGATGTTATCGCATAGTTGCATTTGAATGAATGTTGGAAAGATGCACCCACCAAGATTGACTGTGGGACCATCTGCTTTGAAGCTCAAATGCACACTTTACCGCATGAATATGGGTGATGAACATCATTGATGATGCCAAATCATTTCTTTTTATAAGCTGATTTGACAAGCTAAGAGGAATCTATGGAGAAGAACTTTGAGCTTACAATGATTAGCCTTTTACTGCAAAGTATGAGAGGCATGTCTGGATGACTTGGCAGTTCCAAGAAGGCGGGTGATAACATATACTTGAAGAGTATTGTTTCAATTGGAGGCAAGTTCATGACTGGTTGACCATCTTGATGGGTGTTGGCATGATGCACACAACCAATCAGAAGATAATTTTCAGAAGAATCCAGGAGAGAAAATCCTTCATGATGAATCAAGCAACACCACACTTGGGGGCAGAGTCAAGCTTGATAAACAACAAGAGCAGTAATCGTCGTAGACAGCCCGAGATGGGCACTGCACTTACATTTGAGTGGAAGGCTAGCATACAAATGAGCCAGTACATGGGAAGAGCAAAGAAGGCTTTGGTTAGCAAACAAAGGCACCCTATGACGATGGATCATCAAAGGGGGGGGGACCTATATTTCACATCAGGTAAGGATGCATGTATGTCATCTAACCTCAAAGCATTGCACATACTTGTGATTTGTTACAGAAAGATCCTCAATGAAGTCCAGCAAAGTTGTGGACAAAGAAAGAATCATTGAGTTGATGATGAAAGAATCGGTTTAGATCCTGGAACGAGAAGAGAATGAGATGAACCCTGCCAGTAGGAGAATCTCAAAGAAACGAGGAGATTAACCCCGTTATCAAGAGGAGTCTTCAAGTAAACCTTGCAATCAG
Source organism: Populus simonii (assembly GCA_007827005.2). Taxonomy (NCBI): domain Eukaryota; kingdom Viridiplantae; phylum Streptophyta; class Magnoliopsida; order Malpighiales; family Salicaceae; genus Populus; species Populus simonii. The sequence goes on along the minus strand of CM017472.2, from coordinate 1,253,377 downwards.
GAAGCACCGTTTGTCAGCCTTATCCTGTCAGGACTTCGCCTGCCAAGTCTTTTTGCCAGGTAAGTCACATTCTATCTTTGGGTAGGTCACCCGTAACAATGAGACCATTTTTTTTTTTTAAAAAAAAACATCATTTTTTCTGGGTAGGTCACCCATCACAATGAGACCACCATCTTCCATCTGGGTAGGTCACCCATTAGAATGAGACCATTCTCCATCTTTTTTTACTTGGGTAGGTCACCCATTATAATGAGGCCATTCTTCCCCCTGGGTAGGTCACCCATAAGAATGAGACCACTCTTCCCCTTTTCCACTTGGGTAGGTCACCCATCACAATGAGACCATTTTTTCTGGGTAGGTCACCCATTAGAATGAGACCATTCTCCATCTTTTTTTTTTACTTGGGTAAGTCACCCATTATAATGAGGCCATTCTTCCCCTGGGTAGGTCACCCATAAGAATGAGACCACTCTTCCCTTCTTTCCATTTGGGTAGGTCACCCATCATAATGAGACTGTTTTCACATTCTTTTCACCTGGGTAGGTCACCCATTACAATGAGACCACTTTTTACACACTTATTCTTTGTTTTGGTTTAATGAGGTCGCCAGATGGGATCTCATGTAGCTTTGGTTAAAGGGAATCGCCAGATGGGATTTCAGGTTGACCGAGCTACACACATTCTTTGGTTTTGAAAAAGGAGATCGCCAGATGGGATCTCAAGTCAACGAAAGAAAGAAAGAAAGAAAGAAAGAAGAGAAAAAAAAAAAGAAAGAAACATTTAGAGTTTTTCTTTACAAAGCTTACTATGCAAAACATTGAGGAGTTTTGCTTCGTAAGCATTGTAAAGAGGGGGCATCTGTTGCTACCCAATTTTTGACCCATGTTTTGATAAATTTTCAGAAAAATCCAAAAATAGCGAAAAACATTGAAAATCCAAAAAAATACATTTTTAATACATTTGCATCGTTTTTAGCATTTTTAGCATCGTCTCAAAAGAATTTAAATTTTCAAAGACATTTGGAACGCGTTCAACTTTTAACGCGTTATTTTTAAAATCATTGATTTTCTTCATTGAGTCGACGTTGATATTGCTCGTTTTCAAAAAATACAAAAAAATTAAGAAAAATCAAATTTACAAAAAAAGAAAGAAAGTTGAGGGACCAATTTTAAGATCCATGCAACATTTTACCTATAAATACTGGTCCACAACTCAAACAAAAGAGGAGGCAATTTGGCAATTAAAAGGGGCAACAAAAAGAGAAACCCTAAAAAAAAAAATTTATCTTCTCTGCAGCCGCCCCCTTCTCCTTGAAGAAAAAAGACCTAAACCTAAAGGGGGAGGGGCTGTTGCCAAAAGAACCAAAGACTGCCCCCTCCCCTGGCCAGAAAAAGGAACCAAACCAGCCCCTCCATTTTGATTTTTCTTCTGCTGGGAGCTGCCGAGCGCAAACTCTCAGCCACTGCCCGCTGAGATTTTTCTTCCTTGCACACCGGCCGCTACTACAAAGCAGCAGCCCACCCCCTCTCATTTTTTTGTTGAAACGCTGTGTGCCATTTCAGACCCCCCCCCCTTTATCCCTTTTAAGCCGCCTGAACACAGAGCATTCCCCTCAACCAAGGCAGCGGCCCTTTTTCCTAAAAAAACTGAAGCCACACGTCCCTTCCCCTGCCATTTTCAGTCTTCCCTATTATCCCCATCTTCTTCTCCCTCAACCAGTGACAGCCGACCATAGTCCAGACCCTTCTCCCCCACAAACCAGAACCGGCCGCACACTCTCCCCTCCCTTTGAAGCCAAACCAGGAACCGGAGAGCCCCTGCCATTTCAGCTCTCCATCTTCTCTTTCTTCTAGCAGCAACAGCTCCACCCGACAGAGGCCAGCAGCAGCAGCCGATCTCCATGCCCGAAGAAACAGATCCACCAGCCACCTGAAACAGGTCCAGCAGCGACGTCTCCTTCGCATCACAGCAACGCCGCCCGCTCACTCTCCTCTCGCCGGCCAGCATTCCACTGCAGCTGGGACATGGCAGCACCGCCCGATCTGCCAACTGAAGCAGAGGAGAAGCAGATGCCCTGACCTCAGAGCCTACCGCCACTTGAAGAAGGGAAGAACAGAACCAAAAGGAGAAGACAGAAGAGAGTAGATCTGAAACAATGAGACAGAACCGGAAACCTTGCTGTTTGCGTTTCTTGGTGTTTTGCAGGTAACGGGGTTGCTCACCGCCGGCGTTAGGAAGACAGAGGGGAAGAAGACATTCCAGACCCCCTGTATTTTGGAGTTTCCAGCGGCGGCGCGTGAACCCACGCGCCGCCACTGTTCCTGCGGCACTGTTCCGGCTTGCAGAAGTCCTTCCCTGCAATTTCTGGAGTTTTAGGGGCCATTTTGTAATTTTTAAATTATGTAATGTAATTTTTGTTTAGTGTTGATTTTTTTTTAATTTGTAATGTGGATGTAAAAAAAAAGGGAAAAGAAAAAGAAAAAAAGAAAAGTATAGTGAAAGTGAATGTGTGATTTGAATTTTATTTATAAATGTTTTTTTTTTGTATGATAAAATTGTAAGAATAAAGAAGAATTTAATATTTTGATTTGATCACGGATAAAGAATTATGAACTTACATGTAAGTCGTATTTCTAAAATTTGATGAAAGAACAGAATTTTTAAAACTTCTTTAACACATCAAGTCCACGAAGCAGCTTACCTCAGGTAGGGTGCGTTAGGGGTGCTAATACTTTCCCTAACCACAACCAGTCCCTTACCCGCAAATCTCTGATAAGACCAGTACCCGGGTTTCCTAGTAGCCTTCAGTTAAATACTAGGTGGCGACTCCAACAAACCAATAAAATCAAACGACATCACAAAAAAGGTCGCCAGCCGATGCCGCGCGGATTTTCTGACGTGCGACAACCTCGACCCCTTCCTCTAGATGGACTTTTATGAATAGCTTGCAGAGCTTGTTCTTCTTCAATATGAGAGCTAATGCATTGTTCATGCACAAGCAAGCTGCTTTGCAACTCATCAATGGTGAGAGTATCTATATCCTTAAATTTCTCAATAGAACACACCATGTAGTCAAATTTGAGAGTCAAGGATCTCAAAATTTTCTCAATGATAGCAACATCTCCTAAGGTCTCACCATTTGCCTTCATCTTATTGGTTATGGTAAGGGTTCAAGCAAAATATTCATTCACATTTTCTCCTGCCTTTATGTGAAGAACTTCAAACTCCTTCCGGAGAGCCTGTAGTTGTGCACGTTTGACTTGTGTGGTACCTTGATATTTCTGCTTCAATGAGTCCCAAATATTCTTTATTGTGTCTTTGTTCAGGATGGTCTCCAGAATGGAGCGATCAATTGCTTGAAAGAGGTAATTCTTTGCCTTCAGGTCCTTCAATGTCTGATCTTCAATGGCCTTCTGTTATTCGTTTGTGAGCACTACTCCTGCGACTGTTATAAGAATACCATGCTCCACAAGTTCTAAAACTCCTTCGATCTCAAAAAGTTCTCCATGAGCATAACCCAATGTTTATAATGCCCATCAAATTTTGGAATCGCTGATTGTACAAAGCTGCTGCTTGCTGACGCCATGTTCTCACTGCAACACACTTTAGAAGATTGTTGCTTATTGTATTTCAATCAGGCCTAGTGATAAGCTCTGATACCAAATGTTAAAACATAGTAACCTTTATGAAGAATACGTAAGTTCTGGGAGAAGTAATTTTATTTAATTGAAAACCAAGAGTTGGCTACATATAGCCTTACAAGTACCGTAAAACTAAAATAAAACAACCCATGTCAGAGCAAACTTTATGAACATGGTTACAAGCTAATAAATAGATCAACATAACAGACACTCCCTAATCAATAGGAATTTAACACAACATTAATTAGAAATAACTGAGAACTTAGAAATAACTGAGAACTTAACATTTGATACGATAAAATAGAATTAGGATAGGAGATATTGGAATTGTTTTTGGTGGTGACAATTTATCTTTTTATAAAAGACAATTAGTGTTTTAGTTGATATGGGCTAGATTATTGGTCAATATTTTTTTTTTTAACGCGAAGAAAATATCTAAAATATTGCTAATATTTTATTTAATAGAATAAAAAAGACGTTACTCAATACATTTAATAAATTTAAATATAAGTTGAATGGTCAGTAAAAATATAGTTTGACTTAAAAAATCTAAAATAACATCATTTTTTTAAAAAAAATATTGAATCGACAACATATTGAATTGACATTGGTCAACTCAGATTAACTTGCTAAATTCATGATTTTAAGTCATAAGACAATGATAACATCATCCTATATAAAACGAATCAAAACAAATTAAGAAACTCAATTTTCAATCAATCTAATATTGAAGAATGAAATTGAAAAAAAATCAATTAACAAAAAAGATAAAAAATTACTAGAGTCAACCCGGGTTAACCTGCTAAACTCACGACCTGGGTTATAAGACTAAGACAACCCCATAAAAATTAAATTGAAATAAATTATGAAGTTCGATTTCCAATCAACCTAATGTTGAAGGATGAAATTGAAAAAAAAATCAATTAAAAAATAGGACACAAAAAAACTATTCAAGTCAACTCAAGTTAACCCACCAAACTCATAACTCGGATCATGAAACCAAGATAAACTCATATAAAGCAAACTAAAAAAAAGACTCGAGTGAAGCTGAGTTAACCTGTCAAACTCACAACTCGAGACATGAGACTAAGATAACTTGATATAAAACAAATCAAAATAAATTATAAAGCTCAATTCATAATCAACTCACTGTTGAAAGATGAATTTGGAAAAAAAATATCTAAAAAATGGCATAACAGGATGAACCAAGTCAATCTGGGTTAATCTACAAAACCCATGATTTAGGTCATGAGACTAAGATAACCTCATGGAACATAAACCAAAACAAATCATGAAACTTAATTCCTAATCAACCTAATATTGAAGGATGAAATTGAAAAAAAAATACCAATTAAAAAAAAGAGAAAAAAAACAAGTTTGCGGGGTTAATCTACTAAACCTTCAACACGGGTTATAAGATTGTGATAACCACATAAAAAGCAAAACACCATAAATCATGAAGCTCAATATTCAATAAATAAAATGTTAAAGGATTAAATAAAAAAATATTATTTTTTTTTTACAAAAAAACAAAGATAAAAACAAAATACTATTATAATAAATTATGAGGCTGTGTATAATAAAAACATCATCACTTTTAATGTAAAGAGTATATATTGTATTACTGATATGTATTGCCATCAAATTTGTAATTTTGGAATACTAAATAGAGAATTTACTTTAGTTTATAATGATCATTCATTTTTTTAACTAATTTAAAATAGTAATTTATTCACTCATCAAAATCATGTTAGAAAAATTTGTAATTATTTTCTAAATATATTTAATAATAAAATAAATAAGTAAACCAATCATATGTCAAATAAGTTATTTGCACCAGCGTATAGTTAATATCAACATACTTAAAAAAACAAGATAATAATATCATCACAAATATGTGTGCATTATCATTCAATCCTTATTATTTACTATTAAATCCATTCTTTTAGATCATGATTAATTTTTATTTCTCAATATTATAGATGTTTTAAATATTATATTAATTTTTCAATACAAATATTTATTTTGTTTCAAAATGTTAAAAATTCACTCATTTGGTAAAATAAAATCCTTTATACTTTTTAATAAAAATCATTTTGTAGTTAATTAATTTTCAATTCATAAAAATTATTTTACTCTAATTAATTTCTTTTTTAATTGTTATAAATTATTAAATTATATAAAATACTTTATCATTTATTTTAAGCAATTAATTTTTTCATATTAATTAAATGAAATAAAAAATATTAAAACAAAAAAATTGAAATTATGAAATATGTAATTGGCTATTTGTGGGGAAGAAATAGTTCTGAGAAATTAACCTTAATAAATCTACTATTATGAGCTGAATTGACCTACTTACTAAAACTAACCCAAAACCTTTACTAGTAAGCCTAAACCCTAATCCAAACAAACATTGGATCCTAACTGAAAAAAAAGTATTAAATAAGCCCAAATAAGCTTTGAGCTGTAACTAACAAAATAAAAATAAAGCACATAAGTCTAAATCTTGTTTTGCCGTAAAAGAGAAGAAGAAGAAAAAACATTGCAAAACTGATACAAGATTTATTTATAGCCTATAATACTATCTAATAATCTTATGAATTAAAAGAGAAGTTTTTGCCCCTTTGGTTTCCAAGTAAGATTATGATTATGATCTTAACCTTGTATTCATCCTTGTTTTGGAAGGAAAATGATGTTGCTTTTAATATTCCATTTTGCCACCACAAGTGTTTCCTAAGTCAGTTTGAATTATGTTGTTTTTTTGTTGTGTTTTCTCTTCACCCGATAAGAAAAATAAAATAAAAATAATGAATTCTAATTTTTGAAAAAAATAATTAATGTTTCCACACATAATAGGAAATTCAAAACTAGTTAGGAATCCACAAAATAAATGGAAACATCACAAAACAAGGCTGATCGAAACTGATATAAAATTGGCAGCCTTGTTGTCAAAACTTCATTGCATAAATTAGGGTGAATTGGATCCCTCTTGCACATGGATTAAATGTATTAAGGCCTCATTTTGATGCTTTAAAATTACATAACCAGTCCAGCCTTGGCTAAAACTTGCACAACCAGTCCATTCAATGTTTCTTTTAATGCCTTCGTTTTGGACCTTGTGATGGGTCCATTTGAAATGTGTAATGGATCCTTGATGTTCATGGGCTGATCCACATCAACATGGATAGAAACAAGTATATTTGATGTAGAACAAGATATATATAAAAAAACAAAATTGACATAAGGATATAATCTGATTAATGGAGCCAAACTTTAATACCAAATGATACGAACCTCGTAATCATGCAGTCAATATAGAAAAATACCTCTAGAATCTTCTTGATGTGAACCTCATGATTACATGGTCACGCAAACCACAATCAAGATTGAGATCTGATCCTGAAAAGTCAAAATAGGTTTGATAGGAGTGTGACATAATAGAAACTTGCCCCAAGGCACTAGCGAACCTCGTCATCATGTGGTCATGCAACCTGCAATCAAGAATGAGATCTAATCTCAGAAAGCTGAAAGAGATCTGATAGGAGTGTGACACAATGAAAACCTATCCCAAAGCACAAACACTACTGGAATGAAGTTGAATAATGCAATGAAGCCAGTTAATCTCCGATAAGTCAGATTTAGTTCTCTAAAAACCAAAGAATGCAAGAATCTTTCTCACTTGTTAAACTGAAAAGTTTAGAAGTATTATGCATCAAAGGTTTCAAAATCTAGGCTTTACGAGTGTTTAAATATTTCTGAGTAGTTAACCCTAATGGATCTATCCTTATGGGCTGAATTGACCCACTTACAAAAACTATTGGTATTGATTTTTGCTTTGCTTATAGAAATACGTTACTGGTGATAAAACATGTGTGTGTGTGTGTGTGTATCAGATAGACATGCAAGCATAAAGAATGGAGTAATAGAAATTTAGCTTGAACCTATAGGATACAATCAACATTATAGTATGAAAGAATATGTAAGTTGGACCCAATATAGCAAGAATGACTTAATGTGAACCAAAAGAAAAATGGGTACTATGTTATGATGGTGGTTACTGATATGGTAATATGACAACTAATCTTTCGTAATCATTTAATCATGTTTTGAAAGGTGCTTGTGCAATGCATGTTTCAACTCTAGTGCAATTAACATTTTACAAGTGTAATAGTTATTGGGCCAAGCAGAGACGTGAAGTAAATGATTTTATTCAATGTGGAATAATTTACCCCCTATCAATTCAGGTTGAATTGACAATAAGTAGGGATAAATCAAGATATCATACTGCAATGTTCGACTCCGAACAATAGGTTTTCCAGGTCAACACCCATATTAAACCGGGTGTTGTAAAAGAAGTTAGACAAGTAATTATATTGAATGATAGAACATGGACATATGGTAAATAACAGACATTCTAGCATCCATATTCACATGCTCTTGCATGTTGTGCTAAGAATTACTTAGATTTTACATAATTTATTGATGATCATTACCAGGTTCAGAGCTACAGATCATCATATAGCATGTCATTTTGTCCATTACTAGATCAATTAGAATGAAGTAATTACACTATACCTCGAGTTGAAGCAGACTCATCTAAATGGAAACTCAGGCATGTCAATGAATATCTAATCGTTTGCACAATAAGATGGATGCAAGGGATGGTCATACACATTATAGATATGACATATGTAATGAAACATGTCATAATAAGAAAACATGTTCTATTCGACAAACGTATGTATGACAAAACAAATATTTGTTAAAGTATATTATGATATTTCTTAAAAAGTATATTAAACTTATCTAACTTCATATTAAACACAGGTACACTTATATAGGATGTCGCATATGCAAGGTGGCAAATCTTCTTCTCATGTTGGTCAGACACATTATAACGCTGACATTTTTAGAGAGCATAACTATTTGCATGGAAAGTTTGATTCATAGTACATGCCTATCGGGCTCGTTGACACTTTTATCTCGCAGTTGCAGGATAAACATTGATCGGAAGATGTTTTCATCAGGATTATAAGTATGTTTTAATTTGAATAAATATTTTCATTACTTAAGATTAAAGATATTATATATTTATATATTTATATTTTAAATTGTTATGCATGATGAGGTTATGATTTATTGTCAAACATATAAGCGGATGAAGTTACATGAATGGGTTAAGCCATATATGTTACAAATTGTTTTTTTATACATCAATTGTTTAGAGCACATCAAGTTTGAGTATGACTTGATCCACACACTTATTGAGCAATGGAGACATTAAAGACACTGATTAGTAATTAAAAGTGTATTTTTTTTTTATCAAGGTTTTATACCATCATATTGCACTTAAAGTATCATTAAATTTCCTAACTTAAGCATGTTTTATAATAACAAGTCTGATAATATAAGATATCTTTAATTTATGAAAAATGCTTATTTTTAATGCAGGCATATCTCACAATTTAAATGATTGATTGATGTGTTTAACTATTGAAAGTGAAAAGACAAAAAGAGGGCTAAGCTTAAAGAAGAGATACTGGTTCAATTCAAACTAGAACACCATTCGGTTATTGGATCATAATTGGAGCTGTATAACTTAGATTTAGGTCTGGTTTATGGATAGAAAGCTAAGACATAGGCCTAAAACTTTCATGAAGAGTCTAAGATTCAAAAGGGCCATTTTCAAGTTCAAATTATAGCAACAAAAAAGAAGTCAGAATCTGTCATGTAGCCCAGACACTGTTCAGTGTTCAGCCTATATCTCGAGTTCTAGAAGTCCAAATGAGCTCATTCTTGTCTTGTAGGAAAGCTGAGACAAATACCCAGAACTTTCATGAATATTATCTGTTCAAATTATGATGTTAGAAATGATGTTTTGTTCATACAAGAAGATAATGGTTGTCACCAAGTCAAGAGGTGGCCACCCACTCAATAATTAGTCATCAAATCAATAGTTTTGAATTTTAGCCTATAAAAGGAGGCATTTGCTATATATTTAGACATCTTGGTGTTCAGATCAAGATCACTCTCTCTCTTTGTATTTTAATGTTCAAGTTTTATTTTATATTAATCTCTTATTTATGATTTTCATTTCATTTCCTTTACTTAGTTAATGTATATCATTATTATGTTTTTTTTGTTTATTTATGTTTCTTTTCTTTATTAAGTTTAGCTAAGTTAATTTTGTCAAGGTGAAAAGGGTACACTAATGGTGTAAGAATAAGTATAATATAAACTCAACATGGACTTTAATGTTTGATACTAACATGTTTTGTATTTGTTATCTTACTCACTCTTAATACCTTGCTTGTTAAATGGTTAATCTAGATTTGTGTTGTACAATCCTTGGTACAACAAATACTTGGCACTTTCATAGCCTACTGTATGTTATAACCGACAGTTGTGCTATGAAAGGAACTTGATTTGTTGTTAACATAAGTTATCACCATGAATACCTGACCATATTTACACGTATTGGCATTACTCAAATAAGATAATTAATATAATCATGTTAATAATTTATAATCCGATTGGAACCTCCTTTGTGTGTGGTTTCCAGTTGAGTAATAAAAAGATTTTATACTATACTTATTTGAAATACCATTAGTGGATCATCTAACCTTGACAATTGTTTTATCCTTGTTTAATCCTTATATCAATATCACATCTCAAAAGTTCTCTTCAATTCCTTTTCATTTATTGTTTATAATTTTATATAGTTCACCTCCCTATGGTTCGACCCCGGTTTTACCGAGTTATTTATTACTTCGACACTCCTGCACTTGGGATAAGATATCAATATTTTAATCATGTCACACGCACATTTCATCTTAAGCATAGAAAGATGACACCGACACTACAGGACGTTGTAGTTTTGCTTGGACTTCTTATTGATGAGCGGATAGTTATATTTACTAGTATGTGTAATTGGATTATGTTATGCGAGTGTGTATTTGGATTGACACCCTCTCATTCTGAAGTGAGGGGGGGGGGTAGCATATGTCTTAAATAAATTGAGAATACATTTATTATATCACCAAATAATGCTAACAATGAGGTCTTGCGGAGGTATCCATTAAATTATAATTTGAATATGTTGATTATTTGTTAAGTATATGTGAATTAGTATGATAATTTTATTATGTTATGTAGGTATGCTAGAACATATATATTGTATTTGTTTGGAGGTGTATTATTCACAGACCTCATGAGGAGATATGTGCCTTTAATTTATCTAATGCTTCTTGATGACTTTGATGTTATTCCCATATATAGCCGGGGATATGATGTTTTGGCATACCTATACAAATATTTATATCTTGTATATATGAATGGGGCCAAACAAGTTGGAGGATGTTTGTTACTTTTATAAGTATGAATTAAAGAGTTTAAAATAACTATTTATATTTTAAATGTTTGTTGTTAACACGAAATAAACAACATGTTTTTTTATTGAATAACATTTATGGTCTTGTGAGCATCTTCATGTGGATCTGTCCTAGATGCCTAGATTGCCACTTATGATTGTTCAGACTATAAGGATTACACTTCAGCTCCAACTAGGATGCATGTATTACAATGTTATTTTGCAATTATATGCATTTATATTGTCTAATTATAACTTAAAAATGCAATTAAGGTGACATATGTGTAATGCTAGATGGTGTGCTAGTAGAGTATTTGATAATAATTCAACATGTGTTGTCATTTTATCGGAGTGAGCTAGATAGGCGGCAGCCTATCCAGGTATTTTATGAACCATTTGTTAAAGAAAAGACTTAACTTTACCAAATTATTACTGTTTAATATTTAAGATACTTGTCTTTATGGGTTATATGGGCATCTTATAAGGATGGAAGATTGGCAGTTGTTACAACTATTTGCGCTAATAGGAAGGACATATGGATATCAATGGTCTCGTTGATATTTTTTGAGATGATTGAGCTATATTGTCCAAATCGGGTAATGCAAAGTTCAACTACAAACAATTCATTCAAATCGACATTGATATGAGTGATGTGTTGCACGCCATGAATCATCAGGGTAAAAATAATGATTACAATTGGTTAAATCATCATAAAGCTTATGTATTAGAGTGTGATGCACAAAGAAATAAGATATTTACAGACACATCATAGTGGACTTGATAACTTTGGAGTGAGGTTAACTCTTGATGATGTCGTTGTAGAGAAAGAGGCCACTAAGACAGGAGTAGGATGCAGTCATGTTATTGATGAGTCTAGATCATCTAGTAAATGATGTAGACGTAGATATATAGATGAGTTGTGTTGCCATATTTTGAGATTTGAGTTACTAGAATGTTGTATTATTTAAGTACTTCATATTCATTTTGCATGTAAATATGTTTATTTATTTTCATTGCTAAGACTACTTGTGATTATGAAATATGAGAATTTATTGTGTTTGGTTATTGTGGTTCTTTGCAGATATTTTTAAACGAGATAAAATTCTGGATATAGTTTCTAAATAGGAGAAACTCTACCTGAATTTTGTTAAAATTGAAAAAATTTCTTATTCTCTAAAATCATTAGCTAATTTAAATGTAAGATTAACAAACTAAATAATAAATTTCATGAAGAACATTTTTTTTGTTAGATTTAGACACATGGGAATCTTGTTGACACATAGGAATCTTGTTGCTGGATTTTTATAGAATGATTGAAATGACAACTGAAATGTAATTCATGTTGCATTTCAGAACCACAATATTTAATTAATATCACGATTCAGAAACACAACATAAATTATTTGTAATGTTTATAAATCGTAACTTTTAAAAGTGTGTTATTTGCTAAAACCTTTTGTTTTTGTGTTAATTCCTTTATTTTTTTTACTTTTTATTCTAATTGCCCAGTTCCCCAAACAAATACATGATAATAGAAAAAAAAAATAAAAGAATTGGAGTTGTATATATTAATAATTATGGTTAAGATTTGATTTGAGAGAGCACCAACGATTAGATTAGATTCGGGAAGATGGTGGCCAGACACCAGGTTCTTTGTTGTTGGCAGAAGGACCAACCATTGTTTGTACTAGTAAATTACTGATGATGATGGTCGACGTTATTTATTTGTTTGAAAACCCTCTTTCATCTTTTCTCTGCTGGAAACAAGATATTTCTAGTAGGAGATTGTGTGTTTTTCATTGGTATTTTTAAACCTCGTTGGCCTGATGAGTCAAGCCAATAGCTTGTTAGTCCAAGTTGTCACTCAACTCACATTTCAAATTAAAATAAATGAGTTGATCTAGCATAATTTATTGTTTGAAAACTTGGATAGGCTTGCTTGGTCTATACAAACCTGGTATTTAGACCAATCTAGGTTAAAGAAAAAAAAAACTTAGGTAATCTGGTAAAAAATTCAAGTGGACACGATCAAAACTGATCATTAACTTGTTGATTTTTTATTTTATTTTGTCAAAATAACATTGTTTTGAATTTTTTAAGAAAAATTAAGTCGAACCAAGTCAACTATCACAACTTGTGACCCGATCCTTGTTCCGAGTCAATCCCAAATCAAGTTTTAAAACCATAACATGACCTAATTGACCTAGCAGGCAAACCTTATGCTGATTGATCTAGTAAAAACCTAGTTTAATTTTTTTTTAAAAAAATCAAAATAATTTCTTTGCCAATTTAAATTAACCCAAGTTAATCTAGAATATAAACTTTGGTCTAATTATAAGTCAATTTAAAATAATCCACTCAATACCTTTAGTTGAGTCTTTCATAGCTTACTTCAAATGTGCATTCTTAACATTATTTTAGAAAAAGATTTTATAAATAAAATAAATAAAATCGTTGTCCTTCAATATTTCTGTTTTTCTTTTTCGTTTTTTTAAATTGTGAAAATTGGAGTGCCAATGATGATCGTTTTGGCAAAGATAAAAAAAGTTGATGATGATTTCAGATTTTTCCGAGTCATATACCATGATTTCAGTTGTCCTAAGTCATCCTATCACAATTCACAAGTTTCGAATTTAGGGTTTGCCAATTACTCATTTAAGCTTGAACATTCAATAATAATGACAAAACAAAAGATGAACAGGACAAATGTGGGTTTTGGATTTCTGAGGAAATACAAAAAAAAAAAAAAAAAGAAGAAGAAAAAGTGGGAGCTGGATAAACAAAATTTATAACATCTCATCAGCAAGCCATCCCCATAAAAAAAATGAACCGGTCCATCGTTGATCGAGCTTCAAGTAAACGAGAGGCATAGGAACGAAACCTACTTTCCTATCCAGTGTAGAGGAGCCTTTTTTTTCTCTTTTGGCCACTGGATATCTTCTATTTCTAAACAAGTAGAAAGTGATGTTTTATATCTTAACTTTCGACATTCTTCTTCTTGCATTTACAAATAGGAAAAGGAGTGCAAGGAGGACGACAATGCACATGGCTGATGAAAAGAATTTCCACATCGTGATCCCACCAGGGTTGTTGAACATGCTCTCCGACTCCTGCAGTAGAAAAAAAACACGACATATAAGGCACCTCACCTTCACCCCATAAGCTGTTTAAAGATGACCACGAAAAACAAAGAAAAATGTGCGGAATAATACCAGGAAACACAAAAGCAAAAGTTTTAAAACTGATAGTAACCAAACAGCTTAAGCCTGTTTGGAGGTGTTCTTAATTAGCTGTTCCTCAAAATGTGATTATAAGATATGACAAATAGCTTAAGCCTGTTTGGAGGTGTTCTTAATTAGCTGTTCCTCAAAATGTGATTATAAGATATGACAAATAGCTTTTCGTGCAAAGAATGTTTAGATACTGTTAACCATCCCTGCTCTTTCTTGGGTGGTGAAAAGCTATAAAGACTTGATTTTGGTGTTTCTCTAATGTTCTACACCTTTTGTGATTGTGCTTTCTGGCATCTTTAATTAACTGCCAGATGCATATCCAGAGCATGGAATGAGATTGCATTTTCAAGTACAGAAAATAATATATGGTGTCCAGTACCAAGAACAGAAAACTATCTTAAAAAAGGACCATGGGTAGCTGAAATAGCAATACTCTTCATAAATACCACAGGACAGCGTACCATTAAAAAAGGTTGAGAGAAATGAACAGCTAACAGAGTATTGTTGGGGTTTTTTGTTCACAAAACTACAACAGGAGTTATTGCATCCTGATAAGTCATCACATAATTAAAACCTATAACAGAACAGGATATTGGTGTAACAAGCAGGTGAAAAAAAACAGAAAATAAGTATCGATGACCATGGGTTAGAGACAGGGAGAGCGTCAAGAAGAGAGCACTGAGAGTGTTAAAACACACATCACAATATTATAGAAGTTTCATCAGTCAATATTTTCTTAGGTGAAGCAATAACCAGTATGATTAAGTGTGAACGCCAGCAGAAACATGGAATAGATTACATTTCTGAAAGAGATGCTTACCATACGAGACAACTTTTCCACCACATGCTTGTGTTGCTTTGCAAATATCTCCTGAGCATATTTATATAGCTCCAAATCAAGGTGGTTTAGTGATCTTATCTGCTCAATAACCACCTCAGAAACCCTACTGCGATCCTGTGAAATTTCATCGTGGAAGGGCTAGTAAGTAATAACAGGGGTGGATTCTTCCATAATCAAATCATCAGCAGTGAATCATAACAATTCAAAAAGGCAGTATACCAACATTACAAAATGTTTCAACATGCAAACCACATGCATACACAAGTGAGACAGAAAACATTCGGCATAAACTTCAAAATGCAATACATTAAATGAAGATGTTTGGAAATAAACAAATGTATAAATACTATGAGGCAAGCAGAAAAGGAATTTCTACTTCTGAAGGGTAACAATCTGGAAAATGGAAAAGAAGCACTCTCAAAATAAAGAGCATTCCAGTCCAAACCAATTCAGCTAAATGTCCGCCAGAGAAACAGCCTTAAAAAGTTGCAACAGCATTACCACAAGGAAGCAAGGTTAGAATCGCTGTCCTGTCCCGCATGACCAAAAAGAGAAATGTTCCTTGAAATTTTAGCATCTCTCTTCATCCTAACATAATCACTGCTAAAACAGCATAGCACCAAAAAATCTTCAAAGCCACATGGTACCACAAAAAACAAATATGCAGAGATGTGGTCTTCTGAGATCTACTACTCTGCAAGATTAATGCTAGACTTATTGAGAACCTCTGACCACACAGCTTCAACTATGGAGTGCCCTTCAGATTCCACATAAAATCTGCTAAAGGAACTGTTGAGGATCAGAGGTTTAGGAAAGATGGGAAATGACTTGAAGAAAAGCACCCCCCCCTAATAAACCAGTCATTCCTCCTATCCAAATGTTTGATGTGTTACACATTTCTCATTGAATTTATTTATTAGCTTCAGCTAGACTTCAAATTTCAAGACTACCCAGAGAAAAGCATGACAGTAAGCATCATTTTTGGCTGCCAGTCTGCTCTATCACACAACAATGAATCCTGTCACCTGTTAATTCTTCAAGAAGCATCGGAAATGTCGAAGTTTATAGAAATTTGACAAATTATGAGGCAGGTAGATGATATGAAAAAGAAATTTGTTTAAACAAGCAAAAAAAACAGAGGGGGGTTAGACTAGCAG
Organism: Populus simonii; assembly: GCA_007827005.2. Taxonomy (NCBI): domain Eukaryota; kingdom Viridiplantae; phylum Streptophyta; class Magnoliopsida; order Malpighiales; family Salicaceae; genus Populus; species Populus simonii. The sequence goes on along the minus strand of CM017472.2, from coordinate 1,237,133 downwards.
AAAGAATGGTCGGTGAAAGAAAATCTTGAAAAGTGCACCTCCTTTGAAAAGTTTGCTGGAGAGATTCTCTTCAAAGAAGACTTGCGGCGACGTGACTGGGTCTTTCGTAAACTAGAAATGCAGCCTTCATAAGCTTCCATAAGTTTACCCACAGTCATCTAATGTGTTGGAAAGATGATTCAAGTTAACTTTTAACCTTTTAAAGGAAAGACAATTCATTATATGTATACAATGTTCCTTACAGTTTCTTTCTTCTCTTCCAGATCCTCTGTGGAACCAATTTCATCTGCCTTGTGGTCTGAAGTGCTATCCTGTCATGAAGCAATAGCAAGAATACATGCTACAGTTTAGTATTCAGTGTCACATTTACTAAATGAACTACCTTAATTACCAAATATCACTAGTGCCAAGGGCAAAGAGTTCACTGCTGCTCACCTGATTATCATCATTGTCAGGCAATGATTCAGAATGCGAAGAACCCTGCCCTGTACCTCAAGCAAAGAATAAAAATAAAAATTATATGACTTGGAAGTGATGAAACCACTTGAGGGAAGGGCTAGAGTGGAAATGGAATTCCTCCCCAAACCAACCTGATTTGCTATTAGCAGCACTCTCCATGCTAGAATTTTCTGTTAATGCCTGAGAAATCACCTGTGCACCAACTACATTTGCAAACATAGTTGCAGACTCTCTGTGGTCCTCAGTGAGTCCAACATATAGCATATCATCCAACCTCTTCTGCAAGATTTACAAGTATCTACCATGAAAACAACCATGGAGGGAAAAATATCAGAGGAACAATATCGTGACACAGCATTGTCCAAAACGCAGAAACCTATTGTAATTACCTTTGCAACTTCAAGAACATGTTCACCAAGAATCTTATGCTTCTGCACACAACAACGCACTTCATGTGATTCCGCAAAATAAGAGTTGTTTGTCAATCCTGCAACCTGTTAATTAAAACAGTTGGTAAGACTCCAAGAATTTAATGACTATAGTAGCCTGGATAGTGAGATTGTTTAAAGAAAAAAGATGAAGTACTGCATGCTGTGAGATTTAACATGACAAGTACCTGGAACGTCTCTCCATTGTGTACAAGCTCATGGGCGCTAGGGTCATTGATATATTCCTGCAAAGGCATCACCATTTCCTCCATGTTGTATGGGTCATTCCTCTTAATGTCAATTGAGCCCATCATTTTTCTAGCATCCCTCTGTCCATGAGAATAAAACATATAAACATAACATGCAGCTCAAGGAAGAAAAAGCCTAGTCTTTCAATAAATTATTGCATTGTCACGACAAGTTTTAGTGGTCCATGCAGAATTAGTCCTGGTCATAGTAAAGAATATGTACATGCAGGTTAGAGAAATTAGAGTGAGATGATTACTGAAGAGGGACAAATAACATGGATTATCTGTGTCTTCAAAATGGTCAGATATAATTAGAACTTAATTAGGTCTTGTTTTGAGTTGTATTTTTCCTGAAGGACAATAATGTGGAAGGGCATTCATGATAAGAGCATACGTCCAAACAGTTATGAACAATGAAACAAAAGAATCAAAAAGAAATATCATGTTATTGAACAAACAGAGGAAGTGAGAAATCCAACAGGTGGCCGCAGATTACATGAGAAACATACCCGAGCAAAAAGGTCTTCCCTCATCCACGGGACCAAATATTTCCACGGCCATATATCCAATGTACTGACTCCAGTAGCTCCAGGGCGCAAGCGGCCAACCATTTTTGTAGCAGAAGTTAAGTTAGGATGCACCAAAAACCTAGCTGCAACTTCAATTGAGAATTCATAAGTGCTAAAGATGCGGTCAACTGGATTTCTAAGAATGGTCACCACCGAAGTTTTCTCCTTGGGAAGTTTGGACATCATGCTATAGTCATCATGAGTTGCCAACAACCTGCATTCCTGCTTTCTGCACAAGATGCAAACTACATCAATAAAAATGTCAAAAATCAATAGATAGCCTTTTCCCCTTTTTATAGTGTTACAATATTTAAAATACTGCCATATGGTTGCTGCAATCAAGCCTTTCATTCTTCCTACCTCTGCACTTATAAAATTATAGAAAGCAAGAACTTGCTTGATTAGAGGTGAATCTAGAGATGGGATGAGGTAGAGTAATACTCAATAGAGAGAGAAAACCAACCCGTTAGGATTACCCATTGTATGTAATATATATAAGAATGTTGTCAATTCAGCCTCCAAAAGAGATTTCAAAGAAATCAATTTTATCAATAACATCCATAAAAAAACTGAACATTTGGTTGGACAAAAAGATGGAAAACCAGAATTATAAGAAATAAGGAGTTGCTGAATAGGAAAGTGATACCTTGGATCAAACCGTAGCTTATCATAAGAACGGGGGCATTCTTGAGCATTAGCGTACAACCTTTTCAAGAAACTGCAAGCACAAAACATAAGGTAGTAGAGCTGTAAGTAAGGCCTTGAATTTGATCAAAATGTGATGTTCCATAGAGGAAATACCAGTGAAAATACGTGCGGCCACCAGTTCTGGGGACATGAAGGAAAAACAACAAATCTCGAAGTGTATGCTTGTCCTCTTTAACTCGTTGTTGAAGGGAAGAGGATGCCCAGTTTTTAACAACCTTTTCACAGTGGCTAAAATCACTCTTGATGGGACAGATATTGGCTAACACGGAAACAAACAAGAGGTAAATGCAGACTGACCAGCAAAAAACAATATGTGAAAAACTTTAAACAATAAAAACATACCCAAAACAAGAATCAGAAAGGCAAGCAGCTTCAGAGTAGGATCCATCCGGTTAAAGAAAAAAAAATCCCTCTACTCCTCCACCTACTGCCAAAACAGACTAGGGTTTAGAAAGAATAGCAGAATGGAGAAAACTATCAAACAAGAAACAGAAATTCACCTATATCGAGTTGAGGAATCTTGTGCTCATAAATTCTGGAACACAACCCAAGCCCTTGCCTTTTCTTTTTTGATGGGCTGGTTGGGATTCACTCCAGCTCCCAATCAATCAGGAGGGTCGTCCGATTTTTCTTTTCACAACTCGAAAGACCAAACAAAATTTGTGTTTTCCCGAGAAAACTGGTGAATCAGGCTTTGGTCTTCTCTTGAGTTGTGTTGTGTCCCAAAAACAACAGAGAGCTTGCTCTGAATTGATGCACCGAAGACAGACAAGCCGATTAAAAATATTTGATCTTGGTGGGAGTTTCCTTTTTGTTTCACGGGGGGCATTTCGTCAAAAGCGTAAAACAGCTTAAATCACTGTCAATTAACTAATTAATTGTAAAAAGTTTAACTGATCAAATGAGCTGTTTGTTTTTATAAAGGTTTTGGTTTATTTGTTTTATTAGATGAATTATTCATTTTTTTTATTTATGTATTTTTGTTGTATTAATAGCTTTTTTAACTTTAAAGTAAAGACAAATAAATGTTTTTAACAATTTAAATAATTTAAAATAAGTAGGAAAATGTGTATCTCTTCTATCTAAATTATATTTTCTTATTAATATATTTTTGTTTTGTTTTAATGAAAATATCTTTTTAATAAAAAACATTTTGATTAAAATAAAAAAAAGTTATTACCTTCTCAAAAAGTAAGTTTTAATAAGAAAAACATTAAAAATCATGTCTTAAAATTTTATATGTAATTAAAACAAATAATTTTTTTTTAAAATAAAAATAATAATATGACTTAATTCTTAATAAATTAAATATAAAATGATAAAATTTGATAAAATATAATTAAAAAACTGTCCATATCGATCCGGGTTAACATAACAAAACTTGTAAATTAAATCGCGGGTTTGATAAATTAACTTGATTCGTTTTTTATGTTTTTTTAATTATTATTTTTTAAATATTAAATATTGAATTAATTAAAAATTACACTTTATAATTTATTTATAAAATTAATTAAATCATATTATTTATAAAGTCAACTCCTGTCCGACAATCTAATAACAAATGAACTTTCTGAAAAAACTATAAACTGTTTTCAATAATCAATTCAATTACTTTTTTCTTTACGAAAAGAACAAAATCATCATTATAACTCTCTGCGTGGAGAATGAAGTTGGGGAAGAAGAAGTTCATGAACAAAATAGAATGAATTTACATCTTCACCCTCAACAGCCAATCTTCCATAAACTACAGAGGAAATATGATAAACTACCAAGTCCGAGACTTTTTTTTCCCGTCACAACCTCCAACAACACCTCGTTAATGAACGAGAGGAAAAACAATCTCAAATTACAATCCAAGCATGCTCCTCGGATAAAATCATTCATGAGCGAGGTGGAGCAATCTTTAAGGAAATCTTGAGACCTCGCGAAACGTTTTTAGCCATTGTCGCTCGTAGATCTTCAAACAGAGCTGATATTGCCCTGTGAAACTGAGCCATTTCTAATTTCATTAACCAGTTCTTGATGGTCTGATTGAACTTCGAGGTTTTGTTATCCCATTCTTCAATCTTTTCCAGGAACCCGAAACATAGTTTGATCCCAAGTGAAATGCTCGAGAAATCATAACTTCAAAATCAACAGCAGAAAAGAAACTAGGGTTTTCTGGGCTTGAACAGGTAAGAAAAATCAAGAAATAACCTTCTTGTAGATTCTAACGAACTACAGAATTTACAAGAGCTTAAGCCATAGCAACAAGGAGATAGAACTATCTTCCTCCTCTCTACACATCAAACTAAATTAAAACTTACCCATCTCATCTATAAAATCAGATTAAATGACAAGCTTTTATTTTACCTAACATGGTGGATTGACTTTTTGGTTGAAGAGTTGAGAGATCCACTTCATCCCTGTAATTGATACTTAAAATGGCTAGTGGCTCTATTCGTCATGCCCGTAATTGATAGCTACGTGCGTTTAGCATAAAAGCAATATTTAATTTAATGTCCGATTTGCTTTGAAATCAAAGTATATGATTTTTTTTAAATACCCCACTTTTAATATTAAAAAAAAATGAAGAACGGTTCCTTTTTATTTAAGCAAAAATACATTTCTTAAAAGGTTTTGTAAGTATGATAGATTTTATTTTTTTCAAATATTTTTTTTAAGAACATGTTAAAATAATTTTTTTATTTTTTAAAATTTATTTTTATATAAAAACGATAAAATATTTTAAAATATTAAAAAAATTAATTTAAAACAAAACAAAAATAATTCAAATTTTGACAGAACCTCGTAGCTAATTAACTAAGCATTCTTTTTACTAATGTTATTTTCATCTCAGAGTGCACACACATCAATACCAAACAAACATTTCCACGTTACCTTTCCAAGTTTCGAATTCTTGAAATTGATGCAACAAAATAATTTATTTTAAATGCACGAATAATGTTATATACTTAAACCTGATTTAAGGTGTTTGGAAATACAGCTTAACTTGTGTTTTTTAAAAAATTAATTTTTTAAAAATAATTAATAGTTTTTTCATGTTTTTGAATGGTTTTGATGCGTTGATATTAAAAATAATTTTTTAAAAATAAAAAAACATCATCTTAATGCATTTCTAAGCAAAAAATACTTTGAACCGCTACCACAATCCCAAACAGAGAATGACTATAAATATGTTTGAAATTTAAATTATTTTTTATATAAAAAATATCAAATTAATATTTTTATGTATTATTTTAATAATTCTAACTTATGCATATTAAAATTATTTTAAAAAATTATACTTCATACTAAAAAACTTGGGGACAACGCATCTCCTTCTTTATTCTTATGAAAAATGAAAGAAATGAGTTTTTTTTCCATCACTTCTTTTTTTTTTCATCCTCATCTTTATTTTTTTAATCTTATTCTTTATTATTTGCTTGATTTTAAATCTATTTTATAAATTATTTATTTTTATTTTTATAAGTTTATCGCAGTCTTAGACAAATATCATGATATTTAGTTTGTACTTAATTTATACTTGATTTACGAGTGTTTATTTTTTTATCATATAATTAACTAAAAAATAGTATAAAAATTCTTAAATTTAGTAGAGTTCATTATCTAAATAACATATCTAATTTGTTAAGCCATGAAACCTGAATTAATTAAATATATCGCTGTCTTAGTATTAAAAAAATATTATTTTAAGTTTTTTTTAAAGTTAAACATATTTTTTATTGGTTATTCGAGTTATTTTTAAACTCGTTAAATCAATCACATCATATCAAAATATTTCTTATAAAATTTAATTTTAAACCTGAAATAAATAAAAAGTATAACATAAAAATTTTAAAATTAACTATCTAAACCTAGTTTAGAGCCCGTTTGGCTCTGCGGCTGCGTTTTATTTAAAACGCAGTTCGCAACTGTTTGGTTAAGGAAAAAATTGGTTTACTGTTCACTGGGGCCCACTGAATTTCTGCGTTAGCAATGTAGGAAAGGAAAAGCAGTCATTTCTTACTTTTTTTTCACTGTTCACGTTAATTGCACTGTTCATTGAACAGTGCAATTAACGTGAACAGTGAAAAAGTGATGCACTGTTCATGTGAAAAGTGCAAGAGAATTGCACTGTTCACTTAAAAATAGTGAACAGTGCAATTCTCTTGCACTGTTCACTTGCACTGCGTGGACACTTTTTATTTTTGTTTTGTTAATTTTTTTAATATTTTTTTAAAAAAACTAGTTTAGAGTGAATTTTATACATGATAATATTTTATCTAATTTTATTACACGCTAAAAAATTATGAAAACTGTAGTTCTTGTCGGATGAATTTTGTACGTAATGGAATTGTAGATAGTTTAATAGAACAATAAATTTTTTTTATATAAAGTATGATTTATTTCATGATGTTACCGCAATGGTTAAATCCACAGTATTTAAATTAAAAACCATCAATATTAATATATATTTTTTTAAATTATTTTATAACCTCAATTTCAAAAACATTCTTAACCAAACACATTAAACTACTTTTTCTTCAACCTCAATTTCAATTAAAATTTTAACCAAACACCTATTTTTTCAAACCAACCACAAATAAAAATACTTTTTATAAAACAATTTTTTTTCAAACCACAACCACAACAACTACCGCAATACCAAACACACTCTTAATATCAATAACAAATACTTTCCAATAAACTATCTCGAAAAGTATCTCGGCATTATAAGCTAGTCAAATCTAAGCATATTAAAAATAAAAAATAAAAAACATTCGAAACCGTAATAGGAAATGGTGCGCAATATGACTCGTAAGAATACCGTAAACCAATAAAAAATAAAAGAACGAAGACTAGGAGTGCGTGTAGCCAACTCAGCAGCCAGCACCATCTACAAAAACTTTCATAAATATCGAGGTGGTGGGGTCCTCCACCCTCCGCCGCAGTTTGTCGCCCCCTTGCAATGCTGCTAGTTTCCTCGCCATTACCAAGATCATGGGACTGGCGAGGTGAACAACTGTGCTCGGAGACCGCAATCCCCGCTCAAATCAAGAAATTGTGATTCTTCATCTAGGAGGTAGGAACTCAAACCTCCTTTTGAAACTATGCCAAGGAAAGCATTCTCTGGCACCCAGTTTTCAGGTGCTGATTTTAGCAACATGCCCTACTTTATTTATTTATTAACAAAACTCTAAAAGAGAGATTTTTACTAAATGTATTGTGTATCAAGAGATAATAAACTATAAATTTACATAGTTGCTTTGGCACTGTTGACAACACTATAGACATAGAATATTTATATTGTGGATGATATTGTAGTGTCTGAGGAGGGCGTTCCTCTATTGTGTTTTTAGTCAAGAATTGTGGTTGGGGGCGTTGCTTTCTCTGCCAAAAGCTATTGGGTCTCACTTGGTAGCTGGACCCAACGTTGTTGGGTCTGGCTGCCAAGCGAGGCCCAAAACACTTCCAAAAGGTATCAATATTGTTGGGTCTGGCTCAAAACACTTCAAAAGGGAGCTGGGTCTAACAACCCAGATAGTTGTGTTCACTCTCTGCTGGGCTCTTTCAAAACACGTGGGAGTGGACATAGACAAATTACATTGTGGACAACATTGTAGACATAGACTGCTTTCGCTGTGGACAACACTATAGCACCCTGGAGGGCATTGCCTTCTCTGCCAAAAGTTGTTGGGTCTGACTTGACAGCCGCACCCAACATTGTTTGGTCTGGCTGCTAAGTCAGTGCCTAAAACATTTCCAAAAAGTGTTAACAAAGGGGTTGCGTCTGGCTGCCCACCCAGACCTACCGATTTTGGGCCTAGCTGGGCAGCTGGACCCAATATCATTGGGTCTGGCTGTGAGGCTATACCAAGTCTAATGGGTCCGGATTGCAGCCAGACTCAAGGCTCTTGGCTCTGTCATTTATAAGAGGCCCAAAGCTCTTATACCTGGTGTTGTAGTCAAACCCGCTTAAACTTAAGTAAGTTTAATATTATTAGTAATATTAAAATATTATTATTTGTATTATAATTAATATCTCAATTAATAAATTTGAAAAAAAATTAATATTGAAAACAACCATAGATTTGATTTGAAGGGTAAACTTAAAAATTATTATTATTATTATATTTGAAAAAAATATTATTACTATGGAAGAAAAACCATAATTGTTTTTTGAATAGATTAAATAATATATGAATTTGAGCTAGACAAGTTATATAGTATTGTTAATATTATAAATATTACTGTTAGGTACGGCGTTGTAACCAGACCTAAGGCTCTTTGGTCTCATTTTATAAACAAACCCAACGCTCTTGGGTCTTAAATTTTTTAAATATATATATTAAAACGCGAGGGAAAAACACTAAAGTGAACACAAACTCATTGCACTGTGGACGACACTATAACACCTATGAGGGGGTTATCTTTTCTGTTTATAAGCGAGAAAGGGTTGCTGGATCATTGCAACAGGACCCAATAGCTTTGGGCTTTGCTGCCACCAGGATCCAATGGCTTTAGGTCCTGTTGGACCCATTTAAGTTGGGTCCTGCCCCTAGCAGGACCAAAGACTTTAATTTTTTTTCATACGATAAATAGGAAATAAATAGATGAGAATTTTTTTTCCATTTGAGATTAAGTTGAATTTCTTTATGAAAGCATGTTTGTTTTTGCCTTTGAAAAATATGTTTTAAAATAAAATAAAAATTATTTTTTCTTTACTTCAAATTAAGATTTTTATTTTTTTCCTCTTGAATTCCTTTTAAAAATAAAAGAATTCAGAAAAATTATAATTCTAATATTGTCATATTAAAGTTGATGGAGCTCTAAATAAATTTCTTATTCACATAATATACTTTATATTTTTGTATTATATAAGAGAATTTTTTAACAATAAAATTCATTAAAAAACAATTCATAAATACTATAATATAATATTATTTTAGGTCAACATTGCTGGGTCGTTTTGTCAACCATGACTCAATGATGCTGGGCCCTGCTACCTAGCAAGACCCATCGCTGCTGGGACCTTTTGCCAAGTATGACCCATTGATGCTGGGCCCAAATGGGTACCTAGCTGCCGGGTCATTCTGCCAAGCATGATCCAATGATGCTGAGTCTTTCTATAAAGCATGACCCAATAATGCTGGGTTCTGCTACCAAACAGTGTTGGGCCCAGATGGGTACCCAACTGTTTGGTTTTTCTGTCAAGACCCAAGTTTGTTGAGTCTAACTTCAAGTCAGACCCAAGTTTCTTGGGCCTGGCTCCGTCGCCAAACCTAATGATAGTGGGTTTGGGTGCCCAACAGCAGTGGGCCTAGTTGAAGCAGGTTCCACTAAAGTTGAGCCCTGCTTCCATCATGACCCAACAACGGTGGGCCCTGCTGCCAGCAGGACTCTAGAAGAAATTTGGGTCCTGCCCCCAGCAGAACTCATTAGAGTTGAGTCATGCCACTAGCATGACCCATTAGCGTTGGGTGCGGCTTCGCAGCCAGACCTAATGTTGCCTGCATAGCCACACCCATATTTATTAGGTGTGACTCTGCAGCTACACCCATGTTTACACCCAATAGCAGGACCCAATTGGGTTGGGTCCTACTATCAGCAAGACCCAACACTTTAAAATTTTATTTTCTTTAAATTTTCACTTCAATAGTTATGAATTATAGATATTATTAAATACATAAATAAATTATGCATTGAGTCCTGCCCCCAACAAGACCAAAGAGCTTTAGGTTCGACTACCCAATAGGACTCAATAGCAATGGGTCCTGCTGGCAACTGGACCCATCAACGTTGGGCCCTGCCCTTAGCAGGACCCATCAGTGATGAGTTCTACTGCCAGCAGAACCTAGCATTGTTAGGTCTTACTACTTAGCAAGGCCCAGAAGTTTTGGGTCCGGCTGTCAGACCCAAAACACTTAAAGATTCTCTATACTTTTTATTTTTTTTACATTTGACAAAAAAAATTGTTATTGACTCGCTGTGGAGCGTGGACCAATATGCTAGTATAGACTATAGAATGGTTGAAACAATTAGTCGGATGTAGGAAGTTTCTAGTGATTAACATGATTTTGACTTTTTCATGTTTTTGTTTATTTGATTGTGATTATATTTTCAAATCAATTTAATGCTATATTTATTCTTAAATAATTTCAAAAATGCACTTATCATATCAATTTAATAGATTTTTTAAAAAATAATATTTCCTTTTATATTATAACTGATGAAGTTCTAAAAAATCCAAGTAGCCTAAGAATAAGACTTCTGGGTTAGATAATCGTTTAAACATGGGTTTGACAAACATGCCGGTCCCAAGGCACTTAGGCTTGACATTCCACCATATCCAAGGCACTTGGGTCTGACATGTTTGTCAAACTCACGTTATCTTGAACTTGGTTGATTGTTAAGTCCAAGTGCAATGAACTTAGCTAACTGTCAAGTCCAAGTGTCTTGGGTCTGACATGTTTGTCAGACCCACGTTACTTTGAACTTGACTAAATGTCAAGTCCAAGTACTTTAGGTTTGTCATGTTCACTAGACCCACACTACCTTATTCTCCTGAGCGTGCCTAAGGGAGGATGTGGTCATTCCCTTAGGCGTCCTTGAGGAGGATGGTTATTCATTTGGGCGTGTTCAAAGAAGGATCTAGTCATTTTTTGGGCATGCCAAGGGAGGATGGTCATTCCTTTAAGCGTGCCCAAAGATGATGCATATTTTCTTGGCCATGCTCAAGTCTAGCACACTGACAGACCCAATCTCGTTTGGGTTTGGCTAGCACCAGACCCAATGTTCCCTGGGCTTGGCATACTGCTAAGTCCATTCACGCGTCAGATCCAATGTGTCCGAGGTTTGACATATTGCCAAACCTAATCGCGTCTGGATCTTGCTACCGCGAGACCTAGCGTGCCCAAGACTTGGCACACTGCTAAGTTCAAAGCGCCTTCACTAGGACATGCTTGTTTTCCTGGAAATTTATACTCGTAAATCTTTCTTAATCCAATGTTTTTTGGTTAAGATAAACTGATAAAAATTTTGTTCATTAGTAGCCCCCTAATATTTGCGATATAATAATATGCAAATACTTTAATTAATCTTCCAGTTCAGGTAGAGTAATGAATTTTGCTCGTATAAAAAGAGAGGTAAGCTAGGAAAAATATAGAAAAATATACATCTGGACTAAAAGTGGCCTTCATGATTTTTTTTGATAGGGCATAAGCATGTAGCTTTCCCAGCATTGTCAAGAGGCTTAAAAGCCATTCACTAAAGAGTGACCATCGTGTTTTTTTTTTACGCGGCATGAGCCTATAGCTTTCCCAACATTGTCACAGGGTTTAAAAGTTATCCACTAAAAAGTGGCCATCATTATTTTTTTTATGACGAGGTATGAGAGCCCCTTACTAAGAGTGGTGATCACATGATATTGTTATTTGTATTAGAGAGACCAATTGCATACATCCATTGAAGATTGATTCATATAGCATTGAAGAGATTACATTCATCCTTTGAAGATTGATGCATATAGCACTGAGGAGATAAAGTGTATCCCTTAGGGATTGGTGCATATAACACTAGGGAGACCAAGCCAATCCCATAGAGAGTGATGCATATAACACTAGGGAGGCATATAACACTAGGGAGACCAAGCCAATCCCATAGAGAGTGGTGCATATAACACTGGGGAGACCAAGTTCATCATTTACAAGGTGTATTATTGAAACACCCTTAGGCATCACCTAGAGAAAATGAAAACAACCATTTTGAATAAGTCATTTATATATAAGAAACTTACATTCGTATTCTTATTGGCTATGGTAATTTTTTATTTGAGCAGAGTGTCCGGTGTGGGGGAGACTCTTCCCTTTCTTTTGGATACTTGTAAAAAATACTTCATATGTTTTACTGTTTGAATCAACATTCCACTTGTACTTATTAAAATCTTTTCAAAATCTCAAGGCTCCAACTACATTTATGAAGTTGGCAAAGCATAGCCTAAATTTGCTTGTCTCACTTTGAGTGACTAGCATTGCCTCAATGAGGAGTTGAACTTGATTGAAGAGTTGTTGAAGCTTTGTTTGGGCAGAAGTGTCTATAGACGAAAAGACTTGTCATGCGTCCTATCTGAGGTGAGCATTGGTTGTGTGCTATAGAATGATTTGAAAATGTTAAAAGCAACCTTTAAGAAAAAACCAATGGATTTTTTTTATCAGTTTTCCACATACGATACAATCGATGAAGTCCCAAAAAATCCAAGTAGCTTAGGAATAAGGCTTTCGGGTTAGATAATTGGTTAATCAACTAGTCCTAGCAATCTCATCCATTCTTTCTAGTCAAGGTAGTTGATAGGTTATACTCGGTGCTTGGTAGACAAAGATGGTTTGTGGCTAGTACTTGCAAACTATCCTTTTTGATGGAGGTATGGACTATTTGATGCTTAAATAAGTATCTTTTTAGAGAAAGAAAATACAATAATATTCTAAAGAGAGATGCTCTGAAAATATATGTGCAATAGAGAAGGAAGATTGTGAACCTTTGATTTGAAGGTATCATGGTGTATTTATAACCCCTAAGTCTTGTTTTTTTGTTAAGAGGAGGGTCTAAAGTGTAATTTTATCTTGATAGCATTTAATGAGGTATAAATACCCCTTTACATTTATATTAATGTTTGATAGAAATATGATGGGTTCCTAAAAGACTTTTATATACCTAAAAGATGTAGGGAGATTAGGGTCCAAGATATCAGTTGTAGCTGAACCCATGAAGATTGAGCTTTTTCCCTAGGCTAGACCCAAGGGAGAAGAGTCATCCCTTTAGGCGTGCCCCAGGTAGGATAGTCATCCCCTTAGGTATACAAATGGAGGATGATCATTCCTTTAGGAGTACCAAAGGACGATGATTGTTACCTTGGACTTGGTTAATTGTCAAGTCTAAATGCATTGGGTTTGACATGTTTGTCAAACCCACGTTACCTTGGACTTGGCAAATGACCAAGTCCAAGTACCTTCAGTCTGGCATGTTTATCAGACTCATGTTATCTTGAACTTGGCTGACTGTCAAGCCCAAGTGCATTGGATTCTAACATGTTTGCCAAATCCACGTTATTTTGAACTTGGCTAAATGCAAAGTTAAGTGCCTTGGATCTGACATATTTACCAGACCCACGATACTTTGAACTTGGCTAGATACTAAGTCTAAGTACCTTGGGTCTGACATATTCGCTAGATCCACATTACCTCATTCACTTGGACGTGCCAATGAAGGATGATTATTCTCTTAGGCGTGCCCATAGGACGATGATCATTCCCTTGAGCATGCCAAAAGAGAATAGTTTGTTGCCTTGGACTTGGTTGGTTGCCAAGTCCAAGTGCAATGAACTTGGTTGACTTCCAAGTCCAAGTGTCTTGGGTCTGACGTATTTGTCGCCTACCCATGTTACCTTGAACTTGGCTAACTACCAAGTCCAAGTACATTGGATCTGACGGATGGCCAAGTCCAAGTACCTTGGGTCTGGCATGTTTGCCAGATCTATGTTATCTTGGACTTGACTAATTGTCAAGTCCAAGTGCAATGGACTTGGCAGACTGCTACGTCCAAGTGTCTTAGGTCTGACATATTTGCTAGATCCATATTACCTCATTTGCTTGAGCATACCAAGGAAGGATGATCATTTCTTTAGACGTGCCAATGGAGGATGCACATTCTCTTAAGCATGCTTAAGGCTTGACACATTGCCAAGTCTAATCACATATCATTCCCTTGGACGTTCCAAAAAAGGATAATCATTCCTTTGAGCATGTCAAAGAAGGATACACATTCTTTTAGGTATGCCTGGGGTTTGGCATGCTGCCAAGGCCTAGTGTATTTTTACTGGAGCATGCTTGTTTTCTTGAAAATTTATATTAGTATATTTTTCTTAATCCGATAAAAAATTATTTCATCGCTAACCCTAATTATAAAAACAATAAAACAAATCTTAGAAGACAAACTTTGTGACTAAAGATGGTGTGTGATCAAATCTGTAATACTATTTATTATTTATCACTAAATCCCAACATTTTAAAATCAAACTTCAATTACAAATAAAGTAGCCTATTTAGTATGTATTGCATTTATATTTATTTTTCAAATTAATTTTTACTTGAAAAAATATTGTATTGATATTTTTTAAATATTTGTTTTCGATGATTTTAATACAGTAATATCTTGAAATGGGAAGGAGAAGGAAAATTAACTCATCCAGCTATATTACAAAGAAATTTACAGGGGTTCCAGCAAAGGTTATACAGAAAAATCTTTTTTCTTTCTTTTTGAAGGGACAAAAACACGCACATCATATAGCTATCAAAGAATGAGCTCTAACATGATATAGCATCGTTACTAAAAAGCAGCCATCAACTCTACCGATAAACAGCAACAATGGATTGAAGCCAATATTAAGCTCAATTAATCAAAGAATGATTTTGGTGAAGTTAATTGGCAAAACATGCACTTCTTGAGATGCCATCTTCATTTTCTTATATTCAATTCCATGATCCTCATCATGATTTCAATAGAACTGCTTTGGAGGCATCCAGATGGTTGAGACGACAGGTTCCAAGAAGATATTCTGGGAGCTCTTCATCTGTATTTGCCTGTAAGAAAATGACTTGCACTAGTGAGTTGTGGCAGGCAAGGAAGACTATCAAGAAAATGACATTGCAGAACCAGGTCAATGATATATGCTCTTTTAAAAAATTTGTACTCATTTTCCGTTTGAACTCTTCAATGGACCCAGGGCTATAAAGATGGGGTAGAGAAGTGTCTTTTTAAGCTTGAATTATTTAGTTTTGAAGAGCTATTCCAGTTGCAATGCTGTTCATTTGTTTCACGGTTTGAAAATATAGTTGTTTTACCTGTATCAAAAATGCCATTTCGATAACCAAATTGCTGAGGTAGCCAAGAACAAGACTGACCACGCCCCTTGCAACTGTTGATGACCCAATATCGACTCCAAGCTGAAAAGGATGTTGAAACTTCAAAATTAGTAAACTTCTTTTATGACAACTGCCTTTCTCTGTGTTTTGGTTAATGATTACAGCACATTGCAAGAGTTTACTGAGGAGTAATAATTTCATAGTTTTCGGGAAATATCAGGGCAAATAGTTACTCATAATTCTATAAAACTGAATAGTGTAGCCGGTGAGATGAAATGATAGCTAGACAACAAGGATCAAGCCAAACCCTTCTTTTCTTCATCTTTGCATAAAAAAAAGACCATATTGTTTTGAGAGGTTATATGAATAAGGCATTCAAAATTTCCCATTATTTGTGAACCAAAGTTTTCAGCATTAATTTCTTTCATAAACCATAGAGATATTTTTTCTTCAACTTTACCTCCAGGTAGTTCTTCCCACGGAAATAATTCATTTCAATAGCTTGGCCAATCAGGCATGCTTTCTTTCCCACACTTTGCTTAACTATCCAGGAACCCTGAGAAAACAAATGTCAATTGGCATTAGAGACATACAACATGATGGTGGTGCATGTTACCCTTCCATTATGGTTTGCAGCTATCAAAATCACAGTATGCATCAGGTTCAGGTATCTTGAAAACGTTTGACCTAAAATGACATACAAAGTGCAATTGCAGGAGAAAAAGACAGCCTTTAAGCACATCATTAAAACCTAGAAGAAAAGGAAAAATTGAAATCACTTGAACAGGGAACCAAGAGAGAGGAGGATCAGGATCTGAATACTTCAAAAACATTAAAAGACAACCTTCCTTTTTGTAAGAAATGGTGTTACACGCATGGCCCAGTTGGTTTATTTTATATTTAGCAATGAAACAGGTAAACATACTTCCTTGCTTGGTGGTGTGAAATACTAGCAAGCCTTCTCCTCTAAACCTACTGAATCGCAGCAATCGGAAGATTTACCAACCTTAGATATATATGGTATGAGTTTAAATCTTGAATTTCTATATGCATCGTCCCCCTTTATAAAGCTCTCCAACAAGGGTGCATCTTCCACAGGTGTATTCATCATATAGTACAGGGCGAGGCTATATGTTGTTGAACCAGGGACCTGTTTGATTGTCAATATCTTAGATTGTGCAAGAACAGATAAGAAGAGTGATTGATAACAAGCCCTCATTGAACAGAAAAACAAAGCAGGAACTTACTTGAATATTTACAATGAAGAAGAACTCTGGTCCACCTTGCGCTGCATATTTCTGCAATGCAAAAAAAATCTTAATATTATAAGCATCATTAATGACATGAAAATATTTGAAAGTTAAGAATTTGATCAATTAAAATACCACCTGAACAATGCTCCCAGGACGGCCAGCAAGATCATCTTCTCGCTTGTCAGATCTTAGCCAATCTGCAGCAACCATTTGCATCAAAGTGCCATTGGCCTTAAACTGGAAGAAAAAAGGGAGCGTAGAAATATAATAAGAGCCACCACATAAAGAGATAACACTACTTCTATATGTGAAGGGAAGCTGATGGCTGCCATGGAGGCAATTTACCAGGAACCGAATTTGTTTTTTTACATGTGCATTAAGAACTTATAGCAGCCGATATAGAGTGGTCTTTCTCATCTCTAGATAGTCTTGCATGTAGCACTAATCAGAAAATCAATATATAATTTGATGAGCCCTGGGCAGGTAAAGCCTAAAAACACAATGATTGATTAATGAAATACCTAAGTAGAGATAGCACAAGTACTGGCCCTAGTTTTGTACTGTTTCTTTCTCTAACAAAATTGGTTGATCTATAAAAAAAACAAGAGATATTATAGAAGCAAACAAAGAGTGCACAGAGTGATAAAAACAGATGAGAATTAATCAGAGAAAATTTGCAGTTGACAAACGAGAGGGTGTCAGTTTAAGTGCAGAACTCTAACCAGCTGCCTCTTCAATTGGTGGTCACTATTGGCATGCTCTTTTCCTATAAGTACTAAATTTATTCTCACTAAATTGAGGTCTGGTTCATACCTTCTTCTGGTCTTCAAGGTAATTTTTTCCACGAATTAAAAAGCTAGAAGGATCAGCCATTGCCCAACTAGAAGGCAGAGTAAAAGTTGGGTCTTTCAGAAGAGTAGTTCCATAGCAGCATGAAATACTGTCTTCCCTCACCATCTCTTGCAAGTCCACGTAGCCCCTCTTCTGAACTGAAGCATGCATTATCTGAACATCATTAAATCATACAAAACAATCTGACAGAAACAAATATGATCTCCATCAACTTGTTAACCTCAATATGCATCATCCAACTCAAAATCACCTGCAAGTTCATGCAGTTTCTTCACAAAACCAGCAGCAGTGGATAACTTTGGCTGCCGAGCATCCTGAAACTCTCAAAGTGATGAACAAAGTGAGAAGCAAAGCAAGCTACATCCAAAAATCTATTCAAAGAAGAGTAAAGTCGATGATGCAGCAAAGAGGCAAAGGGAAAAAAAAAGAAGAGGATTTTTCCTTCATCAGTTGCTGCCAACACAAGTAATTAAAACAGAAAAAAGTAGAAATTAAAACAGTGAGAGCTCTCTACAGTTGACCAGGTGCATATATATTATGGAAAAGTGTCAAAATTAGCTGCAGTAGCCTCACCAGAGATAGAAAGCACCTATAGCATAACTGTGCTGATATTACAATAGGTAGCAAATCCAACCAGGATAAACCACTCACAAAACAGTTTATTCACCAGGGATTCTTCCCAATATTAAACACGATCCAAAATTTGCACTTTCATTGCCTTGTAAAAGATCAATACAGATGTCCCTTAAGCATGAATCCTAAATAACCTTTACATGTGAGGAGCGGAAAGTACTTTGTGATAAATGGTACCTGAGAGTACATTTCTGGATCAAAATCTGAACTCCAACCATTTTCTAATTGATCATAATCTGATGGTTCTGGGACATCAAAAAACTCATCAGCAGGATCATTAAGGCCTACTAAGCTAGCATGTTCTGAAGGAGTCTTATCCACTTCTTCATTCTTGCATTCCTTAGTCATCCCATCATTTGTTGGTGTTTGAACGTCAATCCTCTGATCCCCTTCAATCTGAAGCAACCTCATATTCCCGACCAACTCTCCTGAAGAAAAATCAGAGGAAGGACAATTCCCTAGTTTTGCTTTGAACAACTCTCGTAATGCTGCAAGCACAACGTAGATGCAATTGACTCAACACCCAGATCATAAAATGAGAAAAAGCACAAAAATATTAAGACTCATAACTCTGTATCATTAGATGAAAATTACCAGCAACTCTCCCAAGCATTCGAATGGTAATGGACCGGGCTGAAGAAGTCCTAAGATATGATTTCCAGGATTTCCAGTCAACAGCAAGCATGTGCTTTACAACAGATCGTCTCTCATGGTTCACAGGAGATATGACATATCCTCCACCTGAATGAAAGTGAAATTTTTATCATCTAAATGGCTTGAGCCAAGCAATGCCTAACTCCCGCTCCCATACCTAAAAAAAGAGGGAAAGGAAAACCAGAGAACAAGTTCCTTACAATCACCAGCAGATTCATCATATACAGCATGTAAATATTATTATGAGTTGGATGATGATGATGATGATTAAGAAGACAGAAGAATCAGTGAACCTTTCAGGCTTTACAAAAAATGGTAGAGTACAATACATGTCAAACTGCTTCTCTTAAAGAAACATATATGTATCATTAGTACAGGATACCAACTGCTCTAATGTACCATGCATTAGATTTAAACAAGCACATTAGAGAGACAAAGATACTACATATAATTCTATGTGCATCCTGCATTAAACCTTTATCAGAGATTCCATGCAATACAAGAAATTTCTTAAAGTAGACGAATCATTTTATTTTCAAATCTTAAGCATACATTACTTTTAAGGCAAGCACGAACATAGCCTTTCTGGGGTGGACACTTCTTGTGATACACAGAGTGGTAGAGAATAACTGCAGCAGAACAAAGTGAAATGAAGTTAACCTAGCCTTTATTCTGACAAATCTATTGTAAAAATAATCAAAAAAAAATTTCAGCATAGCATCACTACCATATGTTCCATCATCTTCCCTTCTCCAGTAACGCCGCAACAAAAAATCTCTTCGTTTCATTCCCCTGGGAAGT
This sequence comes from Populus simonii, assembly GCA_007827005.2. Lineage (NCBI taxonomy): Eukaryota > Viridiplantae > Streptophyta > Magnoliopsida > Malpighiales > Salicaceae > Populus > Populus simonii. The sequence goes on along the minus strand of CM017472.2, from coordinate 1,217,629 downwards.
ACGATGCACCAACAAGTATGAGATTTCAGACTGCTGAGCAATTGCTTTAGAAAAAAAACAATATATATATATATATAAGCTTCAAGAAGTACGGATCTACCAAGGTAACCAATCATTGTATAATTCCTTGTGAATAATGTCCATGTGACCATCGAGGTGCTCAACCACACTTCCCTTGTAGAAACAAAAATCCCATCTGCAAGCAAATTTGCAAAGTGAAATTTATGGAATGACAAATATGATTTCCACAAAAAAGAAATATCAAATTGCTTAAGAATACAAAACTTTGAGAAGAAAAGTTGCCAATATATTTCTGTTCCATTGAGCAAGCAGGTTTTCTCATGTCCTACGTTAAAAGATTATAAGGTTCCAAAACCGTTACTCTCTGCAAACCATGATTTGTAAACATGTTCAGATAAAAATTCTTTTCTTTACTTCTTCCTTTGTCTGCATACAAATGATGCAACATAACAGATCAACAAAAGATTGAGATTAAAATCTTCATTGAAATAAATACTCACGAAACTTACTTGGATCTTGAAGGACCAAGAGACATGAGAGTTTGAAAAATGGCTTCTGAGGTTCCATCAACCACACCCACAGCCATGATTGCAGGATGATCGTCCCACTGCCACCAAAAGGAACATTTTAACTCTGTGATCATGATTAATACCAAATAAATTTGTAAGCAGAAAATCAATCCACCTTTCCATGAGAATCCCTATCTTTTGCTTCTTTAAAGAGACGGAGACCTACAAAAATCCATTTTATTAAGAACACAACTTCAGTTACCTCGAACAGCATATAACTAACTTTATTCTTACCATTCTGACAACCAAAGATTGTCCAAGGTGAAGGTGCAATAACATCAGTCACTAAATCAGTGTGGGTGGATGAACAATGAGTCCAGTCTATTGGTTTATTATGATTTACCCAACTGGGACCGCTCAATCTGAGAGCAAAAAATGTTGATAATAGTTCCAAAAAAGAGGCAGTATATAATAACACAGGCACCACAAAAGTTAATCATAATTCATAGAAATAAATTTTTAAACGAATTTAACAAGAAAAGATTGATTCTAGATTGAAATCTATCAGAAGAACAGGTGAACAATCAAGGTAAAAGCAAATAAGCATGCATGCCTCAAACAAGAATGCTGGACAGTGTTACCTAAAAGACTGACAACTGCTCCTTGAACAACCAACAATGCTATGAGCACCCTGCAAAATACATATAAACATTAGTCCTTGTTTTAACCATAAGTTCTTTCACTGTAAATTACAGAAGCAGTTTGCAACCTTTAAAGCTGCCTCCTGAATAGAATGGATCCATCTTGCTGCTTCTTCAGGACTGCTTGCTCCCAGCTACGATATTTAGATTTCAAAACTTATGCGTATAAAACTTATATACAAATAAGAATCTCTTTCTAGACTAGTGACCTCACCTTAAGTTGATCATTGTGATTAGAAGTGTTATAGACAGTAAATATGAAGAATACCTGCAAGTTGCATAACGAGCTCAAAAAAATATTGATTCCACAAGAAATCAGAAAACATATGACAACCAAGGAAACACAACTTTCATACTTTCCGATGAATGCTCTCTCTCCCATTGTCTGTGACACGAATGCAAGAATCTATGATTGCGCTTCTCACAGGATCCTGAAAAGCAAGTCAACGTACTTTCTTTTTTATCTCCATGTCTGACATTATCGTATCTTGAAAAAAAAAAAAACCGCAGAGACTAAAAATAAAGCAAATTTCCTCTATGAAGGGCCAGGGTCTCTCAAATAGACGACAAAACTAAACACAGAACAACATCCCACTCAACCCAATACAAGCTTAAATTCAAAGCATATCTCTCATATTTTTTCACACACAACGACAAAGCAATGAGTTAGATATGCAAAGAGACTTGTCATTTGTACTATCTTGTTATGGATATATTTAAACATGTAATTAGACAATTCAACTTGTTTTTTTTAAAAAAAAATTGTAGCTGTTTTCGTGTTTCTTGATTCAGATCAGGTACGCAAACATTGGTGTTTGTCATAGTATACATTTCTATGACTTGGATTCTAAAATCATACCTTTATTTCCCACTAATCTAAAATGTATGCGGCACATTCACGCATGTGCGCGTGTGTATGATACGCCTTGTAGTGAGACTTTAAATTTCACAGTAGGAGGGATACAAAGAGAACCACTGAAAATGACCCATAATGCCTAAAGTAGAAACAAAAATTCTCGACGTGACATGAAAAAGACGATAGGGAGATAAATCACTGGATGCACTGGTTTCTTAGTGGAAGTGCTTTTTTTCAGCTTGTTATGGGTTCCAGCCAAAAGCAAGGCCTCCTAAATACTTGAAATACAAAAGGGCAAAATCTGGCACTAAGAAGAAACACCTTTAACTTAGAATTCCAATCAACCAACAGACTTAAAATGTTCGAGACAGATCAATGAATCTTAAATGTGCTAACACTTATACCGTGTGGTTTCTGCATGAAAGGATTCCCGGTTGAAACACAAGGAATCTTAAATTTTACTTCAAAAAAAGTCAAATAAGTTGAGCAGTGATATCAACCTAAAACAAAGAATCAAGCAACAACCTACAAACAAATTCTAAATAAAGCAATATACAGTAATAATAGAAATTCCAAACTGCGCTACCATTGCATAGCAAAAATAATTACTAGTACAGCAATTTCTATTATAAAAATAAAAATACGTACGACTAATAATAAAAAAAGAGAGAAGAAACCTGGTTCTTAGAAAGAGGAACAGACTTGAAGCTCTGGAGGAGATGATGTTGAAGAACAAAATAGCGTTTCCTTGAGTACTGTAATCCGATCCGGTTCGACCGGATTAGATATAACCAACCTTCCATTCTTTCATTGTTGTTGTTATTATTATCATTATCATTATTATCATCATGCTTCTTCTGCTGTGATATTACTATTACATCCATCTTCTTCACTTCAAGGTGGCAAAAGGAAATGCTGGTGATAGATGATCACTGATTCCCTCCGCCCCCCTCCGGCCAATTTGAAGAAAGAGTGAGAAAAAAGAAGTAAATCTCTCTCTCTCTCTCTCTCCCGCTCTGTTTTTTCTGTTTTGATTGTTTTGTCTCTCTGTTAAAAAGGTAACTGAAAATTAGAGGAGTGGGGTGGGGTGGTGAGGTGCGCGTATAGTGAGACAGAGATTGAGGAGGATCGAATAATATATGGTATCTTTTTCCTTTTTTTCCTTTTTTTAATTCGAATGCATTGTATTTTACAATAATTAAATATTTTTATAATAATAATAATAATAATAATACACGGCTGGTAAGGTGTAGCTGGGGCTGGGCTGGGCTAAAATGATTTAATAATGATGATTGCTTGCTTTACATCAAATGGCAAGTTTCAGCCAAATCTTCAATTTGATTTCACCCAATCTTATCTACCCATTCCTGTATTTTTGTATATATTTAATGAAAACTAATAACATATGAAGATGCCACTCTTACCAAACTTTTTCATATCGATGAGTCAACCCGGTGAATCATATACTCGAAACTTAAACCTTAATTTAAATTAAATTTCATGTTGAATTAAATTAATGAGAATTGATTATGTTAAATCTAAATGGCTTAACATATTAATCCATAATGATTAACATCATTAGAGTTTTTAAGTAAAAACTGGTTTGATTTTTTTTAAAACAACTTTTTATTTTTTTAAATATATTAAAATAATATTATTTTAAAATATTATATTAAAATAATTAACATATGAAGAGGTTTGTTCCCTCTGTGGTCTCAGGTTCGAGCCTTGTGGTTGCTCATATAATGGCTACTGGAGGCTTACATGGTCGTTAACTTTAGAACCCGTGGGATTAATCAAGGTACACACAAGATGGTCCGGATATCCACATTAAACTTTTAAAAAAATAAAAAATCCATGTCTTTCTTTATACTCTCTCTTCATTCTCCTGCTAAAAGACCACGCGCTTCCTTCTCCTACGTCACATTAATCAACAATCAAGCAACGTTGCGAGATTACTAGTTTGATGATGACCTTGCGGACTGCAGATTAGTCTCGTCCCTGTTAAAGTATTATTTAAATTAAAGCTATGAAACTAAAACAAAACCAAGATTTCACTCTTTATCAACCTATTGTGGGTCCCACTGTTGATGACACTTTTTTTTTTATTTTAGTCCTTATAATTTCTTCCATTTACGATAGATTTATAAATTTTATTTTTATTTACATCTTAGTCCCTAGATTGTTAAGCGAGAAAATAAAAGGTTATTGAGCAAGAGGAAGAGCAAAATACAAGAATTTTAGTGTTGATGGGTTCTTGAAAAGGGGTTGAGGTGGTTTGCATCTCTAAAATATTAAGCCCTGTTTGAAGATTTTTATGGTAAATCAGGGCTTGAACTTTATTTTGATTTTTTTTTTGTAACCCAGGATGTCCGAGCTAGTTTACGCGCACCATAACTAATCCCCAGACCCACTGAACACCCTGCAAGCCCAATAGACAGGTAAGACACCTCGGGGGTGACAGGCGTGCACGCTAGGGCTCGAACCCAGGTGACAGAGGTAAGGAAACCTTGCCTCTGCCGCTGGGCTAGAAGCCCTGGTGCGATTTTTTTTTTTTAAATGGATTAGAGAGTGTTTTTAGATTTAAAGTGAGTTTATTAAGATTTTTATGGTATTTTTTAGATAAAAATAAATCAAAATTTAAAGGTTTTTTTTTTTCTAAAAACCTTAAAACCTAATTTTTCAATAACTCAATGTAGTTGGAATTTGTTGCAGTTGATGGCCCAAGTCATTTGCCCAAGCAAATAACCTTCCATTTATTTATTTATTTTTATAAGAAATTAGACACACTTGTTTGTTTATGGGCTAAGCGGGTGGGCCTAATAGTCTAGGTCCGTGTTTGACCTCTCTTGACTTTCATCTTCTTTTCTTTTAATTATCTTCAGAATTCTCTTTAAATAAATAATTACAATGATATTTAAAAATAAAAACCATTCAATTCTGTTGTTTTTAAATAATATAATAAACTCTCATGGCTATATATGTATCTTTTCAATAATATATATATAAAAATAATATGCACAATATTATTTTTCAAAAAATATATATGAATATTAGAATATTCAGAAAAAAACAAAATAAACCTACCTCCACACAGTAGAGAGCTAAGAGAAGAAGTTTGTTACGTTTTATATTTTGACTTTTTTTACCATGCAAAACCACCTTCTCCATCTAGAAAGTGTTACTTTCGATTGATTTTTTTTATTATTTCATGAAAACAATGTTGATGCTCTTACTTCTATGTGTATGAATTTGAAGTTTTAAGATTTAAAAAGTATAAAATTGGATTTTTGTTTTTAATAGTTGTTGAAAAATGATTTTTGGAGTTTTATTTTGAGTTTAAATGCCTTTTAGGAGTATATAAATATGTTTTTTTAATGCAAAATGAACTTAAAAAATAAATTTAAGGGAATTTTGTTAAAATTCAACAACACTCTTGAATTTTAGTAAAGTAAAGAAGATTAAGGAGTGGATGATATATTATTCACACTGAATAAAAAATAATATGTCATTCACTTGGATAATTTATCATCTATATAGAAGAACATATGACACTAGATAGGAGACCTGGGCTCCGCCGCATGCTGACCTAAATTTTTTTCAATATAAAAAAATGCTAAGACATAATAAGCATTTCTAAAAAAAAATAGGTTATTGACTGATCACTTGTGTTTAATAAGCTTGACTAGTTCAAATATCATGAACAAAAAAAATGCAATGCCAATTAATAAACTTGAAAAAATAACAACATAAAAAAGCTAAAAAAAAACCCAATTTAAACCCATTTGAATTAGCATACCAAATCATGGACCTGATCATGATACCCGGATAACCTTACGAAAGCAAACTGAATAAAATTATTAAGCTCAATTCTTAAACAACTCAATATTGAAGGGCGTAACTGAAAATAAAATAATTAAAAAAAAATCTAAGTCAACTTGTGTTAACTGGCTAACCTCATAATCATGAATACAAAATTATGATAACCTCTTAGAAAGAAGATTGAAGAAAACATGAATACCTATTCCTAAAAACTCAAAAGTTAAAGGATAAAACTGAAAAAAAATCAATTTAAATTTTTTTTTTTAAAAAAAGACCAAAGTCTACTCATGTTAACCTTTAGAGTCGTGACCTTGATCATGAACTTAAGACTAACTCCATAGAAGGCAAATCTTAAAAAATAATGAAGCAAAATTTTAAATCATCAAAATACTAAAGGATAAAATTAATGCAATAAAAAAAGAATCCAAAACAAAAAAAAAATAACAATAAAAGAATAGGGACTAAATTTGATATAAAAATAATTTGAAATCAAGTGCTAAGAGGAGAAATTAAAAACAAAATTCAATTAGGAAAAAGAATTAAAAATAAACAAACAACAATCAATAAAATGAGAACCAAATCTAATATAAAAATTAAATTAAATGATGAGGGGCGAAATTGAAGAAAACAATTAATCAAAAATAATAAAAAACAAATAAAAATAAAAAGAATGAGGATCAAATTGAAAACAAAAAACAAATTAAATATACCTTTATATTTTAGCATGGGGAAGATAGAGAAAAGAAAGATGAGAAGAAAGCAGTTTACCGGTGCTCAACCACCATGCACATGCGAGACACCAATGAAAAGAGGATGGCAAGGCATTTCTAATGCCGCCCTGGTAGGTGGTGTTTTGAGGAGGAGTGATATTGTACAAGCTGCTCATTTGTTGGTGTGTGCCTCACACGTATAAAAAGTTCTTTTTTAATAATATTTATATTAATCAAAAGATCAAATTATCTTTATCAACTTGTTTATTACAAAAAATAAAAAATAAAAAACAAAAATGAGAAGATATAAAAGCTCTTAGATGCAAGTTTTACATTTTTTTACTTCTAAGGGTAAAATAATGTTTACATTGTGCCTTTAAAAACATAAAAGATCTTTTATAATATTTTGCTTTTTAGTGCAATATAATCATTATATTGTGCATTTGAAGGGTAAAAACATCGATTTGTCCTCGGTCAATATTATAGTTGCTCCTGGACCTTTAGAAAATAAGACTATTCTATCCCTAACACTAAAGATATTGATATTTTTTAAAAGGGAAAATGATAATTATACTTTTATATAGTGAATAATAATTTGTGTCAAGGTGCAAAATGAATTCTCCATGTGTTTTAAGCTTTTTTGTAATGTAATGATGTTTGGTGTTTTTTTTTTATATTATTTTTAGCTTTTATATTTGAAAAAATTGTATATTATTTAAATATTTCTGTTTTTATTTTTCATGTCTTTTTTATTATATATCTTAGATATATATAAAATATAATATATCTTATTCAAACATTTCAGCAAATCAATATTAAACATATATTAATAAAATAAATAAAAATTGATAAGCTATATTATATTACTAAATAAAAATTCGTTTCCTTCCAAAATTCTATTTTTTTGGGAATAATTTTAGTGACTGTGAATCGGTTTCATATAGGTTAATAAACAAAAGAATTAATTTGTTTACAAATCATTCTCTTCTCATAATGACAATGCATATTTAATTAATAAAAAATAATTTAATTCACCTTTTAAATCAAGTTTAATTATTATCCTTTTATATTTTCCTTAACAATATTGTATCATTTTGTACTAGATTCATGTTCTTTTCACAATTCGTACAACTGTGATTTTGTTCAGACTAAATTAGATAAAAGTAGTACAAACCATAAAAAATAATAAATTAGAAATAAATATTTTAGTATAAAGTGAGCCACTTCTCATATGAACATCAAACCTCCTGTCCTTTTTTTTTTAATTTTAATTTTTTTCCTTCCAATTGCATCATTTTACGCTCTAATTAGATAAAATTAAACTCCAAATTAAAACATAAAAAAAATACATGACTCACTTTAAATTTACAATAATTTTTATTTTGATATAAAAAATTATTTTTTAGTCTCTGAGTTAAAAAAAAGAAAGAAAAAGTTGTTGGAAATGACGAAAAAAAGAGAAAATAATTGATTGTCGTGATATTAACAACAAAAATAGTCAAACTTGGTGTCAACGAGTTCTATTCGAGAAGGAGAATTTGATGATGGTTGCTTTTTTAAGGCCCTGATACACTAGGCCACTTAGACTTGTGTGCTTGACTTGTTTTTTTTTTTTTAAAAAAAAAACCTTCAACATTGGAGTTTTGATGATTTTTTTTAGTTTTTTTTCATTTTCATTCTTTAATATTGAGTTAATTTCAATTAGTCTTTATTTTTTTTATCATGTAATTAAAATAAAAAAATATTATTGAACCTATTAGAATTCACTATCCAGGTCTTGGATTTGGCTAGTTAACCTAGGTTGACCGAAATCGATTTAACATGTTATCTTCTCCGTGTTTAAAAAAAGAAGATGTGAGCTTCAATTTTTTAAAAAAGTCAAATCCTTTTTAAACAGTCTTCTAAGTTGAATTTAAACCAGTGTGTCTAGTTTTTTTTTTGTCATTTGATTTTTTTTTTTTATCTTGGGACCCGTCAAGTCAACTAGGTCATGTTAAGATAACTCCTATATGATTTAGTTAAAAAATCTAAACTTGACAAAAACTCAAGTCAAGAGTTTCAAGTTTGACTTACTGGACTAGATTTAATGACAATATCAAATAGTTTTCTGTAACTTGAATATTTTTATTTTTATGTTCAAAACTTTTTTAGTCTAATCCACAACATAGTGTGAGAAGTAAACTAGTAGAAATACTTAAAGAAAGCAATTACTCTCTCTTTTTGTCTTTTTTTTATATATATAAAAACTAATCTCTCACTTAAAATATGTTGAGCCTCTTTAAAACTAATAAATAGATAGGTGGCTCAGGGTCAGGTCAAATTTTTTCTAATATAAAAAATGTTAAGACAATGCCTGTGCTTTTAAAAATTCAAGAAAAACATGAGATTCATGTGATTTATTCTAATGACTTTGATAAACTTGGTTAATCTATCCGGTTAATATCTTATACCTGTGACAAAGTCAAATTCTCAATCAACAAAATAATGAGGGGTAAGGTTGAAAAAAAAAACTAGCAAAAAAGGATAAAAAATAGAATTGAAAAGAATGAGGATCAAAATTGATATATAAAAACATAAAATCAAATTATAAGGGATGAAGTTAAAATAAAAAAAATTCAATCAAGAAAAGTATAATAAAAAAACAAATAACAATCGAAAGAATGAGAACGAAATTTGATATAAAAATTAAATGTCAAGGGATGAAATTAAAAAATAAATAAATCACATTTGATACAATCAAAAGAATAAGGATCAAATATGATAAAATTAACAAATTAACAAATTAATAAAAAATAATATAATTCTAGTTTAACATAATTTATATCAATGCATATAAATTAATGACTAAAATAAATAATTGTTTCATATAGTTTCATGTCAAGTTACATTTGATAAATACATCTTTAGTAGCTTTTCTTTCATATAGCTACAATCACTTACATTTTTTTACTCAAAATTGTAAAGTTGGCAAAACATTGCACAACATGATTGTCAAAGAACCATTTCAATCCAATAATTTAAATTTTTAGGTAATGTTTCAAGATAAAATTTATATTATTCTCTATCATACTTCCTCAAGTCAAAGTTCTTTGACCTTGAAACTTACATAGACCCACCCACACTAACTTGTGCTTAATTTTAGCAAATAATAGAGATGATGAGATTCGAACTCGTGACTGCTTGGTCATCAATGCTCTGATACCATGTCAAAGAATCATCTCAATCCAATAACTTAAACTTTTAGGTGAGATCATAATTTATATTATTTTTTAATAATGATTAATAAATAAAAAAAATAAATTTTTTAATAATGCTTATAAACAAGCTGTTTTTTTGGTTTATTTTTACTTTTTATTATGAAATGGTTTCAAAAAATTATAAATTTCGTTTTCTCTTAACTATATTAATGGTGCTTGTTTTCAAAATTAATTTCTTGGTGTCTTTCCTTTCCAATTACTAGATTCCTTTGGACTTCAAAACTACATGCTGCAAAACTGGGACATTTATTTATTTTTACTTTTTTAAAAAACCTTTTTCATATAGGGAAGTGCTTAGATTCTTTTTTTTTTTTTTATTACTACTTTGTTTTATTTATTATTAACTTTTCATTTTTTTTTCAGTGATGCAAACAGCTATACGTACACAATGATCATTAAACTTATGACAAAAATAAATAACCAATACAAAATAACTGAAGATGGAACTTATTATTAATATTTTATTTCAATAGAAAAAAATATTAATAATCAATATTTCTATTTTCATGAAAACAATGCACCATAGCCATTCTTGTACAAATTAATCCCACCAAATAACAAAAGAAAAGGTTCGAGTAAATATGAAAATTAAAAAAATCTGCATAATTAAAGAGTCAATATAGTTATAAATTATTTTAGGGGAAGCTACTATCTTGGCACACTTAGTCCATTTATTTATTGGTTTCTATGAAATTGAATTATTTATTTCTTAAAAATAAAAAATTAAAATTTTAGTACCCCAAATATATATTACCCTAAAAGCTATAAATTATTTTTTAAAAAATAATAACAAAAAGGAAAGATTATGAAAACGTTAGATACAAATATGCTAACCTATATAAAAAAACTAAGCAGATAAAAATAAAAATACAAAAGTATTCATAAAAAATATTTATAAAGGATAAAACAAATAAATAAAAAACTTGAAGACTATATTAGAAAATTAAGAAAACAGAAATATAACTTCAAAACAAATATAGATGTAAGGAATATTAGAATATTAAGAAAAATTATTATTATTGTTATTATTCAAGAAACACAAATACAAACTGCTTGGATGTAAAAAAGTATTTTTTGGTCTATTTATTTTTTTTCTTTTCTTATGGTCCTTTTTATTTTTGAATTTGTAATAAGAAAATAGTTATCGTAGAGGTATATTATAATGCTGTTTTTTTTTTTATTTAAAAAAAGATGAGGATTCTTTTTTACACTGTTTATCAATTTCTTTATCGATAATTATATATTAGTTGAATTTTTAGGATAATCTGCTCATTAATATAAAATGAGAATATAATATCATGTTATTAATAAAAAAAATATATTTTTTGTTAAAATAAGAAAAAAAAAATACATAAATAAGAAATAGTTTTTTCACTAAATAAACACTGTTTTTCTTCAAAATTTTAATCTTTCAAATATTTATTTTAATTGTTATAAAATTAAATAAAATTCGACTTTGAAAATAGTCCATCTGTCCATGCTTTTACCTCCTGTCCATGCTTTTACCTCCATCCCATATTTTATTACATGCATGTTACTATTAATTAGCAATACTTTTTCTGGACTCCACTTATGAAATATTTGCACTTTTGCTTTTCTCTATGACTTTAGAGTTTGAATTAGCCTTTATAATTCTTTTTTATGATTTTTCATTTTGTTATATTAAATTATATATAATCTTTTCATTTTGTATATAATTAAAAATTTGTTTTAGGATAGGTTTGGAAATATGGTTGCGGTTATTTTTCAAAATATTTTTTACTTGAAAATATATCAAAATAATATTTTTTTATTTTTTAAAAATTATTTTTGATATCAATACATTAAAATATTTAAAAAATATAAAAAATTAATTTAAAATAAAAAATAAATTTAAATTTAAATTTTTTAAAATATTTTTAAAACACAGAAACACCGCAGATGAATTATTCACGCAATCCAGCGATGATACAGGAACTGGTTTAGGGCTAAAACAAAATGGATAACAGTGAAAGGGTACTGTTTATTGAAAGAATCAAGATCATTTTATACTCGATCAACAAATTGTTTCTGGAAGAACAAACACCTGATCATACATGAAGCTTTTCTCTTTTTCACAAATTAAGCCTATTCATTTTAATTAAACAAGGGAGACCTTTGTTGATTTCTTTGCCTCGTGACCTTCTTTATCTGGCATGCCCAAGAGTGGAGTGCTATCCTTGTCTTTCATCTGAAACAACACAAACAATACCATTTTAATTTCAGTTCCAAAATGTCTAACGCACGTAAAAGTCAAGATTTGTAACGCAAACACACACAGAGTACCTACCTGAGAAGCTAGAGAAAGGTCAACTGATTGTTTCTTTTTGTTGTCTTGGACGCAGAAATATGAATATAAGCCCATGCCAATAATAGCAACAAGTATTCCAATGATGTTTCTAATCGTGAAGGGATCATGCAGCAGAGTATACCCAAAGGCAAGAACAAGGCAAGTCTTGAGGTGTCCAAGCACTTGATATGTGACTGGCGAGGTCTTGCCAATAACCATGAACGTGCTGAAGTTCACGGACACTGATATAATGCATGAAAGGATAATGAATGCCTGCATGGAATCAAATCATGCACCGCATGAGATCATAATCCATGCACCCAAAATGTTTGTGTATATAGATAGTCAGAGCAAGGAAGCATGGAAAAGAGATCGAGAGAGAGGATCTATACCAAGATTATTGAAGAATACTTGTATGCAAACACATTCTTTTTGGTGAGGAAATGATCTACAAAGGGGCCTGAGACAAAGAGAATGGCTGCTTGAAATGGGGCTGACTGGTAAAGCAGCTGTGTGGAAGACACATTCAACCTCTTCTGTATTGTATTTGTCAGCTGATCAAGAATTAAGTTAAGAATGAACTTGTCCCTATAGGAGCTAATGCTGCACCTATAGTAATAAGATTATTATTTTTATGTGAATATCGATGAGTACTGAGCTTAAACATTCAAACTTAAACATGTAATGTATGTAGTCTTTGCCATTATATTTGCAAACAGTCATTAGAACAGTACTATTGGTGCTTTGTTCCCAGTAGTACTGTCATAATCAAGCACCAATTTGAAGCGAAAAACATTGATGGTGCATGCAAATTAAGAAAGGATACAATTTGCCCAACGCAGGTTGTTACGATGGCTAGTAGAGAGAGAATTGTTCCAACGAAATTGAGCTGGAGATCTGTCACAGAGGCAATGGCAACTCCACCAAGCAACACAAGGAGTGAAAGCTTTATCTTCTGGCTGCAACAAGTAGAAAATATAAATTTGCCCGTTAGAAACTTGGAGAAAAATAATTTAAAAATAATGCAAGCAGTGTGTTTGTGTGTGTGTGTAGATTGTAGTTGAAACCTGAATTGCTTTTTCAGGAACAGAGTTTCCAAGAGGACAGTGAATGGTATGATTGCAAGTTTGGTCATCTGCAATATAAAGAAGAAAAACACCTCCAGGATGAAGATCAAGTAAAGAAGAAAGGCTAGGTAAACCACTTTGGAAGTCTCAAGTAGCAGTAAAATTGAGGTGTACCTGGTAGAAACCAATGGAATTGAATCCCAGGCTCAAGTTGAGAAGTCCGATAGAAACACCATTTAGAATTCCAAAGAGCATCACAGTCTTCATGTCAATGGCCTTGGCATCAAAAAAATGGAAACGCTGTGCCGCATGAAGCGTGCAGAATGTTACTATGAGGTGCCAACTAGTGAGAGTTGTAGCTGTGACATTATACAAGAAAGAAAAAAGAGAAAAACAGTCAAAATTGTTATATATATTATAGCAGTAGCAAATCTTCAGATTGAATGCATGCCCTCTCCAAGAAGCTAACAAAGTTACCAAATGGGAACCCAAGATTGCTCATTAAAGCTTTGTTGCAAATGACAATGGAGACAGATGATGCCACTGAAAGAAACAGGGCCCCGATAACACCCAATTGGAAGCTCGACATTTCTCCCATCTTACTGAAATCAGACCTACAAAAAAAAAAAAAGGAAAAAGGAAAAGAGATTATGAGATGCCATGCCATATTTCTAGCTAGCATGTGCTTAGAGCCAATATATAAATAAATAAATAGATTGTTCTATATATAATATATAAATAAATGTTCTTACATACTAAAATTAACCAAGTAGGCAAAGTGTAAACTACTAGAGAATTAGATAACAAGAAAAAAATTTCAAGGTTAAGAATAGCAAGGCTTCATAAAGGAGAATGGAGTGATAAACAATGAGTAAACTATTATATTAATCCTTGTGTTATTTGCCAAACAACTAGCCAATCCCTTAATTTAGTTTAAAAAACTCAATATTGAGTTTTTGTATTTTGTTTCTAAATTAGTTCTTCAATTTGATTTTTCCCCTGAAACATCCTCCATTTCAGTGAAATTTCCAAACTCACTTACCATGAGAAAAATTGAAAGTGCATTTAAGAAATGCAATTTGGGCATGTAAAAAACAATCAATAATCAACTGTGGTAAATATTGTGCTTAACTCAAAGTTTTCGATATCATGACTAACTCAACAAAAGGGACTGAACTATAAACTCAAAACAATTCTGGTTGGTGACGATGGTGATTGAAGGTAGTTGGACGTTCATTGTCAATGAAGTGTTCAATTCATGTATGACATAAGGATGACGATACATTGAATCTTTTATTTGCAAGCACCAGTGAACGTGAGATCCTTGTACTTGGTTACTTGGATAACAAGGAAACTAAAGCTTATTATATGCCTGAGTAATGATTCCAAGTGTTGATCAAATTAGCACACCAACTGTTGTTGAGAAGGAGAAATTCTTAGGCTATATTGATCATGAGCAAGAAAAACATATATATAAACAAACTACCTTCAATGAAGATAAATTTGTTGGAGTTGTAAGGAGCCCTGGAAACTCACAAAGAAAACCAAAATGTTAATGTAAATTAATTAAAAACTGTTTATATGGATAGCCATGTACACAAACCTTGGAACTCCTTTTTACTCGCGTGGTGCTCTGTGTTTACAGGAATGTAGGGCTCCTACAACTCCATGCAATCACCGGAATCCGGCTGGTAAAATTGAAGCAAGATATTGTTGGAGATAGACTGAGCTGTTTGAATCGTGTGTGTGAGAGAGAGGGAGTTTGGCAATGGTGGAGCTTGTATGAGAATGCAACTTTAGCTCTCTTATATTTTTAGGCAACCAAGGTTGGTGCCTAACTTTGTTATATTTATTATTATTATTATTTAAGATTATTTGGTTTTGGGTTTTATTATTTTCCCATATGGTTTGACTTACTTCCAGAAGGAAGGAGGTCGAGGCAAAACTACAGTCAAACAAGGTAAAATCTTCAATTTCTAATGACAAAGGGTGTTCTGTTCTGGTCCAACACATTCTTGAGTATAATAATAATAATAATAATAATAATGTAACTAGTCTTTTTACCAGAATCTCTAAGCATTTCAGAGGATGGTAAGCAATTCTTACCGCACAAAAGAATGGAAGGTGAGATGAACATATCTTACCTGTTAGCGAGAGGTATCTGCCAATGTAAGCAAAAGATTTGGCACCCTCAACATCAATTAAGTGTTAGGTGAGAGAACTTACTTCAATCTCACTCCAAACAGGACTTTTTTTTCCTGCTCTATTCCATCGAAACATCACCATCGCCAACCAGGCAAAACCTTCTCATAATTCACCTGATTCTGACTTGAAACCCACGATCCAGTTGAATTTTGAAGACTCCTTGGCATTTTCACTCTTACCTCGACTTGGAATATCCATCACCTTGAAGGAACACTCAATACTACCAGTTTAGCAGCACCTGTTCCAAAGTAGTCTGTCTAATATTGTCCACTACTTTGAGACGAACTTGATAATATCAAAGAAAAAAAAAAGGGGGGGATTTAATGGGGTAATATATTGAAGGTTAGATTGAGGTTTTCTCAAATACTTATTTGAGTCTCTAGCTAGATAACATTTTGCATTACCCACTAATCTCGAGTTCCAAATTCACGTATGATTTTGCATTACTTTGCTTCTACAGTTATGTCAGGGCTCAAACCTACAAGGCCGCCCTCAGTTATCGACCATTCTGATCTTGTAGCGGCCACTGCTTCGGATCCTGCTCCTTGTCGTCGAATATTCTGGCTGTCATGGGAAAATATTCCCGTGATGCATTAATGCTTCCATGATGATCCCAGTAAAAATCATTGCTTATCGACAAATATCTCTTCTCTATTATGAAGACGTGAAACTTATCTAGAAAATGATGTTTTTTTTTTTTTTTTGGCATTATACAGGGGCCAGAAACATCTCCTCTAGTTTAAATACTAAAATTAGAAGAAACTGTTCAAAAATCCTTATATCAGTTTAAAATAGAAATTTGTAGATGAGATTGGCCACTCCCCATCAAAATTTCACTGCCAAGTTCAAAGTCTAAAAAGAAAGAATTATGCTGTCGAAAAGATTACAAAATAATACCAAATCAACAAGCATGCCATCTGACGACAAATTGCAAAATTTCAAACATGCTCAGCTCTTGTTTTTCAACGCAAGAAACGGTATTTATCACAGCTCCAAAAAGCTGGTGGAGTATTTTATAAAACTTAAATATAAAAAAAAAAGAGCCCATTAAATCAACCGATTCGTATTTCAAGTCAAATCATCACTGACCCAAAATTCACGGAATGATAAACATATTTAATGCATTCCTGAAACCATTGCGGTTTTTTTTTTGTTTTTTTTTTCTCTCCCTCCTCTTACCATATTCCATTTAGAACATGCTTGCCTTGCCTACCTAAGTCACAGGCTGTAGGAAAAAGGGACCACACTACCGAATATGCCATCAAGACAATTTGCTAAACTCTAAACCTATCGAAGAATGGATGATGAACAAGCCGTCTGAAGACAACTTTCTATCAATTTAACTGAAATGTGAAGTCCGAATTTCATCTCATGTCCCGATTGACAACTACATCAAATATGGACAGGATACTCAAAACGTGAAACAGAAACTAAGCATGCCACTTTAAGCAAAAGATCTTCGGCGGGTTGAATCTCATACACATTTCAGGGCCAAGTGAGATGCAAGGAAGGGGCAGAAAGAGTTGGGGCAAAAAAATCACCCCTTCTTAGTCTGAGAGATGTATGCCTGTTCAGCATCTGCAAGACGACTCCGGAATAAAGACCACTCGTTTCTGCATCTTGCTCTCACCTGAAGAGGGGTGGAAAAGGAAATCTTAGAAAAAGAATAAACAGAGAGAGAGAGAGTCACTTCAGATCTTCTCCAATCTTGTATAAAAGGAAAACAACGATTGGTCTAACATGTGTGTGCATAATTCAAATTCAAAAGTGGATATGGATTTCACACTCATTTCGCTAAAGACACGCACCCCTTCCCATGGAGCTTTCCCCTTCTCTGACTTCCCCTGGACATTTTACAGAAAATTCCAGGGTGGTTAGACTACAAAAGAGAGACAAACTTGACAAGGAGAAGATAAAAATAAATAAATATAAATGCTTATATTAGCATCTTAGGAGGCATAGCACCAGGCACCAGCATTCATGCAGTTGGTGGTTTTGATTGCAGAGTACCAAATGAATTCACTTCAAAATAAGTTTCATCACTATAAAACACGACTCACCTGGCTGCCAAGAGAAGGAATCACTTGATGAATAATCCACTGTGAATCAACCACTCCAATTTTTTCATGTGCAGGCTATTGTGTGAAGCAAAAAGAATTAATGTCATCTCAAA